>JAVKLA010000017.1:17499498-17546888 GCA_034782735.1 Sagittarius serpentarius
GCCCCGGCCCCGCGCGCCCTCCCCGCCCGGTCGCCGCTGAGGGGCCTCTCACCTGCCGGAGCTGTTACTCGGGGTTCCTTGCTCTGCAGAGCGAGTCCTTCGGCAGAACGTGCCCCACCGCACTGTCCGAGACATTCACTCTTTCGGGGTCTCACAGATATCAGGCATAATTTGGCGGGGTCTCTTGCAACACTGGTATGTTGTGGACATTCCTTACTTCGGAAGCGGTTAGGCTGTACTCCATTTGAAAAAATGTTGTAGATTGTTTTCTGAGTTGATGACACTTCAGAAAGCTAGGTCTTGGAATGTTTAGGGATTGATTTTTCTGACTGATGACTTACAATGCAGGTGACTAATATGGATCAGTCACAAGAAAAGAACAACAGGAGCAACTGTTTCCAAAGCATAAAATGAAAAATTCTGAAGTCCTGTGTCATCACTACTAAAACATCCCTGACTTGCTTAAAAAAAAACCAAAAAAACACAAAACAGATAGTAGCATTCAAATAGAAAGATTTGATATCTTAGAAGTATTTTACTTATTAAAAATACATTTCCAAGAGAGAAAACCAACAGGTCATTCCAGTAATAATAATTCTGTAATTCTATGTGATCATGATAAAATTGCATTTATTATGTGCAAAAACATGGTTTGTGAATCAATATATGTGTTCTCAGTACTTCAGAAAGGCAAATTTCACAAAGCTGGAACATGAGCAAAAGAGAGTAGGAGGAAAAAATTAAACAACAAAGATAATGCCGAATTGCTTAAAAAATGCTTAATTGCATACATAGTATCTGTAATTATTTAATAAAAAAAAAAGCATTCTAATGATTAAGAATTGAGAAGATGGTAAAAGCACAAGCATTTAGAAGAAGAAAACAGAAAAATAAGTTTGATAACACAGGAGTTAAGATATGTGGATGAGTGATGCAGGAGTAAAAAAATATTCAAGAAAAATTTACTGAGAAAGGATAGGGCCCATACAAGGGACTGTTTTGCCTATAGTAAGGACAAGAGCAGTGTGAATCTTCATCGGATCAGGCAAATACATACTATACTACAAGAAGGAAAGAAGTTAAAGGCGTATCAGGAATTGCTTGCAACTCACAGGGCAGAGCTCCAAAAATCGTATGTAGATGTATCAGTGCAAAGCTCAGATACAGAACATACAGCATCGTCTTGATCACTGGAATCAGGGTCATATTTTCAGTGTGACCAGCCTAAGAGGTATCTGAAGATAACAGAATCACGTGGTCTAATAAAATCACCAAAGCTGCCTGTTTTGAAAACACTCCTTTCAAGCAAACCAATGCCTCCAAATGCCCATCTTAGACACCACTGGACTAAACCCAAACATAGTTCTGCCTCCTGTAGGCTCCAGGGATGCCCACCTGCATCTTCAGTTCCTAATCTTAAAAAATTTACACTGAAACTTCACTCTGAACTACCATTACTTCTTGTAGACCAGGATTGTCCCTGAGCAGTCATCAGAACAGGGGCAAGAACAACTTCCCTTACAACCAAGATGGTTTCCTTACACTCAGAATGAGGTTTAATGAGTTTCTCTGGAGAAGGTATTTTTCCATGAATGGGCTGGTCCATCAGCATGGTTTATTTATTGCAAGTGTGGTGACAGACCGCTTTTTTCTAACTTCCACAGGCATATGGCTTCCCAGCACACCATGAAACAGTATTTATCTTTCTCCTTTCTCAGCATGGCTCAGATCCATAATTGAGCCCTTAATTTCTTTTCTCAAAGAACTAAAATCTGCCTGTTAAACTGCCAGGTGCAATGTGATGTTAATGATAGAGTAGTGCATAATTCTGTAGTATTAATAGCTATTTCTAGGCATGTATATACCTGTCCTATTCATTAATTCCTTTCTGACTGTTACATTCTTCTTTCTCAATAGTACTTTTCCCTTCTATCTATTGAGAAGCTCTTTGTGTCCCTCTTCATTTTCCTATTCACTATAATTAGTTTTAAATCACATTTCCTTAAATTAGAGAGTTTTCAACTTTCTACACTGAAGGAAATTTCATGGCTTTGAGTTGGATACCCCTTTTCATATTTGATAAAAAAATTTAAAAAGCTGTACTAATCACTTATCACATAGGTCAGAAGCTTTAAAATTGCATGTTCAAAACTAATCTATAGGTAGCTGTTAATGTTTTAAATGCACTCTATTTCATCAGTAAGATGGTAACTTCTGAGCGCTCAAAATTGCTAGAGAAGCTCTTAGGTGTGAGGAATTGTAAATAAGGGCATTTTATACACTTGTTAAATGTGATTTTTTTTTTAAAAAAGACAGACAGATAGAATCCAGTTTTCTTTTTTTTTTTTCCTTCATGATTAATCAGGATAATATAGTGCATCTTTTGTATTCTGAACTCAGGCTGCAATGGCATTTTCCACTATCACAGTTTTTCTGTCTGAGAAATAAGCGGTTTGCATCACTGTAAAAAGCTGAAAAGACATTAAAATGAATACTTCTTCAGTCCCATTTGCATAGCTCAAGTTGCTCTGAACATGATATCAATGACCACCTCTATTCTGCTCTGTGGGGGAGGACTATCCATGCTGAAGCACTCTTTCTGCATTCCTAGTCTTGGCCTCAAAGGCATCTCTAAGGGTCCCCAGTTCCATTCAGCTGCAAACCAGATTTGTCCCCTTTCCAAATTCCCGTTTCCCAGTAATCATTCCTTCTTTCAGCTGGTGCCACAGCCCACATCTGCACCATGCATGACCTGTTGAAGGTCCATTTGCTGGGTCTCCCTTAGATGTCTGGGCATGGCACAGACCAGTGGCTAGTAACTGAGGCGCAAGGGAAGGATGGAGGAGGCTTTGCCCATGAGGCATATATAGACACCTTCAGAGAGGGACTCCGTAGAGTAGCACTGTGGAGGACATATTTATTGAGCATAGTTAGCTCCTGGGCTCTGTCATTCATGTCAGCCAATGCAACCCATCACAAATTCAGTGCTATGCCTGGAGTGCAGCAATCTCTTCTGCTGCAGGGCCTGTGCAGGTAGAAGCATACCATGCTCTGATGTGTATATATCACATCATCCATCTGGTCAGCTACTGGAATGCCTACATAGGCCAGACTTCATCTCTTTTCTTTCCCAGTACCTGAAGTCCTGTGAGCCCAGGAAAGAAAGCAGTTTGAGTCACCCCTGGCTCTCCTGGATGCAGATGTCATATAAAGCATGGTACCTCTACTGAGCTCATCTGGTGGGCTATGTGACCAGTACTCTGAAAGCTTAGCTTTAGGGCTCAGGTCATGTATTTGGACTGTAAAATGATAATTTATTTCAGTTAAATAACTTCTGCTTCAATGGGAGCTGTGCTTAAAATCAATCCTGTAGAATTCAGCCGTGTAATTAAGTTACTTATTTTGGGACTAATACTGTATTTCTTGCACACCCACATCTCTCAGAATTGCAGAGGTGGGCTGACTGCCAGCAGATATTGAGTGAGCCCTCAACCATCATAACAAATCAAGAATAGGGCTTGTTTTGATCAGTGATAATAGAAGTCATGACATTTATGCCGGTAAAACACCAGTTCACATCTGTTGATGATGGTGGCTAAACTTGTAGACGACACCTGTTTTACTTGTGAGAACAGACTATATGTGCCACTATAACCGTGTTCAGTGTCACTGAAATGCAGAGCACTGCATCTGCTGACTGGCAGTTCTCCAGCAGAGCAGGTGTGCCACTTCTCAGGCAGCTAGTTAAGGGAATACTGTTGTAGATCACTTTGGTCCATTAGATATGAGGATACGTAGGCCTCCAACAGTGAGATAGTAGGACCCCTGGCAGTAAGATACAAGGAAGAGTTTGTGACTACATGGTTTTGTAAAATCCAGAATTAAGATGTGTAGAGGATGGAAGGCTGGATAGGCATATCGACTAACAGATCACATAATTCAGTATTTTTCCATTCCTGAATGATATATTTTCTGCCTGTAGCTAAAATAAATGCACACAGTGCACACACGGAGTTCTGACAGAAAAAATTTGTAGGAAGAAGACATAAAAATCTGAATGATTATGCATGGTAATTAATAATGAAGGACTTGCAGAGAATCCTAATGAGAGTGAATCAAACCCAAGTAAGTTCATTTACGTTTGACATGAATTGTGAAGAAGCCGTGTCATTCGAGGAGGAAATCTACCCACTACACTTATATAAATTGTACAAGAAATCTCACAATGCTAATTTCATCTGTGGCATAAATCTATTGATTACATTGGGGTTTATTTTTTGTCATTATTATTCCCTGGATTAACTGCCAGTATGGAAACAACCCTTTCCACAAAGATCTTCTAAGCACATGCTCTTTGATCAGAGGCTCCAGGGGAGCACAGCTACAGAGCCACTAACTTTCTGAACTAAGTAATGCAAATAGTGCAGTCGTACTTTTTAAAGGATGACCTGGATCTATGGATCTCTCTCACACACTGCATAGTGCTTTGTACAATGTAGTAGGGACAGCACATAAAAAAACAATTATTTGATTTTAGATATATAAATGAATGTTCACAAAAATGTGAAGTAAACATATTTATGGTATTCTATGACTTGGGTGTAGATTTCAAAATTTTATCTAGGTGATCTCTCTAGGCAAAGCTGTTAACACTGGACTCTAAGTCAGACACAATGAAAAACAGCATCTCTGGATGAGGACAGACTGCATTACTGTCTGACTTCAAGGTCATGCATGTCAATCAAACTGCAATTAGCTAGTAGCAATGGTAAACCAACTAATACTACCTGAAAGGTAAGACAATCCCCTTTTTGTAAGAAAATGAAGACTCTTAGAAATCTTCATAGAAGCAACATAGAAGATAGGCCAACAGAGCAACACTGAAATAGCTACATTCTTTGTACTGTAGACAAAGTCAATAAATCTAGAGAAGTTACATCAGACATCTAAGTTGTTCTGGCAATGAGCTGCTCATAGAAAGAATCTCAGTACCCTATGGAGTGTTGTAGGAATATCTGTGGTATATCAAACCACCAAAGAAAATCTTAACTCTACTTCATTAAGCTAGGAGATTTTCAATAGCAACCAATAAAAGAAATCTAGACAACTCCACCTGGATGCTCAAGCAAAGCCATGCAAGTCACAAGGACACAGAATTCCATTGCTGCAGTGGTGCAACTTGAGTATAGAAGACTTTGAGAAAATATCAAATTGACAGCTTGATAATAACATTAAACTATAATACTCAGTTGAGCTAGTGAAGGTTATACCAGACATGCGTGGTATTGCAGGAAGAAGATACTCAATGGGCTCAGATAATTAGTGTTTTCAGCATGTAGGATGAACAAACAAAGGGAGATCAAACAGACAGTGAATGACAAGTTGAAAACTGTTGGTAGAGAGAAAATGTGAATCTTGATCCAAAGCATTTCACAGTTAACCATTAAAATATAGCTTTGGTGTATTTAAGCTATATTATAGCCACATCATTAAAGAATATACTTTTTCTTTTCTGGGGGAATATTTCTCTAGTATTGTATATAATAACTCTGGATCTCATCAGACACCGCACCACAATGATTTCTGGTTAATAAAGGCACCACTAACTAGTAATTAATGAAAGTGGCTGAACTGTTCATACTTCTGACTTTGAGTCTTGTATGGCTCCAGAAAAGGCAGTTTTATTAACTCCCCTCTATTTTTAATTGGTTAAACATCAAGTTTAATTTTCAGGTAGCAAGATAATATAGAGAATGAACAATATTCATTTCAGAATATTCTGAGTCTCCCAAGAAGAGCTCAAGTTTCTCGAGCCTCTGATGAATATAAAAATTTTCACAACAAAATGCTCTCAATATAGCTTTCAATCTGTTTAGAACTTCTAAGGCAGCTGGATTTACATTCAAAAGAGGTTTTTTTAAACCAACTAAACCACCTTTTAAAATCATGTACTGTCTGCTAAAACTGATGGACAATACCTTTCTTAATCATGCCATAGGACCTTCAAAGGTATAGGGGGACATTTTTAGTGCTAAACAAAAATATAGGCATCAAGAAAAATAGTTGTTACAACAAATGTACATTAGTGATTAAACACTCCAATTCCAGTTTGCTTCTTATTCATTAACCTACCCATTGTTAATCTAATCATGCTTTTTTTTTTTTCAGATTTATATAGCAATTAAAGATTTCCCAGTGAGTTTATTGAAATTATTACAGAATACTGTCTAGGACCACCTATACCTGTAATATGCTAAATGATTCCACAAGCAAGAAATTATCACCCAAATAGTACTTTATGCTACTTGAAACAGATAAACTGCAGTTACTCACTGTTTTTCCTTTTCCTGAATATAACAGGGTGTTGTGAACCTTTCTAGCTTATGGTAAACTTTATTTTTGTGTGCATTACCTTATGTGTGTGAAGAGTTCTTTCTTAACCCCGTATCTTATATCATAACGTACTGCACTAGACTGTTTCATTTTTTGTTAAGATCAGTTTTACCCAACCAGGAAAATGTAACTAGCTTTTTGTTCGCAGTGGATAGCATCCTTTTCCCAATCTTCATGAATAAAGGCATTAGGAAAGAATTTGATTCTACCACTTCTAAAAATACAGTTTTGTAATCTTAACTCCAGACTCAGATCATGAAACCAGATGCCACAAGCCTTAGTAATGTTGCCTGAAAATTAATAAGATACTGAAAACAGAAAAAGTTGTTTGATTTCTAGCAAGTAGAAGCTGCCATCTGAAACTGAGGGATTAGGGTGATAAAATTCCTTAACTTTGAGTAAGACAAACAATTTGAAACACATTTTGGGATATGAAATTAAATTTGAAATGAAAGGTTGACACAAAAACCTATCACATTCATTACAAACTGTCCTCTATATTGATTAGTTGGTCATCTTTACTGTTGCTTAGTGTTTATCAACTAGAATCAGTAATCATATTCTCAATACTAATGTAAACAATATTATATGCACATATTGCAACACTCTGAACTCACTGTATAATGATTTTTAATTCCAGGAGTACATCATTTATAAAATGTCTGTGATCAGATCCAGTTTAAGCTCCTCTATGTAACCACACATCAGTTTCTTAGCTCAGGTGTCTTGCCTTTGAAATTAGTAATTAAATTTTAAAATAATTAAAAATTATTTCATTAGTAACACTGACTGTACATCATCCCGTGCTCTCCATCAGATAGAATTCTTCCCTGTCATTAGGGCTAATATTTAAAAGACCGTGTGTGAATTTCAGATCAGAAACAGTTCAGAGTCATCAGCATACACAAGTGCTATCATGCTTTCACTGTATGCTTTTAATTCATATATTATTCCTGGTAATTGCTTGTCAAAAGCTGTGTATGACTGCAAATTGAATTTTATGAGATGTCCCTTTTCTCTGAGGAACTGTCTAGTTTCTCCAGATATTTTGGTGTTTTGTCAAAAATGAACATACAAAGTTTTGGGATGACTGTTCAAAAATAATCAAATAATTTTTGAGGAATCATTTGATGCCAGATCATATTGCAAAGATATCAGACATCAGCAGATATTTTAGCATACCTAGAAAGTGTTTTCTGGAGCATACCTAGTTTAAAAAGAGGTATGCTATGCTGCTTTCAACATGTCCTTTCAATGTTAAATCCAAACTACTGAGGCACACAATCTCACTAAGTTTGAGTCAACAATGATGAGTGTTTTCAGAATAGTGCCCTGACCCAAGTTGGCCCAGCAATCTTCATGGCAGAAACAATGCCATGTATTCATGGCATTCTTCATGACAGAAACAATTCTATGTATTTTTGCTATTCAGTTCACACAGAAATAAAATGCTATAAATATATGTTATAGAATGATTTCTATGCAGATGATGCA
Organism: Sagittarius serpentarius; assembly: GCA_034782735.1. Taxonomy (NCBI): domain Eukaryota; kingdom Metazoa; phylum Chordata; class Aves; order Accipitriformes; family Sagittariidae; genus Sagittarius; species Sagittarius serpentarius. Next base: position 17,507,386 of record JAVKLA010000017.1, read on the forward strand.
TGATTTCATAATGTGTTATGGAATTATGGAGTTTCTGAAACTTTTTAAAACAACATATGGCCACTGATGAAAAAAATCACTTTAAAGAACATTTGCTACTATGCTGCCTGATGAACTTTTTCCCACCATTTCTTTTCCTTAAGAAAACAGTATCTCCATTATTATTTTAGTGTCTCAGCCTTTTCCACAAGTACCTGTGCATACCTTATTGTTCTAGCATTATAACTCCAGTGGAACAATATTTGCTACCTCTCATTGCAGAATTCACACAGGCCTAAGCATCTCTGCCCAAATATCCCCTTTCTAGGTCAAAACTTAAGGGAGGTATAAAGGTCAAGAAGAAAGAGAGATTAATGATTCACTCCACAGGAATTGAAGGAAGTTACACTTAATTGGAACCTAAATTAGCCAGCCTTGCATCTTTTCACCTGCATTTAAACTGGAAAAGGTTAAGAGGAGCAGCAGATCAGGAAATCAGGTGACTACAAAACTAATGAAAAGACCAAGTGTCTGGGTGATCAAATGATACAGGACAGTGCTCAGTAGGTTCAAACAGTGTGGGTTTAATTAGGGGCAACTGTGATAACAGGCAAGAGGAGAAACCTGTGCTTTCCCAATCATTGAATTTGGATTGATGCACATAGTACCTGGTGTTTTATACAAAAATAGCCACAAATCTTGAGTACAGAAACTATCAAGGTTGCATAGATAAAGCTTTTGCAATGCTTTGAAGCTCTGCAATGCAAGTCTTATCTTCTAAGCATCCCGCAGAGTCAGTAGAGCATCAGGCCTGTGGCAACTGAAAGTGAGATTTAATTCACCCGACTTTATCTATGCTTAGCTGTTGGCCCTAAACCTAGGAGAAGACAACTGAATACAAGTTATCTCAAAACCCTGCAAGGTTGTGCAAAGATAGATACGCACTAAATAGTGTGTTGCGTATCTCACACCTTGGATTTGAGCAAGAGATACTGCCGAATCCCCTTGGGTCATACTACGGAAGCAGAGAGGATCTAGGACAAGTACAGGACTTTTTCCAATTCATCTTGTTACCTTTTTTACTGATTAATACTGGAAATATATTTCAGAGACATCAAATGAATGTAGACTGCTGCCTATATTCCATATTTCTATTTCAAACAACCTCTGAAAAGACCACAGAAGACTCATGGAAATTTTCTTACAGAAACATTGAGAGAGATGAGTCTGATTGTTAAAGTATCCAAATGCCAACCGGGAGCAGGTAAAGCAGTTCACTTAAGAGTATAACTGGAGGGGAAGGACCAAGGAACACAACATGCTCCTCTACAGGTGATGCCACTATTAACCAGCCAGTGTCTAGGACTAGCATTTTATTAACAGGACTGGCATACTATTACCCCAGATTTCAGCAACATTGTAAGTGCCATTATAAAAATGGGGACTTCTGCATTACAAAAAACCCCGAACTCAAACAGCCAGGAAATGAGTATGCTGAACAAATTGAACAGGTGAAAGAAGCTCATTCAATTTTGATAGCATATTTGAATTTTGCATCAGTGCATCAAACAGTAGGTTTAGAAAGGATTGTTCAAACAGGGAAGGAAAGAAAGAAATAGGGTGAGGTTTCTGCATTCTTTTTCTTTGCTTTTAGCAAAAATGTTAACCTTTTGTGAGCAGCAGGTTTTGTCACATAATGGGGACATTATGCTATTGTAGGGATCAGGCAATAGTTTAGCTTGTTTAGCTATGTTCTCTGCTGAAATGTTTATAGAAAAACAAAATCACTAATTCAAACTTGTTGAGCTAGAGTTTACAAAGTGAAAATTATGTCATCAGTGTCTTCGATGGCAGAAACAGGTAGTGTCAACAGTTTATAGTCGAGTGGACATGAAAGCAAATCAAGACCTTATGTAGCAGTGTGCAGCCAAATTGCTGCATGGTGTCAGAGGGAACGTGTGAGAGCCTTAACTTCTCCAAATCACAAATGAAGGAAAGTGAGACTCTTTAGCTAGCAGTGAAGTTCTTGTTTATATCATTATACTTAATGGCATCTCTCTAGAAATGAAAATATTTTGTATCACGAAAGCATGAAAATTGTATATAGTGTAATTTTTTTGTAATATTACAATTCACAGTTCCAGAAAGCCTCAAACAGGTTGTAGATTAAGAGAAACTGTCTGGAAATAGGGCAGTCAGAAGTATTTCAAGTACATCAGCTTTCCTTGCTAGGAAGAGGATCTTGATGTAAGAAAACTTATTGCAGATGCTATGTGCATATTTCTGCTCAGTTGGACACTGTATTTCATTAGATTTTTTTTTTTAACAGGATTGTAAATACAGTCTACTAAGACTGCAAGTTTTGTTAATCTGGTAAGGAAGAAAGGAAAACTGGAAGGAGTAGGAATGCCTTAAGCATTAATTAGTGTACAATGGCACTCTAATAGCACTCAACAATACTTAGAATAATGGTAGCTAAAACTAAGTCAGCTCTGGAAAGCTGTTTGTAAGAAACATCCTAAATGGCAAGTTGCAGAGATTTGGTTCAGACATAGAAATGTCTCTTTTTTGTGTGCAGTTCTTATATCAGTTTCCTGCTTTACAGTCAAGAACTTAAGCCTTCACTGTGTTAACATGTTATTTTTTAATTCTGACTTGTCTAGTTTGAAATGATCTTAATCAGATCTGACAATCACAAAGCATTCTCCTTTCTGAAAGCAACAATTATCAGTAAGGTGTTTTCCAGATCAGCTTTTCAGAATACTTGCAAATTAAATCCAAAACAGGTCTGGGAAACACTGAGTCTGAAGTGTATTTTTCAGCGAACTACAAAGTCACATTTGGGCCATGATGATCATACACTGGGTAAAAGGGAAGTCACTCTTTGCAATCGTTGACGAGTGATCGTCCACCAAACTGAAGAGAATGAGACACAAGAATAAATCCATGTCACTATAATGTTTCTTACCTGCACAGTACGATCACTTCAAGGAGAGGTGGGCATAATTGTTTTGAACCTACTTAATATTGCAGATTTGCAAGTCAAGACCAAACTCCTTATTCTGTGTTCTTATTACAATTGAAAAAGAAAACAGGAAAAAAAGAGGGGAAGAAAAAATGTAAAAAGTAAAGATAGTCAATGAAATGAAGATCAAATGAAAACACTTTTTTATGATTTAAAAGGATAACGTTATTTTAAGCTGCTTGTTGCCTAATATTAAGTGCAGAGAGGCCCTTTGGCTTTGCTGTTCCATATTCAGTACTTCAAAACTGAATTTAAATGTAATTCATGTAAGGATATACTTGTGCTTCAGATAGTCTTGTTATATAAACTGATTCCAATTTCTAACATTTCTTGGTATTAGAATTTCCAAAATAGTGTGCTTTCATGTGCTGACAGTAGAAGTGTTTCATAAAAGACATGGTAAACACTGGTAAATACATTCTGAAAATCCCCAGATTACAGAATGGGTGCTCCAAGACTTAGGGGGAAAAAATGAGGAGTGAATTTCTCAGAGGCTTCCAGCATACTGTGAGTCAAACGCCAAGTCCCAATCCACTGTTAAAGACATTTTGGCCTTTGCAGTTAAGTTACTTCAAGCTAGAAGAAAAAAAAGGAACTTGAGATTTACAGCTCATGCTTCTCTATCGTACTTCAGTACTCCAGTTGTTGCTCTAACGATTAAATTCTTTTAATCCCACAGCAGTGCAAGTTATGTTTTTCTCATGACAAGCAACAGGACAGAAAGAAGATGATTATTTCCAATTCAGTTTTGGTTACCTTTATTTGTGTTCAAAACTTTCCCTAGTTTTTTCACAGTAGAGAATGGTGACACCCTGTGAACCGTTCATCCAGTGATTGCCTTGTGTGTTTCCCCTGCTAATTAATCAGTTGTTTAGAATTATTTTTTCAGCATATAAAATATACCTATGTTTTTTTGCATCTTTTCTTATTTGCAGCAATTCAGTCCCTCCTGATTCCCTTTGCTGATCAGAATACAGCTGAGTATGATATCCTTAAAATTTTTCCTTGCTGTCAGGAAGGAGACAACTAAAGTACATGTTGCACAGTAATCTGAGAATCAACACTAATGGGGATCAAAAGGAAAAACTTTAAAAACAGCTTTTCAAGTGCACACAGCTGCATCAAATGGTAAATGAACACAGATTTCTTTGAGAGAACTCAAAATGTCCGAAATTTCCTTTTCATTGCTTTTGGGGTACACTGATTCATATTCTGGCTTTCTCAGTATCTTTTATTAGAAGATACATATCTTACAAATCCTTTCTTAGAAAATTCAAGCCCTTTTTCTTTCCCTGTCACTCATTTCCCTAAGCATGCACTTGATACATTGATCGTGCAATCATCTTAAAGTTACCTGCTTGCATGCAAACTGCCAGCTCGTACAAGAAAAAGAATCTGAGATCCATGGATGCAAAACATAAACTGAAATGGCAACAAAAATATTTCCAGGAAGAAATTTAACACAGTCACACAATTCTTTGTAAGGAAATACTCAGTGATAATAGATTTAACTCCTTAAAATATTTTCCATGTTCGTAAATGAAAACAGGCTACAAGTATCCTATCAACAAGAACAGGAAAGACTATTTTTATCGTTGTGAACATTCCTGAACACAGTTTTCTACAGCATTCGTTTAGCTCTTGCCCTTTCCTTTTTGCAGTGGAAACTGCCTCAGTGCCAGTTTTGGTGTCTGGTTTCTCGGAGTACCTCTGAGGAGGCTGAGATGGCAATCTTGTACTTATCTCTAGAAAAAAACCAGTACTTTATTTCTCAAACTGTTCTTATGCCACCTCTCTTTTCAGCACTGATGATAAGAGAAAGGAAGCTTCTCAAGCCTGGATCTCCTCCAGGAAGCTCAGTATTTACCTGTAAGAGTAACTGGTAAAGGTTTGCCATACCATGACATATTTTAATAACACTGCATAACAAACCACTCTGTAATTAACGGAAGTGGAATAAGACTTAAAGGAAGCTATTGCTTAGTGATTGAAGAAGGAAACTATGGATAAGATTAAATGAAAATATTTAAGAGAAAACACACATTCATTCACATTAGTCCACATTTGGCTCTTCTCTTGTCTCCTCCTGTACATATCTGTCAGTACAAAAGTACCTTTTCTGTTTTGTATCTCTTGTTCTTTTAAGGAAGACAGTGGCAAACAGAAGAAGAAATGTTTCTACATCTTTCAAAACAAGATTCTTCAAGTACAGGATAACGATTTGCAGGCACAGCAAACAGGTGGTGAAAGAGATACCACTGTGCAATTACTGCCCTATGAAACACCTATATTGTGCTTAGCTGTACTTTTCCTATCAGTTTTAACCCTATTAGAAAAAAACCCAAACAATAAACAGCTGTTTTGTTATATTTACTTGTCTTTATTCAAAGACATTAGTTAGCTTTTCTTATTGAACTCACCGAATAATTGATTATAGAATGGAATATATCACTATGCTATGGCAATTACCTTCCATAATGTAATTCAAGGCCACGATCGTTACTCCAGTGAACTGTTACAGCCAATTAAAAAAAAAAGGAGAAAAAGAAATATGTATCTGTAGAATGTCAGTTACATTTCTAACAAATACGTACTCTGGACAGACCTACTGAAAAGACATTTAACTGACTGTATTTGGTTGTTACTAATAACAATACTACTTATGCAAGGGGAAAGTTCTATTCTGTGTTTTCCTATTGATGAAATCTTGCCTCCAATGACATTGAGTTGGGAATATGGTTCAGATGCTAGAGTTTTGCTAATGGATTTGATGAGATTACCTATCTGAAATTTTGGAAGATAAAAAATGTCATCTTACTGTTTTGCTTGAAATGATCCTCACAATAAGTCCGATTAGGAAACCCAGCAATTTCTTCATCTTCTGTCATCTTTTACAGTACACTGGTCCTTGGTCCTTAGTCCTTTTCAGGGTTTAGCACAATCTGTGAAATAGTATTAAGCTATGAGTAGCTTTATGTTCTGAAGTGTCCCAAAGGTCACCTTTTTTTATAAGCCTTCTTAGTGGATGCTCCAGGGCATGATACCCTTGAGTTGTCAGAAATAAGTCATCTTATTCTTTCTCTTGAAAGAAATACGATTTACAAGTTTTGGGCTAGACTTAAAATTTTCCCTTCATGCTCCCAGCCCTTTAAAATTTTGATCTATTCTAACAGTCATCTAAGGATGTTTTATTAATTTTGTACAAAGAACTATAGAAAGAATAGAATTCTAGTCCACATAGACTTGATTTTCTCATCATGTGGACAACATCAGGCTAGCAAGAAGTAAAACAAAAGAAAAAACCTGTACAACAATTACATATCAGAAACAAGAAGTAAACTAAGACTTCCCAGCAGCGGAGGCTGGAAAACAGGCTTGTGTACTATAATAAATAGGCGTAAGAGGTAAAATAATGTATTGAAAGAATGCAAATATTCTTTCCATTAAACTTGTGTTCACATTTCCCTTTGCAGAAGCCAGAAGACCTTGACAGAATGTCTATGGTGGGATGTAGGTCCATGTTAACACATATTTGAGTATCTACACATGATTTAAGTGTATAAATTGTATTACTGAGGCAATTAAGTCAATACAATCAATTGAAGCTAGAGGAGGATTCAATGCACTGTAGACAACACGGGGTTCAGTTCAGCTCTTCAGTGCCTTATGAAACATGTAAGCACCTTGTGTGTGGTTTCCACCTACTGTTCTGGAAAGATACTGGCCTCTTGTGAGTCCTATGTCACATCTATCAGCTTTGTGCAATTTTTTCAGGTGTGAAAGAGCATGACAAATGGTGCTGGACACCTACATTTAGGAAACCAATTCAAGCCTCTAGCAGCAGGTCAGAGAATTGCTTTCTAGACCCAACTGACTGCTGGCTAGATCTCTACTGCCTGTACCACCCACCCAAACACCTTTGTTTAAACTTCTTTGTCCAGAGTTGCATCCCACTTGCAGGGCTCCATTCATCTGCTCACATAGAAGCATCCAAATGATTTGAGATAGCCAGGACTATCCACAACCTGCTAATAGGTGTAACAGGGGACTTGTTGAAGAGTTGAGGTATTCAGGAGGAGCAACAGGACACCAGGTACAGTATTCTAGAGGATCTCTATGCAAGACCAGGTGAACCGAGCTAATCTATAAATTAGGGAAGTTTTCTCTCCTAGTAGATTTGATCGTCTGACACCTATTTTCAGAAGAGAGGCTGGAGACCTCCCTTTAAAGAAATGTATCTTTTAATGTCCAACAGAATTACATGCATGTATTCCTTGTGACTTATTCACAGTGCATTATTCTTTATTTTCTCATCGTTATCATCATGTGTTTATTTATTTTTTTAAACAAATTGTTGCAAGAGCTTTGTCTCTCTGGGACAAGACCTATTCTCAGTAAAAACTGCAGGAGATAAGGCTGATTCTTAAGGTTAACTCACAACTCCCAGAACAGGGAGCCTGTTGTTTGGGGTCAGGCAGGTTGCAGGGCTGACTATTGTAGAGTTTCCAAGCAACTCATAAGGCAGCCTGTTGTTTTGAGCAGGTCCATTTGGCTTAAAGTGTTGTGGGAATTAACAAGATTTAAGAACAACCCAGGAGACTGAGGACTAAATTAATGTTTGAATGCTACCTTGGCTGTCCCTTTCTGGGGAAGCTGGTTTAGTACAGGTCATACAGAGGAGCAGTACAGGATCTCATCCTTGTAATGTGACAAAGCTCTTTTTATATACTCAAGTAGGAAGAACCATTGAAAAATTGCTGTTCCACAAGGATAAACAGGTTTCCAGTTTTCTCAGGTTTAGCACATACAATAAAAATTCAGACACTGTGTTGCATGAGAGAAAGATATTTATAGTTCCCATTTTTTGGTGTTGCCTGCAGGAGAATAAATAGTGCACAGATGCTAACTAAAGAGATAAAGACAGAAGGCAAAGAATATTGGTAGATATCAGATAAAAAATTAAAAATAGATTTTTAATCTATTCATAAGATCAATAGCACTTTGTGAAGGGCATCTCAAATGGTTAGTTTAATCATCTAAGAAATAATGATATATCCAATACCAGAAAATTCATTAACTCTATAGGGACACCGTGTGGTACATGAGCTTGTTCTTTCTCTCTCTGTCAAAACCTAAATGGCATTAAAGAGAAAACAAAGGCATGAGGCTAAGGTTCTTCACTCCAAGAATATGAGGAATAACAGTTTCTATTTTGTAGAAGGAAAAAGATCTTCCTTCTTCCCCCATAATAATCAACCAGAGGCTTGAAGAAAACCATCTTCAATTTACATTCCTTGTTTTCGTCCTCTTTCACACACTGATTTGCTTTTACTGTTTTGTCAGAAAAAGAAAAAACAAAGTATGAAAAAGTCATGAAAAAACAAAAGATTTCTTTTTTTTATATGTTTTATTGTGAAGATTTGGAAGTACTCCTACTTTTGGGGAAAAATATAATTTTGTAAATTATTAGTTTTAGGGACTTGAAATTAAGAAATATAACATTTTCCAAAAGGAGGAATGTAAATAGTCCACAAAATACATCAAGTGAATAAAACATAGAAAGGGATGGGGAGAAAGATTCACTGAAAACCATCTTTTGTATGGTTACTGACCTTAAGAAACAGAAGTCACTTTGAATTTGTTTTGTAGGTTAATTATTAAATGAAGAAAATGAAAATCTTTTGTCACATATCATTCACTAAATTTTAGTCTGTTGGGATATCTTTTCAAACCTCATAAATCTTGATGTTGCCTTGATAATAAACTGAGTTACTTAGTATGTTTCACTTATATACATGTGTAAGCAGAGCCAGCAAACAAGTAGCTATCATTTACAACAAAGTTCTTGAAATAACTGCTAAAATACTAGACCAATTATCAGTTTTCATTCCAAATGACACTTACAAAATGAGGGCTTGATGCAACACTTCAAAGTCTTTCTATATAAATCAGAGATTTGCTCTTGCTTTAAGAACTTAGTGTAGAAGACAGAAATATTGTTTCAGTCCTAAAAGGAACGAGTGACAGGCAATGAACATCATGGCAGCTCTGCTAAGAGGTTAATGCAATCAAGTTCTTGCATGAAAAAAACCAAGGAAAATTGCCCTTTATCAGATTGATGAAGGGATAGAACAAGACTGTAGTTGTGTGTAAAAGGGCAAAATTACTATTTTTTTAATGATTAGAATTTCCTTACGCTGATATGAAATATCATAGATCCAACAGCTTATTGAATCTACAGGTGACTCCTGAAAGTCATCTGCATGCTTGAAGTCACGTGTGCACAGTACTGGTTGGCAATTCAGTGCCTGAACATCTCTGGTCACACCAGTTCATAAACTATCCCTGTGGTACCATCTGCATGTCCACGCTGAGCAGGGGCAGAAGGGCCCGTCTCCTTCCACCTCCCTGTCCTCTGTGCTCCTGCGAGGTTTGTGTGCTGTCATGACTGCATCTATGCCCTGAACTGGAGAAATGGGGAAAGTCAAATCAATCCACAGAGTCAGCATTATCTGTGGTAACAAAAGCCACAAAACCTGAGCCCTTTGGCAGTAACATCCCTTTTGTCTGCTCAGGTAGGTCACAAAGGCAACTTTCCACTAGGTCCTGAGAGTGTCCTTAAACCTGTTTTTGGTACCAGTCAAGGCAGAAACAGAGGAACCCCCTGCTCCATGCATGTTTTGATTCATGGCCATGCAATTGCAAACTCTCCTGGATATTCTCACTGTGCTGTGGCTGCTGCCTACAGAGACGGTACACAGAAAATAATTACTTTTTCAATCTCACCATAAAAAACCTGGCATGGTAGCTAACTTCTTAGCAGTCTGGACATCCTGGGCAAATTATGTCTACTTTTATCAGCTCGATGGGTTGAAAGCCAAAAAAAAGCAGTTAGATTAGGCCTAGTTAAAGGGCAGATATGAATCGTTTATGCCTCAGGTCTATTTACATCAGCAAATTACATCAGGTCAGCCTCTATCTCTGTGGGCTTCCTTTAGAGCTAGCGAGCAGGATAACCTGACTGAAACTCACCTGTGATTGCTGCTGTTGCTTCCCCCACTTGCTATATAAATAATGATTTATTATAATTATTGAACAAACTGTTCTGCTCTGGCCATGTTAGTTCGAAGCAAAATGATTTAACTGATTTTCAGTGAGGTTTGGATCAGAAACGTTGTCAATGTATGTTCCCATAGCTTTAAATAGAAGGGCACATAAAATCCATGAGTCTTTTTATTTTTCCTTTTATGTTAGTTTTAAGTGGGAATAAAATAAACAAACAACACATACAACTTGAAAAACCCTAACCTCTGGAACATTTTCTGCCTCACAAATGGGAAATTCAGAGAACACATTAAGAGATTTTGCTACATGCAATCTCTCATAATGTATTAAAGTGTTGATCAAAATGAACTCTACATCAACACATTAATCTAGTCCTGTGAGGAACACAAGCTTTGAAAAACTAACCAGGATTTGTTTTCATATTTATATGGCTAGAGGTTGCTGACAGAAATCAATTTGTGCATAGAAGTGAAGCAACTAGTACCTAAAAATCATCTCAATTATGTCAAAGAAGTAAATGCAACTGTTACTCATATTCTGTCTGGAAGCAAAATCTGAGATTAACTCTCCCTGCTTAGTATATTTTGTCAGTTGTTAACCAAGATTTTAAGCAATCACTTCAAACTATATCTTTTGAAATTTGAGAAATATGTGTCCCCATTACTTCCAAATTTATATTTTCAGAAGATATTGATCCCCACATGATTAAAGCAGGATGAGGAATAGAGCTGGATCAAGCTTTCCCAGCCACTTGGAGCATTTGAGGCCTTGGTCACACCTCTTCCTTCATTCCTGTATCCTCTTCTCTATTCTTCATGCTTCCTAGTTGATGTAAAATTTCTAGTCCTGAGGGTCAAGAGCAACTAACAGGATTTTTTTTTTTCCTTTCATTTGGGTGCGCTTCCTGGTAATCAGTTGTGGCAGACATCTCACTGTATCCTTGCCGCATTTCTCCGTGGAGCTCAGGTATGGTACAGAGCGTCCAAGAGTGTTTTCTCAAGGCAGACTTCCATAGACATCTGAATCCTCCAGTGTTTTTTATTAAATGACAAGTCACTAAACCTCTCTGGGCTCCTGGGAGCTTTGTGACGCAAAGAGGGGTCAAAGTGGTTCAGTGGCAGGTGGTATAACAAATCGGATGTCATTACATGTAATCTAAATACATACTGTAATGTAATGTAAAGACATGAAATGTCTCACTTCTCATTCTGACCTTGGCCATGAGAACCATGTGATGCTTTAGTAAATTGCAGTGCACACATGGAACAAGATTCATCTAGAAAGCCACTGCCTAACCTGAATAAACTTGTCACGCTATAGTCACTGAAAAGAAAACAGAGGAATTCTTGTTAAAAGGAGCATCCAAAACAGGTCAGCAGAACAAATTTTAGAGATTCCTCTTTTTCTCCACTAACTCCAGAACGCGGTTTGGGATAATTAACTCAAACCTAGACAACAGACTTTTAGCTATCTACAGTTAGGCAAAATGATTCCCCCTTCATACAGGGGAACAGTTTGTAGAAGATATGACTCAGCTTTCCATTTTCCAGCCTCACTGGGATTTCCTAATCAGCTGATTTCAGCTCATTCGGCACCTCTTCCATCTCCAGCCAAGAACTCCCTAATATTCCAATTATAAAACAGAAATCATGTATCATTTTTGAAGCAATGAGAACTAGATTACCAGCTAAAAATAAAATAATTAGGGGGAACTAATTATGTAACTTCATTTGTTTATAGAATATTTATCATGAAATCTAAGAAAACCCATAATTTTTAACTTACAAAGTGAAGATGATTGTTACTACTGATTAATAAATACCTTGAACGGTGCCATAGAAGGTGCAAGAGTTTTTCCAGGCTTTTGGCAGTACATATTTTTCAATTTTACACCTCAATCTGAGATAGATTTTTGTGCTCCACCATTCCAAAAGGACACAAAATTCATTAATACTTAACAAGGCTCCTGCTGTTTCATTGCCCTAGAGTTAATCGGCAGTTTCTGCCAACTCATTTCTAGTCAGTGAAAAAAAATGTTGGGCATTTGCTGGGAGACAGCTCAAACACTTGGATTTCTACGTTTGTTTCCATGTTGGTGTGACTGATGATATTGATCTTAAAGGAGAGAGAAAGGAATCTCTCAGATGTCTTCGAAGGGTGGGTGGGAAATAGCATGTGGGAATCCATGTGCTGTTACCAGCTTCTCTGGCTCTTTTGAACTATTTCCTTTCACTCTGAGGGAAGATTTCTTGGATTTGTGACACTGCAAAGGTAAACCGTCTCTCAAAAAGTAAAATCAGTTACTCTTGGGATTCTCATTGTCAATATTTTTAAAGGAGTTATCTTCAGACAAGGTTTTTTCCTCCTACTTTTTACATCTTTTTTTGGTTGGTTGGTTGGTTGGTTGGTTGGTTTTTTTGTGGTGTCAGTTTACCTTTTCCAAACATTATTTAATCCAGAAAACTAAAGCAAGGAATAGAGGTGAAATATTTGAAATACATCAGATAAAATGTAATTCTTTTGTTGTAGATCAGCATATGCTTGCACAGGGTCAGGTACCACAAAAAAAGGAATTTGTGCTGCTAGAAACATATGTTTTAAAGTGCTAAGATAACCAGTGCATGGGGGTGAATAGGCTCAGGTATGTTCAAGGCCACTGATCAGACAAATGACAGAACCCACAGTAAAACCAAATTTCCCTAGGAAGAGATGCTGGTTCCTCCCCTTCCATTCAAAGGAATTTGATAAAGTTCAGGATTCAACTTCTGACTTTCTGAATAATTTTGAAAGCAGTCCTGTAGTGGAGGTTTTGTGCTAGATGCAGGTGGTAGTGCATAATTCCCTGGGGTTAAAAAAAAAAGATACTGTTAATAGATTTTTATTTTATTTTTAGAAGTATGAAAGTTTTGAAGACTTTTGAAATAGGAAAATCAACAGGTGATGAGTTTGGGACCATTTCTCTAATTCCAGAGCAGAAAAAATGTCTTAAAGGTCTGTTATATTGAAAAGAGTATTGTTGCTGTGACTCTATCATGTTTTCATGGTTATTGTCAAATTTGCTTTAATTTATCACATAAAATCCCAACTTATACTTTAATTACATTATATTGAATATTTATTGATAAAACTAGCCTGAAAACTAAAAACTTCTCATACCAAGTGAGGAGAAATAATAGTGCTGACTTATGAACAGCTAATTTTACACTTGTTAGAAGAGCGCAATTTATTTTGTTTGCAACCCAAAGTTACTTTTGCATGGAAATTGTCATATTACTTCATGATGTGTTCATTTGTTCATGGAGTATTTATAATGAAATCTAGAAAAAAGCTCAGAAATATTGTGATAATCTCAAGTAACTTCAAGCATAACCAAAGCCATAGGGCCGTGATTTGAGGACGGAACCTTTTAGAACAAAATAATATTTGATTGAAAGTCTTCAAGTGATGGAGAATCTGTCATATCTCATTATACTTATTCCAATGAAGTGACCAACGAGTTGTTCCAGTAATTGTTCTGTTTACTGCTCACTGAATGCTCTCAGACTAAAAACAGACACAAGACACAAGATGTGTACAAAAATAAGGCACAATTTCTGCTTTAATATTCTAACCTTGTGATGCACCTTTTTCATTAGAGAAGACATTCTTTAGTCTTGGAAAAGTTAGTCTGCTTACTTTTCAATCTGTCAAATCAAATGGCTTTTTTTAAAACTTTGATAGTTGTTACTTAATCAAACTTTCTACGGTCAGTAACTAAGAAGAGTTTCCTCATTTTTGCATGATACAATGGCACAAACCTGCTCTTTTCCAAGCAGAAAAAAAGTAATATTTAGTCAATATTGTCCTTACAATAGACATTTTTGTCATCTTTATTGAATATTTATCATACTGGAGTTTATTTATTCTCTATGTATTTCAATAATATCTTTTTAATGTACATAACATCCTTAAATATTTGACTAGTTGAAAACTAGTCCAAATACACAGACAATGCAAATAGAACGTTTTGCTTTTTCAAAGCATCATTCACAAGAATAAAAGCCACAAAATCCATTCAGTATTTGTTTAGTGAATTAATCTCACAAAATTTTAGTCCAAAAATTCTTTAATGGTAACAGTCATTTTAAATCATTGTGTATTTTCATAGCCTGCCTCTAGATAATATACATCAGGAATACATCTGATTGTGAAAGGGCTTCTGAGCCCTTCTGAGTCTGCCAAATATGACCAAACCTATATTCCAGCCATGGAGCAGGAAGATACCCATGTTCCTGCCTGTTAGTATAAGCAGACTAGATGCAGCAAGCTTCATTTTGCCAGAGAAAAATTAATTTAAAAAAATAAAATCAAACATAGGATTCTTAATACTATATTATCTCATTCTGAAATCTAGGAAAGTACAGTGAAATAACTTAAATGTAAGATGTATAACTAATAAGCAAACAAAAAATAAGGCACTGTAAAGCATTCTTCTTCTGGCTGAAATAAAGTGTACTTTCAATTTTTACTTTTTAAACTCATATAAACCTTACTGTTAAACAGCTAACCAAACAAAAATCCGTTTCTATATCTTTCAGAACTTAAGTGTCAAATGCAGAGTATGTAAAATACTGGTAAAGGACCTGAGAACTAAGGGAAACACAATATTTGACTCACATCCAGCAATATTTCATGAGTGAGTTCATTCAGAGAGATACAATTTCCTACAATCAAATAACCCCATCAGTAGTCTAAGCAAGTGTCCTGTTTGTGACAAGGTGAACCTGCTAGTTAAAGGTTTCCATTAAGTTTTGACAAAAGAAAGCAAGCAAAAATCCCCAAAGTGTTGTGACTAACTCGGGTTACTTTGTTGTACTTAGATTTTTATTGCTACATTCCAAAAATAACATTGCCTTCTTGAGCTCAGAGAACTCAGGATTTCTTGAGGATCTCAGGTTCACATACAAAACATCTCTGCAATGCTGTGCCAACTGTACAAGTTTCTTCAAGATGAGCAAAAATCCACTAGTACTCAATGAGCATTTCTATACTACACTACAGTGTTCTAGCTGAACTTTCTTTTGATGGACTGAATGTGTCCAAATAGGGTCCCACTGAAGTTAATGCTGAATACCCATAAATTCTACCTCAAAATCAGGAGGAGTGAGGAGACTTCTAAATGAATTCTGGATTTGTCTACATTAAATGAGAAATACTGCCTGGTAGGATCAGTTTAGGATTTGTAGATGGGAAACGAGGATTACTATTCTCCCCGTAGAAAATCTCAAAGACCATCTCCATAGCAGAATGAACTTGTCCTAGAACCTTGACCAAATAAAACCAGATGCTACTATACTAAACAAAGAAAACCAAGAAAAGACCCCTTTCATTAATTTTGATCCTTCTCAGGGACAGAAAGGATCATAGATTGCTTGTAAAACTGTATTTTATTTCTTCTTATACTTAGAATATCCTAGGAGGGAGAGCAGGAGTCCAAACTCCAAGCTTCCCATGTTTGTTACCAGATAGCTGGATGAATTTGTCAAAAAAATTTGTCCATCTCCACTTACTCAAGTGTAATGATATCTATGTCAAAAAGAGACTTTACTTAAATCTCAGTGAATGTACAAAAATCACTGAGATCTTTAGAAAATATTACACAATTTAAAAATACACATTGTTGGTAATTAAAAAAAAAGCAAATCATGCTTGAATTTGGCCATGTATATTGACAATAACTCACAGTGATTTTCATCTTTTCAAGAGAAATATAAAAGAGTGAATTATGGAAATTACGGAAATTATGGAAATTATGGAAATATGGGAAGATGGAACTAGATGATCTTTAAGGTCCTTTCCAGCCCTAACCATTCTATGATTCTTTGATTCTACGTTTTTCATCCTCTGATCTTATTACTTTCTGTCTCAGAACTGATATACTGCTGGTTTTCTACACCTCAAAGCTGAAAAACTGGAGAGAGCATTTTTAATGCAAGGTTCCTACGATCTGTATGGAAAATTTCAGAACATCTCAGATCCAAAATAAAGTAACCACTCCTTTCCATGTCGAATCCCCTTGTTTGACTAGAGTCTCTCCATGTGGCCTGAAATGTTTTTATTTTCAGACTCAAAGGATGAATGAATTCCTGCTGCTGATCAAATCTATGAGTTCTAAAAAAACACATACATAGGCTTTCAAGTACTGGTATAAAATCACCTAAAGGGGATGCATGGCAGCCTTTATATGAATGGAAGTCCACCCTTCCCTTCTCCTTTCCTTTCTTTCTTTGATGTCCTCTGAAACAGAAAGCAAAGCTGCAACACGACCTCAGCTGAGCAGAAGTGCACCTATCCCCAGACGTAGCTTTGGCTCATTTCTGAAAAAAATGATGGACGGAAACCACAAATGAGTTCCCAGTGTATCACGGACAAAAGAGTGAACCTATTCATGATTGATTCACATTCATATCTGTGCCCTTGCACAGAGCAGTTACAATGACTCCAATCAGATCCATCGATTTCCCTACATTCAGGGTAATTTGTGACAAGTTTTTTGCCCAGGTTTGATGGTCTGGCCATTTATGGGATACAGTGCTGTATTGAAGGTGTATTTTAAATCCATGCTGAATTACAAGGATTCCATTGAAAAATGCTACAAGAGAGTTTCCCATAAACTTTATCCTTGTTCAGCTGCTTATTCAGAAATATTTCATTTCAGAAGTTCAGTGTCTTCCTTGGTGTCATCATTTCTGAACGTGGATCCTGTAGTTCCTGTATTGACATGAGGTATCAAGATCTGCTAAAGATGTTGACATGGACCTTAGCTTGAAAATCAACTATCTTTACACCCCAAGGTAAAGGGCAATGAAGGCTGATAAAATTACAAGCTTCGGAAAAGGTAATCTTTTTGTTATGCACCATAGTCTATGTCAAAAGGAAATTTTTGGAAAGTTATTTTTCAAAATTTCTTCTCCCACACAGAAGGCGGCTCTTAGACCCTTTTCAGGGTTAACACACGCAGATGATGTCTTACAGGGTAGCTACTGGGTTTTGATTTGTGAAGAAATTTAATGCATTTGAAACAGCGTAACATGCACTTTGGAGGGCTGAAATAGGAGAAGCTGTTGATCAGTGAAGCCAGTGCAATGGAGCTTCTCCCAGCCTGAAGATTTGATCTGTCCTTGATTTCATTCACGGGAAGGGGAGCTGTGCAAGAGGCTCTGCCTTGGCTGTGGAGCGCAAGGGGAGGAAGCTGCTGCTTGGGCGTGACTATGGAGGCACTGGGGAAATGTGGTCATGTAGGACTCCCTCACGGGCGAGCCTTGTTTTTGTGAACGTTGAATCCAGGACTTGTTTTTAACTGGGGAATAGACAGAAACATTACTTACACTCCCTAGCCGTATTCAGAGAGATTCTGTGCCAAAGAATCACAAAAGTTAGAATAATGCAAGTTGCCATAAAACCAACAGAAACAGAGGAAGCACAAAAAGAAGCAAAACCACTATTTGCATTAGAAGTGGTGGCATTGCCATAATGCTGAGGAAAGGAAAAAGAGATCCAGCAATAGAAATATCTGGTGTAGTTTTAAATTATTTTTTTATTTATTTATTTTTATTGACTATGTCAGGATGAAATTTCTGTGAGACGCAATGTATAGAATTCTGCCTTTCGCAAATCCTACAGCAGAGATCTACCTACAAAAAAACAGTAGACTAATGAAGGGAAGCCTTCAGAAAGAAGCTGTTTAAATAATTAAAATATCTGGCATGGTTGAGAAATGAGTTCCGCTGCTACTTGCCATTTATTTTTAATCTATTCAAAGCAGTCAGGCATTTGAAAGAAATTACTTTGAAAAACTTAAAGGAGCAGAATTTATAAAAATTGTCATTGGTAAGGTGTTATTAAATTTATGAATGGTTCTTTCGTAATTATAACCATGGAAAAATGGAAATACTTCCAGGTGATGAAATGAGTATGGCAGATTCTTAAAATGATGACAGGGGTACCTGATCCTGGCAAAGTTATTTGACAACATGCAAGTAAACAGATTATAATAGGGATTTTCATGCTATGTCTTTACATTT
The DNA here is from genome assembly GCA_034782735.1 of Sagittarius serpentarius. NCBI lineage: Eukaryota > Metazoa > Chordata > Aves > Accipitriformes > Sagittariidae > Sagittarius > Sagittarius serpentarius. The sequence goes on from JAVKLA010000017.1 coordinate 17,525,518, forward strand.
TTGCTTTTATAACTATAGCTATAGGAAAAAATGCATTATGTTTATTAGACTACATTCAATTACCAGCAATATTTGAGGAGATCGAGAAAGAATATGTTTCCGTTGTAGCAAGGTAATAATGTAGAGCCTGATACAGGCTAGTTCTGGTACATCAGCTTACGCTCAGAAGTGGATTGAGCTGTATTAGCAGTATTAGCATGTCTATCCAGCTTGACTGAATAACTCAGTGAGAACATGAGATAGCTGGTTAGACCTGCTTTAGTTACCTGCACTTCTTTGCATTGTGCCACACAAGCAGACCCAAAAGGTGAAAGAAAAGTGGTACATTACTATAGTATTGCATTAAGGTTATCTTATTGTGAGGAAGTGGAGATAGTAATATAGTGTCTTGACAGAGGGAACAGAACTTGCTGGGATTTTTTTTTTCTTTCTCTGAACTATGTAAAGATTTAAAACATCCTTCCATTCCTACCTAAGGAGAAAAAAAAGTCCTCTAATTGGAAATGTGAAAAAAAGAAGATGGAGTAAGAATAAGCTCAGCACTTACATAGAGGAGTTGCAGCATAACCATGTCCTTAGAAAAATTTCTTTATGCTGTTCCCAAAGGAAACAACTGTATATGGTAATCCAGAGTCTTTAGAAACTAAAAAGGAGCCACCAAGAATCCCCAAGATGACTGATTCTTTTCAGTTGTTTATTTGTATTTTGGAGCCCTGTATGATTTTTTTACATCTTGCAGGACAGAAAAGCTTGTGCTGTAGCCTTGTATTGTGTTGTGTATAGCCTTGTATTGTGCTCACTACAGGTAACTAAACAGTCATGAAAACCATTACAGAACTTGCACCAGCAATTCCTATCACAGAACATACTGAGGACATGACTACAGAAATACACACCACCGATGTAGTTTTATTTGTATTTTCATGCAATCACTTTTCCCCCATTTGATGTACTTCACATTCTTTTTTGTTGCTATAGCAGCTCTTTTGACAGTTAGGAATTTCTCACTTTCATATCTAAAGGCTTTCCTATATTTCCAATGAAACTAATATGAAAATAAGGTACTTGTATCTAAAGATGACAGAAGATGAGATATGTCATGCTCACAAATTGGGACATTCCCTGGGTTTGAAGTTTCATTAGGGAAATACAGATAGTGAAATAATTTGATTACAAAGGTGCCACATAATTTCACTAGAGTTTTATAAAGCTGGGAATTCATCTTGCCTAGTAATTACTGCCTTGGAGCTGGAGTCAGGAATTATCTTTTTGTTTGTTTGTTCTCGTCTGTATCACTGACTCTGTTACATTAAGATAAGTAGTTTAATCTGTGTACTGTTTCTCTATGTAAAATAATACCTTGTTCCACAGCACTGTTGTACATTGTAAGCATTGTCTGTAACATACTGTATAACCCTTATCTAACTGATAATGCAGAAGAGAAGTACTAATACGATGTGGTAAGAAATTAATCAGTATATTCACTTTGTTATACAAGCCAGAGCAGTGCCTCTGTAAATAGTTTCTCCATTCCTTCAAGAACTGCTTTTTTTCCTCAAGTACAGTAATTCTTCCTCCTTTCAGCTATGTTTTATAATGTTAATATGTTCTATAATTTTAATGTTTATAACCTGTGACTAGTTTTCATTTAATATGTCAAATGCCTTCAGAATTTTCTGGGTACTTCTATTTGCCTTTAGCTTGCAGTATTGCATCCTCAAGACTGCAAATCATGTCATGCTTTCTTCTAAAAAAATTTGCATTATAGTTGCAGAGTAAAAGAGTCATTACCTTAATGACTGATATGAATGACATTTGAATCTTTATGGCTGATACTTCAAAGACCAGGACATTTCCAAACAAGCAGGAATATACTGCAGAAAAAATAAGGCTCTGTCTTCGTATTTAGTAAGGCGATCACTTTTTTTTCATCTCTCATTGTTTTGTCTTTAACATTTAAATTATTTAGCTTTTTTTCTCAATGAAAATGGGAAGCAGGACAGAGAACTTTACTGGTAAAAGACGAAAGTTAAAATGACATAATTTTTTAATAAGATACCTGAGAAAAATTACATCCAATATGAAGTTGTTAGAGCTAAGAACAGTGGATAAAGCCTTTAAAATGTATAGCATTTTCACTTCTCACCTCACTCATTCAGCAAGTTCCTTATAAAGTTAATTACTACTTAATTTATTGTAGACTGAAGAGCAGGAAATCACTGCTCTCCTGTGTAGTATAGCAGATAATCCATTAAGTAGCACAGTAGGATATGAGGCTGTCAGGAGCCTCTCCATGAGAAATGATCTGTATCTTCCAAAGACAGGCAAGAGGCTGGCTGTGCAGAGGTATGTCCCAATCAAGCCACAAATACCTGTTGCACTAATTGTCACCAAAACACATTTATCATGCTGCAGAGCTGTAAAAGAGATCCGTGTCATTAGACATGGACAAATTTGCGTCTCTTTCCCTCACACTGTCATGCACAATAACCACAGACCCAGAGCTGGGCTGTAGCATGGAGGGAGAGTCAAGGCAGTTTAGTTATTGATTTGATAATTTAATCTGTGAATAGACTTCCCTGCTCATGCTGCAGTCTTTTCATTACAGGTGGTGATGACGAGGTCTCTGTCTTCTTCCCAGCTACCCATTTCCAAGAAACTGTAGGAAATGAACTATTCTGAGGTCTGTGTTAAGTTTTTTTGACACTGGCTAAGAGGTTTAGAAATTATCGAGGGCACAAACATATACTCAGCATGATCATATAAACTTCCTTTCTCTAAGAAATCAGTCTCAAAATAGAAATAAACATGAAGGCTAAATTGTTACAGTAAATGATAGAATAAACTTAACTCTGTTGTACAGGCTGATGGTGATCTTGAGAGAAGACAACTGTACAGAAATATTCCTACCACCGCTTGAACCTGCAGGAAGGCAGAAAACTTTTCTTGATTCATGGCTATGTTATGTGTGAATAACAGCATCCCCTGATATTTTCACATGTATTTGTGTTCTTGCCGTCTGTTGTATGGTGACTGTATTGGAAAAGTATGTAGGCATAAAATTCTTGCCTCTTTTTTTATTTTGGTTGATGGAATTTATAACAACCACTGCTTCCGTTGATGTGAGAGTCAGAGGAAAGAACTGTAACCTAGGTAATAACAAATCATCTCTGTGGGCCACAAATTTCACCTCTCCCCACCTCTAAGCCCTGTGAGACAAAGAAAAGGAAAGTGAAAGTAAAGATTTTTATTAAGCAGGACATTTTCTGTTTTCAGAAAAGTGCTGAAAAATTAGCTTTTTTTTTTTAATTTCGAAAGGAGTCATGTTTGGATGCATATATTTAACTGAATTAAGTAAGTTGTATCAGAATTGTTTAAAAATTGGTGATCCTGAAAGTTTTAAATAATTTTTCCTGTCACAAATATGTTTTCTTAGTATATTAATAAATAATATTTTCATCTAACTAGAGCCTTCAGTCAAAAACGTGATTATATATATTTTTTTAAATCAAGTTCTGAAAGTCAACCATGTTAGGCTTATTTAGACATGCAAAGCTAATAGCCTTCAAAGTACGTGTTGCTGACCAATACAATGAGGTAAGGTGGCATTCTTTAAAAAAGAAAGTTTAAAATTGATTACTAAATATGTGAGATTTGCACTGTGAATATAACTGCCCTTCATGTTCTCGAACTCTGTTCTACCAGTGCTGTGAATTGTAAAAACAATGAATATATCTTAACTTAGCCTAATTTGGAATATTAATGAGCATTATGAGAGAAGAGGTCATTTTTTCCACTGTACTTTTCCCTTGTAGAAGCGTCATCTGAAAAAATCTACTCAGTCTGGACACTGCACTTTTAAAATTCAGGCAAATCAGGAAGAGTTCAGGGGAGCACAAGAATAACAGATACAGAAGACACAACCTTTGAGAAAATGCTGAAGGGACTGGCCTTTGTAGGCTACAAAAGAACAGTCTGAGACAACTTGCAATACATGAAACATCATTAGATAGAGGCTGGGGAACATTTTTTCTCCTCACTCACTGAAGGCAAGACATGAAGAAATTAGGTTAGATATTAGGACAGTATGGGAGGTACTGTCATTAGGCATAATAAGGGTAGTGAAAAACACAAACAGGGAACAGGTCAGATAGACATCTCCCTGGACTAATTTGGTCCCGAATGAATGATAATGATCATTTTTGAGCCTTTTTAACCACCTTTTTCTCTGATTCTGTGAAGCAGTTTGTTGTCACCATCAGCAATAAGCTTCTGTCAGATTCCTTTTCCAGAGTCACTTTTCCAAAGTGTCACGCTTATAACTGCATCATGCTGATTAAAGAATAATTGTCCTCATTAGATAATCAGCCTGGTGAGCCATTTGGAACTCAATCCTGTTATCGCAAATGAATTTTTAACTATTTGCCAAGCCAACTAGGAATATAGAAACAACCAGAGAAAACCAGAGCATTGACAGAGATATTAGCCTGTCACATACAGACACCAGTATAACTTCACAGGCAAGTGCAAGAAAACTTGCAGGAGCCCGATACGAAGACACATACTCTCAGGCTGTCTCCTTAGCCTTAGATAGAGACACGGAGCATCCACAGTTACATACTTTCAGCCATTCTCTTCTGATCTTCTCTTAATCCTTTCCAATTGAAATGTGGACATTCTCATTACCCATGCAAATCCTGAAGTTTTCTTACAAACCTACTTTAGTCTTAGTCTCATTAACATTCATAGCAATGAGTTCTACAAGTTGATTGGTCACTGTTAGGAAAGTATATTCTTATAGCTTTAAATATTCCTGCCAGTGCCATTGAATCTCTATTTGGTTTTTTTTTTGTTAGTTTTGGTTTGTTCTTTTTAATTATGAAAATGAACAAACATAAAAATAAATAATTCAAACTTCCTACAGTTTCTTTTTTCCTCATCTTTATCCCAGACTATATGAAATAAGCACCCTTGACATTTTCATTCTGCCTTCATACAAATTATATGTTTCTGTGGTGAGTCTAACAGTCAAACTCCCACCCAGATGCTCACTCAATCCCCCTCCTTAGCAAAACAGCGGGAGAAAATAGGAAAAAAACAGGAGGGAGAAAGCCCATGGGTTAAGATAAAGACAGGGAGAGTGCTTAGCAATTACTGTCACTGGCAAACCAGACTTCTTGTTGATAGATCTAAACATATTTAATCCTTCGTTAAAATACTCTAAGGTGATAGCAACTGGAATTTATTATTGCCTTATATTTTCTGACAAACATACTACACTTACTCCATGCATTAAGTTCTTGTCAATTATCTTCATCTTCAATCATCTACAGAAATCTTGGTACTTTCAAAAAGGCAGTAATTATGTCATTCATGAAAAGTCACAAGATGGCATTCAGTGGCTGATGCAACTCCAGTATTTATTTTTAACCTCAAGGTTCAAGATATGTGCCTTCCAATTTAATAGAAAATAAGGTTCTATTTCCCTGTCAAATCTAAATTCTTGTATTTCTTTTACTACATTTATCTTAGTTCTTCTCACTGGAAATATTATTCAGACATGATGTTTATGAAGTAGCATATTATTTCTTCTTTCACATTTCAGTCAGCCTGAAAATAGACTGCAGAGTTTCACCTTCGGGAGGAAGGTTGCAGTACTCTCACTTGTTTCGTCAATCAACATAATTTACAAAACAGAACCCTTTCCTATAACAGTAAGCTTCAGATCACCTTCAATTCCCATTTCACTTCTATAATTTGCTGACTGCAGCCCCCCCCCGAAGTTATGTTTTGGCTTCAGTGGCTTTCATAGGCAATAAAAGCATTTTGAATTTCCAAACTGAAGGCAATTAGTTCTGTTCTGCTATATAGACAGACAGATTAACCAGTTTAAATCCCTTTGTCACACTGATGCATATCACTATGATCAGTCAGCAGAAACCATTCTTGAGGTAGCAGAATAACCCATCTTAAAAGAATCATCTGTAAAGGGAAGGAATCAAATGATGTGTTATCAGAACGGTCACTGAAGACTTTGCCAAAACACATCAGTAGACATCAAAAATTGCATTGAAAAATGCATATTAGAATATCAGGTTAGGAAGAGACCAATAGCTCAGCAAAAGATCTGAAAAACCAACCTTCTTTTTAACAGGTAAGAAATAAAACCGATGAAAGGGAAGATGTAAGGTATTCTTTGCTTAGTGTAATACCATTGCTGCAGACATTTGCAGAAGTTGAAATTTTGTAACAAATCTTTTTTGGCAGGCACAGCTGCATAGAAGCCAAGTCTGTAAAAGATAAATACGGAAGTGAGTTTGACAAAACAGAAACCCCCAGCAAAAAATCAGCTGTAGCAAAAGAGAGAGATAATCAGACCTCCTCTCAAGAAAAGGTCAGATTCCAGATGAAAATACATGAAGTTCTTTGTTTACCTTCCCCCAAAAATTTAAGAAACCGATCTACTTTCTTATACACTTGCATTGTCATTGTAGCATGACGGTCTGAGAAAATAAGTGAAGCAGTGCTACTGTGTTAAGTTTTTACCTTTCCCCGTTACTTTTCAGAGCCTCTACAGCAACTGAGGTTAACACTGGAAACCTACCGTGAATCACACCACCTTCACATCTCCTACAGGTGTAGGAGATTTTAGTCTTTACTCTTGGTTTCAAAGTACTGTTCATAGGCACTGTACTAACATAAAAAATTGGAGGTGGGGTTATACTGGAAAGATCCAATCAGGATGGTATCACTGCTGTTGTGAATCAGTTTTGTACCAAATATGATTGTGATACAGAACACAAATACAGATTACTTTTTAAAAAAGGATACTGCTACAGAGCTGGCCTTTAGGAGGGCTGTGCATCTGTCACACAGGAAGAAATTACAGGGTTCCTATGCAGTCCCTCCTAACGACCAGGGCTGCAGCAATGGAAGACAATTTCTTTCTGAAATTTAACCTCATCTGAAAGGAAGTCTGCAAAAATCTGAACATTCATTATCCTTTGAAGGTTTTGAACCGCAGATCAAGGGAATTTTGACTGTTCTTGGTCTATACAGCAGAATAAGTAAAGCTGACATATTCGTATTTCATGAACATTTGTTGGCAAGTCACAACAGTAAAAGTTATTCCACTGGGATGTCAAGGAATATCTCATTTTGTTTGGTGGGACTCAACCCAGCAAGCTAGAGCCAAACTTAGTTATTCCTTGTTTTGCAGAAATGAATTCTACCCATGTGAGTGTTGTCATTTTTGTGAGAAATGAAGACCTAGTAAATCATTCCTCTTTATTGAACACTGTCATCTTTTTCACTGTTACACTACATTTCTATGCACTTTTCTTGTGCTAAGCCATTAAGCCCAAGAGTAACAAACTACATCACTGTACTCAGCAGGGCAAAGCCTACCAAATTATGGGGATACTTAACTATTCATGCTTCATCTAAGAAATGGCTTGCATTTGTGCTTGACTTGCCACAACTTTTATTTTCTACTTTCTTCAATATTGTGCCTGAGTAGGCAAAAATGCAGGAAATTTACCAAAAGGACTCTGCTAATGATAAGTTGTCTACAGTCAGCAACAGAAAGGTTAGGATGGGACCCTCATTCAACAGAGGTGATGGGATAAAAGCATTTTACTGACATTTTTAAATTTCTACCTTTACAAGGGTAATAAACGCCAGTGATTACTTTACTGTGGAGGAATTTTGGCTACTTTTTTTCTCCACTAGTTCATCAGGCATGAAAAAATGTCATGGCAAAGGGTCAATATATGGAATTGAACTAAAATTCCAACATTTTAATTAAAGAACAGCATTAACCAGTGGTATTAAGAACTTACATCAAACTCTACTAGAGGAAAGTGCTCAAATAGAAAATGTAAAAGCATAAAAAGCCTATATGCTTGGTTGCATCTCTTGTTTCATTAAATATCGACCACAGATGTACATTCCTCTTCTCTCGTTTAAATGTTGTAGAACTGAATTTCAGCACTAGCCATGAGCACTGGCTAATTAGAGCAGTCATTTCATTGTCTTATTCAAGGGATTCATCCAGATACATGGTTTCCCAATCAGCTGTTCTTGGGAGTTGCCTGTCCTTTCTGATTTTGTGTGTACATGTCAGCGCCTGATTAACGGTGATGGATCCTAACAACGAGTGGGAGAAACAAAATTTGCTGGATGCCCTAGGCAGGGCTTTCACAAGCAAGTGGGAGACCAGGACCAGGTAACTCAGCACTTACTGAAACCACCCACACTGCACTGCTGTTACAATCCCCCTACAAGCTAACACAGTTGGCTGGACAGGTAACCTGGCCAGCATCAGTGTATCACTCCCAAGTTCTCAAACTAACAATGGCTCTGGAGGATATCCACTCTGCTGTGCTTTGCTGATACTTATGTACTGTATGGATATTGCTCAATAGCAATTGAGGTGGTAAGTAGCATCAGTAAACAGTTAAATAATTCAGTTGGTAATCTGAGGAAATTGAAATGTCCGGAGAGATGCATAATTATCTGGCTTCACTGTGAGAAACTTGTCTGATTTTGTATTCTAGATCTAAAATGAAAAGCTCAGGAAAATATGGGAAATAGTAGGGTTTTTTCAGGATTGTGACTGTTGAGGACGATTAAAACCACCACTAACTTTTTGAGGAAAACTTAATTAACTGTGGAAGCATAGTTTTCTGCTTCACCCTTTCCACATGTATGCTGTAAAGTTTATTTTACAAAATGCAAAATTGCAAAATTGCTCAGCCTTACAAAAATGTATCAGCCCAAAATTATGAATAAGAATGAAATCTGGGTATGCATATATAGAAATGAGGCTGATGTGCAAAACAGCTGAGTAGAGCTATTCCTTGTATAAAACACTTTGCCTTAATTGAATCATTTTCTACCATTTCTATTACACATTGAGGTTTACAAGACTGTAATCTGATGAGTCTTTATTGTCTCTTTTGACTTCATATCAGCTTACACAATTGTTATCATATTGTCATTGAAAAATGGGAGGGAATCTTCAGTACTGATTTTTAAAAGACTAGGCTTGAAAGAATTTACCATGTTAATTATGAACCATAATAATTTCATACTCAGGATTTTGGTCTATTTTAGCATCCAATCTTCAGTAGCTTTCACATAGAAACAAATTGACAAAGATCAGTCCTACGCTCTTTGTGTACTCACATTTCCTTATCTTTTCTGAAGAATTTTTCATACATAAAAATGGAAAAAGCAATGTTTTTACTGAAGCTAAGTTACTTTTGACAGCTTCATAGTAATTTTAAATGTTGGCTTTATATTACTAATTCCTCATTTTCCTTGATATGCACAAAAGCTCTCTATTAGAAGCTATTGCATTTAAATGTACTGCCTTGGTATTATCTTGGGCCTAATTATATCTACTCTGTTATTCCTAATGAACCAATGGGACTCCGACACTGCCACTATTTCTCTGTTCCTTTTTCTTAAAAATAACTACTGAATATTCTACTTAATATCTTTCACCATGTATTTCTGAAAATATCTGACAATTAATGAACTACTTTAGACAGTTCTTTCCTGCATTACAGTAACATCTCACAGAATTTTAGGAGAAATAATGTCATTCCTCATAGCTGCACAATGTACTTCATTCGATGTTGTTCATAGCAATGCTCTTATGCCTATGCTTTGCCTTCACTTTCCTTTATCATGACCACTCCCTTCTCTTTTTAGCTTTCTAAGGAACTGGTACACAAAATGTTCTGTCAGTATTTTAACATGTGTATCTGTATATATAGACAGAGAATGAGTGAGAGAGAAGATGACAGAAAAATATCTTAGTAAGCATTTCAGCCTTCTCCTTAGCATCTGTTATTTGCATTCTTTCCTTGGAAGGATATGTTCATCTAGCAGAATATGATTGATTAACTGAGCAGAAGGGATATTTTGCGTGTGTCGGTACTTGGAGATGCCATAGTCTGCATCTATTCTCCTGCCAGTCTCTTCTCTCACATGGTTTAGTGCAAAATGCCAGTCTCTGTAGGGCCAATCTTTTCTCTAGTTTCATCATTATCATTCTGGAAAGCTTCCTTTATTTCATGCAAATAGGATTGGTCTTATAACCTGAGGGAAAAAAGATGTACATACTATTTTGTAAAATATCTTTTTATAAGAGGTTTTAAAATATGTTCTTATGAAGATAGTATTCAATGAGTAAGTGAGATGAAGTTGAGGCTGTCTTATTCATCAACAGAACTAACACAGCACAAGTAGCAACAGTGAAAACTTCTTCAACTAAACTGGGAACACTGATCAGTCTGTGCCTGAAGATGTTCTTTCTTCAAGTTTTCTGAAATTGTTTTTTTCTGGCTCTGTGAAAAAAATTGCTACTAGTTTTTACTCAGTTCTACTGTCCTTGTAGAATATCTTCAGAGTAACAGACTTGAAACACAGTACACATATAAATGGATTATGAATGTGTTATTTCCCATGCAATAAAATTTAACCATCTTTCCTGTGTGGATGTATGTTTAATCCCAATTTACTTCATTCCGTCATTGAATATACCAGTATTACTATTAATTTCCCTTCTCCAATTCCAACTTAGATAATCTCCTGGTGTTAATATAGTCATGCCTGAACTAAAAATTAATAAAAGTATTTATTCATTATTGTATCCACACTGTTAAAGCTAGTGTGGTCACACCTAATATCCAGAGTCAAACATGACCTTTTCAATCAATAAAATGAACAAATCAGATTTGCTGTTAGTACATCCAATTTAAAAGCCTTCTGGTCTTACTAAGGAAATGAAGAAACTGAAATGTAAAAGATTTCTAACTCCTGTATTTCATAGTCATGTCTCTGGGAAAGCTTTTATGATGGGCTGTATTTCCCAAGGGAAAATGATAGGAACTGAGAATAAAGTATTATTTCCCTCATTTTAGACTGTCAACTGTAACTTCTGCAGCACTGCAGACATGGATTGCCAGAATTGCAAACTTTTCATATCACTACATTATAGATTTAACTTGTTTTTACATACACAACTTGAAAATATAATTTTGCACCACAGTTGTTTGGTAAATTGGGGTGGAATTCACCTCACCTCATTTAAGCCAAGGCAAATGTCCTATTAGCCATCGAGGCTCCCACTAAAGTCAGTGGAGAAAGGATATACCAGAGGATGATTCATCCCATCTGTCTTGGTCACGTATCTTAAGAGTGGGATGAGTTGCCTTCAAATGTGCTTATCATTATGCTGATCTGCTAGATCTCTTGCTTACGCAGTATGTCTTTCAGATCACTGAAATCAGGTGAAATGAACTTCACTTTCACTCATCATGGCAGAAAGCCAAGTGCATATTTCTGTGCTTATGTTTTGAAACCTCAACCCTTCCTTCTGTCTCTGCAGTTAAGATTTGTTATGTGTGAAGAATAGGCATGGATGAAAACTAAAGTCAATGAAATGTCATATAAAATTCTTTGCTTGAATTTCATGACATCTGGGCTGTTTGTGTTCAGTCTCCACCAATATTTGTTTTACCTTCCTGAATGCTCATAGAAACCAAACAATGACATGTTTTATATGGATAGGATGTTATTATTATGCCAAGGGATCATATTCCTAAAGTCCCTACAGCAAACCATTGATAGAGAATTGAGCAGGAAGGATCTGGTCCTTCATAATTTAGACCCCTTTTGCAATTATTTTTTTCAATGCTTTAAAAAACCCAACCCTAAATACTGAGTTATTTCTGTATCTAGTACAAAATATTTTCAGGCTGACTAAATCTTACTAGACAGGACGAGTGGAAAATTCCTTGATTTGCTTTCTCTTCCCTTTCTTTTGGATCCCAAGCAGGGCTTTTGACATGGTGCCTAAAAGGTGGATTCACCTTCGTATTAGATTCAGTGGGAGGTGTGTGTGGGGAGATATATCCAACCATGGAGAAGAAATGATCCCATATCATCATGGATCAACTGTAACTAAGCAACAGCTCACATTCCTCCTGTCAAATAGTTTTGCAGGTTGGTGTGCTATTGAGCCTTAAAGGAAAAAAAATTCATGCACACGCAACTGCTCTCACAAAAATGGCAAATAATTTCACAAAAAAAAAGTTATTAACTTTCTAGTATCTTATTAGGACTTTACAAGCGAGTCAAGGCCATTTTTTAATAATGGAAAACCTGTTAGATTGCTGCAAATTTTGAATAACAAGCTCGACAAAAAAGGACTGAGACCCTGGGGAACTCAAAAACTTTTCTAACAAACCAGTGTAAAGCACCATCACTCTCACAAAATCATAATCCACAGACAGAATATGCCACTGGCTGTCCCATGAAGTAGTCCTGCAGGCAAAGCTGCACTGAGACACAGAGATGTTACAGCCACAGGTGTCTCTTTATAACGCAGTTAAAAAACTCTCTTGTGTTAGCAGTTCATGTAACACTGAAAAAATAACATTGCCTAGCGTTCAATTCATAAAACCTTGTTTTATTCCTACACTACTAATCTGCAGCAGTTATTACGGGTTTTTTTTCCAGTTCTTTAAGGAGATCCAGATTTGATGAAAAGGATGGGATGGAAAGTTCATGACTTACTGAACTTTTATAGTGAAACATTTCAGTCCGGAGCCAAGACACTTTGCATACAGCACTTAGCCTAACAGAATAGGCAAAGTGTAAATCATCGACAGTACAGGCAATAGCACTATTAAAAGAGACTTCTGTGAGACATTTGGATTGGTACCACGTCATTTAATTTAGAAACCAGGACAAAACTGTACAAACATGGTACACAATAAATACCAAATGTTTAATAGATAGTGTGTTATAAGGGGGAAGGAGACCCCCTTTTTTTTTTCTTTTTTTTTTTCTAGGAAAATCTCCTTCTAATAGTGTCCTCTAGCAGTCAGTTCTTCATTCTATATTATTTACTATCTCTGTCAGTGACTTGGATATTGAATGGAAAAGCACTTTTGGTAAAGAGTTGGAGACGACACATAGGCTGAGGCTGTAAGAAGCAATGAAGACATGGATTACTGAAGAAACAGCACAACAGGATCAGCAGCCAAATGGGATGCTTTATTTAATATAGGCAAATAAGATGTTTAATTTCAATTGGTCATCTGTAAAACCATTTATTCCAAAGGATGGAAAACTATTCTGGAAAGAAAGATCTTAGAGAAAGAAAGATCTTAGAAAAGCCCAGAGAACCAGGATTTGCATATGATCAGTTAGGACAACATTTTTGACTAAAAGAGACGGTGAGCTCTATGTTAAGCATAAGTCATTTTCCTTGATATCGTTGCCACTGAGAAAAATGGTTATACTCAGTTCATGGACAGTGAAAATTAGAAATTAGTTTGGAAGAGACCAATGGGGATGAGGTGCCAATGCCTTAAACTGAGAGACTCAGACCTGTCTGAGTTTGCATTGGCAAGCAGTAATACGCGAGTTGTAGCAGTGAATTTGCAGAACAATACAGGTAGTGCTAGACGCCAAACATCTATGCTACAAGTGGATGAAAGTTTTATCTAATACTGCTTCTAGTCTGGTCCTGTTGTTTGCATGCTTACAAGTGACAGGATCACATTAAAAAGTGTCTTGAAGCATGTACTCATCCAGATTTGTGTTCATCTAGAATCTAGTCTGTGCAATTCAAGACGGTGTCATGAGGAGAAGCTAAGTGTCATAGGTGGGGATGACACATTTGATGTATTTAGAGAAGCAAAAATATGAAATAGCTTGATGTCTTTGTAAGTAGTTGCTTGTAGATGGGTCATTTGAAAGCAGAAGTTTCAACTGTATAATTCACCAAGTTAATATATCCAGTGGCTGGAAATTCAAACTAGATAGGTTTAAGATAGAAACAACTAGATAGGTTTAAGATAGAAGCAACATGTCCATGTTACCTGTGAGTATAAATGATATACACACCAGTTTTTAACAACTTCTACAGTGGATTCTCTACCACTTACAATGTTTTAACCAAGGTTTTCTTTAAAGATATGAATTTGGGTTTGTGACTGAAGACTTACCTCCACAAACACAGAGATACACAGAGGAACAATGACAAGCAGGGCAATCCTAATAACCAGGGCTGTCACAGGAAGGTGACCAGTGGACCCAGTGGACAAGGCCACTGGTACCATCTACGTTTGAAAGAGTGTTTCTCTATGTGTTGATATGTATATGCATATGTATACATATATGTATACGTATACATATATTTATCTGTATATGTGTTGCATACATGTGTTCACATGTGCTTTTTGGGAACGCATCACCTTCTCTGCTGGCTGGAACTGGGAGCATGGAGCCTCACATCTATAGGGTGCCAGATTCAGCAGTCCCTAACAGTATATGGCAGTTTAAAAAAAAGGATACAAGATTAAAAGTGAGAAAATTGCAGTGGTGTCCTTAACCCATAATTTAAGGATATATGAGGAGAGTGATCTTATTAATATCTTTCCTCCAGCTCAGGCCTGATGCCACAGACTTCAGTAGAAAAATACCAAGAACCAGCTGGTAAGAAATGAACGTGGGAATTAGGATACATAGCTTAGAATTTCCAAGGGAGCTCAGAGTGATGTGATCTGGTGATGTTTATGCAACCAAATACTGTAAAGATCCTATTAGTCCCCTTCCTTCCTTATTTCCTTATTTCCTTCCTTCCTTCCCTCCTTCCTTCCTTCTTTCCTTCCTTCCTTTTCTCTTTCTGTCCTGCATTTGGCAATAACCAAATAATGAATCCGTCCATAAGAGCATTATAGTTTGTTTTGAGAAGGATAATTTCTTTTTACCGCAAATTTTATCTTGTACTTCTCTTTTTTCCCATTGTGTTCAGCACAGACACTTATTATTGATAGGTAATTTATACTAGTTTGTATAATAAAACTAGTTGTGACTACAATTCATTTCTCAAGAAGGGCTCAAAACATTTTTTTAAGTTATTTCTAAACTCCCCATGAACATAATGTAACATTTTGTTAAAAATCAGTGAAAGATGTGTTAACATTTTTCAAAAATCCAGTGAAGAGAATAAGAATCTTATGCATTTATCAAAGACAAGAAGTAGTTTTCAGGACTCAGAATGTTCAGCTTACAAAACTAACCCACCACTACATTTTTAAAAATAAAATAAAAATAAAACACCTGACAAAAAAAGACTTTTACTTAAAACTTTATTATTGAGCTTTATATCCTAAAAATATTTTGGGTATTTTGTTTCATGTAGGTTCAGAGATAATTTCTATTGAAAGTACTTTAATGAAATCATTCCAAAATTCTGTCACATCAGCTAGTCATATCCTGTAGTGCTTAATGCATTTGCAGTCCCAATGTAATGAAATTACAAGTTTGGCTTATTATTTTCATACTTCCTTTGCAGTTTTGTAGTTTATTTTCTGAATCTGGAAGTCTGAGAGAGCAATGAACTTTGTTTTTACATACATCGTCATGGAGGAAAAAACTGGGGAGTAACAGACAGGAGATAGGCTGAGCAAGAGAAAACAGAGAAATGCAATTAGAAAAATTGAAATTAAAATTTTATCCAGCATACAGCATCCAATCTTCAAACTTCAGTGAAGTACATTAGAATGACAAACTTGACAGCAAAGAAGAGCTCTATGCCCTGGCCCAACTAAACATGACAAATAATAGATTGGTTTAATTTGATTAGTGGTATTCATATCAGTTTGAAGGGATACTGAGGAACTCCCAGCAATCTATCCATCTTATCCTGTTCTCTTCTGACTTCTGTAGTCATTTATGTGGCTCTTTTTCTACCTGAACAGAAAGCTGCTGTAGCTTGGAATTTTACTGAATGTAATGTAGAGTGATTGCTTGTCAGGGTTGTTGTTGGTATGGTGGCACATCTCAGTTATTACTGCCATGAGGTTCGTTTTCACGTTCTTTGGAGTACTTGGAATTTTCCTCAAGAGAAAAAAATGGGCCATTATCGCAGCTTCTGTTATTGCATCTGGCACTTAGTTCTGAAGCATTTCCATCAAGTTTCATCCAAAAATAGCAGAAAAAAAGAAAGACATTCCAATGGCTTTAGGTGACTGTTTTTTGTCCTAAATTATCAAATTTGGGATGGGGAGTCTGAGCCTGCAGTCCAACACCTGTGCACAATCCACTGAGGCAGTACAAGTCACTTCTTGTCCTGCCCTGGCAACCTTCGTTGCCACACAGAAATGGCTGTGAAACATAGGTCAGAGGAGATGCCTTAAGAACAGCAGCATCTCTTTGGTGCCATCGGAGGCTGAGGGGAGACCTTACTGCTCTCTACAACTACCTGAAAGGAGGTTGTAAAGAGGTGGGGGTCGGTCTCTCCTCCCAAGTAACAGGCGATAGGACAAGAGGAAATGGCCTCAAATTGATCCAGGGGAGATTTAGATTGGGTATTGGGAAGAATTTCTTTACTGAAAGGGTCATTAGGCATTGGAACGGGTTGCCCAGGGCAGTGGTGGAGGCCCCATCCCTGGATGTTTTTAAAAGTCGTGTAGATGTAGTGCTTAGGGACGTGGTTTAGTGGGGGCCTTGTCAGTGATAGGTTAAATGATTGGACTAGATGGTCTTACAGGTCTTTTCCAATCTAAGCTATTCTATGAGTCTGTGATTCTATGATTCCTCCTTGGTGGCCTTTCCCTGCTGCACCCTACACAAACATGAGAAGAATGTATCAGTCTGGCTGGGGGAAGGAAATCTGTCACTTCTGCACACCAGATTCTCTCTATGTTAGTTGAATGCTGTGCAGGCACTGTAAGTCTACTTATTGAGGACACTGGATGCACAAGGCTTGCACCAGAGTTGTCTTATGAATACATTAAGCCCACAGCATCTATGAAAGCCATAGGCCTACATTACAGTTCTTGAAACAGGTCTTATTGCATGTGCACAGTGAATCCACCATTTGGTAGGGAAAATATGGAATATGCAGCTCTCTCATCAGGCTAACACAAAACATATGAAAGCAAAGACACTGGTGGTTAAAGTGAGTAGAGTTCAAAATAATAGATATATTACCAAAGCTTAGTATTTTAGGAGGACCTAGAACATCCTCATTGTGATGGACTGAAGTTGGAATCCTTGTCTTATATTTGGGACATCTAGTCAAGGTGGAAGATTAATAAAAAAGAACTGCCTTTTTTGTCAGTGATGTTCTGCTACAGCACTTTTTACTCTTTTTTTTTTTTTTTAACCAATATATTCCATGACACTGGAACCCATTCCATATTATGGCCAATGTTGAAGTCGTCTGTGAGGGAAAGTTTGTGGAATGTAAGAAAGAACCTAGTTCTGACTACGATCCCTGCTAAGGTTTCCTCCTCAGAATGTATCTGGGGTTGTTACAGGGGGTGTTCACGATCGTTGTGCCGGAAATTTGTTTCGTTGGTTTGTTCACCGTATGTTGAATGCAGTTCTTAATTTGGTTTTGCTGAAGGGTTGCCCAGGCAGCAAAGAGACACCTTCTTCTGGCTGTTTCACTGTGCCATGCAGACCCTGCAGAGGCAAGTGTAGATTGTATCTTCCAGGAGGAAAACCTGAGGAAAGAAGGCGAGGGTGCTCCGGCAGGGCAGAGAGAGAATCAGAGCAAGGAGGGAACCTGGAGCATGAGAAGACACTGGGAGATGCTTGAAATGAACAGATTTGATACCTAGATAAAACTAAGCCAAATCTGTGTAAAGAAGAATATTTTACTTGAATCCAGAAATAAACAGGCAAACTTTGTGGTGACTTAAAGGGAGCAAGACTCAAGAGAGGAAGGTACCTTAGGGGATGTAGCTGGCAGGGAAGCATGAAGTGCTTTTTAAGACCAGACTTCTTCTCTCACCCAGGAAATCTGTCTTTCTTCTATTTGAAAATTATCTTGTTTTAATAAAAGTTAACTTTGCTGTCGGAAAGTGTTTTTATCACTTTTGCTCTTTTCTTTTGAAGGAAAAGTTGCAGGCAGACTTCTCTCAACTCTCTAGGGTGTTATCACAACCACGGAAAGAAAAGATGAGTCCAACACAATGGGAGAGCTCAGGCTGGAATTTAGCACAGTTCTGTGAGCACGAATTCACCTGAGTTTCTGTAAACATTTGCCCATTTACATTTCCCAAGAGGCACAGCTTTACAGACTAGATCTTGTGTGTTTGTGCCAGTGGAAGGTAAAGCTGAGCAGAACTTTCCTGAGAAGAAATGAAACCTAGAAATGAAACTTAGGCTAGTGTTAATGCATGTTTTGGCTCAAGCGATTTTACACCCTTAAAAGGAATCCATTTCTTATTTTAAAAAAGTAAAGTTACTGAAATTTGTAAGCCAAATGACATGCAGGAAAAAAAAGGATATAAGGCTAGAAGAAAATCCTGAGATCCCTTATTGGACATACAGAATTCAAATGGATTCAAACTGGACCTTTTTCTGCATCCAGAGTGACAAGTAGTAACACAGTGGCAGAAGCTCCCCAGATAAGCAACTCAATTATATCAGGATTATCACAAGCCAGTCTTAATAAAACTAAAAATGAACTCATGCCACTATCAACCTAACAAAAAAATGTCACTAAAGATCTTCCCAATGACAATTTAATTAATATGCCAGGGAGTAAAAGACTAAAACTAACAGAGAAATAATTGCAGCTGTACACATTCAATTCTTTGAGTTTCTAGGACAAGTAGAACAGATTAAAACAGTGGTGATAGGCTCTGTAATTGATGGTAGACTTTTATTTACCGAGCAATGCATTCTTCATGAGCTGGCAGGCAGGTTTGATTCCATGACAGTGAAGAAAACCTGTTCAAATGGGCTCGAAGTAGAATAATTTCTTCAGGGTGCTGAGGAAGCTATGTGAGAAGTATGAGATGTCTCAAAGCAATGCAGCTGCAGTGTTGATAGGTCCGTTTTTCCCTGGAGAGGGTAAGAGAGGCTGTTGCCTGCTCATTCACAGGGAGTTTATTCTCCAGGCGATGTGCCATAGGGATGTCCTTCCTTCTCCCTCTTGCAGACCACACATGAACCTGGCCATTACATCACCAAACTTACACAGTTTTTTTTATGTGGATGGAAAGTTAAATGGTGATGAGATTAGAAACATGAAGTGTACCATATCTGTAAGACTGAGCAAGTGTCTTCAGTTAGAGATGATCCCCAAAAAATTAAAGGAAAAAGAAGCACAAATCTCAGTGAAGTCAATGGAATTACTTGCCTCTAGGTTCTGTGGGCTACTTTAAGAATCTCCCTGTGAACTTTCATGATCTAAATTTCTGAAGATATGTATGCAAGAAGAAGAAGGGAAGTTTTTGGGAGTTTTTTGGAACTAAGTATTATTTTGCTCCTTCAGGCACCTAACTATAGCTTTTATCATTTGACTTGAAAGCATAGAGAAAGACCCTATCTTCTTTGGTCTAACTGTCAGACCAAGTGAATCTTACCTGGGAGAGAATGTATTATTTACACATTGATCTCAAAAGAGTGCTTGGGTTTTATTTGATAGTTACTTCTGACAGGTTAAGTACAGACGGATAAAATAAGTGGGGCAAACATCTTTTGAGGTGGGATCTGGATAACATACAGGCCTGCCAGTATTAAAACCTTAGTAGAGGACGGCCTATTTTATCTGCACGTAGTTCTCCTTGGAAAGGAAAGTAAAGGAAGACCATAAAGAAGTGCTGTCCCTGCACAACTATACTGAATTTGTAAAACTGGCAGCTATGTAACCTGTCTCTGTAATTATTCCTTTTACAAATTGAGGTAATGTTCCCAGATAAGTGCGCTTGAGAATGATACCAGAACTCTTCACAGGGGTGTTAGCTACTTCTTGATATACAATTGTATTGTGGGGTATCCCACAGACCGCTGTCAAGGTCAAAAGCCCCTGGCACCCCAGGTGCTTAGAGAAGCCTACATTCCCCAGAGAGACTCAGGATTAAGAGAGATAAATGCAGGAAGATGGGAGACATCTGTCTAATTTATCACCTTTATTTTCCCCATTTATTTTTGATTTATTTGTTATTGGTAGAGAGATGCAAGATATAAGAAGAATAGTGAGAAAGGTGTTAAAAGGATAGACAAGTTAAAAAGAGCATCAGTGCCTGGAAAACAGCGATACCCAGGCAAAAACCATGAAACTTTATGCCAACATTGTCTCCACCTAGAATCAAATGGGTGAGCAGAGCTTACCTAACCAGTGATTCATCCACTGCATTAGATATCTACAGAATAAATTACTCTAGGCACATCATTTTAAGGCATCCAAAGAACTGCAGCCAGATATATTGTGGATGAGTATAGTACAGGAAGGCTAGGCATATGTTTTGGAATATTTAATTTCTGTTGTGCTTGCTGGCAGTTGTGACTAGGAGTGTTTAATTTCCTGATTCTTAAAGTCTCATCTGTTGCTACATCTACTTTTCAGTAGTAAACTGGTAAGTTTTTTTCTTATCTGAATAGGATCACAGGGCAGTGAGTTCCACAGGTTAAAAATTTATTTGGGGAAATTCATATTTCTTTTTACAGTTTTATACTGTATTGCCTATTCATGAGTAATCCCTCCATTCTTGTCTCTCAGTTTGTCCACTTCTGAGTCAGTTCTTTTCTTTTTTGTTATAACTTTATCCTCATTCATGAATTTGTAAAACGACTCAGTAAGGAGTTGCACAATGGTGGGATGATTTTTTATTTCAGTATGATAGCCTGTTCTCATGTGAGTGACTTTAACTCTGCCATGGGAACTCTGCGTAGCTGGCTTTCCATTCTCTCCTTTGCAGCTGCAGCTCAGTATTTCTGATGTTAGTATGTACATCACCTCATTGCCCATTGAAACATTATCATTGTGAGTGTGAGTGTGTTCAAAACACTAGTGATATGTCTTTTGATGTTGTCCAATTTCATAGATACAGTTTCACCAGCTTTCTGCACTTTGTGATGACTACCACATCGAACAAGCAGGCTAGGTGTCTGTCTGCAGAATACCAGGTAAGAAGAAAATGGTAGAAATTGTCATGTACTACAGAAATTCCATCTGGTGTCAACTAAGTAGTTTGAAAAAAACCTGTTGGAAAGTTCTGTAGCTGCTGTTAGTAGGCTATAGTGTACTGACTTGATTTCTTTTCATGTGGGAAGAAATTGTGAGTTTTTCTCATTGATGTAAACCACATTATAACCCTTTTGATGGTTGGCTGCTCTCAGTGCCCTAACATGAAACTTTTACTTACAAAAATTTCTTCATCTGGAATAATAATGCCAAATAGAATGGAAACACATAGGAAGTGATACATTTTCTAGCATAAGCAACAATATTAATGTGGAGAGTCGTGAGAAAGCTAAGCTAATTCACTGAAATGTAATGTTAAGGTTAAGCTGATGAAAATTACTGAGATCCTGAAGAAGGA
>JAVKLA010000017.1:17548010-17579022 GCA_034782735.1 Sagittarius serpentarius
AAAAGACGCGTGATCATCGTGTGATCAAGTAGACTATTGGCTAGCTTATGCATGAACAGCGACTGTACAGCTGCAGATATTCACTTAGCTTGACTATAAATGTAGCTGAGGTTTGCTAATAAAATGGTCTTTGATTCACCACGGTGGGAGTCCATGCCGTCATTCGCTACGTATTAATATTGGCCTGAAATGGTAACTCAGTTCTGAAAAATATTGACAGGTTTCCCTGCCTTTCATGACATGCTAGACACTAAAGGTTTGTTCCACTTTATTTTAAAATGTTTTGAGGTTACTATAATTGAAATCACCTCTTAATGAACAAAATAGTTGTGGCTACTGAGATCATATTAGTAAATATTAGTGAATAAAAAGAACCTTTCCCTCAGGAAAAACATCAAAGTACCACCAAAAATACCACTGTAGGTACCAGCTTTATTAATATTTCTGAGAGATTAAATTCAAGATTTTACAAATCAATTGCTCACACTACACTTTCTTGTATGAAGCTAAGATGGTCTTATATCACTTTTGGGAAAACAATCTTAAGGAATTCATGCTTATTTTTGTGTTACAGAAGTAAACCACATAAAATGTATCACAAAATTTGAGCTTTGTTCATCTCCTCCTCTTTTTCACGGAATTTTTTTCTGCCTTTATACCTGTATGCATTCAGCAGAAATGGCAAGAAATTAGTAAAAAAAACAGTCATGGCAAGAAATTAGTAAACAAACCAGTCATTTGAGGGGTCCTATAGAAGATACATCATCATGTACTAGAAAGACTTGCTCTGCCACAGTCTATTTTTTGTGATTAACTGATGCTGACTTCTAAGGTGGTTAATGTTTTAAACGAACAACATTCTCTCACAGGAAAACAGAATAAATAAATTATAGAATAATTGCTAAAGCAACCATATGTCACATTCTCTTCTGCTTCTCTTTCATATTTTCCCATCTGAATGATTCATCTTCTGAAGCACAACCTTTTCTTCTGACCTTTCGGAAATCAAATAAAAATGAGGGTTTTTCCCTTCTCCCCCCTTGAAGGATGAAAAATGTGTCTATAATACGAAGTAAAATAGATTAAAATCCTCCTTAATAAGTTATCAAAACCTCCAGAACGCTTCTGACAAAATTTCCTAAATGCCTTTTCCATTACTTGGGAATATGTGCAATTAAAGAATACTAAAAAAAAAAAAAAAAAATAAATAAAAAAATACAGGCCCAATCCATGATTAACATACACATCAACCTTTTTGTCTTCAGCAGAGACAGTTCTTTCTGACATAATTTGATGACACAGAAATTTTGCTAATACCACAAAAATGAATCAAACTCCATTTTAAAAATAGATTTAGCTGGCTCCTGTGATCTGTCTCCTTTCAGGTTGGTAGTCCAGAGTGCATCTGCCCTCTGTCAGTAAACCCTTTACAGCCTTCACGAGGTGTTCATGTTTCATGTCCTTGCTTTACATGCTAAGACTGATGAACACCGTGCTCATTAATAAGCTTGATTATTCTTATATGGATTCCCATTAACTAGGAGCTGGGTCATTACCAAAGCTATTTTTCGAAGACATTAGCACAGGCATTTTTGTCAGTGTAACATTTGGCCAATATCTGTGTGGGCTGCTTGTGGTGACAGAGATAAAAGAATACACCTAATTACCAAAACAAGGACCTTCCAGCTCCTCAAGGAAAATTGAATGGGAAAAAAAAATTAAAAAAGAAATTATTAGTGGAAAATACCCTTAACATGCTAAAATATGGGTCCACTGCCTGACTGACAGGAAGATGACCAGATTTTTAAACAGACCAGATCATGCCCCACTCTATCACTCAAGATCCTCCAAAAGTCAGGATTTGAGACAGGAATATGTTGCTGTGTGCAGGAATGAAATCTGTCTTCTTTTCTTCTGTTGAATGATACCTAAAGCCCACAGCCAAGATTTCTACCAGCATTAAATCATGTGGCTTTGTGCTTTGAAATCTACAGGATTTGGAAACAGCATTTATTGTGTGGAGTCACTGTCACTTGACTTCCTTTCACTCTTAAAAAGCCACAATGTGCAGAAAGGGGATTACTTACAGACATAGCTATAAGACATAAACCTTCATCTACACAGAGGGCTTCCTAAAAAGGATCAAGTGAAAAAAAAACAAAATTGTGCTGCTGACTAGGAAATTATCTAATGTACCATGTGTGAAAATGGCTGTCCTCAAAAAGAAGAAATGCAAGAAGAAGAGAGACTGCAGTATCACACAAAAGTCAGCTTGTGCCTGGCGAAAGGCGGCTTGAACATATGCTGATATTCAGTGTGGGATGGATACAGTTCATTCACATCCACCCTAAAAATATCATGCAGCATATTGCTGAGGAAGTAGTAGGAGAAGAGCAGGCAGAAGCAACACTCATATCCCTGCGCCAAGAACTGTGTTAGGAAGCCGGGAACTGAGAGGTGGTAATGAAAGTGGTGGTGTCACCTTCATTTCTCTTGAGTAGATGAGCTTGCTGGTGGGTCCTTGTCCTTCACTGCTGCCACCTCCCCTTTCTACAGCGGGAACGTTATTACTGCAATTGCTAGTTACTAAGTGGTACCCTTAAGGGGGACACTTACAGAGAAGGTCATATTGATATTTACTCTGTCCTTAGAAGATAAGGAGCATGGCGACACTAACATTAGCTTACAAAAACATCATGTAAATCTCTTAAACACAGTATCGAGAGGGCAGAAATTTTATGCAAGCAGCTTTGCAACAAATGCTGTTAGCTACGTTTTGTACAAGTGTGTTTCATAAACAGGAAAAGATTGGCTCCAGGAGAAGACTCCTGGAAGATTCTTATTCTTTTTGCCCTCAAATAAGGTTCATGGTTTTACAGGTAACAATACCAAACTGTTGCTTGCACTCCCCAGGGACTCCTGTATACAAGCTCCTTAACATCGTATATAACTTATGTATGAAATTGCAGGGGGAAGCATTACAGTATGAGGAAATAGAATTTCATCCATATGCTTTTGAATATTACCACTCTCTCACCTCTGTTTAAATCTAGATCCAGTGTCTCACAAAAAGACAAATATTTTCCAAAACAAATGGTCTGGCATCCAGCCTACAAAGAGTGGGAGAAGAGTTAATGGAGCTGTTTGGGGCTGTGGCTGCATCCCTTTTGAAGTACGTATTTTGCTGAAATAATCTGACACTTTTCTAGATTGCAGGGCATCTGAAGATGCTCCTTGCTGTCTAATTACCTACAGCAGTCGCTGAGGAAAACTTCAGACCTTATATTCAGGTGAGAGCCTCCAACTGTAACCCATGTGTTTGTTACATCCAGTTTTCAGGAATATGACAAGGTTGTGATGCCTGGGAGTGCAATTGAATGTGCAACCACTTTCACATGGTGAAAAGAAATCTGTCACACAATAAGGGACAGCATCCACAGATCAGATTAATTGCAAGAACCTTTGGCGTGGCTGAGGTATTTGATTTGGATACATTTCTGTTCTTTTCTTTCCACAAAAAAGAGTGGAAAACAGCACTGAACATTGACATTTCCCTTTGCCTTTCCTTTTTCCCTCTTCCAAGACACTGGTGTTGCGTGTGGCATGGTCTGTTTGATGTGGCAAACATAGGGCAGCCCTTCTGCTTTGATCAGCTGGGAGCAGTTGCTCTGGCTTCCTTTGGTCCAGCATTCTTCAACTGACCACAAATCTGATGCACCAGAGAACCTGCCACCAGCCCTTTAAAATTATTCTCTTTCCCAAAACGTAGTGAACTTCCTCAAAATGCCTCCTTTTAACTTTTTCGTTGCTTTTTGTTACTAACAATTACTGTAGATGTTTTCATATCTGTTGTAGGTTGTTTGGCTTGGCTCTCTGTTTCACCCCATACATCCCCTTTTGTACCAATAGTTTAGCCACCAAGAGACAGATACATTAAGCAGAACCCTTTAAATAGAAAAGTGGATTTGAGTTCTTGAATTGTGTTGCTTTGGCAGCTCTGATAAGGAGAAAACACCCGCAGCGTGGTGATAATGTGGGAAAAGCTTCATCATCTGCTGTTTCTCACTCCTTTGCTGCATTTAAATTATGTAAGAGTCTGCTCCCATCTCAGCCTACTGCACCCCACTTAGCAGCCTGCATGACTCTGCAGTTAATTCTTGCAGCTACTGCAATTCCCCCTTGAAATTATTTGACAGCTCACCCTGCAGAAAAGGGCATATCTGGAAATTGCCTTTCCTGCAGTTTCGCAATGTCTGCGATTATCCGATTTAAGCCAGAGTATCACACTCAAAGGAATTGAATTTCCATACCTGACTAATAGCTCCTGTCTGTGCTTCCTTTTCTAGTGCGTTCCTCATGAAGCAGCAAGTTTTGGATACAAAATTCTGAAAAGAGCTCACTGGGGAATGATTAAACTAAAATCAACACGAGCGCTGAGTGAAAACTGGACATTAACATTCACACTAAATCTCTTAAGGTAAAGATTAGACTAAAGAACATTTGTTACTGGGAGATTTCTCATACAGTTTAATATGTCCTTTGGGAATAGATTTAATTTTGGGGGGTCAAATATTCTGGCCAAAAATAATGCCAGAAGAAGCTTTATCAAAACAGCGTTTGTGAGAGATTGTGTGCACAGAAGTACGTGTCACTTTCCTCTTTCAGAAGGCAAAGAAAGAGTCCAAAATCCCTATAATGCAATCAAGCAACACTGAGTTTCCCAAAGTTCAAATGAGGAAGGACTGCCATTTGGAATATGTGAATTGCACATCATCCTGTTTTGGGGATTGCCACAAGGTATTAATAAATATTTTGACATTCCCAGTCAGATACCCAACACGGTTGATTTTCAGAAAAAAGTTTGGATATTGAAGATTTTTGCAGTATGGTCAGACAATAATGTGAGTGTTCTTATGCTACTCTAAAATGGTTTGTCATTTACTGAAAGAGTGCTGGTTTTGCTATTGAAAGTTTTCCACAGCATGTTACATTGGCATTTAATGTCCTGGTAGTCAAGACAACTTCATAATAGCTGGCTGCTTTTGCTGTCTTGGTTGTTGTTTTTTTGCAAATATTGTCCAGTCTTGCTGAAATACATCAAAAGACTTGTATTGCTTTAGGATCATAAGGGTTAATTGCAAACATCTTCCATAAAAGTGCCCAGCCCATGGTTCAAGACTAAAGTTAGTTGTGACAATTTCTCTTTGATTTGGTGTCATGATGGGGTATAAGAAAAACAGATCCTAAAATGACATCCACCTTCTTTATTTTTGACCCCCAATCTCACATGAGATTCCATGTTCAGGCAGAAGGAAATGAGCCATTTCTGGCAACTTCTTGCACCAGCTGTGAAGAAGTAAGAATTTACAATGAAGCAGCATATACTCTTATCTTGAAGGGTGCCGGGTACATCTTGCGGTGTGCTAAGTACCTTCAGTTCCCATAGAAACTAAATGGGATCAAAGGACACCCAGCACCTTCCTAGCACAGACTGTTGGCTGACGACCAGCCTAGATGTTTATTTGCAGATGTGCTACACCACTGACTGCTTTCATAAGAGTTGTAAGTTTTCCATTAGATAGACAAGACTGAGGACTTTTCAAGGACACAGTGCTTTAAAGCTTTTTGAAACCTATAGGCTGAAATAGCCTCTCGGATACATGTTCAGCTCATACCAAAAATAATGAAGAAGCAATGCAGTTAGTGTGAATACCTTTGCCGCACCTATTAAAAGAAACTCTCTCTTATTGGAGAGACTTTTTTTTGCAGCAGTGTTTTACATACTGGCGACGGAGAACACTGCACCAATCTGCAGAGCTATCAGAATCACAGGGAACGTTTTAGGACTGTGAAGCCAGCAGCACTAGTAGTGGGGTGCAGACCTCATTCAATCCACAGTAGCATGATTTCCTGTGCCATACTGTTATAGGATAAAAATATGTAGTTTAAAATCAAACAAAAGAAAAGCCCCTCTAATTCCCCTGTGTACTTTGTAAGTATAGTACAAATTTTTCTAGCACTTTTCCCATACGAGGCAGGAGCACAGAGATGGCAAATGTGGCACACAGTGTCCAGATAGCCCCCGCGTATTTATGTATGCAGATGTACCCATTCCTGCTGTAATGCATGTTCTTTATTTGCTGTGGTGTAAGTTGTCCAATCCATATCGAAGACCTGTTGTGACACTTCGAACTGTGATTTTTGGGGGCGTTGGATGCCAGTAACTCCCAGCCATTCCAGTAGAACCATGGGCACTTTATAGTATTTTAGGTGAGATTTGTCTGATCATATCTGGACAGCTACAGTACGGAGGCCTACAGCTGACTGAATCACTGTATGAATGGAATGAAATAAGCACCAGAACAGGAAATACATTCTACTGTGAAGCTGATATTAAAATCAGTGAGGAAAACTGTACAACAGGAAAAAAAAAAATACAAACCCAAACACCGCCCCCACCCCCGCTATTTCTTCTCATTGAATACAAAAGGTATGCAAGTGGTAACTAAGCTGTAGATGAGTACCCTATGGATTTCTAAGACTACATGAATCCTACTTCACAGCTGCCTGAGACAGGGTATCCAAAGCCAGCTGACATTTTCTAACATATATGCTTTTTTCTGCTGTCAGAGTGACACATTTTGGTGACCTGTGGGTGTGTTCCTCAGCAGAAGATGCTCCCTTGTTAAAAAGCCACGGGTTTCCCCGAGGCAGGCAGCATCTAGAGGCAGCAGCCACCTCTCGCGTGCAGCAAGGTGCTTGCTGCTGTGACAGGCAGCCTGCCCTGCAGCAAAAGATGGGAGCTGCTCCTTCCTCGGGAGTATCGGCTCCATTTCCTCTCATCTGAGGAAACAGGGCCCAAATCCCACTCAGTTCTGTAAATGGGAGGAAACTTCTCTTTTGCATGAGGCTGCTTGTCTCTTTGCAAGGCAGGAGTTCCCAGTTCTCACATCCTTCTTGCTTTACTTCCCCCACTCTGAGTACTGTTTGTCTGCCTTGGCAAACCTCGCATTGCTGGCAAGAGTGCTCTCATTTTACTTATAATACAGCCATGGAATAATTTAGGTTGAGAGGGACCTCCAGAGGTTGCTTAGTCCAATCCACTGCTTGAAGCAGAGCTAACCAGACCAGTTTTCTCAGGACTGTGTCTCACTGAGTATTGAACTTCTCCCAGGGTGGATCCCTTCACACTCCCTCTAGGCAACATGGTCCAGAATTTGACACCCTTCATGGTAAAATTATTTTTTCTCCTGTCTAGCCAGAAAAGAACCTGTCTCTGTGTCCTCCCAGCAGGTAGTTGCACAGAGCACAAAGGTCTCCCCTGAACCTTCTCTTGTCCAGGGTGAACTGACCCACCTCTTTCAGCCTCTCCCCATCAGCCGTGTTCTCCATCCAGCTCCCTGGTCAGCGTGGTGGCCTCCGCTCGAACTCGTTGCAGAATATCTATGTCTTTCTTGTACTGGAGAGCCCAAACCTAAATGCAGCACTCCAGATCTGGTCTCAGGACTGCCAAACAGAGGGGAAAGCTCATCTTCCTGGACCTGCTGGCTACACTTCTTCCACTCTGTGTAATTGAAAGCCAAGTCACTCTTTTCTTTACAAAAAAGATGTCCTTTATAGCTTCAGGACAACGATAAAGCAGAGATAATTTTCTTTTGCCAGTGCTCATGTTTTCAGCTTCAATAGCAGGGATTTCTAAACCTTAGTGGTAATGTCAGTAAACACAACAGATTTTTTTAATTCATGCCACTACCCATCCTGTCACTCATCCAGCTCTCACAGAGCTATCGTTTCTTTCATTCTTTTTCTCTTATCCTCTTCCTTCTACAAGATCCCTAAATTGTTAGTTCCCTGAAGCATGTAGCACCCCACCCCCAATAAAATAAATAAATAAATAAAGTGGAATAGCTGTATTGTAACATCAAGGCTTTATGAGATTTTTCCCTCATGTTGGGTTTTACGAATAAAATTCAGTTTTAATCAAAAAAGGTTTCTGTGTTTTCCTTTGTTCTAAAATTGAGGACAGGATTGTGCTTCTTAAAGAAAAAAAAATTGAGCAAACTGCCTTTCTAATCAGTGTACTCCTCACCCTCTGACACCGTTTCTTTCCTCCTTCTTGGCTGGCACCTCAGCCAGCGGGTGAGTCTACAGTGAATGAAAGAGGGCCAAGGGGCATTCCAGCCCTGTCCCCAGTGCCGTCGGCAGAGGCTGACAAGTACGGTCCTGAGCGGTTCCTGACGCTGCTCGGCAGCTGACATGGCCAAAGGACAACTCACAGTAAACACCTTGGGTGCAGTTACCTTCCTTTGGTGACTATGAGAGTTTAGCAGCGTAGGCATGATGACATTTGCCATTTGGTCCAGGACCAAAGAGTGATCTCCAGTTTCACTTAATGTAGGAGTACAGAAGCAGCAGTGAGTCCTCACAGAGAACGAGGTGCACCATAATCCAAGTGGGAAAGAGAAGATGGTAACTTTTCTAGGACTTTTCCCTGCTTCAAAATAGCCAACGAATGAACCAACAAACCAAAAAACAAATTAGGTTTATATAAACTGTGAAATTGTGATGAAAGGGTTTTATTTATAGGGCAGCTTCCTCTGAATGTGTTTCCACAGACTCCAGAATCAGCCTTTGTATTTGTCCTTACCTCCCTAGTGAGAAAAATCTCCCAACTCTGCTGTTTCACCTGCTGGTACTGTTTGACTTTTCCCCTAAATGAATGAGGTTCCAAGACTCTTTTGGCAGGCCCCCCCCCCCCCTTTCCTTTCCATTTCAGGTGATTTCAAATATGAGTCAAAGTGTCTTATCTGAGTTCATCATTCCCAATTGAGAGCAGAATTCACCTGACACAACTTGTGACTTGAGGGTAATTATTAAAATTATTGGGTCACATTTCATCATAATCAGCTATTTAGATGCTTTTCAGTTTTGCTACCACCTTATTGAATTTTTACCGGTTACTATCATCACCCTGAATTTTTACTTGTTACATTTCTCATACTCTTATTTCGAAAGAAGTGAGATATGATTCAAAAGAATTTGATCTACTTTCCACTACGAATCCATTTTTCAGCTATAAATTATTATCTACCTTTACCTATAGCTGCATTTATATTGTTTATCTTCATCTATATAATCTGTCAACATTCCTTAACTGTTATCTTCATAAATAAAGTTTTGGGGAAGTATAACATATAAAAGAATAAGCTGTTTTCTGTCATGATTCTTCTCTGTGGTCCAAGATATATGTTCATTATGGAACTGAATGTGTCTAGATACATCCACAGTACAGAAACAGCCATATAGAAAAATACAGGTATTAACAAACAACAAGCTCAAAAATCCTCTGGTCGTCATTCATGCATAATGGCCCTACAACCCAGCAGATGCCCCAGTTCTATCTGGTGATAATCTCTGAGTAGGATTTTCAGACAGGATTTGTACCTGCCATTTAGAATATTATTATTTTTCTGTTTATTTCTCCAACTGTCATACACCCTTATTTTCATTCAAAGAAAGCTACCATTTATGGTCAAAAATTGGTCTCGGGAACACTGATTCATAGTCCAAAAAGAAACTTATGAGAAAGTACATGGTAGGAGATAAGGAGAAAATGTACTTATCAAAAGCAAAATGCAGCAATTCTTATCTAGTAACACAGTCTGTTCTGAAGATTTTTACATATATGAGATATATAAAGGAATGTATATAAGATACATTACCTCACAGAAAAAGGAAAACATCATTCCTAGTGCTAACAACAGAGAGCAACTGTAAAATTCAACAGGAGTTCATTCACATAGGAACTGGTAGACTGGTTCAACCGAGCGAGCTGATATCCAGACAGGAGACAAAATCCAGTGCAAGAATGAGGTGAAAGAAAGGTTATCGTGAGCGCTTATGGAATAACTTGTCCAAAGGCAAGTTTCCTTTTAATCAGTAGCATTGATTAAGTCTCCAAAGCACAAAGGTTTTGATTCCTTTGTAATATGGGCCTTTCTATTTTAATTGTGCATGTGGTCATCGCCAGTGTAAATGCAATAACCATTCTGTTAGGCTGTTATCCTCAGTGATACTTAGCAGCAACAGTTATATCATTACTTCTGTGGTTTCTTCTCATCAGTTTTGTAAGTGTTTTTTCTAACAAAGGACAAAAAGGTACACTGAGTTCATTTTCTTTACTGCATGCATTATTTAGCATAGTATTATCATGTCTCCTCTCACTAATTTCAAAGGGAGGACTCTAAAAATTGTTGAATGACCATCTCTGAACTTTTCCTTAAAACTTTTTAGTATTACCTGGAAGTGAACTCTTTTTATCTGGATGGGAACTCTTTCACATTTTTCTTGACAAACTGTTATATTTACTTTCAGGTCTTCTCTGCTGTGAAGTAATTCACAGGTACTGGATAGCGGTCGTAGAATATCCATTTTCAAGTGTGACTACTCAAAAGGTAAAATGTGACAGTTTCATAGGTACCGATCTGACCTCCACCGCTACTTTGCAGAGAAAGTGACCTGCATATGAGGCCAGTTTTAAAACTAAAAACTACTCGTGAGATATATAGCCAAGAATTTAGCCTCTGGAATGGAAAGCTGCCAGGTTTAACTTTTTGCTGCAGCTGCTGTCAAGAGACAGAACAGGAAGAGAAAAGGGTACTAAAGCACAGCCTGCCAAGCTAATGACAGACGGCAGCAGCGCAAATGGAGAAAAATATATCTGAGCTCTGGGTAAAACCCAAGAATTGCCAGTGCTTTACCCGACACAGCAGACTGCAAGTGGAAAGAGTGCAAATGTTAATGGAATATGTGATGAAGCATTTAATAAAGATGTCAATCCTTTTTAAAAATGAAATCTCTACCCCGTGCTTATTTATGCATCCTCCTCTATTTTTTTTTAATTTGCATTTCTTTTCATAGTGTCAGTATTGTTTTATCTTACCAAAACATACAGCTTACTTAAAATATATTATTATTACCCCAAGATAGATAGATGCAAATATTAAACGACAGCACAAACACATTAGGGGACCATTATTTCCCTTCTTTGGCTTAATTTCTTCTGTATTTGCCATTTAGTTTATGCACAATAGGAATAATTTTAATAACTTACAGATTTTCTTGTTAGCATGAGAGATCAACTAAACTATTCTTCAGGAGGGGAATGAAAAATCTTCACTGAGGATCCACATTTCATTGGAGGCATCAACTCAATGTCTGCATCCCACACTTGCTATTCTGAGGGTCTTCTGCACCAGTTGGTATTTATTAGTGCACATCTACCCAAGCCCCGTCAATTTTGCTGTGCGCTTTATGGTGACTGCTTCATAAACATGGTCTGCCTACGTGAAAGCAATTCAGACTAACAGACTAAATGAATTTGAGCAGATAGGAAGACAGAAGCTAGCCCAAAGGAGCAAAGCTTGCTGTCCATCTTTTCTGATACCCAGGGATAACAACTGATAAAGAAAAAAAAAACCTTAGTGCCTTCGCAGTTCAGAAAAAGCTGCGAATCTGTGAAATGCAAGATAAAACGTGAAAAAATTATTCCGGATTTCCCAAGCAGAACAGCAGGAGCACACCCATAAGTGACAAAGAATAAAACTGCAGAAGTTTCACAGATAGGAATGGAAACATTTTCCTCTGTGGATGTAAGAAGTATTCCCATCACCTAACTTTAGAAAGAGATGCTGGCATCCTTAAAGAAATGATGAAGATAGAATGGAATGAATCATCCTCTGAAGATACCTGTCTGTCTCCTCAGACTACACAAGGAACCCAGACAGCTAACTTGTGCTTGGTCTGTAACTTAATTGATAAACTTAAGTGATTCTTAATTCTCTTCCAAAGGAATTCGGCTCATTTTCTGTTTTAATCGCTTTCATGTCCCTTTTTATTTGGAGACAGTCTGACCCACCTTTCTGAACATTAATGATCTTTTTAAACATAATTGATTGTCATCTTTTTATATGTAACTGCCATCTTATGAATTTTAAAAAACACACACTCTCCCTAGCCTAATTAGTTTGAATAGCCTGCTTAATTTCACTACAGCATCATGTTCCCTAGCAACCTATTCTAGCCCTGCCAGGCATGCCTGGCTTATCAATGAATACGTGTTTTCTTCCGAGGAAATTAAGCCACCACTTGTGCTCTCCAAGTTTTCCCCCAAACAATGTTCTGTCGTCCAAATCACTCTGCAAAATTTTCTCACAACTCCTTAACTGTGTCCATCAAAAGCTACCTTGCCCACACAGTTACTGTTGCTATGCAAACAGATAGCATGGACTTATGCGAGAATCAGCTCTAGCTAAACCACAGTGTCTAGCAAGACCAATTCTAGCGAATCTAAGTTTGATCATAATTAATGTATCCTGGTATGCCTTTTGGAGACTTTTTAAATATTTCTGTAGCATGCCTAATTTGTCTAACATCATGAAAAAGCATTCCATAGCATTTCAGAATGGCAGTTTTCCAAGAAGCCTTATGTGTGCCTGTATTTCTCATTTAGTGCCCTGGGAGTGTTGGGTTTAGGTGTGACTTTGCCTTATGTCCATACTCAGTCTTGTGTTGCGCAGTTTCCCTCATGGTGTAACCACAGATGAATTCATGCATGGAGGTAGCATCAAGGGCTTCCCATTTGCAATGGGAATGCGACCCCCAGTAAACAGTTACCTTTCTCTTGAGGGCTGGAAAGAGCTTCACTGCTGGCAAAGGTACGTCTACAATGCAGACACCTTAATGTATCACAGCAAACTGAAGCCCTTTCCTCCCATCCCTGTGCCACACCATCTGGTGATGTAGACACACATGCTGTGCTTGGTGATCAAGTGAAATGGAGCAGGACAACAACATCTATGCCCAGAATCAGAAACTGGAAACTAGAAAACATTGGAATCTTTTATAAACATCTTCCTCCTTGCTTTTCCTTGTAATTTAAAATATAATGAACCATAATGAAAAATAAGAAATCAAAGTGAGTAACAGCCTCAACTCAACTGACATTTCATTTTAACATTTACTGAAGGCATTCTTCTTTTGTTCAGAAAAGAAAGTGAAGAAAAAAGTCATTGTATTAAGTATTTCTTTAAGAATACCCTTCTGCAATGGATGTTTTCTACATCAAAGATGATTCTTCAAGTCATAAAAGCAGGTATTCTACCCTTGTCTTCCTTTACCTAGCATTAATGAAAAATAAAAGGGTGCCTCTGTTCTAGACTGACTCTTTAAGACAGGGAGAGCCTTTAGGTGTTGCCCCATTGAGGATTCACCATCAGACAGGTAGCACATGCTATATTCACGCTTGTTCTGGAGGCCGCGCTTTCGGCTACTGCAGGCAAGTGCTGACTTCTGTGGGAAAAGGTACCGGTGAGACAGGCTTAGCAGCTGATCCCAGTTGTTGTACAAAATCTTAAGGGAAACCTTTCTGTGCTAAGCAAATAAACTCAGCTTACAGTTACTTTGAGGAAAGGCTACAATGCTCTAATTATGTTCATGTTTTATTTTGATAATGGTTTCTTCTCAAAACATAAATTTATAAAAAAGTTTTCATTGTTCCCTAATTCTTCCCATCACTCCCACAACAATCTCAACTCTCATTTTTTGTTCTCTGTGATAAACCACGACACCAGGATAAAAAAAGGGGCAATTGTAGAGTGTGAAACACCTTGAAGTATATGGTTCCAACAGACTTACCTCAGGCTGACTATTTAATAATATTGAGAGGCTCTGTATTAGCAACTTCCTCTGAAATCAACCAGATCAGAGCTGTTTAATTCTTTCAGAAAAATGTAAGAAAAAAAGTTTTAAAAAACTGTTGCCCTAAAATATTTATTTCATTCCCTCTAACGTATTTCCCAGTCTTTATCCTGTATCAGATTATATCATTTAATCTTTTGGGTAATATCTAACCTTATACTGTTGAATGGCATCACATCCAAGGGCATGTCAGTTCAAAGTCACGCTATTAAACTATGTCAAGTGGAGGGTAGTTTAATCTTTAACAAAAATTAAGTAAATCTGCTTGCTTTTGCTGCTGAGCAAGGGTACTTAACACAGCCAGTTACTGCAGAGAAAGTAACATCCCATGGATCCAAACCCTACCTCACCTCAATAAAACAAAATAGTAGAGCCATGATCTGGGCCCTTTTCAGGGCTTTACTGAACCTCTCCACTGTGTCAGTTCCTTTTCTCAATAGTCGTAAGTTGGATGAACGGGAATTGCTGGACAAAATTCAGGAAAACATGCCACAAAGAACAATCCTACAAGGACTGAATAAGCCAGTGCAATGGGTCTAATAGTCTTCATTTGGCAATTCAGGCTCCTAAATCTATTTGTTTATGTTACAGTAGGCACCACTAGGAAGAACACAAGTGGCTTGTATTTTGCAGGCAAAACCAAATGCTGTTCTGAGCAAGCCCGCCCACCAGTGCTGAAGCAAGTGATGTATTTTTTTACTTTGGAAAGCCACAAACATTCGCTTTGTAATGGTATAAAAATCCCTAAAGCATTGAAATGTGAGCAGTAGACTTTCAATTGTCTGTCAGATGATGTAAATTGAAGAGCTTTTTAAACTGCTTAGAGTTCTGGAAGAGGTAAATTAATAGACAGAAAGCAGAAGCAATTTCTTACAGGTTTTTTCACTATACGCATACCCACACAGAAGATATCAAGAAAAAGTAAAACATCTGTCATAAAGGGAAGTTATGCAGCACCTTGCAAACTCTATCCTATTTCTACAGTCCTCCAGTGGCAAATCTAAATCCCAAGAAACCCTAAAATCAGTAAGAATCACTGTATCAGCTGTTAAAAATGTAACACTGTAATACCTGGGGAAGAATAAAGGAGCCATTTTGAAGTTTATCAGCTTTCTTTACAACCATTGGGAAGATAATGTGAGGAGGAAAATGTAATTGAATGTACAGGTTTTTCCAAGAGGGGATGTAGAGATATTTTTCACCATGGAATTTGAAGTTAATTCTAGCAAGCGTACCAAAAACATTCCAGGACCAACAACAAACCCCAAGTGTTTGTGATGTTCCCAACACCATGCTGGCTGTCAATTAGATGATTTATTTTGTGATGCAATTATTATCTCAGGAATCACCAATGACACTTCTTCTAGTCATTTGATTTAGTTTGGTGGATAGTATTTGCAGCACAAATCAAACCCAAACCTTTCTGTCATGAGACTAATACTGCAAAGATATCACAGAAATATGTCCCTCAATTCCATGAACTGGCTTGAGGGTTTAAACAGATTTTTTTCAATTTTATATTGAATACTTTTCATTTTATTGTCTTTCTAGCAAACTAGAAGCAGTGGAAGCAGAGCTAAACTGGAGCAGCTGCATTTAAATTTTCCTTCAATTATAGCAAAATGTAGTTAACATCCAGAGTTTTAAGTCCAGACTTCTGTTCTCAGGAAGGTCTGATACATGATAGCCTTTCTACAAATGGCGTTATTTTTACCCAAGAACATTCTGAAGTAAATGAAATTTTAAATCATTACACTTCACAATGAAATATTTTTACTTCTTAAAAAGAAAAAACGCTGCAATAAATTGATGAAGATTACAGTATTTTCAGTCTCATGTTAAACATCTTCATACTAAAACAACCCAAAGTGCTGAGAACGTTTTTGCATGTGAAAAGCTGTGTTTAATTGAAATTAGGTTTTGCATGGAAGAGGTATGTTTAATTAGCCTTTGTTACCTTGCCATGCAAGAACAACAGCTTTCCTGCCCAGGCACTTGGAAACAGCTTTTGCCTTTTTAGTTGCTGGACCAGATTTGGGCTTAGCTTGATAGACTAAACCTTGAGGCACTTTACACAGATATTGATTGCTTCACGTCTTTCAACCAGTCTTAGTATAGCAAAGTGGTTATTCCTCTGATGATTAATTATCTTCCTAGACTTTCCTGTGTTGGAGGGACACGTGTGCTAGAAAGTAAGCTAAAACTGTACTGCAGGGGGATTTTCTGAATGGGACCTGGATGGTAAACCCCAAATCTCATCAGCTTTTAGACATCTGCAATAGTAACGAAACATTCAGCAGTGCCTAATGAAATCACTCTGGAGCTGGGACTTCAAAGAATCATGCCACTTTTCAGCTACCTAAGGGAGACTAATGCTAATTTGGGAAAAAAAAACCATTCTAAAATGGTTAAGGGATTGAAGCATCCAAATTCCATTGGAATTTGAAGACATTTGGGTGTCTAAATTACAACATATTTTTCTAAAATTTTCAAGCTAAATATAATTTTATATTTTTTTTAAGACTGTCAGATGTCTGTTCACATTATACAAGGAAGTCAGTTTTATATACGTGTTTTTAATGCTTCAATATTGAAACAAATCTTACTGCGGAAGGCTTTACTCTGATACTTGAAGGCAGTGTTAGGATTTGTGGGCTCTATCACAAGTGCACATTCTAATGGATGGAAGGACACTTTACCTTATATTACCTCGTAGGTAATTATTCTCAGGTTTTACCTCCAGTGGTGCTTATTTGAGACTTTCCCTCCTAAATCGCCTCAGCACACCAACTTCTTGATCTGCTGCTCTCTGGTTCTCCAGTGAGAAATCACTTCGTACCCCAGGAGTCTGACTCCTCTCAGAGAACTGCTGCAAATTTGGCACGTGTACCTGCTTTCTGACAGGATAAATAATTCAATAGAATTTCCCCTGCATTATGCATTCAAGAGAGTTCAAGTCATATATATTATTCATTGAGTGCTATTTAACCAGCTCTATCATTGACTAACTTACACTCTGTCACTTACCTTAACATTTATTTCAGCACTTAATTTATCCCTTAAAGGTTATCTCATAATTATATTAACGAAAGGTGTTATATAAAGCAATGATTGCAATATTTTGCATTTCTATTGATCCCTCCATCATCAGTTTATTTTAAAATGTTCTTCTACAATTTTCTAGGCCATGCAGTGTTCCTTAAAAGTCCACAAAGGACATCAGAGCCATCAAAATTTTCAACAGAGAAAATTCCTGGAAAATTATTATTTCATAGAATCATAGAATTGCCTAGATTGGAAAAGACCTAGTCCAATCGTTAACATAACACTGACAAGTACCCCACTAAAAATTCAGATAAGCAAAATCTGTTTACAAAATTAGATTTAAAAATTACAGGCAAAATGATATTGAAAAGGGCAGCAATTTAATTTCATTGTCTGAATTCTTATTCTTCATTTTGAGATGTTATTTTTCATGTTATAATAGCCTAAGTGAACAGAGAGAAAAAAATTTAAACTGTGTTAAATAATGTGAAAATCAAAAATAGAAAAATAGGTTTAGTGTAGTGGTTTTTTTCCATGAAACTTCATAAAGATAAGACAATCTTTTCTAAAAGTAACTGTTTACCAGATCACTACCAGAAAGTTAGCAAAGGAAGGAATACAGAATATTTAAACTTATTAACACTGAGAAGCCCTTCTCAGAGCATAATGTAAGACAGTCATCTTGAAAGGTCAAATTTTAACTGCAGTCATTGCTCACTGATATTTTCAATAACACGGTCTTTTGCCAAGAATAGATATGTGGTACCTGTGGGCTGATAGAGGCTTTTTCATGGCAACTACTGCGTTAATCTCAATCAGAGGTCAGACAAGAGCATCCAGACTTTACCCAAGAACAACTGAATTTTTGCTGCCTTATCTTAGGCCATGGCTCTGTCCCACTGGTAGCACAACACTCCCAGCGGCACTGAGCAGTTTTCAGTATGGAAAAGTGTCCTCCACCTAATCACCAGACTCTGGCAATTAGCTGTTCTGCATCAATGAACAAACACAGTCTCCTGGGGGACAGTTCTTGCTATCTGATGACAGACTTCTCAAGATGGAGGGATGAGCTACTCACTGAAGATGCTCTCTGTCCCATGGACTACAGAGAAAGCTTAGGCTGACAGCTTAAGAGATGCCTTATTATTAATTACCCATCCTTGGAAAGGACTGCATAGCAAAAATTCAGCTCTTCTGAGGTTCTGCCCAAGTGGCTTTATGGCTGCGGGAAACCTTTTGTCTTACATAAGAAGCAAAGATTTCCTTTTCAAAATTCTTATCTTAGTGATACTCAAGACAGTTGTTTAAATCATAAATAATAAATTCAGTCATGGTGGAAAACATTAATCTGACCTCTACATTTCAGTTTATACAATCAGTAATGTTTTAGCAATTAATCAGTTTATACAAGCACTGCACCTTTGGTCAGGCTAAAACCTCCCTGAGACAGTCTGGTGGTTCAGTTCTTAATGCAAATGTGGCTACCAGTGCCACATCAGCCCAACAGTACTAGTCAACGTTTGCAAATGCTAACTTGTAATTACCAGTGTGGTATAAATACATCTAAAGGGACAGAATAAACTGTATACCCTTCTGCAAAATCGTAAGCTTCAATCATGTTAAAACTTGTTGCTTTGCTGTTCATTGCAAGTATAGCTTATATATGTATACTTTTACATTACATATGTATGTTTTTCTCCTATTGGTTTATAAATTTCTCATAAACGTGCTCAGAATAGTTACATAGAGCAGCTAAGCAGAAAAATCACACCTACAGCCAAACTGACAAGTACTTTTCCCCCCACTCATCATTTTCATTTACATGGGGGGACTTTTGCCATTTGCTTAGAAGCCAAAGCTGTCCTGCAGCAAGAACTCTGTGCCACTTGGGTGAGCAGAGGGCTCAGAAAGAGGTCATCAGTGAAGTTCAAAAGCCACATTACTGAGGAATTTAAACATTTGGTGGAACCTGTGAGATGAGAGTCAGACCTTCCTCACAGTCAATAGTACAGCTATACTATGTACTAAAATATTTTTAATTCTTATAGTCAAAGAAGTGGGCCTCATGGAAAAAAGGGTTATTTTGAGAATATCAGACACAGGAGTGTTACCTGTGTCATCAGTAATGACTGCTGATTTTGTCACATTTCACTAAATGTGACTACATGAGGTGGTCTGTGACATGTAGCCGGTAAGTACCACTTGTGAAAAAACATTTGTTCTTCAAAGTGTGCAGAGATTAATTTTCATGTTTGGTTAAGAGCAAGAAGTATCCAAAATTGTATAGTCCCTTGTGAGACTGAGGATGTGGAACATAGACCAACGTTAAGAGATGGAATTAGCTCTTTCTAACTGTAGAAATGTAAGCATTTCATCAAAGTCCATCATCTGAGCCCCACTGACATAGTCAGTGTGTAGAAATGTAGAAATAGGACTCAGTTCAGTTGCTTAAATATAGATATCTAATATCCCTTGGGTGTCTTAGGACATCATGACTGGGCTGACCCAGGGGAACGCTTCCAGATACTGTGGCCACATGTGGACATCTTGTAAAACCCGGGATATCTCAGATCCCACAAGACTCCCCTCCTCCCCTCTGTGGACTAGTGAGCCTCTACCCAGTAACTTCTTCCACTTATTTTAGATACCTGCTTTCAAAGCTTCTTCCACCTCTTCCTTTTGCTCTTAGAGGGGCCCTCATTAGTTGGGAGTATATGGCTAAAGTTAGGTGAGAAAAGCCCTACCCAAAGTGATATAGCAGAAGGGGATCTTCTAGTGCAGTCTTAAGGTGTGTAACATCATTGACCAAACAGAAGAAATGATAGAGATAGAATACATTCACCTTTTGTTATGAATTAAAACTATTAGTTTTTATGTATGTGAATCATTATGTGTTATAAAAATGTAGGTAATACAGCTTAAGCTTGATCTACAAGGACAGTATTTTAAGACTAACCTTTCCACAGTGTTGACGTTTGGATTAAAATAAAATCACTGAAAGGCAAACACCTCACTGAAGAGTCCCTTTTCATTTCAGATTAGGTGTAAGTTACTGTGGTCTTCCTTGTAGCTTTGTTCACTCCCTACAAATATTTATGCAATTAAGAATACTTGGCATGAACATAAACAGGAATTTCAAATTTCCACAGTTAAAATCTGTCCTTGTGCACGGAATTAGTCCAGTGATTTTTGGAAAGTGAAGATCCACTATGTGGGTGACACTGAGATACAAATCCTGCAAAGCGGATATACAGTCCATCCATTTGGACTTAAAGGTAGGTCTGAAAGGCAAATCTCTGATTATGCTTATCAATTTATCAACTAGCCAGTAAATCAGCCAGTGAGGCAGAAGGAAGCCAAGCACAAGTACCATCCTAGATCTCAGTTTGGGATTCAAGCCTCTCCAATGATTTCCAGCGTTTTAGATTTGGAGGAAGAAGTTGTTTCTCTCCTGGTAATGGAAAAATAACGTGTTCTGTTTAAAAAAAAAAAAAAGGAAAGAAAATGATTAACAAAACTCCAACAAGGGCCTTAGCAACACAAATCCAGCATCAAAGCTATAGACATGTTTGATGCTAGTGGCTTCTCTTTCACACTAATTTATTAATTTTGAATGCTGTGCATGTTATACAATGATCTGTTCTGTGGGGAAGCTATCAAAGCCTAGACAAAGAGATCAAAGAAAGTCTTTAATGCAAATGAGCATGAAAGGTGTGGTATTTCTCTTGATTTTTATGTCTGGCTTTCCAGTTTACATTGACATTAGTGTAAAGGACCCTTTAAGGGCACAAAAGATGTATTTTCTTTAGGTTGCCTCCTATGGTAAGTTCTTTTTGTATCATTATTAAGAGCTCTTCTTCAAAGGAAAAGAAAAGAGGTTATTTTTACAGGAAACTGACTTCATCCCTCTTTAAAGTTAAGTATCTGAATAACATGATGTATTGTTTCCTCCAGTGTTGCATGTGTCAAACCGCCTCCCTTTTTGCCAAAAGTTTTGAGCAGACCCATTTTTGACATTACTTAATAGATCTGTTCTTGCAATTACTGTATTCAACAGGAATTTTCTTCTGGCCTTACTAGGAAAGAAATGGAAATTACTGTAAAACCGGGGAATTTTATTCTGAGCTAAATCACTCTGCCACCACAGAAGGTTTAGGGTAATTAATACATTGCTGTAAAAAGTTCTACTTTCAAAAAAAACCAAAGTGCCATTTCCTGGCCAAAAGAAGTAGTTATTTCCCGGGGGGGGGGGGGGGCAATCTCAACTTTACTTTTTAATGTATATTGCTTAAAATAAGTTAAATGCTGATTTAAGGGCATTGTTTGAAACTGCAAGATAGTAAATATACATTAAATCTTAGGGAGATTGTAGCTGTTTTGACTACTGAGGACTGCAAAGGATCTAACTCAGTTTAACAACTCAGTCTAACAACTCAGTCTAACATATTATTATCTTGCTTGCTTCTAGCCTGCTAAATCTGCAGGAAGAAAAAACACAATTACTTTCAGTTCAAAAGATGTCTTTCAAATCCACACTGGTGCCTTCTTTTCCCTCCTGGAGCTTCCTTTTGGCTCTAATGGTACGATTAAGCACCTAAGTTCAGTAGTTACAAGTTGTCTTCTGAAATGGCTCATGAAAAATAAATAAAAATACAAGTTTTCCAACTGAATGTTTTGGATCTTTTGCCTCTGCTTTAAACTCAGCTTGATTTAGTTTTCTGATACGTGTAATGGCATGCAGCACTGCTGCGAGCTCTCTCCAGACCTGCACTGCAGTATGCTCGTGTTGTGCGAGAGCTGAGAGGCATGCTGAACACGGGAGGACTCTGCCTATAAAAATCTTATGATGAAATGACTCATCATTTCCTTTGTGCTTCTCCTGTTATTTTTGACGAGGGTGAATAAACTAGTGTCTGTCAAGAAGGAATCCAAAATCACTTCCATATCTCACCGTGCTTTTCCTGTTCATGTCTAACTTCTAGTCCTGCTTGCCAGATTTAGTGTAAAATGAGTTTTCAGTCATGTTAATACATTGCAGTATTACAGCATTTTAGTCTGAAGATACCCTCTTTACAAAATCAATGAATAACCTTTACTGTAATTTTTAATAGCATTAATGTTTTTCACTATGCATAAACATACTTGAAAAGAAGATAAAATCAAGGAAGTGAGGACATTTGAGTCTTGCTCCTGGATCTGCTACTGCAGTGACCTTTCCATACATTATCTCCTCATTTTTTTCCTTACAAATAAGTATAACTGTACAGACCTCCTGTGTAAAGACCCATGATAACTATAAACAATATTCACTGTATATATTTTAGATACTGCACCTGCATTTTAGATGTTTTGGCTAAAACTAAAACCTAAAATTAAATTAAAAAAAGCCTTCTCCCCACAACTCCTCCTTCCCAGGCTTAACTTCCCTCCTAACTCTTCTACCTCCTTGCCTCTGAGCAGTTCAGGGGGCTGGGGAATGGGGGTTGTGGTCAGCCCATAACACTTTGTGTCTGCTGCTCCTTCCTCCTTACACTCTTCCCCTGTTCCATCACTGGGTGCCTCCCACAAGGTAGAGTCCTTTGCAAATTTCTCCAATGTGGGTCCCTCCCACGGGCTGCAGTCCTTCAGGCACTGACTGCTCCAGCATGGGCTTCCCACGGGGTCACAACTCCTGCCAGCAAACCTGCTCCAGCCTGAGCTCCTCTCTCTATGGGTTACAGCTCCTGCCAGGAGCCTGCTCCAGCGCGGGCTTTCCAAGGGCCACAGCTACTTTCACACCTGCTCCAGTGTGGGATCCTCCACGGGTTGCAGTGTGGATACCAGTTCCAGTGCAGTCCTCCATGGGAGGGTCCAGCTGGAACTGG
The DNA here is from genome assembly GCA_034782735.1 of Sagittarius serpentarius. Taxonomy (NCBI): domain Eukaryota; kingdom Metazoa; phylum Chordata; class Aves; order Accipitriformes; family Sagittariidae; genus Sagittarius; species Sagittarius serpentarius. The sequence goes on from JAVKLA010000017.1 coordinate 17,570,678, forward strand.
CTCTGTCAACAGAGGGGCAGCCCCTGGTGTCTTCTCACAGAGGCCAGTCCTGCAGCTCCTGTCCCCACTACCAAAACCTTGCCATTTAAACCCAATACACAAGTTTACTGGGAATAGGCAGATTCTGGAGCAGCAACAGAGGAAACCCTCAGACTCTAGACTGGTACCTTAACAGAAGCTCAGACTCTCCTTTTATGTGCTCTGAATGGCTCCTATGCAGATGGGACCCAAAGAGCTCAATTTAAGTTGTGCTTTAAAATGTATTCAGTTGTACCATACATTTACACTGCAGCTATATGTGGCTACACATATACACTATCATTAAATTATTCTGATTTGGAAACTTATTATAGTCATCAATAGACATTTCTTAGGGCATAACTATCTCATTAGAGATAGCTAAAATGCTTGTGCCTTGATTATCAAGAGAGAACAGATGACTTTCTCAGGTGTAGATATCTAGCATTAGAAAGAAGAATTACTGTGTTTGACCCAGGGTGACTGCCAGCAATATAGATGATGATCATGAACTCATGTAGGCCCATCTGGGACTTGGACTATCCATATAAATGTTTCTGAATTATACCTGGCCTCTATCAGCTGGTAGTCAAGTGTAAATTCCCTTTAAGATCATGACAGAAGGAATTTTCTTTGTTCAAGGTTTGATTGGCAGCTCTGTACAATTGGATCAAATTACCAGAAATGTTGCCTTCCGTAAGATAATGCTGCTGATAATATTACAACACCAGTCATTCTTGAACTGTCAAAGCTAAAGTAGATGTTCTCTTCCCGAGTCAGCACTCTGGGGAAGTGATCTTACTAGTTTAAGCAAAACACTCATCCCGTACAAGTAACAATCTCCCAACAAGCCATTTACACTTGTCTTTGGTTCAACAGTATCCCAAAGTTTTATGATTACGGATGTTTCTCTTTAATCCCCAAGAATGCCAAGATCTAAAGCACTATTTCAATTTATTTTCACACTGCCTGTTCCTCAGCAAGTGCAAGATTTGTGTGGAATCAATGTCCCTTGCTGTAAAATGGTTCAATTTCTCCCAGTGGAGCAGGAAGATGTATGGGGACTTGTTGAGCATGTTTTCTTTTAGCAGACTTGCAAAGCCACGAAGATTCTTTTCACTGATTGTTTTCAGTTTGTCTTTGCTGAAGCGCCCAAACATATCCGAGAAAAGGTAATTATAGCTGTGAAGCTCTGGTGAGTTATATCTGTCTTTTTTTTTAATCAAACAAGTGAATTTCTACAGTTCGCAGAGAATGACTATTGGAAAACAATCCCTCTGGCTACTTCATTTCCTATCACACCTGCCAGCTCCTGACACTTCGCCCTGTCCAGATTGTTCAGTGGTTATTCAAAAAATGAGACTTAATTCACTTTCTCAGATATGGTATGCCATTTCTCTGAAGGATCTTGTACCTCTGACATTTCAATTAGAGGGATGAAACATCAACATCCGACCTTTACTCTGCAAAGATGGAAAATCTCAGCCTCTCACTTTCTGCTTTTGCGTCTTACCCTTTCCATATAAGAAAAACTTCTATCATATTCATAGACATTGCTAGAACCAAGACTAACACCACAGAGCATCCCAGGTAATGATAAACTATGTTTTGACACCTGAAACTCTCATTATTGATCAGGTACAGGCCTATGAAGTTTTTTGCACTGTATCATCTTTGGTTTGCACCCTCCAGCCATCATCACATTTAGGCTCCACTGGTCTGTTCCACATACACTGTTCTTGCACAAGCAGAGTCCTTAACTGAATTACAGGAACGCCTGAAGATGCTCAGAATAAACAATACACTGTGCTAATATTCATCGAAGATGGAGCACGAACACAGAACTGCCCACTTGCTGCTCTGGACTCCAGGAGGGCTTAATCTACAAGGAGAGCAAGGGATGGGAACAGGTCCTCTGCCAGGACTGCGGGAGGGGTGAGATGGCTCATTGGATCCTGACCCCAGAATAGGAAATCCTTTCCCCAGTCACAGAGTACTTGCACCCACTAAGCCCCAGGTGACCTAATACAGTCTGTATGTCTGTCACCACAGCTTCTCATCTCACCTCTGGCACCTTTCAGCATTAGCACCTGGGGAAAATTCCTGGGGGGAATATGGTCCATTGCAATGAGCCATGGGCTGCTTTGGAAACAACTATAAAAGACATAACGTCCACTCACAATTAGATATTGGTTTGTTGCCGTAACTTTAATAGCAGTACTTGTCACTGGTAAGTTTGTGCTGTTACAAAAAACCTCCAGTACTGAATAATAGCTGCATTCTGAGGGTACACGTGTAAAATTTCTATCTGAAATGTGAATGAAACAGAAATTTTTCCATCTCTATAAAATGAGATATCATTTCAGACAATTTTGGAGCATAAGGTTGATTTTTTAGTTAAATGATAGCTTACAGAGATGAAAGTCCAGACAATTCCAATGAAACATCCCAAACATATCTGTCTAACCTGTTCAATAAGAAAGAAACACCCGTTCTTCTATTTTTCTTTAAAATACTTTAAGTCTTTTCTTTGTTTATTGTGTCATTTGGATATAATATGCTTTTCAGTTTGAGCAACCAGATATTTTTCCTTCAAGCACCAGCATCTCTCATCGTTACTTTCCTCATTTGATCTACTTCAGTTATTATGCCATACATCCAGTGGGTTTCCTTAGATGATCTTCTTTGAATATTTGCACACAGCAATCCTAAAATAGATGAAGATGTATAGTGGCCTGTATGTAGAACACACAGAAAGTAGCAGGCAGGGTTCATTTATGAAATCTAATTTAACAGTACACTGGTTAATGTTTGGATGCTGCTTGTTTCTATGCTGCTCATTGCAGTCTGTTTTTTTTCATGAAGTAGTTGCTTAGGATCTGCAATGCAGTAAGAGTCATTTTCACTTGACTGCAATTTTCTTGACATTTGTTTTAAATCCCAACAAAATTCTCTTCACATATATATATATGGAAAATGTTTCTAATATTCTTTTTAGAGTACAATTTAGAGGTGTTAATTGTTAATGAATAATGTATCTGGAGACTTTACAGAAATTAGTACACTAAATGGACCAGATAAACATTTTTGGCAGAAAGAATCCACTGAAGACACAGAGCAGTTTTGAGATTCATATTATTCATATCATGCCCTCAAATGAACCATTGCAATGAGTTTTCTGATGGCACAGCATGCAAAATAGTTCTTGCCCCCAAATGATGCTAAGTTGTTATTTCACAGCATGGAAACCCCACCAGTCTGTTGTACTGTCTAAATGTAAATGATTTACAAACATAAATAATGAATGACTCTATTTTGTCAGCTTATGGAATATACTGACTCTGATTACAATAACACTATGGTAAAAGATGATAGATTGTTTCTTTACCGAGAATGTAATCACTTCCATTGCTTTACAAAAGGAGAACACAACCCCATGCATTAGTTCCAACTAGCTTGTACTCTAAAAGCTGAATATTAAAAACAAGTTACCAGAATGAAGTAATTCAATGAAGCAATTATTTCTGTTTGCATACATTAAGTGAAGCCTCTAGGGTGCTTTAAGCTTGCAATCCAGTTGAGGATTCAGTGACATTCAGCAGAGGAATGTGGTAGAGTAGGACATACAATTTTGCGCAAAGGGAAGGCATTAGAGGAGCGGTTAATTTAGGATACCTCTCAACACGAGTATTTTTGACTTTTCACAGATGCTCAGCTGCTCACTAAACAGTGAGATCCTTTTGGCTATAGGACACTTCAGTAAAAAGGAAGTGTCATATTCTAGCACTATGAAGTGAGTGCAGCAAGCATGGCGACTATGGGGGAGAGTCAGACCGCCTTCTTCAGTTGACCACCTTGGGTGACGCAGTGAACCGAAAATAGGTATCTGGAGCTAGTAGGATAATTCAAAGTGAATTACCTAAATGACCACTTAAGTTTCCTGCACGCTCATTGGAGAGACTTTGGTTTCAGACTGATGATCTTGAACTTTAAGACCAGTGCTTAAAGCTGGCTAAAGAGATATATAGCGATGTGTTGGACCACTTAATCTCTTTAGAGGGAGCAAAACACGGCCACATAACAGTTTGCCTCCTTTCACTGAGGATTCAGTGTCAGGTCCTCTTCAAAAAGCACACGCATACAAAGACAGGGATCAGCAGAACAGCTTGTGAACGAGCTCAGGGCCAACAGCACCCATCCACTATGGATCAAATACATCTGCAATCAAACAAAATTCAAATCTCTGTTCACCCATAATTCAAAGTCTGTTATACAAAGGTGGAAGGGGCAGGAAAGTCATTCTTCACCCTTCTCCCTGAGCCTGGGGGACTCTGCAGCCAGGAATGCAAGAGTCACAGCACAGAAGGAAAGCAAGTAAGAAGCTGTGGACACAGCCTAGTAGGTAGGGCAACGAGCCAGAGGGGAGAGGATATGAACAATTTAAGGATATAAGGCTCTTACTAACTTTGTTTTGCCCAGGCACTCCCCAAAAGAAGTTACTGCAATAAAATTCCTTCATTTATTCCCACAAAGCCTGACAATGCTTCTAAATAGGACACCAAACACTTCAGCAGGGATTTGTCTGTGTAGCTTCTATTATACATTTCACACTGAAGGATTACACTTGTTTCCTGCAAATGTGACTGTTATTAGTGTGCAAAGGGGTGAACGAACAGATGGGAGAACAATACATGGAGAAGTAGAGAGGATTCCTTTAGGAACCCAGAGATCCTGAGGGATTATTTGTGGAGTTAATTTATTTTCCACAATAAAGGATGATGATTAAGCAGAATTGACAGATAATGAGTTAGAAAGAGAGAATTAGAGACTTGGTTCACTTGAATTCAAGCAGAAATTAAACGTGAAACTGAATTTAAAATGACATTATGAGGTGAAAATTGGAAGAATATTTGGTACAATATCATCCAACTCCTATTGTTCCATCCATGCTAATGTCTACTTTCAGTTTCAGAAATAAAATTTACAAGCTACTGTATTACAGGTTGAGCATGTGACAGGGACTGGATCCAACATAACTGCAAATACTTACTTGAATGTGACCTTAATTATTTCTAAAATTTTTTCATTAAGTATGTGGATATAGCAAACTCAGGTAAACATATAAAAAGTGTATTGCACTGTTTAAAGTGACAAAAAATGTGTTGCCTGTTCTATATAAGAAACAAATCATTTCTCTCTTGAATGTTCTTCTAAAGTATCTGTAGGAGAAAGTTCTAATGTGGGATATTTGGATATACACACGGTCCTGAATTTAGAGGAAGGCAAGGCACAAAAAAAGTCTAGACAAACTGTTTCTAATTCACCATAAAGCCAGAAAAATATAGGAAAGGCTACAATTGTCCCAAGTACAATTGGGCCAAAACCAGAAGCAATTGAATAGCAAAGTGTATATAAACTGTTAGAACATGAACAAAGATAACATTGCAGCAGAGAAAATATTAAATGAAATATTGTAAAGGCATGAAATATGAAACAGGTTTTTTTCCCTTTCTCTAGTGGCTTCAACAACATTTCCAACATGACCTGAGAGCCCAGTTTTAATTAAAAAGATAATTAAATACATTAGTCAACTTTCTGAAGTCCAATAAATTTGCTAGCGTACAGAATCCTGCACGAGTACTGCATGTGGAGAACTTCAGAAAGTCAAATTTTATTCCACAGTTAATCACTAACATCATCTTGAACAGTAAACTTACAACAGTTTTTTCCTCTAAGCTCCGTATTCTGTAAGACATATATAAAACTGGATGTGAAAAAGCAAGGAGAGATAAAATGGGAAGAGAATGGATTTTTCAGCTGAAAAACTTTCTGAAACCTTGGAAGTTATGTTTAATGTAACTGTATGAAAACTTGCAAGACTCAAAATACATTCTGGCTGATGGCAGTAGGGAAATGAGTGTGCAGTAAAGAATGTAGGAGTAGCCAAAATAATAGAATCAACAGACCATCTAGAAAAGTATCTTATCCTTGGCACTGGACAAGTAGCAGATGCTGAAAAGGATTACAACCAAGAAAGCACAACATGAGACTTCCTAGTACATTCTCTCATCATGCAGCAGACTGTGCCTCAAGAGTTGTCTAATCCACAGCTATTGTCTTTTTATTTAATGCCCTCTGATGTCTTTTCCCTCCATGATTTCAAAAAAGATGTTTTGAACCTATATTAAGCTTTTAACCTCTGCACATCCAAGGGAAGTTTTGTAATGTAACTATGCCTGTGGCAAGTGTCTCCTGCTTGTTTTGAGTCTGAATGCTGATAGTTTTGTTTGTTTTTTCTGTTTCTTGTGGAAAGGACAGTGAAAAAACAATCCATCCTTTTTCATCTTTCTTCTGTTTATCTATCAAATGACTTTTCAGTTTTCTCATCCTAGCTGAAGTGTACTAGTCCACTTAGTGGTTATTCAGTCAACGATCCATCCACACTTTTGATCCTCCATGTCATCTTTCCAATTGGGATGTGTTTCTTCTGAAAAGCCGGGAATACACCTGCCTCTAAATGCAGGTGCACCACGGAGTTATACACTATCACGGTGACACTTTCTGACATGCTGTCTAATCCTTTCCTATTAATTCATGGTTTCACTTGCTTTTTGACTGTTCCTGAGTATTGAGATGATTTCTCTATGCAATGATGATTTGTGACTCAAAGATCTCATCTCTGGGTGGCAATAGTTAACTGAGAACTTATCCCTGCAAATAAAAAAAAAGTACTTTTTCCTTTGTGACATACTACATTTGAATTTTGTCAGCAATCTGTTGCCTAATGATTCAATATTGCAAACATTTCCAGTTCTCCATCATTAGCCATCATCTTTGTTATCCCAGTTAATCAAGTCTCATAAACAAATTTTGTTGCCTCATTACTAATATTCATAAATATTTTGACCAGCACAGGTCTCATGTCAGACCTCCATGGAGTCTGTGAGCTACTTCCCTGCACAGTGAACACTTTGAAAGTCTGTTAAAACTAGAGATTTTTTCAGATTATCACAATTTTTTTAACACACTGGTAAGAGATAACTTGAAGTTAACCATCTAGTCTCAGAATCGTTATTAAGGGAACAATATAGCTCTAGCTTCAGTAAACTCATATATTCCAGAAGACAAGTGCGAATATTGTTGTTATAAAGTGGGAAGTACTGTGGGAGAAACACTACACCACCAGGACACACCCCCCAAAAAAAGAAAAATAAAAGGAAAGAAATATCTCCCAGGTATAGAGAACAGAGAAATAGCTGCATTTTGCTTATTACTCACAGTTAAATGCACAATATGTGCATAAAAATGCAGATATGCATAATGCAATATAGAATTCCAATGGCTTCCTGCTAATATATAATTATAGGTGTGTTAAGGAATCAAGAGATGGCCAAGGCATGAAATATCCCAAGGTAAACTAAAAAGTCTAACAGCTATTATGTAATGACCCTCTTCCTCAATGTATTAGCCTGTACCTGTACCTGCACTTTTTGCCCCAAGGCTAGAAGCATGGGCCTAGACTCAGTTTATAGTAGATGCAGGTATACCTACATTCCAGATCTCTTTTCCTGGTTATTTAGATAATGTCTGCCTGGGTGAGGCAGACCTTTGTTTTCACACCCCTTTCCTCAAGATGTATATGCATTTTTATCAGATCACCAGAGAAAAATAAAATAAAAAAAAAAAGTCCAGGGAGCAGGAACTTTTTCTTCTCTTCCCAAGAAAGTTCCCAATTCCCTTGTCTGTTTCCTGCTTTCCCTCTGGTCCTGCTGCCCATCCACTGGAGAGCAGTTTTGAATACCTCAGTCCCGCTCTGGTTTTGTTTCTCTTTATCTTTCCCTGCATGTAAGTTCTTGGTAACTCTATCTCACGTAACCTTCATTACATTGAAAGATTTCTGTAAAGTATTAATGTTTGCAGAGAAGAGAATAAATGGTAACTTCTAAAAACCATCTCATAGTACTCTCAAAACTAGTGAGGGGGAACCAAAATGTTCGTGAGCAGAAAGCACAAACTCCACAAAATATAAAAGAGTTTCTGCAGGATTGAATCCTGGAAATCAGTGCGGCTCTCCTTCCACCTGCCCACTTGTTTTTTCTACTAGTAAAATATCAGTTTTTCCAGATGTCAACCTGTAATGGATTTACATGGCAAGGTTTTGGTAGCGGGGGGGCCACAGGGGTGGCTTCTTTAAAAGTTGCTAGAAGCTTCCCTTGTGTTCGATATAGCCAATGCCAGCCGGCTTTAAGCCAGACCCGCCGCTGGCCAAGGCCGAGCCCATCAGCGACGGTGGTAGCGCCTCTGGGATAACAGATTTGAGAAGGAAA
>JAVKLA010000017.1:17579122-17607400 GCA_034782735.1 Sagittarius serpentarius
TGTTCAATCAAGGAGGGGGAGTGAGAGAGCGGCTTTGGTGGGTACCTGGCGTCCAGCCAGGGTCAACCCGTCACACAACCCTTTTCAGAGCAGCACTAGAACAGAACATCACTCCAAAAAGTTGTGGAGCCATGGCCTTATCTTTAGAAAAGAGTATGCCTCAGGAACTGGAAAAGATCTTTAGAAGCGACATCTTACCTTCAAGCCATGACATCAAGGTCTTAAAGGCAATGGAATTTTTTATTTTAGAAAAATCTTCATAGGGCTACATCAAAAAATTAAATGAGCAAGTTAATCTAGAGGACATAGGGAGGGCGGGAACTTTAGGCCAAGAAGCAATTAAAATGTCTGCAGTGATGTTTCAAATGGTGTTAGAGAAAGGAATAAACAAGGGGTGGGATGAGTTTTCGCTTCAGTCTAAATTCCTAGTGGCATAACCATTTTTAAAGGTACAAGAACCAAGTGTGAATATTCTAGATGCTGTCCTTTATTCAGAGCCAAGATTCAAACAAGCAATATAAGGGGCAAATTACTTCTGGGATATCAGGTCTCGAGAGGCTCACTTCAACCAGAAAAGAAAACAAAGGAAATCTCATGTCAATATGCACTTAATGCTCTGGTCAAGTAATGGGCAAGGTATGTGTCAAAGGTGATGTTTATTGAAGTCCTGAGTTTTGGTGAAACTTTTCTTAGTCAAAGAAGAAGATGTATGAAACATCATTAGTTCAACTGATTTCTACAGTGATTGTTTAAAGTAGTAATAAAACTGCCAGAACTGTAGGTTTAAGATGATGATAAAATACTCTGAGAAAAATACAGAAAAAGCAACATGACAGGAAGAGATTACTGTTAGAACAGGGGTGAAGGGCAAAAGAGAAAGAGAATATTACAACGCTTTTTAAAAATGTTGCTGCACATAAGTAGTGCCAAGCTTTTCTACAGTAGTTTTTATGAGGTAATCTGAGAGCTAGTTTCTGGAATTCTAAATATTGACTGTCCTTGCCTGTAGAAATTTGCAATCTGTCCCATAGGCATAGGAAAGCTACACTAAAGAACAGTCAACTGGTATGTCTATTATTTAAATTTTCTTCTGTTACTTTCTCTTTTTAAAAATGTGTAACTAAGGAAAGTAGGGAAACATGGGAAAATTAGAAGTTGGAACAGTCTGGATATACTCTATATTTCTATGTAAGCGTGTAGAAATTATTTCTTAGGATTTTTTTTTTTGTTTGCTTACTGTGGCACATAGGAGTCCTAGGTTTAGATCAACCCCCTTCATACAGTAATTACTGTATGAAGATGGTCCTCTGGAAAGCACTTACCTGAGGAATTTAAAACATTAGGTGCAAGGTATAATCATGCCTAGTCTTTGTTAGGGAATGGGAAGTTTCAGTCCTTGATTTTGGGCTCCTCTGCTTTTGGGAGCTAAACACAAGATTTTCAGAAGCAATTTGTGACCTTGAAAGCCCAAGTCAGATCCAGTGAAACTGGTTGTGTGAAATTTTCTTTTCCTGAAAATTTATTTTTATGATTTGAGTGTCAGAAGATGAAGGTAACCAAAATCATTTGTTGACTGTCAGGTTGCTGGAGGTTATTTTAAGTGTAGTCCAAACTCAAGACACCTTTGAGTTGTTAGGGTTTTTTTAAGACCTGAGTCCACAGCAATTTTAAAACAAGCTAGTGGAAGTTGCGAGCAATCAGCACCTATGAAAGTCAGAATTGATCTGTCAGTAAAGCATGAAAAGAATTTTAAATTGAAGAAACTATTGCAGACATCATTTGGAACTGTTGACCTTAACTTGGCATTTAGCTTGGCATTTAATTTGTGCTGTACATGCATGTTAAACATAAAAAACCCAAAGACCCAAAGAGAAGAATAATAGAAGAGTAGGACAGAAATGAGAACAAAGAGAAAAACAGAAGAGGAATAAGACAATTGTTAAGAGAGAAATCTCATTAACTATGAGCTACTCCAAATGTTTCTGTCTCTCTCCGAGAGCTGTCATCTAAGGAAAGATTATAAACATGGAAAAGAAATTGCAATGCCAACCTCTCTGGTTTCTTTGCCCTAGACTCACACAGAATAAAGGTTTTCCAACACAGGTTCCTTCAAACCTCCCTGAAGTTTCTTCAAACTGAAGAGCAATTGCTTGTTTGAACATGCCAATTTATTTTCAGTCTGAGGTATAGGACAGTCAATGTGAAGTGGTGGCCCTCAAATTCATTAAGGAAAGCAGAACTACAACTCCAAACTGGTATGTTGGCTTAAAATACAGCCATCTGAACCCAAGGTGTACCTTTATTCTAATACATCATCAGAAAAAAAAAAAGTTGTTCACATTTTGCAGTTTGTTTAGTCAGATAGAAAAAATGCTGAAGAAGGCTGTATGCTCTTAAAACAGGGTTTATGATATGCAACAAACTGTGTTTGGTAAATACCAAATTGTTGCATATTTTCCTGCATTTCTGCTTAAAAAATCAATACAGACAATTCCCTGTAGTGTTCAGTTAAATTCTTCTTCATCTCAGAATCTGATTGTTTGTGTTTTACTACAAATAATTCTGACCAGTTTTTAAAAAAGTAATTCACATCTGATGATTTACGTTCTGTTCTACTACTGCTACCTAAGAAAGAAAAATGAGAGTGGTATTTTCAAACATAGAGATTTTGAACTTTGATGACCAAGTGTCTGTCCTAGCTCTTCTTGAAGGTATTTGGAGATTAGTAACTGATATAAAACTGGTCTTTCTAACCTATTGTATGAGTTTGGATTCCAACCTTGGCTTTAATGGCTTTATTTAGTGCACCTATCTTCCAAGCACCTTTTAAGGTCCTGGGAAGCCAACACTCATAAAAAAAGTTCCTAAGTTTGTTTGTAATTACTGGGGATATGTCAGAATTTATTCCTAAAGCTGATTTTGTTTAACTAAATTTAGGGACTTACTATGGGTGGGAAGATCACATTGAAGGAGTACTTTTATTTTCTCTTCACTGCTTATATTGGTCTTTACTGTTCTGGCTCACCCAAACTTGGAGGTGAGTTGGAGTCTTTATAAAATGTGTTGATTCTTATACCTGTATTTTTGTTAAGACCAATCCCTTGCTGTTGGATTCCAGTAAAAATTAAAATAAAAAAGATGAAAACAAACTGATTAAGCTGAGAGCACTTTAGTGGATTATGCATAATTGCTAAACAGTTTTACAGTTAAGTCTTCCTGTTAGGAATGCATTAGCATTGAATAAATAAAGGTGCAGCACTTAGTTTTTCATTTTGAAGAACCTTGAGCCATAAAAGTACATTGTGAAGCAGAGATGTAATTACAGTACATCCAGCAACAAAGTCACTACACATTTGATTTCTTGTTCATAATTGTCTATCTGAAATACAGTGAAATTCTGACATGCAAAGTGCTTTCCATTTCAAGTGTTTGTCTTTTTAGTGAGATAATATTTAAAACACAGTATGCACATCTTCTTGTTGCCATGATACAAGAATTTTGAATTTATGAGCAAAACAACAGAGTTTGAAAACCTGAAATCAAAATGAAGTTAGAAATTATTTCAGTGAGACAACATAACTTGAGATTAGAATATACAGCAATGGACGATGTGTAATAACAAAACACAGAGCAAGTTAAATGTTGCTATGCGTGACTTATTTTCTTATATTGTCTTCTGGTAAGAAAAATGACAGGATCACCAAGTTAAGAAAAGCCTGCATTCAAGTAAAATGCAAATAATGGTCAAGATCATTCACCTGATGCGTGTTTTGTAAACATGATTAACATCCTGCCAATATAGGCTTTTCCCTTGTTTGCCATAGCATAAAAGAAGCCTATTTTTAAATTAAATATTTAGTATATATTGCCTAAATTACTGCTTGAAAATAAACATTTTCCAGTTTTTTTCATATTAGATATTGCTAGAATTCATATAAAATTATCTAAATGTATTGTTTTCCTTGAAAAGGGGATGCATGGAAGTTCCTGTTATCTTCTGTAGCTACAGCCACGCCAGAAACACCTACCTATGGAACAAAGAAATGTCTTTTCTGAGTGGCTGCCATTTTCTCAGTTTTCAGGGACTGAATTTGCATGCTCAGCTTGCCAGATGGAGAAGAATATGCCTGCATGATATCAACTGCCAGGAAGACATCCCCCAGCCCCTTCCCACTGCTGTCTGAAAATAGATGGGTAACAACTTTCCGTATCTTTCAACACAGCCAATTTTTGCTTTGCTAATTACACTTCTGACCTGTGTTTTCATTTGAGAAGACGGATGTCTTTGTCGTGAATGCTCCATGTTGACACGGCAAGGACATTATGTTGTCTCAGGTTGCCTATGACCATGACAAACTGCTTGGCCTCACTTTATTGCAGGTCTTCTGAGGGACCTTTGTTGCCCACGATACTTCCAACAGTCATCTCACCTAGATGTGTACAAAGTGTAATCTCTTACAACCATATTTCTCTAGTCTTTTTATACCCTAAACAGTGAGCAAGAAGGAAGTAAGATTCACCTTGAGAAAAAGACATTTAGTGGTCTATGCTTTTAAATCTCCAGTGCAGTCAATTGACCTTGAATGCATGTAGTCAGAGGTGTCCAGAGAGGGATTAAACCCACTAGACATAAAAGCAGGACTCAGGTGTCCAACAAAGGAGACTGTTGCCATTCAAGACATGTTAGAGAACCCAAGCCATCCCCAGGAAGCTCAGCAGATCTGGCAAAGTGGAGGCTCAGCCTCAGCAGAGGTGCCAGGCACTCCCACTTTTTTTGTTATTAGTAATTCTCATAGGTTTGATCTGGAACTGATTTTACATTTCAAACAAGTCCACAGTTACCCATCTCTTAAACCCCAGCCTATAGTCACCTTGATGGGGGAAGGATAGCACTCATAAGCTGTGCAAAGTTCCACGTTACAAAACTAGATGATTCTCATTTATTATTTAGTAACTCAAAGTGTCTCTGTTTTCCCTTTCAGCAGACTGGAGTGGTTCACCAGACAGGAAGGAGAATGCAAAATATAACACACGAGTAGGAGTCAAGAGCTGCAGTACCATGCTGAAAACTGTTAATTTATCAGATATATCTCTCTGGTTTTAAGAAAACTATGTTTTAACACTATGTTTGTGACTGGTAAGCTCATCAGTTCTGCCTCTGTGAACAGTAGAGGTTTATGTGTTTGGTGCAGAACAAAGCACTGAAGACATTTGTGTCACCCTAATAATTTTGGTTACATCAGTTACCTGAAAGATAGACATTCCCTGTATTTTCATTCTCCATTAACATAAATGAAGGAAAAATTCCATGGATTGATGGAATTTAGAAAAAAAGAATCACAGAAATTGATGCAAAAATAAAAGTGTAGGAGTCTTGAGTATTTTTAATGCTTGTAAAAAAAAGTTAAATTTTAGTACTTTGTAAAAGTTTTTTAAAATAGTTTTTAATCAGAACTAAAGTGTATTAGGAGCATTAGGTGTACATACCCACAGGTAAACATATTACAGTCGCTCTGCTTCCACATTCATGTAATTATTTATTCAGCTCTTCAAGAACTCCTGGTTTTAAACTAACTCCATTTGTAACTGTGGCAAATTATACAATTTCTTCCTCAATTTCATTATCTGAGTAATGAGGTTATTAGAATTCCACACACTAGATAGCAAGGCTTACTTAAGACAACTGATGGGAAGCAGTGAACAAATGTAAGAATCACTGTTATCTGAAATTTCACATTGCTTGTATAGATGGAAATATTTTGCTTGATCATAATTTTACATAAGGAAAGTCATTGTAATACCAGTGATTTTCATATTCAAATAGGTATATTGTCTTCTTTTGATTGTGAATTCAGTAAGCACTCCTTTCAGGTCTGTCAATAAAGAATCACTGAAGCAAAACATATTTGACAAAGAACTGTAATTTGGTTTGTTATGCACTGTTCAGAATAGATCCAATAATTTTGGTAATGCAATGCCTATGTAATGGAAATATCTGAATGTGCCTTTGGTGATAATATTGATACACACTATATAGTAATCAAGAGCCTTAACAATGGATCAAGGTTCACAGTGCTTGAAAGCTATCAGTAAAAAATGAAATGCTGAGCCCTGCTTTTATCTGTTCATGCATGATCAGCAAAGAAAGATTTACAAGGGTTGAGGAGAAGGCTGTAAGTATCTCATTAGTGCTAGTTCTTGCAGGGCGCTTTCTGCCATATGACAAAGAAAGGCTGGATCATTGCAGGTGCCTGTTTTGTCCTATAGAAATGAAAACTGCAGAAGAAAGAAATAAAATAAGTCATCAGTGAAACCATATTCTGGGAACTATTCACCCTATGCAAGTTTAGGCAGGAAAATTAGCCAGCACCTCTCCTTAACCACGTTGTATTCACAGGACACCCATATGGGGCAGTCCCAGCTTCCAGCTGCCGTTGCAGAAGGAGAGAAGTCTCCTGTATTTGCTGTGCCATAACAGCCAGCCTTTTGCATTTGGTACCTCTGGTTATGCAGCCCTGAGCAGGTTAGGTACCTGCCTAACCTAAGGCAACTGAATCATGTATTAGGCTTCTGGTCAGCTGAATGAGCTCTGAAAATCCACTGATGTTATGGCTATGGTTTCCTCTGGAAAGGAGTTTAGACACTGTAATCCCACAAAGACAACTACATACAGGTATCAAAATGCAGGTGTCTTAACCTTCAGCTGAGCCCTACCTCTAAATTTAGGTGAGATAAATCCCATCAGAGACAAACCCCCTTCGTTATAAATGTTGAACTCAGTCTTTCTGATGCTTTCTAAGCCCTATGGTAGGGCTGTGCTGGGAAGTTTAGGGGCAGAGCAGTCTGGTTATAAAAAGAGGACTGATCATGAACATCATTTTTAGATTACTTAGCATTCATGCCCTTTGTGACAGATTTGGGTATGACCCAGTTAGACGGTGAAGCTACATGTTTCTCAGGAGGTATCCACTTGGCTTATTTTAAATATACATTTAACAAGGTACAGCAAGCAAAGCATTCACAAGCCCAGTGGGAAGCACACACTTGTTAGTTTGGCTTTTAAAGACTTTTTCTTTTTCTTTCTTTTCTTTTTGTACTAAAGGAGCATTGACCTCTGGGAGAGTCTCATGAATTTCCAAGAAATATTCCACAGCTAGTGTCAACTGCCAGTTACAAGACTAAACCCCCCTCATCTTCATACCTTTTTTACCGTGAAGTCTCTTCTTGGAAAGGAAGCTAATCCTTATATTAACAAGGTACTCTGTAGGATAGGTGAAAAATCTATAAATTAATTGAAACTCTGAGTATTATAAATTAGAGCTGTTTGCACAACTGGTGTTGACAATAGGAATTCAAGTTTTATAACCATGAGATCCTCTTTGAGGACTGAGGACTGCTAGGAAGAAATGGGAATCGTCTGACTACACAGGGCAAAAGCATCTTCACTCAAAGGGTGGCTTTAAACTAGGAACAATGGAGGAGAGACACGATGAACCAAAGTCAAGTGAGGAAGTAGTAGACCACGTTGGTAAGCAAAGGACATAGGGTGATGTGGTCAGGAGAGACCTTGAAAACCATAAAGCAGGCCTGAAGGGAGCAGCCCTGGGAAGCTGATGGAGTAAATCATCCTGAAAACAATTTCAAAACGTATGAAGCATAGACAAGAACGTGACTGGGAGTAGTCAGTATGGATTTACAAAGGGGAAATCATGCTTGACCAACTTGATAACCTACTACAATGAGATGACTGATTTAGTGGGCTAGGGGAGAGCAGTAGATACCGTTTATCTCAACTTTAGTAAGGCTTTCAAGACTGTCTCTCACAAACTGAGGAAATACAGATTAGGTAAGTGGACACCTGGAACAAAGTGCACCCTTAGCAGTTTTGCAGATGATACAAAACTGGGAGGTGTGCTTGATACACCAGATGATTACACTGCCATGTGGAGGTGCCTCAAGAGGTTGGAGAAATGAGCTGACAGACACCTTATGAAATTCAATAAAGTGCAATGCAAAGTCCTGCACCTGGGCAGGAATAACCCCACGTACTTGTACAAGCTGGTGATCAGCCATGTTGAAAACAGTTCCACAGAGAAAGACCTGGCGGTCCTGGTGAAAAACAAGATGAACAAGAGCCAGCAGTGCACACCTGTCGGGGGAGAAATAAATAAATAATTTAAAGGGCGCCAACAGCATCCTGGGTTACATTAGGTAGAGTGTCATCAGCAGGTTAGGAGAGGTGATCCTTCCCTTCTGCTCATCACTGGTGAGACACATCTGGAGTGCAGGCTGGGTCCAGTTCTGGCCTCCCCAGTACAAGAGAGACATGGACATACTGAAGCTAGTCCAGCTAAGAGCCATGAAAGTGATCAACAAATTGAAGCATCTGTCACATGAGGACAGGCTGAAGAGTCACAGCTCCCAGCTGTAGAAGAGAAGGCTCAGAGAGAATCTTATCAGTGTATATACATACCTGATGGGAGGGAATGAAGAAGATCGAGCCCAGAGTCTTCTCAGTGGTGCCCAGGGACAGGACAACAGGCAATGGGCACAAACTGAGACACAGGAAATTCCATTTACACATAAAATCTTACTGTGAGGGTAGTCAGACACTGGAACAGGTTCTCTGAGAGGCTGTGGAGCCTCCATCCTTGGAGGTAGTCAAAACCCAACTGGACACAGTCCTGAGCAGAAAGGAGTAACAAAGGAGTAAAAAATTAATACTTGATATTGATCACAAGTGAGACAGACCTGGGAGGAATAAGTCCATGGCCTACATGGTCAGAAATTACTGAAGGTTTATCTAAAGTGATGTTAGCTTACATGAGAAGCCTTACAACTACATCACATGTGATCACATTTGAAAGTGTACTAGGTTAAAACTGTAAAAGTAGAGGAATCCCACTGTAGGAAGGTTGTGTTGGGGGATGAAAATGTCATGGTACCCAAACTTAAAAATTGGTGATAAAAAAGGTATGATTTCAGGTCATTTATTTATTTATTTCTAGTTAATCTAATCTTTTCCATAGCTTCTCCAAACTTTGAACTAACTTTGAACAAAGTTAATGCCTGAAATCTCAGTTCAAAATGGCAGTGTTGTAAAGTCAAGTTTAATTCAAATTTAATTCAATTACATTTTGGGTTTATTTTGGCACTTGTCCTAAAGTCAGCAAAATGCCTAAATAGGGGATTTATGCCAGTCTAAATACATGAAAGGTCTGTAAAGTTTTTTCTATGTTAACACAGTTATGTTTTCACTGAACTGATATTCTAAAGCAATAATAGATTATTATAAACTTATGATGGCTAATTATTGTCTAGGCCCTCTGTTTCTTATTTCATAGCAGGTAATTCTGTTTATTTACTTCACTCATCTGAATCTCCAAACATGACAGGAATGGGCTTCTACCTCCTGATCTTAGATAGCCAGCATTGTGGGTATTACACTCCTGCATGCAATGTGTTGTGTCCTTACATACCATTACAGGAGTGGGCCCCCAAACACTAGACTTCAACACATAGCTTGGTAGGCTCCATTGTACTAGTGAGATCACCATTTGACTACAGACATCTATTACATAGGTAGGCATACAAATTTAAAATTTTATTCTCAAGCTGATTCCCACCTAAGACTGGAATTCATTTCACCTCAATTTAAACATCTAGAATGACTGACTCATAGAATAACTCAGGTTACAAGGGATATCCGTAGCTTATCTAGTCCAACCCTCTCCTCAAAGCAAGTTTAATCATAATAGGGTGCTCAGAGACATGTCTGGTAAAGTCTTGAACATCTCCAAGGGTGGAGATTCTCCAGCTTCTCTGGGCAGCCTGTGCCAGTGTTGATCACCCCCTTGGTTACAAGTATTTTTCCTTACATCATTATCAGAATCTCCAGTGTTCCAACTTATGTCCATTGCTTCTTGTCCCGTTGCTGGACACCTCCAGGAAGAGAGTCTGCCTCTTTTTTTTGTGTGCTCTGATCAGGTAGTTGCAGACAGCAATAAAGTTTCCCCGAGCTTTTTCTTCTACATGCCGAACAGACCTAGCTCCCACAGACACTCCTTGCGCAGCCTGTGCTGCGGCCTGGCCACCATGGTGGACTGTGGGAGACTGTCAAAGGCCTTCCTAAAGTCAAGGTGTAAAAGATCCACTGCCCTCCCTTCGTCCATAGAGCCAGTCACCTTGTCATAGAAGGAAATAAGGTTTATCAGGCCCTTCTTAGATCCATGCCGATTGCTTCCAACCACTTTCTCACCCTTCTTATTTTTAGAAATGGCTTCTAAGAGGATTTGCTCCGTCACCTTCCCAAGAACTGAGGTGAGGCTGACCAATCTGTAGTTGCCTAGATCCTCCCTCCCAAAGATGGGTAAGACATTTGATGTTTTCTAGCCATTGGGAACCTCCTCTGACTGCCAGGACTGTTTGTGATGGTAGATAGCAGTCCTGTAATCATATCAGACACCTCCATCAACCCTTTGGATGCATCCCACCAGGTCCCATTAATTTGTGCACGTCTGGGAGGGTCAAATTATGTCTAAACCTATGTTACTCTACAGTGAGTACTCTTTCCCTCACTTAGACTCTGCTAGGAGGCTCAGTGACCTGAGAGGCCTGGGGATAAACCATAGAAGGGAAAACTGAGGCAAAAAAAGCATTGAGTATTTCAGTCTTTTCCCATTAGATCCCCTGCCTGAATGAGCAATGGGCCCGTAATCTCTTTAGCTTTTCTTTTGCTCTCAAAGTACTTCTAGAAACCTTTCCTGTCCTTCATCTCCCTTGCTCATTTCAACTCCAGCTCAGATTTGTTTTTCCTCCCTCTGTTCCTACATGTGCAAGCAATATCCTTGTATTCTCCCCCACCTCCCCAGGTAGCCTGTCCCTATTTCCACCTTCTGTATACTTGGGTTTTTGTGCTGAGCTCAGTCAGGATCTCCATGTCCATCCATGGTGGCCTCCTGTCATCCTTGTTCAACTTTCTGCATGTAGGAATGGACCATTTTTGAGCTCTGAGGAGGCTGTCCTTGAAGATTAGCCGGCTCTCTTGGGCCTCTGTGTCCTCCAGTGCAGTTTCACATGGGATCCTACCACGTACCTCCTTGAACAGACCAAAATCTGCTTTTCTGAAGTCCAAGCTCACAATTCAACACTTTGTCTTGCTCAGTTCTCTTAGGATCTTAAAATCCACAATTTCATAGTCACTGCAACCAAGGCTGCCCTTGACCTTCCTATCTTCAGCCAGTACTTCTTGTTTGTGAGTAGCAGGTGTAACAGAGCACCTTCTCTTTCAGTTTATTGACCACTTCTATCAAGAAATTGTATTAATATATTTCAAATATCTTCTGGATCATTTGCGCCCAGACATACTGCTCTTCCCGAAGGTATTGGTGTGGTCAAAGATGCCCACAAGTACCAAGGTCTGTGGTTATGAGGCTTTCTCCAGATGCCTAAAAAAGGCTTCAGCTACCTCGTCTTCCTGATAATCCATTCTAATCTAGTTATTTAAGCAAGTCGTCTCTGGAGTTGTCAGTAGAAATGACAATTTATTCTGCCTGCTGTAGGTATATATATGTTAGGATGGCATGATAAATCTCCTGGAAGTGCTTTTATTTCAACAGTGACTCTCACTAGGGTCTACGTAAATAGGTTAAGTGTTTAACTTACAGCTTTCTAATTTTTAGCCAGGTAACTTTTAGCTTCTGTGAAGTTAAGTGTGATGAATCTAATCATGAGCACAGCAGGAAATAAATTATGGTACATTAAGCTGAAAGTGCACAGCTATTAATCACTTATAAGATTTATTCTTTGTATTCACTTTCCATTATACCACAAAAAAATGCTTATCATCTCCAGGATAAAGATACGAATAAAGATCTATAAAAATTGTTCTATCTCTAATCACTGCTCCATTTCACTTTGGTGACAGTTGTGTTCTTTGAAAGATTATATTGATATAGTTTATTTTCTTTACATTTGTAAAATTTTGAAACAAAAAGACACTTGAAGTGGGATTCATCTTCTCCCAGTTAGGTATCAAAAATCTAGTTTTAAGTCCAAGTTTTTAAGTCTGATTTAGTCAAATTGTGATTCATTTATTGTCACAGGAGAGAACAGGCACCTTCAGAGTGCAGTTCATCTCTCCGTGACATATGTCTAGGACAGCTAAGGTGAATCATTCTCTGGAGCCCCCAGCTCTTTCCACTGATGACAGAAAGAGCTGAGGGCTTAAAGTAGATACACAGCCTTTAGATATCTTAAGTGAGATGAATCTCAACCTTCCAGCATCATTTCTGCATGTTACCACAGATCCCTTTATCCAAAGCCAGTTCTGCCATCCCTAAAGCAAGTGTAAAGGGTCTTCATTTTAACAGGAATCAGGGACTTTTGAATTCTAATAAGCGTGATAATAGTCTGGATGGGGGTGGAGAAAACCCTTTTCTTACTAAAAAGCCTAGGTCCACAGCTTGTTTCTTTAATGGGAGATTCACTAACTTCACCATATTCTTTAGTTACAGAACAAGAGTGCATTGCTATGTAGTTCCTCTGCTTGTAACAGAAATCAACACTTGACATTGAATCAGTGTTGAATACTGCTTACCTAGAATTTCACAGAAGTTTCAAAATGGTGAAGTACTCTTACAAGACTGTATTTAAAACTGAGTTGCCTCGTGGCAAACAGTAGCACAGATCTGAATGCCTAACTGCGGTCCTGCTATGGTCCCGCAGAATTGGTTACAAATGCCCGTGCCCGTATCTGTAGCTCCTTCCTGCTACTAGATACTGTAGTATCTATAGTATCTATAACACAATAGAGATAAGTGTTTTATAATAAAGAAATAATATCAAAATATTTGCAATAGAGTTTATTGGTTTCTTGTGATTCAGAGTGCAGAGTGTCAATACCTGGTAGAAGTTATTCATGTTCTCAGTATTAGCTTCAGAATGGCTCTGTAGTGGTCTGCTTGATCATCTGTAGATGTGCACTGGCTATATTCATGCCCCAGCTCATGGAACACAAGCCAGTTCTCATCTGGAAGACTTTTTTCTTCTTTACTTCAGCTAAGAAATGGGGTTTGAGTTCCGACGCTAAGGGAGCTTTGGGACTGCAGTTGGTTTGCTTGCCGCCACCTTGACATGCAGGCAGAGTTTGGGTTGCGACTGCCTACGCTTGTGGGGCTGTTCTGGGCACTGGCCATCTGCCCAAGATTGTCTTGGAGATGAGGCTTCTCAGCATTTTAAAGCAGATGTGCAATTTCTTGGGAAAATGGTTTCATAAAAATAAATCTAGGTTTCATAAAGCTAGAAAACTAAATCATATGGGAAAATGTTGGTTTTTAAACAATCTTGTTAAAAATACTATTGTGGAGTTGAAATATTCCAGTAAGCTCTTTTATCACAGGTTTTATGAATCATTTTCATAGACAAGCTTTCCCAACTCTTCTGTATACCCTGAAATACTCAGTTCATAACGTGTAACTGTAATCAAAAAAACCCCAACAATCTTCCACACAATTTTTTATTGGAAAATACATGATTACAATACTATGTCCCTTAAAGTTTTAGTTTCTCTGACAAGATCCTAACGAGGTGAAATAATTTTAGCAGCAAAATAATTCCTTTCTTGATAAGGCAAAAACAATGGGAAAAATATCACTCAGTGTAGTGAACTCTTCACTTCACTTTGGATTTTGGTACCATTATGCCTATTTCCCATATACTTATTTCCACTCTGCACTTTCCCACAGAGCAGACTGACTCATTTAGAGGAGCACAGCTGAGAGGGTACAGAGAAAGTATGTTAAGAGAAAATCTGTCCAGTAGGAGTCATTTTGCTTGGCTTTCTATTGTATGAATTGTCCTGAACCATCTCTGTTTTTTCAACTGTGCAAGGAAAATTGAATTTTGCTGCCTTGAGGATGAAGGCTGGGCTCTTACAGTGAGAGGAGTGGAAATAGTAATTATTGCTTCTGAGAAATTATTTACACCTGTAGCAGAGGTTATTGCCTGTGACACCCACACTCCCCTCCTGGCACAGAAATCCAGGTTTCCTGGGGCTTTCACATAGCAAGGAGGTCACCAAGACCGTGGTGATTTTTCTACCCTTTGTCACAACATGCTGTCAATATAAAGGTTAAAGCACATACCGTCTTGCTGTCAACAGCCAATTCTAACTTTGTAAAAATCACAAAGGTGTCTAGAATGACCAGAATCCTCTGTCAGCTGTCTGTTAACATCTCTCTGCTGGAGAAAGTCCTGTACATGCATGGCAGCTTTGAAGGAGTCATTTGGCTATAATACACCAAACTGTTGACTGACAGTGTCTAAAATGATGACAGAGGTTAACAATACTGCAGTATAGTGCAGTTAGTTAGTCAAAAAAATGCTGTTTCTCAAGGTGCGCAAAGGTTCCATGCTGGCTTGCTTACTGAAGAGAGTATATCTTGTTTTCTATGCAAAAAGCAAGTTTTCTAATTCTGTCCTTTCAGTGATAATACAGACAGGTATACAGCTACCCATCCGTCAATAAGCAGCAGATGAGTCAAAGCTGGCAATCAGATTTCTGAAAAATGTTTTGTGCTTAGTAAATCTTTAATGACAAATTCAAATACTACTGAGCTGATGTGATGTAAGAAAAATTTCTTCTGCATGGATCAAGATGAAGTATTAATTCAAGATGATATTTAAAAGCCCCTACAGAAAGGGTGATTTTATATCTTTCTATGATAAGGTCACCCACCTCATGGATGAAGGGAAGGCAGTGGAGGTAGTTTTTCTGGATTTTAGTAAGCCTTTTGACACTGTCCCTCACAGCATCCTTCTGGCAAGTTGTCCAACTGTGGGATGAGCGGGTTCATGGTGTGCTGGGTGAGGAACTGGGTGAAGGGCAGAGCTCAAAGTGTTGCAGTGAATGGGGCTACATCTGGCTGGTGACCAGTCACCAGTGGTGTTCCTCAGGGTTCAATTCTAGGGCCAGTCCTGTTCAATGTACTTATCATCAATCTGGATGCAGGAGTTGAGTGCACTATTAGCGTGTTTGCTGATGATACCAACCTGGGAAGTGCTGTTGACTCTCTTGAGGGACAACAGGCCTCGCAGAGGGATCTAGATAGGTTGGAGCATTGGGCTGTGATTAATGGGATGAAATTTAACAAGTTGAAATGCCAGATTCTGCACCCAGTACAGAGTAATGCCGGACACAAGTATAAATTGGGAGAGGGGTGGCTGGAGAGCAGCCCTGCAGAAAGGGATCTGGCGGTGCTGATTGACAGCAGGCCCACTATGAGTCAGCAGTGTGCCCTGGCAGCCGAGAGGGCAAACTGCACCCTGGGGTGCATCCAACACAGCACAACCAGCCGGTCAAGAGAGGTGGTTATGCCCCTGCCCCCAGCACTGCTGCAGCCTTGCCTTGAATATGGTGTGCAGCTCTGGGCCTCACAATTTAAGAATATGAAGGTCCTTGAATGTATCCAGAGCGGGGCAACCAAGCTGGTGAAAGGGCTGGCAAGAATGTCCTGTGAGGAGTGGCTAAGGACTCTGGGTTTGTCTAGTTTGGAGAAAAGGAGGCTGCGGGGCGACCTCGTGGCTCTCTACAGCTGCCTGAGGAGGGGACATGGAGAGGGAGGTGCTGAGCTCTCCTCCCTGGGGTCCAGTGACAGGACTCACGGGAATGGTTCAAAGCTGCGCCAGGGGAGGTTCAGACTGGACGTGAGGAAGTATTTATTTACTGAGAGGGTGGTCAAACACTGCAACAGGCTTCCCAGAGAGGTGGTCGATGCCCCGAGCCTGTCAGTGTTTCAGAGGCGTTTGGACGATGCCCTTAACAACACGCTTTAACTTTTGGTCAGCCCTGAAGTGGTCAGGCAGTTGGACTAGATGGTTGCTGTAGGTCCCTTCCAACTGAAATAGTCTATTCAGTAGACATTTAATTTTTAGGAAACCTTGTTCCAAGTGACACAAGGACAACTAATCTGAGTACAGTAAGCAATTTATAAAACCTCGTTATGACAGCTGAAGGAAACAAAGGGCGTGCCCACAGAATGTGTGTATTGGCTGACATAGTACAGCAATACCCTTTTGAAAGTTATGAGAAAAATGAAAAAAAAATTATGAAATAAACAGTGTTCATTTTACTTTATGGATTACCTCGCTCGGAAGATACACTAAAACATCCACAACAGGCTGGCAGATTTGACAAGGGACTTTTAAGGATCACAGAATCATAGAATCATTTAGGCTGGAAAAGATGCTTAAGATTATCAAGTCCAACCATTAACTTAACACTACCAAGTCCACCACCAAACCATGTCCCAAAGCACCACATCTACATGTCTTTTAAATACCTCCAGGGATGGTGACTCCACCACTTCCCTGGGCAGCCTATTCCAATGCTTGACAACCCTTTTGGTGAAGAAATTTTTCCTAATATCCAATCTAAACCTCTCCTGGTGCAACTTGAGTCCATTACCTCTTGTCCTATCGCTTGTTACTTGGGAGAAGAGACCGACCCCACCCCGCTACAGCCCCCTTTCAGGTAGTTGTAGAGAGCGATAAGGATTCCCCTCAGCCTCCTTTTCTCCAGGCTAAACCACCCCAGCTCCCTCAGCTGCTCCTTATAAGACTTGTGTTCTAGACCCTTCACCAGCTTTGTTGCCCATCTTTGGATATGCTCCAGCACCTCAATGTCTCAGGAATTCCATGTGCTTCCCAAACAGGAGCTGGAAGCAGGGTAGACTATACCAGGTACCACAAAACCTCCTGGAAACCTGTTAACTAGATCACACCCTTAATCAATGGACTTGATTCAATTGTCTACATATAGATGTCTACTGCTATTTGTTATTCAGAGAGCCATACAAGACTGAAGATATCCTTTCATGAGTGGCAGATATAAAACAGATGATAGGTCTGATACCTTTTTGGAGAGATTGCTGGAGTTGAGGGCAGTACCCAGGGATCTCTCTAATGGTACTACATGCCTATGTACAAGCAGGTGGGTCAAGCCTAGTAGAGTCTAGAGACAGATTAAGATGAAGGGCCGTTGACAGCCTTTTCCAAGACTACTAAAACCTTGGCCCCAGTGATCTCCCATGCCAAAGAGCTCAGCAGCCACATTACATGGTGTGTGGAGTATTCCATGGATGAACGTTTACACTTTTAATGCCATTGAAAGTTCTCTTGGCATTCTATCCCGAGAAATGGAAACATAATTTCTTTCTCCAACACACTATTATAATTATATTATTATAATAATTATTATTAGGACTTTGTATGTCCTACCTATTCTAATGAAAATAATCTTAAACTTTTCATTCTCTCCACATTAGAAAGTCTTCCGTATTCTTGTACGTTACTTCCTTCCTTAAGCCACCTTTAATCCTACATAACTGTTCATGAAGTGATGTGTAGAAAATCTCTCTAAATGATTCTGCCCTATTGATAAAGGCAGATATACTGATAAATTTAGTGATTTTCTCAGTACCACATTATTTTGTTTGTCTTTCAGCCAGAGAAAAGCATTACACGCAGGTTCTCACTGACCTGACTACAATAATAGTACCAGGATCCTTTGTATACACCTATATAGCTTAATTCTATGATTTAAAGACGGGTTTACTTCTAACTGATTTCTTCTGCCTGAATATTAGGTGCACAGTTTTATACACCTGTCTATTCCATCTCTAAGCAAAACAGAAATAGTCACACAGAAAGGTCAGCTTATCTCACCAAACCATGTTTAAAGAAACAAAACTGAGATATAAGAGAAGTTCCTTAGAAAGATAAATAATCAGTTAAAGGGCATGAAACAGAGGATAGGAGCACATGGTGAGTTCCTTCAGTGGAGTTTCTCAGAAACCATTGCTGAGACCTGTGCTTGTAATACATTTAGTTATGAACAGGGAAAGGACAACATTTTTCTAATAATAATGAATTAATTAGTATACTTAAATTGAGAATCAGCTGTGGACAACTGCAAAAGGATCTTATGAAGCTCACCAACTGGTCAATAACATGGCAGATGAAATTTAAGGGAGATAAATACAGAAATAAACATGGGGAAAAGAAATCAAACAAAACTCATTTCCCATGCAAAATGCTATGCTCTGAAAAAACTACTAGGTAAGACAGACCCACGAAAATTCAGCTCAACGCTCAGTAAAAAGTAATTGTTATCATTTATTTGAAAAGATAGAACAATACAGAGCTTCATTATATTACTGTTCCATCCCAGGATTTGTCTGCACCTTGAATATTGTGGGCAGTTCTGGCTACCCCACCTCTAAAAAGATTAAGTAAAAGTTCAGAAAAGAGTAGCTAGAGTTATCAAAGGTACAGAATGTCTTCTATTTAGGAAATGAATATTTAAGACAGGACTCTTCAGCCTGGAAGAGGAACACCTGAATGGTGATATGTAATCATGAGCAGTATGGAGAGAATTCTCACTGTTGCATTGCAGGAACACGGGGCATTAAATGAATCAGCTGAAGAGAGATATCCGGTGTGCAAAAAGTTGTGGCTTTTCACACATGTGATTAAACTGTGGAGGCCTTTGCCAATGGGTACTGTAAATCATAAATATTTGTTTCTGCTATTAAGAAAAGCAAATGGAGAAAATCTAAGGGAGGAAAAAGATCCAGGTTACCAAATACAGTAACAACTCACCACACCTCTAGTCACCATTTCAGATTTCTATTGCCAATCATTTATTACCCTGCTTTGATAACCATCATCACTACTTCACTTTTCCTTCTTTTGCCTATGGTTGACTTGACTGACTTTGATGAGCAGCAGGCATCTAACACAGATTATGACAATACTGGAAAAGTAACTGTACAGAAAGAGGCAGCAAGAACAGTAAAATGCTGACATCATTTGATCTTGCCTGATAAAGTAATCTACCAACCAAAATCTGAAGCCAGCAAGCAGTCATGTATTGATTTTTATTTTAAAAAGCAATCAGCACTCCAGCCTTCAAAAAGCTGTTTGCATAATGCCAGCCTTTCCTACAGTTGGCGATCCTGATGGTCCTGTACATGTTTCTCTGTCTTCCATGTCATATATGTTGTCCTCCTGTATTTAAACCGGGTGTATTTCTGTAGTTCCGACATACATCTCCTTTCAATTACTTTAATCTTTACGGGGAAAAAATGTGTTGCTGTCTGTCAGATCATTGACAGTTACACCTTTTAGGAGTGCATCCTCAATGAGCAGAGAAACTACAAACAGCTCCAGAAGTTCCTGACTTGAAAAATGGAGCCGGGGAGGATGTGAGAAAGAAGCGTGGCATGCGTTCGTCCCTGGGCATCTACTTCTGTACAAAGTTAGAGACAGAACAGTGGCTGGACCTTCAGGGCTCAATTCAGCAACCAATACAGAAACGTCCATTGCCATTTGATATCTTCCAAGACATCAGACACTGGTTTCTTACATGAACTGCATAGTACCCTCCATGCTCATGTAGATTTCTTGGATAATCTCAGGTGACTCAAATGTGTGAGCACCCAGGTCATGCCTTTAGGCTGATCCAGTGCAATTACTCCTATGGTACTATACAATCTTAGACACCTCTTAGCATGAAATAAATCACCATGTGGAGGTGATTTTAAATGGTAAAAAAAAAAATAAAATAAAGACCCTAGGAAACTATCTTAGACATACGTATATTTTCTTTTAAACTTGTGAAACTGTGAGATGACACTCTCCCTAATCTATTGCCTGTATATTTAACACAGGTAATATAATTTCCCCCTCAGTATGCATTGCTGCACACTTACCAAAAGTTATCTTTGTTTAACATTGTTTTATTCTGTTTACCTTTTAATACCCCTTTGAAAATATAGTCCTCTCTACACTGTTAACCTAGTTTGCACTGCCCAGATCATACCTCTTTGCTTGATCCCCTTGTTAGAGGTATTATATAAGTTTAGGCTACCCAGCATTAGTATTCTAACAAGTTTTTATGATACCCTTTACTATATACACCGCTCTACAATGCCAAAGCTAAGCTATCTTTCCAAGTAACTGAGGCAAAAGTGTGGCAAATTTGTATTTTTTTTCCATCAGACTATATGTAAATTAAATACTACCCTGTCTTTTAACACCTTAAAAAATAGTTTTCTTATGAACTTTTGTGAGCTTTACAACAGGAGAGGGAAAGATAATGTTGGTTTGATGAATTTACTCTGTCTTGTTTAGCGTACAGGTTCATAGCCAAATCTCCACCTGGAATATATTAGCATTGCCCCATTGACTCCATTAATCTGTGGGGGTTTTAAGATGTCAACATTGTAAATAGCATCAGCATTGATGTCCTGTTGGCGCTGGCAGGCTTAAAGTACTACATTGTTGGATCGCTGAGAGTAAAGTTACTTAAGAGAGGAGTTTGCTCTCTTCTCCTCCTTGTAGCTGTCACGATGCAGGCCAGGTGCTACTAGGTAACATCAAGGGTGTGTGGCACGGGCACATTTACTTTCTCCACCACCACCACATCATAAACTGGAAGTGTCATACTGGCTTTGTCTGGCTTTATTATCTGTTAGTGAACTCCAAGTTACAGTCGAGTTTGAAGGTGTAGCTGACTCTACAATGTAGTTGTCTACTTGTAAGCTCTCTTTACAGCCATTTCAAAGAGACTGGCACTTCAAAACACAGTTCATCACTTTAAAAGCTAGACATCTAGACCAGATCAGACGAAGATCTCCCCTGGAGACTAACAGGACTGCCTCTAATGCGGACATCTACATTGTGAATATCTCAAGTTAGCTGTTTAGCTGTTAGCCTACTCCTATGATAACTGACTAATTATTTCCCAACAGTGAAAGAACACTGGAGGTTTATTCTCCTCTCAGTCTTTGGAAGTATCCCTTGAAATTACTTATCACCCTCAAACATGACACAGTGACTTTGCAACTCTGAACAGCACTGTCACTCCAAAGCTATACCACCATTCAGACAAGGGAAGTTATCCAGTGACAAGAAATTTGCTTAGAAATTATACACATGAATTTTATCACTATGCTGTGTCTTTTAAAATACAACTGACAATCAAGAAAAACAGTGAAAGTAAAATACAATTCACTTTTCTTGTAAAGGAGACAGAATTTGTTTGGGGTTTTTTTCTTTGTTTTTATTTTTTAAGGATGACAGAAGGACAACATTGCAGCCAAAAAGGCAATTTCACCTGTCCTATTTTTTTCAAGTACATTTGGTTGTTCAAGTACAAAGTCAACCGGTTGTTCGAATGTAGAAATGCGGCAAATATTACAATGGAGAGTGCTCCCAAATTCAGGTCTTTTTTGAAGGAGTTAAATTAACTTTTTAAAACCTGTTAGTGATCCTAGACTAATTTTTTTCTTGTGACAGCATGATATTATTAATGTCAAGATACAACAAATGCATAATTTCCAGATTTAGTTTGATAACTATCGAATTTCTAAATTAAAGTAGTTTTTATTCCCTCTCAGAACAAACAAGGACTCAATTCATTAATTTAATCTTTGAAAGAAATGTAATATGTATATAGGAATTCCTACCATTATTACACAGAACCTTGCTACAAAATTAATATGCATTCTACAGAATTAATCTTTTAAAACAAGGAGCAATGATTTTAAAACATTTTGTTTCCGATTGCTCTCTGCTAAAATAGATTTATAGTACATAACTGGTTGTTCTCAGGTATATTAGCTTTTTCAGTTCTGCAGAAGTTTTAGGAACTGTATTAAAAATAATTCACATTGCAATAGGTAGTGGCAAGGAACAATACACTGGTAAGACAGTGAAATCAGAAGAAATTTCACACAGTACTATATTTCTCAGAGACTGCCTGCCTGCCTCATTTGAGAAACTATTCTGCTTCTGCTTTTCAATTAGTCAGCTTTATCTGTTTGGTTTATGAGCTCTAGCTTGTCCTTAGGTTGTGCACTCAGCACAACGGGCTTGAAACACAGATGGAGATTCTCTGCGGAAATGTGACATTAATATTACAAAAATCATGACATTAAAAAACTGCAAATGAATATTTGCTTGTTCATTTTCCCCCACTGTCTAGGTGGAGAGAGAATACAGACTTCTCAAGAAGAAACCAGGCTAAACAGTGGGGGTAAACATAAATGGGAATGTTGTAGGATCAAATACGTAGGGTCTCTTTTTTAACATTAATTTGTCTTACCATCTAACAACCCCTTTATCCAAATTGTGCAACCCCCAACAAACCCAGCACTTCCTTCCACCTGCCGCAGACTTCCAAGGAGAATCTGCATCACCAAACAGTGCTGCAGGTGCCTGGTCCCCCTTTGTCCAGCAAGCCTTGCCTTCCTTCCCACATGCTGGCACAGCATCAAGAAAATACTGCATGCTGCTTAGGCAGTGGGGGCTCCCATAAGGATGTAAATAGAGCATTAGCCCACTTTCTATTGAATAAAACAGACACCACAAACGTCCTTCCTCCTGCGCAACCACATCCACATCTCTGGTGTAGTTTGGCTGGTTAATGGAAGTGGCTCTGACTAGTGAATCAGATGCTGTTCGATGTGATAGGTAACATACCTACTAGAATGGGAAGGTTCAGCTGAAGTTTTCCTGTTTTGTACATCTGGTTTGTCAGCCGATATGAGACAAGAACTGAGAGGCTTCACTCGGCAGCACTACTGCCTGGTAATGGGCTTGCAAGGATGTGAGTAACTTCATCAGCAAAACCAGAGGTATCTTCAGATTCTTAGGAGTACAGCCTGATGGCAGCTTGTTGTGGGTCATTCTACACATTTGGAGAATACGGCTCTAATTTCTAGCTGCAACTATACCTCTATGAGTAAAGGAAAAAAATCCCTTCTCTTCCAGCAGAATATTCTTTGAAGAGATTTGCAGTTTTTCAGTACTAGTCTCCAGCACTAATCCATATCACTGCAGGATTATTATAAGGGTAAGAATTTTCATTCTATCACCTGTATGTCCCTAGATATCTTCTTAACAGTGGCTTCCTTACGTAAAACTTTGTGAACCTTTTTATGGCATCTATGACCTTCTACTGTGGTGGTTTGAAACAGAGGAAAGTGACAAAAAAAAATGTGAGAAAGGAAAAAATTAATCAAATCAGGAAAGAAAGGGGACCAAAAAGAACAATGTAGAAAGTTGATGAGACTTAAATCAATAGAAAATACTGGAGAGACAGAAACTGTGCAACAGTAGGGTACAAAGGGAAGAAACGGGAAGAAGAAAGTCCATGGAAAAAATTGAAGTGAAACTTTGATTTTTATCCATTCGTTTCCATCCCACGTTTCTTCTGTTAATTCTGAAAGAAGAAATGATACAGCTTTGTGCAAGCACTTCAGGATTTGGCCTATTAACGCCAGCACGTATGTAAATGGGATGTTACACATTTTGCGATACTAAGGGTTGTAGGTAAAGCTTCCATCACTTCCACAGTTTGTGACTCAGAAGTCTACATAATTTCAACAAAATAGAAAGTCAAGTCAGATCACATTTAAATTGCATGAACTTGAATTCACCTATTCGGATCCAAATATAAATTTTGGGTTGAATTATATTTTATGAGAAAGGCCTACCAGAGGGAAGAAGCAGGTACTGAGTGACATTGGGAGGGAAGAACTCAAATTAATTTTGCTTCTCAGTACAAGGGCAGATGAAAAAAGCATAAAAGAAATAAGTAAATGGCTAAGTGAAATACAGCACTTAGTTACTCTTCAAGCTTAATTGAACCAACTGGAAATTGTTACTGACGACTGGTGTGGGTAAGGCTGGAGGTTAACATTGACCAGACCCTATTAACTGAGCAGTCTCCGTTGTAAAGTTTAGGTAAATCCCTGTTTTCCTGTTGATGTTATTATCAAAACTTCCAGCTAGACATGATTTCAAGTGGCCTGTCTATTTAAGTAAAACATTATGAGTAGGAATAGAACTCAAAAAAATTCTTAGAAATAAAGAAGTATATTTGCAGGTAAATAGAAATACATTAATTTTAGCTGATCAACAAAATATATGAAGATGAGTTTTCTAATTTTTGCATATATATGGCATTAGAACACACACCAAAAAAAAAGAGAGAAAAAAGATATCTGGAATGTAACAGATTTGTAAATCCAGTTCACCCTCTACCGAGTCTTTCATAGAGCTCTACGGGAGTTCATGTGATATTTTCATAAATGAAGAATCATTCAAATTTATTCTATACAGTATAAATTCAGTCCTTAACTATTCAGAAACTGAAAATGCAAAGGACAATAATTTTTGCTGTGCCAAGATATATTTATATTTTCAATGGTCTTGTTTCTGAAGGGCGTAACTAGTAGGTCCACAAAGGTATAAGGGGAAATTTCCGCATTTCTAAATATGGAGGCTTCTTACTTGATGAAGTTCACACACCTTCCTAGGTCGTAAGATATTGCATTTGGGACTCCTTTGTTCTGTTTGTATTTTATTTTGGCTTATTTTTAACTAACTGCTGGTTTTTATGAGACTTTCACAATTAAATTATTCTATGTTTTCAAATTTTATCAGAACAAAGTTACTGGCTGACATAGTCCCATGTCAGTGAAACTGGGTTTTTTTGAGTTCAGTAAAACTAGAAGACAGATCTTTGGTTTTGCAAATCTTTTTTTGTTTGTTTGTTTCCCCCACATACATCAGGTTCATCAGGTGGTCTACTAGATAACCTCTTTGTGCAAGCCTTCCCTCTCCTGTATTCTTTGTCTCTCACAGGTACAATGCAACTATTACAAGACAAGTAATACTTTGTCTAGTAGTATCAGAATATCATAATAGTCCTCTTCAGGCAGTAACTGTCTTGACCTCAATGGCAATAACCCAGATGAGCGTTGCCAAGGACAGTACTTCAAAAGACTGTAGCCTTTTCTTCAGAAGATAACTATGGTCCAGTGCAACGCTCTAGGCACTGCTTGAACATCTGTTCTAGAGGAAAAAGAGGAAGAGCAGCTATGTAATGTTTTTGTAGGAATCTCCATCCTTAATGATATTCAAAACTCAATTTCACAATTTCCTGCGCAACCTAATTTAACTTTAAAGCTTGGTCTAACTGCAGATTTGGCACTGGTGCCATCAGAGGCTTGAACGGCATAACTTTTACAGGTCCTTTCCAGACTGAGATTTTCTTTGGTAATAAACATCACCTGGATACTTTCTGTTCTATTTCTTCATTTTAAAAGGGAAAACTAAACAAAACAAAGTAGATATCATTGTCTACCTTTACTCTTTATAATAACACAATAAAAAAACCACTTTTCTAATGTTATCTAACCATTTATCACCCACCTCTGGAGTCTTGTTTTCCTATATCTCCATTTTAACATTTTCCTAATAAAATATTGAACAAAGGACATCTGAAGTGTCAGATATGTGTAAGAAAGACCAAATATGACTTCAGTCTGGGAGAAGTGGAATAAAAACAAGACTTCTAAGGTTTCTTAGCCTCCAGCATACATTTAAAAAATAGTTCCAACCTATTTCAACCCATTTCAGGAGGTTTACATCTGAAAATACAACAACAAATCATCTCTGCTCATTGATTCCTCTGAGTCCATCTTTTCTGCCTCCCTTTCTAAAACTCAAGAATGGAGCCAAGCAGGCAGGCTGGACATGAACCATCCTGCCTTCCACTGTTTCCAAGCTGAGGAGTTAATGCTTGTTGTTTCTGATCAGCTAATTAGAACACAAATGAGCAGTCTGAAGGGATTAGTCTTGCATTCAAAGAAAATCAACTACCCTTGTTAACAACAGTTTATATGTATAAACTGACCTGGGAAACTAAAGCATTTGATACAAGGAGCAAAGGCAATAGTTTTTCTAGATGAAAAATTTATTGAGCTGCAAAACCACTGCTTTTGCTTTCCTTCTCTCTTCAACAGCTAACTCATTCTGAACATCACTAATACACATTTTTCTATTATAATCCTGTCGCATATGCTTTTCTTGCAGTCAGGCCTAAAAAGAAGCAAGGCTTCCAAAATTCCTTTATTCTTGAACTTAAAGCAAAAAAGTACTTAATGTACTTTCTTTTTAATTAAAAGTACTTAAACAAAAAAAATCCTCGTCTGTGGGCTTAAAGAAAAAGAAAAAAAACAACAAAGATGTCCCAAAATTGACCATATAGTATTGATATTTCCAGACCTACCTTATCTATTCACTTTAGAGGTTTGCAGACTGGTATGTGTATTCGACAAAGGTTCAGAAACACCTTTTGTTGTGACTTCTTCTATTTCCACTAGGTTTTCTGCTTTGTCTGGGAACCTTGTTGTACTTCAGAACTCAGAACCTGTCAACAAGTAAAAATTTCAGTTATGTAAAGCTTTAATTTAAAAAAATACCTATGTAAAACTGGCACCTGTGAACTTGGACAAACCTTCTCAGAGTGCATGGAGGCTAGCATTTGCTACATCCCAGTATCCCTAGGAAAAAAACCTCTTTATTCAAATACATTTGGTAAAATACTTCTACATTAAAAAACCCCTAGCATTTTAATTGATGAGAAATGCTTAAGAAAAATCCTCTGTCAGTTAAGGCAAATTTGTCCAGGAGTGAGAAAATCTAGCCTAAGTGAAGCATTCCATTTGCGTTCTTTAGCACCTTGCCCTGCAAGGGGTCCTGGTGGCAGCAACACTTAATGAACTGAGACTTACATTCTACATTAGGGATCCTTTTGGTGTAATATGAAAATGTAGTATCTTTAGAGCTAATTTTCTTTTTTCAAATGATGAGGTAAAGATGTGCATAACCGTGACAAAATACGTAGTTAGACGAGCACACTCCATATTGCTGTAGTAGTTCTGTTTACCTCATGAAACACAGAACAATGCAAATCATCAAAACAGTCTGTTGATTTAGGTAGTGAAGCCAAATCACCCAAACAGGTGATAATCACAGCTTGACTTAGCTACAGGAAGCAGGGCAATCTGAGTACCTACAGTGAATCCACTTAAATGTTTCATCTCTAAATCTTGTTGTTATCATACATTATTAGTTTGTTGTTCTTATTTGCACTCTTCACTTAATAACACAGACTCGCTGCACTGACTAAACACAGATGGGAAAGTTTCACCCAGACAAAATAGCAATTTCTGAATAATACTTTAGCCTAGAAGAATCAACTACCTAACATGAAGAACAGATTTCCCAAAGTAAACAAGCTATTAAGTGTGCTGTCCCTGCAAACCTTCACATGGATGAAATACTAAAAAAATAAGGCAAAACATAAAGGTGAAGTCACTTTCTTAAAACTGAAATAAAAATAAAGAATTTGAACTTCTGCTCCATGACTCTTCATCTTCATTGTGGTTGTTGTTCTTTTTCTGGAATTAAGCAGAAAAGGCTTGGCTGGACCTCACAATCACCCAGGATGTATTGCTAGATCAGAAGCTTGTATCATGTTCTTCTCTGATATTTTGTTCATCTCTTTTTCCACTGGATGGTCCTTTCTAAAAAAAAACCAAAACCCAAGATACAAATGCTGTCCGATACTGTCAATGTTGAGAGAAATTAAAAAAACAGTTCTTTTTTTTCCCACATGGTTTTAATATTTATTCAGGGTAGTTTTGCATTGGCTTTAACTCAGGCACAACCCTACTTACGGTTTTCCGTAACTGGGAGATTCAGTATTCAATACAAACATTTTAGTTTACCTGTACAGCAGAAAAGCTCTAGATCTAAGATCACCGGTGAAATTTATACCACTGAGTAAACCTTACTTTTACAACATTTCCCACTTTAGACGACTTGAGGAGTCTGTGCTGGTAACATGAATCTCTTGCTACTGTGCGACATAATATGCATAAAACTCACCATCAGCAAAAATGCAATACTTTTTTGAAGATTATCTAATGACCTAATCAACAACATTGTATACATGAATACATTCTCTTCATTGTTTCTCCAGAAAACACAGAACTAGAAAAGTAGGATAAATACACAGCTTCGCCTAGTGACTATTAATATAAGAATCCACGCTGGGTTTACATTTCATGAGCATCACTTGTTCTTCTAATTAGACAGTTAACTTTTCCCAGCCTCTTATCAAATCTGCACTGTGCTTTTCATATCAACATCCCCTACTTGCTGAATTTTCAAGCAAAATTTCCCATGTTTTTCAGGATAACTTTCAAGTTCAGGTGGAACTTCTAACTCATCGCAAAAACAATACACATATTCCCTAAATGCCTCTTCTCTCTTATACTTCTGTCCTGGTTTCGGCTGGGATAGAGTTAATTGTCTTCCTAGTAGCTGGTACAGCGCTTTGTTTTCAGTTCAGTATGA
>JAVKLA010000017.1:17614819-17645575 GCA_034782735.1 Sagittarius serpentarius
GCCCCTCCTTGTTGGTGAGAACAAGGTCCAGCATAGCACCTCTCCTCCTTGGCTCCTCCACCATTTGGAGAAGGAAGCTGTCATCAACGCATTCCAGGAACCTCCTTCAGTCCATCAGTATATTCAAATATATGCTCAACTTCAAAACAAAAAAAAAGTGCCGTTGCCTTGGTCTACCTTAGAACAATGTTTAAAGTAAACCCCCAGCTCTTAAAAAAATGAAGCCAAGCTCTTAAAAATGAAGCAAATGCGTAAGGGCTGTCTTGGATAAACATGTAGTCCCGCCATTGGTGCTGCAGCAGCAGTATGCAAGGGTACATACCTAGGGTCCTCTAGAGGTTGTAAGGTTTATCTCACATTGTAGCTAGTATTCAGATGAGGGTTCTGTTCCTGTTCCACCGAGCTATGTCCAGGTCCGTGTTTCAGCTGTGCAATTTTAAAGCTCACCTGTTGCCTTTAGCCCAGACACTGTAACACTGATGAGTCCAGTATCTGAAGGAGATAAGTGATGGTTTGGAAATCTTTTCCAGACATCAGTAATTGCTCAAGTGTCTAAATAGAAAATGTGTTCCTATTTCTCTGAACAGAAAACATTAAGAAAATGAATTCTGGTGTCTAGAAAGAAAGGAGGGATGCAACTTTTCAGTAGTACACTGTACAAAATATGCTCTAAAAGAATCAAGTTTCATCAGGTTGTTTCCAATACTTTAATCCTACATACTTTGATATGTACTGTATTTAATTGTGAAAACAGCAAAGGCTGTTAGTGTTTTAAAAACAGAGAGTAAATATGATTTTCTTCTCCCCTAGGCCTAGAAGATGGAGGAGTTTTTAAAATGCTGTGGGAGCAAAGAAAATTAGCCTGTGACAAATCTGACTAGATTTTTGTATCATGAGTAGTACTACAAATCGAGTAGTACTACAAATCAAGTAGTACTACAGATTATTGTATGTGAATATTATAAGAATGGATTCAGTCCTGTATTTGTTTTAAACTATTTTTAACTCTCATACATATGTTAATTATTTATATCTGAAATTACTAAGGGAAGTGAAAGAAACAGGCTGCTGGAATTTTCCTGTTGTACTATCTGCTAGAAAGTAATAGCAAACTTACATACTTGAGCTGAGCAGTTATTTAAATCTGAAAGTAAAAATTGAATTCAGCTATATTCTATCTCTACTATCTAAAGGCTATTTTAAATTTAAAATGTATGTATTACTTGAGCTGAGCAGTTATTTAAATCTGAAAGTAAAAATTGAATTCAGCTATATTCTATCTCTACTATCTAAAGGCTATTTTAAATTTAAAATGTATGTATTATCACAGCTTTACAAATGTTATGTATTCATTATTTTACATACTTTTTTTTCACTAGAAATTTGTGCCAATAGAGACTACTTGTAGTGGAGAAATGCATCATAAAAAAAACCAGCTTCTTTCTTTCTACATATTAAATGTGAACATTCCTTCAAAACAAAACCATTAAACAACACTTTCAGTGCCTTTAGAAGTTCCCTTTTTAAAGTTTTCTGCTTATCATAACCAGTAAGAGGCAACTATGATTTCTTATGCCTGAAAGACTGGATGCTGGAAAAATGTCTTTCATGCTGCATTGTCCTTGCTCATACTTGATGACCTTTGATGGTCCCTTCCAGCCCAAGCCATTCTATGATATTCTATGATCTTGGGGTGCACTTCGCTGCAGAGGTGTTACATTAAACTGTAGATATGCTAGCTCCACCTGTGGAAGAGACACTTTTATAAAAACTTCATAAACTTTTTCATATCATTTCTATGAATTCATCAGCAAACCAAAATCAAATTCTTGAATAAATCCTTCTTATGAAACATCCATTTATATGAGTAGTCATAAAAGAAAAATTCTTAAGTCCCTGTAACAATTAGATCTGTTAGTACATGCTGGTGAAATCAGAACACTTCATTCCGAGTGCTTGCAAGTGCTGGGAGGAGTTCAGATCCATGTAACTGAATTTCGCCCACTTATGGTAAAAAGTCAAAGTCAAGAGTCCCTTCAACACTGAAATCAGAATCCAGAGGGTTCAGCTATTCCAAATACATAGACTAGCCTAGGGTCTAGCGGATACGATCACCTTACCAACAGTGTACCAAAATATAAGAAGCCTGAATGAAGATTCAAAGCTGAGGAATTGTTGCGGATGGCCCTTTAAATCTAAGGGACTGTGCACAAAAGCAGCTGTTTTTTGTGGAGAGTTTTTTGTTTGGTTTAAGTTGAACAAATAGAGATCTACAGATGCTTACTTATAAGGTATCATATGCATATGTTATCATGATTCTTCTCTTTAGCTGACTTTGAGAATTAGTTTTTCTCATTTACATGGAATTCTTTTCTCATGGAAATGTTCTGATTGATTACAAGGACTAAGATAACCACGTAGTGGTATGTAAACATTATTATCTGCTTCATTCAAGTTCATTCTCTGCATTCTTTTATTTCGCTCCTTGTTTTATGCTCTGGGCTTATTTATTATGTTAGACATACTCTGTTACACAGCAAACAGCTATGTGTGCTGTGTAACAGTTATTGATTCCATCTGTTTTTCTGAAATCACGGATAGTCCAAATGCTATTTAAAATCTGTTTGTTATCAACAAACTGGTTTTATGAAGACACAATAGTAGCTTTTCTTTGTTAAATACCTCAAATAATGTCTTGGAATGCATAAAACAGGTACAAAGATATTTATAAATGCAAATAGAATAGTAATGGTAAAAGCAACTACATCTTTATTACAGCATTGTGATGTCACCTGTATCCACGTGGGTGAAGGCAGTGTGGACAAACAACAGAAAGTGAGGAAGACAGATATAATGGGCAAAAATAATTATGCAAAGGACCATGAGCCAATACATCATTTTGGTGAATGCTTTTACTATATAAACTCATAAACAAACACACCTACGAGTATCTCTGTGGGCTACTGTGATTTAAATTTGTGTGTGAAAGATTCCCGTTAGTTTACTGAATGGAATATTATTGCTACCTGCAAAATTCAGACAAGATTTGTTGGTGTAAGCATGACTACCACTGTGTGCAAAAGAGAGTGCTTTGCACACGCTGAAGAAAGTGTTAAGGCTGCATTTGGAAAACCTGTCCTGCTGTTTCTATGCAGAAGAGTGGGTTATCAAGGCTGTTCATATTTACCTACAGGGACCTTGATTATTCCAATTATGACTTTTTAAAAATTCAGGAAACAAGACTGGTTTGCAAAAGAGAGAAGAGATCTCATTGAAGGGTATTTACCTTATCTTCTGTCTTCCAACAGGATATTCTAGACTTTACTAATGCTGGCTCTCTGAAGGGATACCAGGAAGCTGCATCTTGCGTAGAGTGTGTCTGTGTGTGGTTGGTGGTGGGACGGGTACTCCTGAACTGATGACTATTACATGATAACTGGAATAGGGGGGGGACTTTGGACATAGTGGTGTTCCCTTTTTTTCTTACATCTCTATGATGAAGCACACAAGGCAGAGTCTTCATTGCTGATATGGCTCATGACAGTAGTGAAAGTCTTTCTTTATCAAAACTGACCTCTTGCTGCTATTACATGTTTTAGAGCACAATATTATACGAAGTATTTTCTGTGCTACCTGTAATAAGACTCTCGGCCCACTGAAGTTACAATTAGAGAACTGTAATACGCTTCTTTTTTAATGGTCACACCACAGAATGAAAATATTCAGACTGAGCCAAAATTAGTTTTTGTTTGGTCTAGATACTGGAAAGAAAAGATCATTGAAATTGTTTGCGCAGAATAGTTTCTAGCAACACAAGTTATTATTTTGTAGCTTTTATTAAAACTAAATTTATGTACATTTAATATTGAAGTACCTTTTTTTAAAAAAAGTTTTTTTTCAGCTAACATGTTTTGACATGAAAACATTTTTTCCAGTTGAAATACTTAAATTAACTGAGAGGCTGTTTCAGTCAACCCAAATGAGCATTTTGTCTAAAGAAATGGTTTCGCCTGACAAATTTCACCCATTCAAGGGATAATCAGACTTCAGGTATTACACCAAAAGAACAGACACCAGTACAGAAGGGATGCATTTTGCAAAGACGCACATGCAAAGGGTGATGTGAAAAGGTACAGGCTGGAAAAGAGCAAGTCAGTGATGCTCCAAAAGGACTCATGAGACACTGCAAAGAGCAGAGCAGGCAAAGCCAGGGGACAGCACAGCAAGGGGTGAAGCTACATACGTGCTAAACCATAGTCCTCTGATGAACATCTTGCCATGGTGTTTAGCACTCAGCCACGTGTCCATGATCATTTGTACAGGGATTATGCGGCAAGGTTCTGGTAGCAGGGGTCTTTCTGTGTAGCAGGGGTCTTTCTGTGAGAAGACATCAGAAGCATCTCCCATGTGGGACAGAGCCAGTTCCAGCCATCTCCTAGGTGGACCTGCTGCTGCCCAAAGCTGAGCCAGTCAGCAAGATGATTCAGTTATTCCTGTTGATGATCCCCTTCACTGCATAGTCACGTACAAGGTGCGTGGGTGTCATTCAGTTCAGGAAGAAGGGGTCTGACTGGTGAGAGAAGAAAAAAACAAACCTCATTTGATGCTTCAGCTGTAGCTATACTCTTCATAGGAACGAGTATGAGGGAGAGGGTGAAGGCAAGATCTCCTATCTGTCATTGACTGTCTAAGCTGCCAGCAAAGAAACTTTTGGCTGGGCTGCTTCAAATTGCCTATCTGCACGTGAGGTGACCTTTTCGAGGAAGGGTCCCAGCCAACCTCTCTGCTGCCTCAAGGACGCGTGGGACACCTGAGTGGAAGCCAAAGTGGGATGCCCATGGCTGTACACCCCTGCCCACACTTCAGGTGTGTTGTTTTACCTCGTTCTCCACGTTCAGCTAAAGCCAGTGCCGGAGGGTAGGTTTGTGTCAGTCAGCTTGGAACACGGTAAGTTTATACTCAGAGGTTCACACCTCTCCTGGAAATGCAGGAGGGACTTGTTCTTTGGCCTTGTGAATTGAACCAGTTGAAACCAGTGGAAATGATCACAGTGAAGTTAAAAATTACTTCTAACCACAATAATGGAAAACCCCTTTTCTTTTTTTTACTGAAAACACAGCTTTTCTTAGTGAACACTGGAGTTTTACAATTGAACTATCAACTGAGTCAATTAAAATCAAACACAGTTTGCTTTTATACAAACATTTTATATAGCTTCTGGGCTATATATCTGTTGGCCTTCTCAGTGACCATCTAAATGGCAAAAAATACCATTAAAAATTTACCATTCAAAAATACATTAAAAAATACAGCAAATACTATTCTCTTGGTTCATGATTTAGTACTGTGAAAGGTGCTAATTTCCTGCATGGTGCAAATTGCTAGTTAATGTACAGATGTTAACAACAGACAAAACCTTTTCTTACTCTTCTTTTTCAAATGAGCAGGTTTTTTTCCAGAAACATGAAAAGATGGAATAATCTAAACATTCCATGGAGGAAAATTCTGATTAAACACATCATGGCCTGCTCATCTATGTGGTCTTTCTGACACTTTTCCTCTCTGTTCACTGAATGGCTGGAATATTAGAAAAATAGGCATAGAGGCAAGCGGGCTGGTTGTTTACCTACTTATCCAGTTCCTCGGGTGAAAATAATGTGGGGTTTTGATACTACTTTTTGGAATTCATTTCTACTTTGTGCTTTCTACTAAAGAAAAACTAGTTTCAGGTACCTGCGAATTATCTATAATGTTGACTGTGGATCTAAGTGCCAAAGGAAAAGAAATTAGGCATTCAATAAAAATTTAAAAGTGCAGCCAAATAGTCTGAATGTATATAGAAGACTCTGTTACTAAGGGCAAGAGCTATCCATTAGTCTTCTAATACTCAGGTGAGTATTTTGACTATTTATAGTAATTTCGGTTGTCTTAATGACAAGGTCAGTGCACTTGCCTTCTAGCTTCTTTTTTCTTTTCTCACCACGTATTTATTTCATGGTCAGG
The DNA here is from genome assembly GCA_034782735.1 of Sagittarius serpentarius. Classification (NCBI taxonomy): domain Eukaryota; kingdom Metazoa; phylum Chordata; class Aves; order Accipitriformes; family Sagittariidae; genus Sagittarius; species Sagittarius serpentarius. The sequence continues at coordinate 17,620,823 of JAVKLA010000017.1, forward strand.
AAGGATATTTGGAGTGCAGTATAAGACCACTGAATTCTCTGGGGATAGATTTTTTTAATTTAGCTCATCACTAAATGCCAGTAGCATCTTCTCATTTCCTTTTGTTGCAGATATTTCTGTGTTCCACCATCAAAATCTTGTTTGAAGGGCTAACAGTCTGGAACAAACACCTAAGCCATACTAGGGCGGGAGAGAGAAATTATACTTACAAAGGAAGGAAGAATGAACATAGCTGTTTCTGTTGCTGACTCACTGGCCAGCAAATCCTCTAAAATGAGAACCACGGTGTTAACAGATTAATTTCTGGTTTGTTTTTTCCCTTGTACAGTGATAAATAAAAGCTTAGAAGCAGTAACATGGGTAACACAAAACATGTAAGAGGATAAAAAGTGAAAAGTGAGAAAAAACTTTAAGATCATTCTAAGACAACAGCTGAAGCTGAGTAGGAAATCTGTCTAAAAATCGGTAGTTTGTTCCTTCTTTACTGATTATGTTGGTAAAATATGATGACGCTTTTTTCCTCAAGAAATTTAAAAGCAGCATATTAATGAGGCTGCTTATCAATACATTAAGGAATAGGGTTTCTGAAGAGGTCAGATTATATCTAATTATACCATAACTAAAGGGAAAAAGCAAGCAAACAGTCCTTAAGGAACAAAAAGTCCTTAAAATAGATCTGGACAAGTGACGACCTTGCCCAGACAAGTATTGTACCACTGTGTTATTCTACCCAAGACAGAGGACCTATTTTCAGAGCCAAGAAAAGATTTGCCTAGCTCTTCTCAGACTCTCTTCAACCACCTCTACTCTTGTCCCTTGTCCACTGCTACAGATGCAGATATTGCACTAGAGCTACTCATACGTGTTCTTGAGAAAATAACAGAGATGGAAACTCCCTCACTTCTACAAAAAAGGTGTAAAACTTCTAGAGTAGTGCAGCCTAAAGCTGAAGGAGAGATAGCTTATTACAAGAAGTTTGCACCTCAGCGCTCTGGCTAAATGCTGCTCTGCTTGACCTCCCAGGCTAGAGAAAAGTAAAACATAAGAAACATCAGCTCTTCAGAGCCCAAGACAAATAAAAATGTTACAGACTGAGAAGGGTGAATAGCAGTGACCCAAGAGAAAACTTGTACAATTGAACATCTAATTTTAAAACTTTTTCGGACTCAGTATCACTGACCTTTTTCTTAAGTACCCTGTGCAAATTAAATCCAAAGCCCTTCGCATAAAATTAGGAAATCAAAACAGATAAGCAAACTAATGCAATTGTTAGCAGACAGTCAATTTGATGGACTTTTCTGGGATTGTTCCTGAACTTCTAAAAAAGAATGAATCCTTAATAAAATGGAGAGGAGATGAATTCACACCCCCTTCATTGCCATAATTTGACTTAGAATTGCAAATAGTTCAGAACAGAGCACTGAATCTAGCTTATTAGTCCTATATTTTGGGCTTCTGAAGACTGTGATCTGAACTGCACGGCATGAGATCAAGTATTTTGCAGATAACAAAAGTATTAAATTATAAGTGGGAATATGTAAGAGGTAGACAAAACAAAAAGTCTTCTGCATGCTTGGAGTCAGTGAGCTTAAGTTTGCCTCAGTGATCTGCTTCAATCTATTCTTAAGCTTAGGAATTTCTGCCAGTCTCAATTTATGTTAATGGCAGTTAGGCATGTGCTTAAGTATTTTGCTGAAGACATAAGCAAAATTACAATCATTGTGAAGACTTCCATTGCCTTTTCCTAGATTTAGAATGTTCTTTTGTAAGTGTATAATGAATAAGTACAGAATCTCATCCTCTTACCTGGCAGCATTTTGCTGTCACCCTATTGAGTGTAATTGGCTGTCCAAGGTCAACTCTCTGCCTGTTCTTCCTCAAAGACTGGATCCCAGGGAGTCAGTGGTATAATTGAAATAGCCCCATTCAAGGTTCAAGCAAATTTTGCTTCTGTAAATATTCCTGTGTACTTCGCTCCCGTGTCATTTGTTGGCACTTTCCTTTGGAAAACTCAGAATATTTTTTGTTAGTGGTTCTTTCTTCTTCATACAAAGTCTATCACTTGACTGCTACACTGCACCATAAATAGACATGTTTTTCCTCCCTTCTCCTAATCACACAGCTCCAATATCCATATTAAGGTATGTCCTTTATCACAGCTTGTGATGTTTGCATGGAACAGTTACGATTATCTCCAAGGCAAAACATTTATCTGTCCTTATGAGAAAGGAGAGAATTTCTGTAAAACCCTCCGGACACTCATGTTCTAGTGTACTGCCTGAATCCAAGAACTTGTTAATGGTTACTAGCAGAAAAGGCAAACCAATGACCGTTTCCTTAGGGAACAAAACAGAGGAACCATTAGCTGGGAAAAGTCCCAACTCAAGCCCCACCAAGCTAATACGATTATGTTTTCAGGCTTGTGAAGAGCAAGATGAGGGTGAATCCTTGGCATTCAGTCTGATGCTGGAGAGGAGCGTTGGTACTGAGGAAGTTAAAAAGTTTGTAGGTCAAATGAACACCAAACCAGAGCTTTTTCTGGATATTAAAATTTGCCTTCTCAAGCCAGAAATTCTAGTTACTTTGGCAAACAGGATCTTACACATGCTCTGCAGACTAGACCAAGAGTATTTAGTGAATATTTAGTAAACAAGTACTTAGTATTTTTATTCTAGTAATTCTTTCCAGTACATTCCATAAAACTGTATATCTGAGGCTAATTAATCTTTATTTTGAAAATGCTTTTGTCACTGTGAAGTCTTGTGAGTAAAATAATTTGGGGACCACTGGCTGTTCAACATTTACATATGCTGGGAGGCTTGAGACCAGGAGCCAAATGTTGTCTTATCTGACCTGAATACATGCTAGAGCATGGTCCACTGATCATCCTTACCTACTAGACACTTCGGATCCCACCTGGGCATCACATTCCTGTCCATAAAAGAGAGCATGTGGCAGAAAGGGGCTGGGTCATGCTTCCATATCTCCTTTAGGTGGAATTAGGACTTAAGATGTGCTCCTGTATCTGCCGAGTCAGACACAGGGTGGTTAGCTCATCTGCATCTAAATATTGGGAAGAAAATCCAAGAACTTTGATCCCTGACCTGAGGAATGCACCCTTGGAGAAAAAGAAATTTAAGAGGCAATTCACCTGATAACCATGAAAACCATTCTCATTTCTCTAAAGCATATTCCTTTTTCTATAGCTGCTGTGTAGGAATCAATGTGTTCTGTGACTCTTCTGCTAGATGAGAAGTCATTTCCATTTGCTAGCATAATGATGGCACAAACCTCGTGTTACTTATCCTGTCTTATTTGCACTGGCAGTTTTTAAGGTGTTTTTTATTCTCTGCAAACCAAATTGTGCAACCAGGGTTCTGTTGTTGTTGTTGTTCTTTTTCACTGTCTTTCAGTTATGACTCCTTCTTCCATCCACACAGTTAGGTTTGTATTACTTCACCTTTACAGACATTCAAAATCCTTTCAGGTTCCTGGATGGGTGTCAAGTGCATAGATTGGCCGATAGACTTCTTTCATAATTTTTTAAAAGTATGACATATCACTACAATAGTTAAACCTTTGAGGTACTTTCAGCCTGATTTAAAGTCTATTTTAAAGAATTTTGTATATATTCGCACCAGGCTTTGGCACGTGATCAAATATCGGTCAGGCATCACAAATGCACACTTGCAGGAGAAACATTGGCTTCAGTGTGGCTATTTCCAGGCTTGTGTTCATGGTATTAAGGGGTTTACCATAGACATTCCACTATCCCCATCAGCTGCAACAGGGTCTGGGTTCTGGGCACAGCATTCAAATTTGAGCTATTCAAATAAACTAAGACAAATGAATGCAAGATCTTAGCACACTGAAAATTTTCTCATGTGTTCTTGACATTTCCACAGAACTCCCCCTAACATTTCATTTTCAGAGCTGGAAATATGATGAATACTCACTCTCCTTCCATGAGATTGTATTTTCACTGATACCTGTATATATAAAGCCTGGAGAATGTAGTGGGAAGTTGGTAGGCAGAAAGCTGATAACTTTTAGGAATTTCACCTGAGCTTCTGTGATTTACTGCTTTTCAACCAATTAGTTGACTGAATGGAGGTAAAGGAATTTAAAAAAAACAGTATCAGAGGTAATGTTGCCAAAACCTGCTCCTCACTAAAATGTTCTGGATGAACAGGTCTGTCAGTTGGTTTAAGTCAGAGGTCTGAGAATGCAGAATGTAAAAATGAATCTTTCTGAGCCTCTGATTTTGTGCAGCATGTATGAATTTTATCATCCTACTTGCCTCACCTGCCAAGGGCTTATCTTTATTAATATGTTAGCCCCAAAATGATCATGTGAAGACTTATTAAGTGATCTTTATTAACAGTCCAATAATGATAAGCTCTTTGATGAAAGTCATTATAGACATGTGAATTCCCCTTTTACAAGCACTGCATTAGCCCTCAACTCCTCATTTTAAAGTAGCTGAGAAATTCAAAAGCTTATTGACAAACCACAAATGGAATCCCATCTGGCCATATGCAGTTGAACTGTCATCAAAATAAAACCTAGAAGTGTTTGTAGAAACAGCAGGGAAAAACATGATTTGTTTCTTTCAGTCTACTAAATGAACTGACATGTTCCTGCTGCTGCTGTATGTACTTTCACATGAATTTCATTGTCATCAGAGCAGTAACACTGAGAAAAACAGGGTCCATATTAACTGAAAATTTATTCCAAGCTCATTCTTTGTATATGGGCAGTGCTTTTCATCCTTATGCTTTATAGGCACCTGGGAAGAATAAATCCAGCATCAGAACCAGTACATGTTTTCCTCCATTTGTCGGTGAGGTACAGCACAGATAGAAGCAGCAACTCACTAATGTCAGAAAGTCAGATTATAAGCAGGCTGTCCCAGACATCAGACACAAAGCTATTATTCTTCTACAGCAGTTCTTTAATTTGCTGTCAGTAAAGAGATTGGGACTGACTATGCTGGCTGGTAAAAATCTGAAAGGTGCACTGGACCATCAGTTTTCACCAGCTGCTGCTGGAGTTCATAACAGGGAAAGGATTCCTAGGGATGCATAGCAAATGGCAGATTAAGATCCTCTGACATATATTCTATTAAAGAGAAAAAAATATGAAAAATTAACATTCTTGCTGTAAAATGGATTCTTTCTCCATTGCTGAAAGTGTGCCTTAAAGTATATTTGTATGTCATTCTACTGAAGTTTGATGGTTCTCCTTACTTTTGTGACTAAAAATACTTCTCACATGATGGAACTAATGCATAGTTTTCATTTTATGGAGCTGTATATTACATTATTGCACCTATTTACCTTTGTTTTCCAGACCTATTGTTCAGAAGTTATTCAATAATTTTATGAAACTGTTCAGCATTTGCCAGGTTTTTCACATCTCGCCCTTCAACGGTATGATAGGAAATATTTTTTTTTTTCTCTTCTTCATATTTTATTCATATAAAGAAAAAAAATATGAGGCTGCTGTCAATGCTGGTAGTTTAATACATTTTAAGTGAACAATAGAAAATAGTGTATGCAAAGTTCCACAGGGAGGAAATTTTTCCATTCTTTTCTTAACAACCTAGCTTCTAGAATAGCATGAGACCAAAACAAAACACAGAGTTTTGATTTTAGGAGAAATGATGAAAATTCGGAATATTTGCCATGACCTCAACTCTGGGGTTACTGTTGAACACATGAGAGCTGAATAAGAGAATCAGTAACTGGAACTAGGAAGAACCTCAGAAGGGACACTTGGTCTTTCCCTCTTCAGGAAGGCAGGGTCAGTCTGGCCTTCCTCGTAGAAATGACTAAGAAGAGAGAATTTTAGAAGCTTCTTTATATATAGTGATTTCTCCTAGACATACATTGCTGAGTAAGAAACAAATGTTGTTGAATTCAGCTTTAAACCCAAATTATTTCAATAAGTGTCATGGTAATGTTTGTTTTGCTGTAGAAGACTGCTTAAATGCTGGGACTGAAATCACCTCTGCATGAGCATGAGAAATGTGCCAGGTCGTAGTTTAATTCTACTGGTGAGACAGTAGCTCCCAAGATAGCAGCAAATGAGGGGAAGCACAAGGCCAAATTATGGAGATGCTGACAACACCTTTTCAAGCACCTTGGCATTCATGTCCAAGCATGGATACAGACCTGGCCTTCACTTTTTGGCGTCTTCACCCTAGCCGAACCAACTCCCACGAATGATGCTTTCAAAATGGCACCTTGTGAACATATAGGTGGTAGGTTATCTTGGGAACATTAGCAGCAGTAGCTGTCCAGACGGGTGTCTATTGTGCACCAGGTGGCTCAACATTACTGAAGATTTCCCACTCCTCTACCTAGTGCTTTTGTCAGGGGGCTTTTCCTCCCTTGAGAAAGCTACGGGCTTACTAAGCACAGGACTCCAGCATGCCTTTTCCAATACACATGGGCCCATACCTCTTGACATGCTCTCACACAGGGTCTACACAAGGCTAGAAGAAGAGTAGGAGAAGAGAGGACTCAAGGGGAACTTCCCAGGACTTCTTATTTCCCTCACTGCTTCACAGAGTGTAGTCTCCGAGTGGAGGTGGGGCAGGGCCTCACAACATCCAGCCACCAACCTCTTATCATTAACAGCTCCTAGTGTGTCATCTGAGATCTCAGGGGCAATCCCGCTCCAGTGCCATGCCAGCTACTCTGCCTTTCTCAAGCAGGTTATTTAGCAGAAGCTGCAAGTACTCCTGAAGGCAGCTTTCGTCCCTGGTGGTTGCTCCTTACTCATAAGTGCTTCCATTAATGATGTTGCATCTTATTCCACAACCAATTACACCTGCTAGATTCTGGCTTCTTCAGGAAGATTTCGTATCCCATTATATGTGCAGTGGATCCATCTTCCCCACCAGGGACTGGATGGCCATCATAATATTCATTCCCAGCCTCAGGTGTCCTAGGAGTCTGTACCACCCAACATGGGTATGTAAGCTAGATGCAAACTCTAACATTGCTGAAGGCATCAGATTTTAAAGAGCACTGAAAGACTCTTCTGTTTGCCTTGCTAGAAGAGGTTCTTATTGAGAGAGACTTTAAATGGTCTTTGAAACATCGTGGGCTTTATCTTCTTTAAAAATACAGCAATGCTCTTTTCCTTTGAAAAACTTCATTAAATATATGTGCCTTGTGTTGTGAGACAGGCTTACATGCACAAAGATTTATTAGTAGGGTCCTTAGCTGATGGCATACATCAACTCTCTAGTAAAGTTAGTTTCAGAGAAAAATAAAAACTAAGGGGGAGAGAGGAAGAAAACAAGAAAAAAGAAAACTCTCCCCAGTGGCCATCTGGGAAGAGAGGTAATTGGCATCCCCAATGAGCATCTCCCCGGGCTCCTCTCCAGCGCACCAGGCAAACCCCAGCAACCTTTTTGCATAGGGACTATATAATTTTCATCAGGACCCACTCAACACTCGTTTTTTGCTTCTGGTGCTGTTGGTTTTGGCTGGAGCACACTTTCACCTGGGGCTGGTGCTGCAGACTAGGTCATTGATGAGGTATGTGTTTGCATATTATTGTGTCCCCATAACATGACCCAAAGCTACAACCAAAGGGCGAGGAAAGGGAAAAGGGTGATTCTGATACTGGGAGCAATTTGTTTCCCAAGAGAACCTGCCATAACTATGCTGTTGGGGTTTGCAGGAATAAGGTCTTGAGAATAATAGCACGAGAATAACAGCATGAGAACAACAAGGGAAAATCGTTGCCACAGCAGCCTGTGTGAAACATTGCAGAGCTTCAAGGAAAAGGCTGGCTACAGAACTGCAGCTGAAAGTGCCTTAGCATCACAGCGGTGAAGGCACCTAAGGCACCAAGCAACACTTCTGAGTTTGAAAAATGGTATATTGTGCAGTCCCCTCCATGGATTCATTTTCTACACTTTCTGTGACAAGTGAGTACAGTCGCTTTTTCTCACCTCCTCTAGATGCTGTTCCCTCTTTTCACTCTGCTTTAAGATTTCTGCCTGCTGTTTCAAGTGCACTGTCTCTTATGGCTAACACACACCTATGCCCTGCAGCCAAAACCCATGCACCTCTGCATTGCACTGACAAATACTTTCTTCCTTGCCTTTAGTGGGCACTGTAACACAGAAGCATCTCACCTCTAACTGCAAAAAGCCTCCTTTTCACCTTCCTAATTCTCTGAATGGCAAAAGTAATTTTTCCTACTTATTATATAAAGCAAATCTGTCAGCTTTGGAGCCACCTGGCAGAACAGTCCCTGTTCTCTCTTAATGGCCTCTTTACTGGCAATGAGGCATAGTGAGATATCAAACACCACAACACCCGTATTGGTGCAAACCCAGTGCAAGCTGCAGTTGTGAGCAGCACAGCCTTGTCATCAAGGACTGTGGGGTGCAGCTACGCTATTCACACCTCTAAAGCTTTTCCATTTTACCTTAAACACACAAACTGACTTTGTACACCACAGCCTCGCATTATATTCTAGTCCCATTGAACTCAGAAGTGCAAATAGCTCAGCAGTACCATGCAGGATCCTACAGCCAAGAGTGAGATGCTTTCTTTGCTCTGTTACTCAGCGACTGTTGTCAGTAGCCGATGCAGCGACGCCGGACCTTGTCTGCAGATTAAAAACACTTTCTAAAGAAATTGCATGTTTTAAGCGAATGCCTAGTGAATACATTAGAAGGCTAGAAATGATCCAAAATTACTCCTATATGACTGGTATGCTGTTTCTTGTCTTTTTCATTGGTGCCAGGAAGAGCTCCCTGGATTGAAAAGGGGATGAGGTGATTTCATGGATTGCTAAGTACCATCTTAGGCTTATGAGAGAACGGTTAAATTTCCTCAGTCTGGTTAAAACCAAGAATTATTGGAGAAAACATTAGAAAACTTGTTCTCCTGAAAGTTTCAATATGACTTGTCAATTAAGAGGTGAGACTATATTTAATAACACCAAACCAAGATATATGCATATATATTAAAAAAAATGATAATATATTCTAAGTCTCAAGAAGCAGTCACAATAAATTCGGGCTCAAATTTTGGGGAAAAATGGTTGTCTTTACCAGTGAATTAAATTATGCCACTACCTGAACACAGGTTCTGAAATTTCTTCACCTCCATAGTTAATTTGGTAGAATGGCAGAGTGTTACCTGGTCCTCACCAAATCCACCGATGACCAAGCAGTCCCCAGGCACAATTCAGGTACTTTCACAATAGACAGCTTGGGTGCAATCATCCTGTATTGGAAGCCTAAAGAATTTAATAGCACAGGCTTGGCCAGACTCTGCCATTTAGTGCTAAAAAATGGACCCTATACCACTTATTTCTCATTTAGAATTATTTTCAAGGGCCAACATAGCATTATGTTTGTTATTTTCTCCCATAAATATCTAATGTAGTCAGCTCCCATCTCAATCTTATTTCAGATAAGTTAAACAGACCCAGCTCTTACAAGTTCTTAGAAGATCCAGTCTTCTTATAAGGTATTTTCTCAGATCTACCTAAAATTGTGTTTCATTCTTCTTCTGCTTGCCCTCTATTTTATTTTATTTTTCCTATTAAGGACACAAGACATTTGCAAAACTATGGAGAAAGGAAATACTGTACTTCTGAAATCCCATTTATACCTAATAGTTATTCATTAGATAATAAGGGATCATAATATTCTGTTAGTGCCTGAAAGGTGCCATAGGAGTTTCAAGTTGACTTATTTCTTCACAATGGTCTCTGAGCTACAAACACTCTTTTTCCAGGATAAATCCATCATTTTGTAGATACAGCCTCTCCTCACACAGGTAAGCATGTTCTTGGGTCACTCTGTCCCTGTCGTTACACACCACTGTGTTTATCTTTGCAGTAGCCTCATATTTGTGATATTTAATGAACTGCACAACTTTAATACCCTGATAATTTCTGTAGTAATTTTTAATTTTAGAAGTTTTCTACCCTACTGGTCTACATTAAGTTTCTTTATGATCAGAGACATCATAAAAATATATCTTTACAATAGTTACTTAAAAGATTTGAGCAGAGGAATATTATGCCAAATTACACATTTAATTTGAGATTAACTATTATTTAAAGGCTGGGAGGAAGTATTAAACACCCATGCAAGCAGTTATATATAGTGGAAAGCATTTGTCTAGAGTCACTGCATTTCAGAAATGCCATCAATATTGTTCGGTTTGGTGCCAGGGAATTACGGCATCCATGTTCTTGTAATACTCTAGTACTAATCACAAGACTAGAAATACCACTGCTGAGGAGGTGGATTTTAAAAGTGGCAAGAGGAAACAGGATAATTACCATTCACACTGATAGCAGGAATATGAATGCAGCTTTGCTCATCTGTGTAAGCCGGGTGCCTTTCAGAACTACTGTTTTTGAAGGACTTTAACAGCTTTCTCAGGAGTCCAGAAGCAGCTGCTTTATTAGTCATTATTGCTTAACATTTTGCAGGTTTCTTCCCTTATCCTGCCAACAACACATACCAAAACCATCCAGACTGAGACTCTTTATGAACCTAGAGACATATGGGTGTTGATGCTGAGTTGCACTAAGCTACCTGCCCAGAAAGCCCTCGCCATCTGAGGACGTCGGCCAGGAACAGTGTGAGGAGTTTGTCACTGGGTAGTCAGGTCAGCTTAACTTCTGACCAGCCTTCTGCAATGAAGAGGTTGAAGACTTTCAGACCTTTCTGGAAGGTCTGTGGGCGGTCTGCTCAGTGTGACCAGGTAGTCTGTAGCTTGCATCTGAAGACCCAGGAAGGGAAATGTTCCGTTGGCACGTGGATTCCAGCGATGGGGGAAGGCAATGGTTCTCCACCATGTAAGTTTGAGGCATCTTAGAAAAAGGGTGCTACAGGAAAACTTGAATAGCTGTCTCAAGAGGCTGGAAGCAATAGTTTTATTACTAGCAGTTATTATTTACCATTTATGGTAAGCAGCTTTTTAAGGACTGAAAACCGGATTGTGGTCTGTTAGGTATCCCAACTACAACCAAATGTAGGAAAAGAGAGTCTATAAGCACACAGACTTTAAAAACAAAATGAAAACCTCAATAACATATCAGGTGTGATGGAGAAAGAGAAATAACTGTAGTTAGTGCTTTAGCTTGTGAAAAATGTACAAATGGAATGCCACGAGGAAGACATTTGGTAGCAAAGTAAAGAAAATGAAAGGTTCTGGGGGAAAAAACAAGTAATTGGAACATGAAAACACAATACTGGTAATTAATACAAGAAGGCATAGGTGAAAAAAACTTGCAGGGGAAAAGAACACATAAGTCGCTCAAGCTGTGCAGAGTCAGAGTGCCAATGAAAATTCAGTAGCTAACACAGGGAAAGGAAAAATCAAACTGCGGCTGGAGGAACTTGAGATGTGCATTGACAGCACAACTGCGAGTAGGCAGATCTAAAAGACAGATATATCTTCCTTTCTCTGTGAGGTCATGCAAGGACACTGCCAAAGAAAATGAAAAAAAAAGCAAGATCTTCAAGAAAAAATAGAAAGGAACCTGAAACCACTGACCACCCAGCCTATTGATTATAAATTTCTTGAAACCATAAAGCCCATTAAAACTCATAGACAAAAAAAATTCTAAATTCTATTGAAGATAAGATTGGACTGTTCTGAAAACAACCAGATGACATCTTACTAAAAAGCTGTTTTTTCTCTTTTTTTTTTTTTTTCCTGAGGATGGAAGACAGCTTCTCATCAAAACAGCAAATGAAGCAATTTTGCCCTTCCCACTTTTGTAAAAATGATTGGGTGAGAAGAGCAGAACAGCATTATTCACAGGAGATATTATTTCTGCAATAATGAAGGAAAATCAGATTTTCTCACAAAGTCAACTTAACCAAGGAAAATGGCAAAGTTTACCTGTGATTTAGGCAGGCGCTTCTGAATAGTGACTGCGCGGAACTGTTCTGTGTTTTCCCTTTCAAAAAGTTCTCCTCTTCGTCATTTGCCCAAACAAGGAGAGGGATGAAATTTGTTTTTGCAATTCCCAATGGCACCTAGTTTTAACATTTAATATTTCTTTTAAATCATCTTAAATATCTGCTGTCTGCTTTTACCTCTTTCTACCTCTTTCTGTCTGCTGTCTCACGTTTGGTTAAGCAGCACCTTATTTACCATATCTTGGACAAGAATCAATTGATTATAAAGAAAATGCTCGATATATATTGATACTTATTAATGTAGGCTATCCATATGTAAATACTCCTACATCAACTAAAGCAGTGTCTTAATGTCTTAAAGCATTTACCCTTTCTGTGCAGTGAGACATACGAGGAAACAGAATTTTAATGATAAACCGTATTAAACAGTAAATAGTAGAAATCCAAACTGTCGTTTAAGTAGACCTTCTTGTGAAGAAGTATTATAGTAATGCACAGGAAGGCTGCTGCAGGATTCCCGTCTGATACACAGATCGGCTGAGATGTATCTAGCTGACTTAATATGACTCTTGGCAGAAAAGCAGCAAGCCATTTAAAGTACCATTTAAATCCTTTCAAGGAATTTAAGTAGAAGAAAATAAACAGAATAAAGAATGTACATAAACTGAATAGCAACATGTAGTTAGCGATATTGTGCATATTTCGTTTTAGTCTTCTGTCCTTGACACTGTCAAAGTGCTAATCAGACAGACATTGAAAATAAAATAGTGCCTTGACTGAATCTTTTAAATGAAATATTGCAGCCATTTGTAAGATTTATTTTCAGGAGAAATGAAAATTAGGCATCTACTTACCACCTGTGCAGTGCACCTACTCTGGCATTTTGGTATGTGTAACAATTCAACTTCTAATTACGCGGGGAATGCTCAGTTTGGATGAGAGCACAGCATAACGAAGTAAGATGGCATCACAAGCAATTTAAGTTCTATGAGTTAATTAAAGCCTTGAGCTCCATGTGGATGTCAGGCAAGGAATATGACAGCAAAATTTGTGACAACGGTGTTGAATCTCTGCTGCAAGCTAGGAGACAACAGAAAAAGAGTTCACAGATAGAAACATACAGCAGACACACCACGTCCTTGTATACTTACAGGAACATTCAAATAGCGGATCGTAGTGCATTAGACCTGAAAGGGAAGCTGTGAAGTTTGGTTTATGTCGTGATATTGCCATGATATAAACAAACTCTGACAGAGTCTTTTTGAAAGCAATATTTAAGATCAGAAAAGCTAACAAGTGGGGATGCAGCAGTTAACATGGAGACCACAGTACACATCAGATTTCGTAGCAGAGAAGGAAGCTGGTTCTAGCCCAGGTTTGTCATTTACAAAGATATAATTTTCATTTCTAGGCCAGCTAATTTTCTTTCTGGAGACCACAGAATTTTCTTTTTCTGGTTGTTGGTATACATCTTCCCTCCATATTAAAGTATATATTTTATTAATTTTGACATGTTAAATCAGTCACACGGCTACGACTAATCACTATTTGTGGAACAGTTTTTACATTACAAATCTCTCTGCTAGTTTTCCTGGGTAATTGGAAAGTATAATAAAAAGTTTTACAAAACTGTTCCCCTACTACTATTTCAGCATCTTGTTATTTTCAAACTCTCTAAAGCTAGGGAACACTTCTTCCAGAGCTTTAGAGCAGTGTCTATAATGTTCTATTTATATTCTTGCATGACCTTTATCACAGTGGCATCTGACTACCTTCCAGACCCCTGTTACATGATTCAACTACCTTACTTCAGTTGCAGTGTTCTTACATAATTTTTCTGCTTGCCAGAAATGAAAGAGTGTTATTTTTTGGCTATTTAAAACCGCCTGCTTTATGTGTTTATTTTTAGCCAGAGAGGTGCCTCTTGCACAGGGAAATGATGCTTTGAAGCAATTCTTCGTTCCAGCGAGCGCTTATTGTGTAACTGAAGACCATTACAAAAGCCAGGGCCTTCCCCACAGACTGGGACTCAGTTTGGCTATAGTTTGCAGGACATCCATTTTGCCACGTCCTGAAACCAGTCCGCAATCAAAGAGTGAATCATTGGTAGTTATGGAGAACCTTTAGCTGTTCATTGACAGAATTCATGGAAATCCTGGTGAAAAGATATTACCGGTCATGTTCTAGAGAGGCCAAAATTACGAACTGGGTATTGCAGTCACATTGACAGATCATCTCCACAAGAAAATCAAGGGGGAAGTCTTAATAAATACGTACTAAAATGAGGGTACTTATGCTGAAATGTGATGTTTGCATTATACATTAGCAACAACAATGTGAGAAAATCTGCATAAGGTACACTAGCAAATTTCCAGTCATAGTTTTTGTTTAAAAGCTATTCATAGAGTTCTAAGTACTACTTCAGGTTTGCATGCATCACATATTTGTTTTACTCAGAAAATGTATAGTGCTGTACCTCAGAAATTCAACTGAGAATAATTAACATTTATTAATGATGATTTTATACACAGCGGCCCAAGGTTTAGTGCTGTGTGACACTTTCCAGAAAGACATAACTCTGGCCGATGCTTCTGCAGAGTTTAGAATGCACTAGTTCCATCTCAGTGTCTCTCTGCCAGATACTAACCGTAAAAATTTATGGAAACACGAGGTCCCATTTCTAAATGAGTGTAAACATAGTAGACCTACAGAAAATACTAATGAATAGTGAAAGTTTCCAGAAACAAGATCTTTTTTTTTTTTATTCCTTCAGTTTGCCTTGAGCCAATCAGTTCTGCAAACCAATTTCACCATCAGAGACAGACACAGTCATCAAGAGGCTAAGAGAATGTGTAAATATAAATAAGCTGACCTGCAATAAATAAGGAAAGGCAGTAAGTTCAAAGGGCTGAACATTTCCTTGCCAGGTTGAAAAAGCACTGAAAAAACTCCCTGCTACTCCTTAATCTAGTGTTAGTGTCCAAATCTTGACGGACAGGGGTTGGAAGACATTTTCAGACGCTGCCCTTATCCCATATAGGCATTGTGTCAATGCCATGTATAGCCACTGGCATCTAAAACATGAAAGTGAGTCCCAGATATTACTGAACACCCTTTCCCAAAATCCACATTTTCCCTCTCTTCCGTGCCAGCTACTGAAGTCAGGTTAAGGGAAGGGAGCACTTCCCTGAGGAGCGATGGCAGCACGGGGCCCACCACCATTGTCAGAGTCAATCTGCTCAGAGCAGGAATTACTGTCCCAGACTGCTTTTGCCCATTTGGTCAGGAAGGAGTTTTAAAAACTGCAGTGATGCCCCCTAAAAATTATTAAACTCACAAGTGATATATTGTATCTTCCTCTTGTTCCACCCACTGCCCAAAGCGAAAGCAATTGCCTGCCCTCACTGCTACGTGTCGTGGTTTGCTGCCAAGAGCTGTCTCTCAAACACGCCCACAGTTACATTTGATCACACCTTGAGTACAAAGCTTTAATTGTACAGAAGAAGTCAAACGCCACATAGATTCTCAGTTTTCTTTCTCACAGGACCACCACAAAAAAGAGCTTTTTGGGAAACCCTGCAACACACTTGTAAGCAAAAATATTGCCCTCCGCTTGTAAACAATTACAGCTATTGCTAGTCACTGCTCTGAGCTTGCTATTTCCAGAGCTTCAGATCTCCTTGATACAGCTGACCTTGAGAAAGCACCTCCACTGACACTGTGCTTATGCTTTTACAACCCAGAGAAAAGCTGCCAACAGCACGATGCTCCACAATCCGTAAGGCCAAGAAGCGGACAAAAGCATAAAAAATACCCACTGTTGTACTTTCTCTTCTTATCCTCTCAAAGCACAGCAGTAAAGACAGCTACAACACGGACAAGAGAAGCTGAAGAAACAAAGGCAATACTGAGCATTCATGGTTACAGCCCGCACGGATGGTCTCAGAAAGGCTTTCAGACAGATTTTCTCCAGGACCCCTGTGAAAATGGCCCCAAGGGTACAACTGCCAGAGCCTCCTATCTGCTTTTCTACCCAAGATCTGTCAGACGCAGAGAACGGTTAGTCTGATTGCAATTTGTAGCTATAGTCCTAAGCTGTAGGTAGACGTAGAATGAACATACATCATTTTGCAGCAAGTACTATAACCTACTCCCTGCTCCTCCTGCCTAATGAATCCTGGCTATGTAGAAAACAAATAATCTTTGAACTCCCCTCGAGACTAGAGGAAATGCCTGCGCTTGGTATAAGAGACACTTTCCCACCATAGCAAAGATACAAAACAGATAACTGCAGCTTGGTTCCCCTCCCCCAGACATCATCTTAGAAAAATAATCTGTTTTTCTTCAACATAAAAGGCAGAAACATAAATAACCAATTGAAAGGGACCTCTGTTCCCTTTCAAAAAATGTCTCCTGAAAAAAGCTTTGGTCTTTGTTCACATTTTTATGCTTCACAGGACTCTACAGTTTGCGTGCTGTCAGCGGTGAATTCCTCTCACCCTTTTTGCTAGCAGCCTCCTGGAATTCAGAGAATGAATGAGTTGTTAAGTTGATGGGATGGAGAGGGATGATAGGAACTGACCTCTTGGTTCCTCCAGAATTGGTCACAAAGCCTTTCTTTCCTCTCAAACCTCCCTTCCACACAGCTTTTATCAATGTGCTACCTAAATTGGTTTCAAAACACTGTTAGTGTCTGAACATCCCACAAGCTGTCAGAAACATAGTATGACAGGTCTTGCAGAGAATTATGAACATGTCTGTGCTGAAGATGATTCACAATATTCTTCTCTAGCCCTCCCGAGCATGAGGGAGAACATGTTGCCCTTTTCATAGCAACTTCTGCAAATTGCAGCTGCCCCAGAATCTCCCACTGAGGTTCTGGTACTTTTCTGCTCCCACGCTGTCTCCCACCAAGATGCAATCTCTTGGCAGAGCTTTTCTGTGCACCACACACCATACAATGTTTGCTTTTCAGACCACCTCTTATTTATGTGTATGGCGCCACTTTGCTTTCATTACCAGCCCTGGTTTGCTTCTTTATATCTGTAACAGAATTCAGCCTATTTCTGGTTCTGCCCCTCTCTCTTCCTGGGTAATAAAGGTTACTTTTTGGTTTTCAGTAACCCTAGGCCATCCAATATGCTTATAATAAATGGAAATTCCAACACTCTGAGGAAATAGAACATAAAATTCTTTTTCATCTGCATAATGTTTCACAGCCCCAAAATAGTGCACTTTGTTTCAGAAATGTTAAAAATAATTCATAGTGCTAGAAATCCATAACAGAACATCTTCAGGTAGTCTGGCTTCAGTGTCCCACCCCATTCCCCCAACTTTGTGTGTACACCCTATCTCCTTTTTTAATGACAATTTTGCAGTTGCATTTCATATGAAGTTTTAAAAGAAGAACAGATAACAAATAACAGATAACAGATACTGATACGTATCTCAAGTTTGTTACACACATAAGTATTGTACAGTATAGGAGATTCTTCACATAGCAATAGACGATAATATATACTATCGAGTGTTATAATATAGTTATAGAATTGTACACTCAAGCTATCAGTCAGTCTAAATCCAGCATCTATTAAAATTTCACACACTTGTGATCAGAGGAGCCCTAATGTATCATTAGACTATTTTATCTGTTTATTGTCTACATTTTTTAATGCAGTTTGACTCCTCCTATTTTTTCAAATATAAACCAAATAAACCACACCAATAACCTTTATTCCAATCTCTTTCTTAAATATAGATGTCATACAACAGAAAACTTGTTGATCACCACTGATGACAAATCCTTAGTTGAAACACACTGTCCCAGTTCAAGAGGCATAAAAAGACTGAGTGTCTCAGTGTGCCTGACTTTGCAGTGCAATCTGTAACTCCCTTTGCCGAGCACAGAAGAACTTTATGACCTTTCGTACCTCCTAAATTTTCTGAAAAGTCTGAAGAAATGGCCTCTGCAATGCATGCTAAGTTTAGCTATTTTTTTCTCCAGCAACCACTGAGTTATATCTGTCTGAAATTTGCTCAGTTCTGGAAAGGGCTGTTGCACTTAATCAGCACAATAGTTTGATAAAAAAAAAATCTATTCAACATGGCTTTGGAAATTAGTCAGACTGAATCTACAAAAATGAAATGTAGGTAAAGCACCTAAATTGTATCAGAAAAACCACAATCATGCATCATATATGTCACCTGGCACTTCAGCTCAAAGCAGGATGCATCTAAAGGTAAGTGCTCAGCGAGGTTCAGCATCTGCTGCAGGACCAAGCTCATCCCTCGTTTGTTGTTTTTGCAATTACAAGGCCAAGCTCATAAAATCTGATGTACTGTATTGCCAGACCTCTTTGTTAGAACTACAAAGTTGTCTTTACTCCCATAAGTGAAAAAAAAACATCTGAAGTGTATTTACAAGCCTCCTCCAAAAGGACTCAGATGAATCTATTTTCTGTTGAACTAAATGCAGGTTTAGTAATCCACAAACTCTAATCTCTGCATGTTTCTCTTTCAGTGTTTCTTTTGAGACAGGATTATTTCCTCAAACATGTGTGTTTAATTGTGACAAATTTTATTAAATTCCTGTGTAGGGAATGCATAGTCACATCTCTGCTAAAGACAATTTGTTGCACAGCTTTATAGGCATAATAATTTGGCTTTTTGGGGCACATCATGGATTTTTCAGGATCAAGTTTTTAGGGATGGAGATAATGAGATTAATGACATTTTTATCCTTTTCTACAACACAAAGATCTTCAAGATTTTAAAATATTGCCTTGATGCTGTTCAGTTGAAAACCTAAAAATCTTGTTTCTGCAGAAGGGGAGGAAAAACATTTCAAGACTAGTGGAGGTTCAGTATAAGGTAATGGGGTTTGGTTTGTCTTGGTTTTGCTTTGGGGTTTTTTTAGGAATGGAAGCAGAATTGTTCTTCCTCTGAAATCTGTGGAAGCCTATGTAAAAACAGGTGAATATTTAAGACAGGGTAGGGCAGTTTCCTGATCTTCACTGGCTGCAGTCACACGAAAGGTTTGCAATCTTTCTTTCTTTCTAAGGCTTTTGGGTTTCTAGGAAGGGACAACATTGTGTACGCAGGACAGTGCAGCTCTGAGGCTCAGCAAAAAGGATTTAATGACACTGAAAAGAGAGCCAACATTTTTGGTAAAATATTCCTCACATTGCAGGTTTCTTTTAGAATGTTTGTTTCTTTACCTTAGGAAGGGTCAGTTTATAAGCTGAGATCCCATTTTTAGGAGATATTTTAAGGGGCATTTACTCTGTTCTCCACTTGGATTGGTGACAGTAAAAGAAGAGCTTTCCAAAACACAGGCCAAACCCTTCACATTTCTGTCGTTATCTCTCAGTAGTTACTGAATTTATTAATTTACTCCTCCCCCTGGAATAATTACATCATAAGATTTATTCTCTCTTTTGTTATTCTATTAGATAAAGCCCAGTATATCACTCATCGTCACGTCAGAGGAAGGAGTCAAATATGCTCAGTTGTGAAAGAAGTAGATGAAGTTTTCCAGTTTATAACTGGGCATCGTTCCCAGCTCACCAGCTAGAGATACGGGTTTGTGAACAGACTGTAGGTGCCGTAAATACTTTTACATTTGGGAAGACACTAAAAATCAACTGCAACACGCATGAAACAAATGTTTTCCTCATGTTTTTTTCATCTGTCCTCTGGATCCCAAAATCAGCAGTTTGTGCTTCAAGACTGGCCATCTAAAATTCTGTGCACATACATTAACAAAAAATTACATTTGATTCATTAATGACTTAAAATATATCTATTTTTAGACACTTTGTGAACATAAATGTCCCAGGTAAGAGCAAAACCATTTCCAACTGTAGCACCTTAACAGAGTATCAACAGCTTTCATGGTTTAATCACACACAGAGTCTTCCATACAACCTCTAGGACTTGAGAATAATTCTTTCAGCCTTCACTTAACTAGAAAATAAAGAAAGTAAGTTTAAATCCTTGTGGCTGGAGAACATTAAATGTTAAAAAACCAAACAAGTGAGTAAGTATATATATATTTATTTTTTTAAAACCTGCAAATTGTAGATTCCTTTCTTAATTTTGAAAGATGTTTAGAGTTCTTAATACTGACAGTTCCCTGTGAAAACGGGAAAGAGTATCTAGCTACAGGGCTGAGTATGCACTGGAAAAGCAATTGTCAAATATGTACTAAATAAGACTCTGCCCTCAAAGAGTCTAGAGCAAACAGCTGAAGAGGAAGAGAAATAAAAATAAGTATGTAGTTTAGACTAGAACAGATGCATAGTTCTTAGCCAGCAGCAAAACACACCTTTTCTAGTTATCCTCAGGGTAGTCCAGAAATCACATTTATCACTCTGCTGCCTGTTTTTCTGAGGTGGTCAGAGAGATGCGATAAAGCAGATAATAACACAGGGAAAGCCTCAACTTGTATTCTTCCTATAGCCATTCCACATGTATTTCTCAGAGTGACAAGAGATGTAAAGTTCAGGGCCGCAAAGCAATACGACCTTTTTGTTATACAATTTCTGGATGGGGTAGCTTCTGTGAGAAGTAAATGGCTGTCTTCTTTTTCCTGGTCTCCTTGATTCAAGTTAATTCATTCAGCCTGGATGTCTCTACAGAGTAATCAAACAGTCTATGCATAAGGACCTGCTAAAAGCCAACATGGAATTGTCAGGAACAAACCATGTCAAAACAACCTAATTTCTTTCTATGACAGGGTAGCAGGCCTCGTGGACAGAAGAGCAGTGGATGTCACATATGATGACTTTAATAAGGCTTTTGACACTGTCTGACATGACATTTGCATAAGACAACAAAAGCGCTGGAGTGTGGGTGAGACAGCTGTAAGGTCAGTATGCAATTGACTTGAAAATGCTACTTAAGATGTTTGTTTATTGACAAAATGGAAGAAGGTAGCAGGAGGGATTTGACATGGGTTTGTCCTAGATCCAGTACTACCAAGTATTTTACTTAATGGCTTCACAATATTGATTTTTTGACTTTGGAGGGAGGGGCACCACTTTGGAAAGCAGGATTACATTTCACGATCATCTTACTAAGCTGGAAAATGTAAAAAAATATGGTGTAATTCAAGGCAATTGAATGAAATAGCAGAGGAATGATTAACAACATGAATGCATACTGGGGAACAACTAATCAGGCACAGGGGTATCCAGAAAAAAGAAACAAAAGTGAGAACAGATCTTGAAAACATTACACTGTGAAAGCCATATGAAAAGGAAAGGAAAGGAAATGATAGGAGAATGTTCAAATATGTCAAAAGTTGCTAGAAAAGGGAAAATTATTAAAAGATCTTGGTACCCACTGGGATAGGATGGAAATGCCCTTGCCTTTCAGTGAGCCAAATATGTTAGGGTACAGCTCACTGGGACAGATGAACGTAGCAGGGCTCTCTGAGCCCCTTCCAGTCCGGTTTGATTTCTGTGAGATGCAGACATACTAGTTAGGATTCCTGTCAGAAACTTACTGTTCAACAAGCAATTTTATGGCTGCCATTGCAAGCTGCTTAGAATATCCCACCTTCCACAGTTTAACCTGACACACTAGAAACCATACCAGTAAGGACCATGACATCAGCTATACCGTTGGAAGAGGAGCAATGAGAAATGGCAAATGTGTGTGGATATAGATTTTGTGGAGGCAACCCATTATAGCTTAAACACCCTAGACTGCGATGCTGCCTGACAATATGAAAGCAGTAACACTGACAGTACGATTTGACCTTGCCTATCTATAAAACTGAACCTTAAAAATTTCTTCTCATGGAAATCAGGATCGGAGTCCACAGAACTCTCACATACATCTCTCAAACATATAAGACAACTGAGTAACTTGAGTCAATGCCAAATATGCTTTGTGTTCTTTTACTAGTATTTCATCTTCATAAATACAAATCAAGGTTTAAAATCCATCCTAGGCTAGCGTCAGCATGTTTTTAATGGCCTAATATTTTTCAACATAAAACTTCTCTTTTAAACATAATTGTCAACAAGTTTATTGAATATCCCACTCAACAGTAAGTTCACGGCAGATTAGAAGTTAAAAAAAAAAAAACAGTAAAAAGCTGAATTTCTGGTTTTGGAATGTCTGTGTAAGATCTTTCAGCCTCAAACAGTTCATTTCACAAGCATTTTAAGACTAAAAAAAAACAATTACCTATCGACACCGTAGTCTGACTGGACCTTCTTAACCATGTTACCTTAGCTACTTTCTGTTTCAAGGTAACTTTTCTGCTTTCAAACTCAAGGTGGAAACATCTCCTGTATTTTAATGCATATTTTATGCAAGAAAAAATAGTAGAGTGTGATAAGGAGCACTCTAAGCGTATATGAATCTTTCTGCAAAATAGTAAAAGCCAATGTACTGATTCAGTAGCATTTCTATTCTAAAGATACTCATGTGTCTCACATTGCCCTAACATGAGTGTGCCTCACAGTCATTAAAATATTTACCCCCATAGGTCACAGCATCCTTTGGAGGAATGTAGCTACTCACATTTCATAGATGAACAGTCAGGGATCTAGGTGCACACATTTGGCATTGAAGCACCAAACTTCTAATTATCCAGCCATCTTGTGGAATCCACAACCCTGGTTTAGACAGGGTGAGTCCCTATACAAAGGGTATGAAGACTTAGTTGTACTGTCACTGTAGCATAACAAGCCAAAATATAAGAGAGACAAGGTCTGACATAAATTTATACCAAACCAATTGATGCTTTTGTTAAAAATGGACAAGATCTGGAATACATTGTCATCTTAGTGTGCAACCCACAAAGCATACTGTTTCCTAGAATGAGGAAAAAGGGTTGAGTTACCTGATGTCATCCATCCAAAATTTAGGTTCCCAGGCTAACCTAATCCTTTTTTAGTTGGGAGGCGAAACTGAAACTACCAGAGATCAATTTGTCTCCTCTGCAGAGGGGTCACAAAACACTGTCTCTTCTATTCCCTTCAGTTCTCATGATAAGCACATTATCTACACCAGCTGGGTCGGTGAAAAGAGTTAAATCTCTCTTTCTTCATGATCTTCCACATGACTCTTTCTACCTTCAGACTGTGAAATCTTATCGGTGAGAAAGAGTAACTCCCTCAGTTTGCTAGTGAAACGGTTCTAGTTTGTGTAAATACTAAGCCCATGACTATGGAGACTAGAATCAAGATCTTTTTACATCCTCAGTTGCGTGCTATAATCATCAAACTGCAGAATCAGTCCCCTGCTCACCATCTGCCTCAAAGACTATTTCAATATTCAGCACAGTGTAGATCAGTTTTGAGAGCAGAGGAAAGGCGGGTCCCTTTGGAACACCACTGATAGAATTTATGGGGATCAAGAGAATCCAGGTGGCTCTGCAGTTAGCAGAAGGATTTTGAGGATCAATATTTTGGATTTAAGCAACAATCATTGGCAAAAAAACTGTTTAATGAACATAGCCTGAAATGTCTTGCTCAGGGCACAGTACAATGAATTTGTTGCACAACAGGGAATTGGTCTTGGGTTGTCTTAGTCCCAAGACAGCATCTTCATCATTGGGCCTTCATTGTCTCCTGAGTTGCTGCTTCTCTTGTAACACATTATCTTTTCCTATCTGCACAAATACATGCAATTTTGAAGCACTGGTAAGACAAAACAAAAAAAACAGCAACAAAAAACAGATAAGAAAGCAACTATAGAAAGAAACTTTTCACTATAAATCCTCCTGCTCTTACCTCTTAGAATGAAAGTAATTATTAAAGTCTCACCTAGTCAACACAGGTTATCATCTCCATTCAACCAATTTCCTTTTTCTCCTTTTCTCTGGAATTAAAAATATTTTTTATCATTTGCAATTTACAAAGCATATTAAAAAGCCTTTTGAATCACCTGCAACAAGGATTAGATCAAAAAGTTGTAGCAAGTGTTGTGAGAATTTTCAGTACACAAAAGCTCAGTTAAGACTGTGAAAAGCAAGCATAAAACCAAGAAGGTTAATCCCAGTCTAATAGAAAACCTCAAGATATTTCTAAATGCAAACTGAATCTCAATGGTCTCAAACACTGTGTTGCCCATTTGAAGGGGCAGTTCCTTTTATTCATAAGAATAGGTAATTAGAAGCTTTGTCCACTTTTCTCCATCTTATTCATTCATTTCTTTGCAACAACTTTTTCATTTTGCTATTGAAAATTTTTGTTTGGACATATCTTTGCAGTGTTGCAGAAGCTTGCACATGATTTCAGGAGAATATTTGGGGGTTTTCTAATCTTTCTTATCCGTTGGTTCATACTGAGACTGTATACGTGACAATAGTGAAACAAAACCCAGAGCACTTCATACTAAATTCCTGCCCACAAACAGAAATCACTCTAGGATGTGAAATTTTTCAGAAAAGAAAGAGTATGACTATATGTCTAGAGCCACATAAGAAAAGAAAAAGATCCTTCTGTGCTCTATCAGGAAACAAGGTTGATGTGAGGAAGGCGTAAACATTAAACAGGCTGACTGCTCGAACTGGTTTAATTTTGTGCTGGTACCTGATACCCACAGGTTTGACATAAGCTTAGTGGCCCCATCTGCATCCTAATGGATGAGGAGACTCACCCCAATCAAAGTGGTGAAATGCTATATAATCATTACTGCATAGCCTTCAATTTAAGGCAAATATAGTTTGGAAGTGTTATGATCTGAAAAAATAAACACTCATTTGGATTCAGACTCTGGAGACAACACTTGGCTTAACTCCTACTCCAGCTTGTATTTTGGGCAGATTTTCTTATAGTTTCATAAACCTCTGCTGCATAAAGGAGTTTAAT
>JAVKLA010000017.1:17645675-17674459 GCA_034782735.1 Sagittarius serpentarius
GACAGAAGAAAACCATATCTGCTTCTAGAAATTATGCCCCAGAGAATGGAGATACTTTAATTTCTCAAAAAAGTGAAAAGCACACTTTTAGGTAGCAAAGTTACATATTGTATCTATTGTTTTTTCATCAGAAATGAACAGATAGATTTATTTGAAAATCTTCCTCCACTCCCAGCCTCAGAGTAAGACAGTTGTCTGGCGTAGAAAATTGTAAACAAAATAACTCAAGTTTGGCAGATGTAACCTTAGCATAGACATGAGTTTTCTAATGGTACTTTATTTACAGATCACACGTCAAACACGATCTGTGTTTTACAAAAAAACCACAAAAGTACAAGTAATTTTGCCTAGGATACACAGTATACCACAGCATATGATCTGACAAAATAAACACTCATTTAGATTCAGACTCTGGAGACAACACTTGGCTTAGCTCCTACTCCAGCTTGTATTTTGGGCAGATTTTCTTATAGTTTCATAAACCTCTGCTGCATAAAGGAGTTTAATTGCCTTTACATTTAGGCTGCCTGAAAGGTTGATATTCAACCTACTAGCACCAAAGACAATTTTGTTTAGTCCCTACCAAAATACCAACAAAACTGCCACCACAGTGTGTAGGCTATCTTTACAGTTCAGGATTCCTGCTACCTGTTTAGATTAACCCCTTCACCAGCTGTGCGAAGCACAGCATGCCTTTCAAGAAACATAACTGCCAGACACAAAGATAATAAATTAGGCAACTTCCATCTTGTGCTAGACCTACTTCCATGGGAGGTGAGGGTTCAGCTGTTTGCAGGTCTGGCTTCCGAAAGGGACAGAAAACCTTAAAAGCAGTCATTATAAAGAGTTCACCTTTAAGAAACTGATGTGTAAAGACATACACACTAAGCTGTGCAGAAATTAAGGTCTATGGTATGTAAATTGAACGGCATGTGGCTAAATGCTACTTCCATTTCAAGTACAATATGCTGAACTTCCTTTTAAGAAGCTTCAGTTCAATTTCTGTGTTACTGGGAAAAGACTCAGAATATTCAATGCGCAGGGCAACATACAAGGATGGGAATGCCTGTCTGACTGTCTGCCCTCGTGTTGCCTTGTACTGGCAAGAGGGGTCAGACCCAAACAAGTATTTTTGATTCATCCGATAGCATATCTGTAGTGAGGGGCTGAGCACAATAATGTGTAAACGGAGACTATCTCTGGTCATTTGTGTATTTTCTGTATTAATGGGGGAGGAGATGGAAGGAGGCGGGATTCAGAACAGGCCACTTGCTTTTGGAAGGAAATATAAGTGAATTCATAAGGAACAAGCACCACAGACGGTATTAAACTTTCAGCCTGGGAGCTAAAAGCACAGATGGTTTCCAAGTAAGCAAGAGAGACAGCAGTAGCTCACACCTAGTCAGGCATTTTAAGGGTGCGGATTGGAAGGTGGTGTCTGTAGGTGCTTCTGAAGGAAACAGCTGCCTTTCTGATACCACCATGCAACATTATGCTGAGGTTAACAGAAGCAAAAAGGCTTGAGGGTGAAGGAAATCTCACTGCTGTTGAGATAGTAACCAGGGACTCAAATGGCTCAGCTGCTCCAAGCTCTCTGAGTCTGTGTTGGAGAAACATAGCTCGAGATAACCCTTTTGGTCCTTGTGTTAGTTTCACAATGATGTGCTTGCCTGGACCCAAACCTTGCCTTGCGTTATGAGGCAATGAAAATGGCAGGTCTCAGGGGTAGATGTTCTCCATCGCAACATACAGCTGTAGGATGGTTGCCTCTACGGAGAAGCCATCAGTCCAAAGCACATTTTCCGCATGCTGCTGCTAAGGAAAAGAGGCAGAAAAATCGGACAGAGCTAACCTCCATGCGAGAGGAACACTAGCCTATTTCCATATCATGCCCCTGTTCACTGGACAGCAACAATTGCAAACTTGAGGCAGAGATAATTCTCATTTAACTTAATTTTTTTGTGTTCTCACTCCCCGGTAATGTGTGTGCTGCCTTGGAGTACCACATAAAACACAATAAAAACCTCAGTTTTAAAGCATTGGCAATATATTTGTCCGGAGTTCTCATATGATAGCTATGATCCATCTAATTTCCAGTGCTCTTTTTTGAAGTGGAAAATATTGCTTACTTTTCAACTATTAAAACCTTCTGATTCTTTTAAGAAAAAAACCCTATAAGCAGCAGTTATGAATTATTGTCTTTTTAATATATATCTCTTTTTCATATCTTCTGTATTTGCTGTAGCAATATTAAATGGCAGTGTTGTGATATTCCTCCAACTGTGCATATTGCTGGCTTCTCCAGTTGTAATACAATATGTCTAACAGGCTCTATTTAAGTTTTGATAACTAAAAAAGAGAATAAAGAACAAATAGGCTGCTTCTCTGTGTCTCTTGTTTCTTTTAATATTTTGCTAGGAGGCAAACAAAACTCAGCCTTTCTTATCCAGACCTCTGCCCTATCGTGTCTCTTTAAATTTGATTTGCTGCAATGCAGTATTTTGTTTACTCTCCAAGAAATGAAGTAAAGGACAGCACCAAGTAGCTACAGACCCAGAGACTGCAGCACAGAGTCCAAACGCTTGTGATAGCTCATGTTTTTAAGGTCTTCTGTACTTTGAAAAGAAGGTTGAGAAAGGTTTTCTGAAACAAAATAGCAAGACTGGAGAAGTAAAATACAGTTTAAGCTTCACATGGGAGAACAGAGAAATTAGTCATTATAATTCCTTTATAAAGGAAAGGGATGGTAAAGGTAGGTGGCAACACCAATGCTGATATAAGGCATGGTGATTACATAAAGAGTAAAAGCTACGTATCGGTTATTTAGGTTGTTACTTTTTCAGGTTTTATACTGATAATAGCAGCCAAGAAGGCTTTTGTGATGTTTTTTCATTGCTCAGAATTACTTGATTTTTTTTTATTGATTCATTATATGGACGCTGTATGGAAAAGAAATAAATGCATTGGTTACTGACTAGGCACACATTACCCACACGCACATAGTGTTTATAATGTACACATGTACAAATACATATGCATAGGTGAATATTAATAAACAGAAGTTTTACGTGTTATACCAGGTCCAACAGAGATACCTACATAAGAAGACAGTTGCTGATAACATTTTGTTGCTGTGTTGCTAATTGCATGCTTTATTATTGCATCCAGTCATACAGCAGAGACATGATCAGCTGATGTCCTGAAGTCTCTAGCAGACCTACTTTTCAGTGAACAAATCACCCGTTTTATTTATAGGAGACATATTTTGCTAAATATTTACAGGCAAATGTGCAGACATATGTCTCAAAGAGTTAACTACAAAAATAGTCAGTATAGATGGTTAATAGCCAAACAGAGAAAAGGAAGAGGAGAGAGATGACAAAGGAGCTCCCAAAGTGATGGTAAGCTGAGGATGTGCAAGCCCCCAGGGAAGGGACAGAAGCTCTCTGCTTCCCCCTGTAGGAGACAAAAACAGCCTTAGCAGCTCTGATTTGCATACATTATTTTTCTTATTATTATTTATACATCAGTGCACTCCATGAGACTCTGCTGTCTGCTGTGCTCTATTTCATAAATTAGAAGACACAACATAAGTAAATATATTTACAAAAAGAAATGGTAAAGAAACTGTGAGAGGTAGTAGCTACAGGAAAGAGGTCACCCTTAATTACACTTGTCTCCAGTTGGGTAGGGAGCCCAAAACCAAGTTTTATGGAGGCTTTCTGTCTGTGTCTTCAATTTATTATACAGGTATCAAGTGCTATCGTTCTGCTCCTGGTTTTTAACAGGGTTATTATGAATTCAGGAAAGTCTGGAGTGAAATCTCTTCCTTGTTTCCTTTTTTAATTCCTTGCTATCCTTTTTCCTGTGATTACACACAAACTGTTTGTTTTTCCTGTGCTATTTGTAAGCTCTTTATGAGATTTTCAGTCTGGTTTTTTCCACATTCATCCTTCTTCGTTCATTTGCAGTGAAGATATAAAGGAAGAACACTGATAATATTTTTCAGTAGCAGATTTACACAAGAAAATCACTACCTATCATGACTTACTTACACAAATAAATAAATTATAAACACTAGCCTAGGGTAGTACTTCTCATTTACACCAATCCATGTGAAGAAGTAAGCAGGAAAACAACTGAAATAAGAACCTGGTTCTGTCAAAACCTCACCTATTACACATAGATGTAAGTCAGAGGACAATTATACACTCAAGAGATCACACTCTGATTCCTTTAGCCTGTCTCAATCAACCACAGTGCAAATCAGAGCACACAGGGTGAGAAAATTTTTCTAATCTGACCAAAAAAGTCAGGAAGTGCCACTGGAGAATGACTCAGAGCACTGGAAGGTGCATGACTAACGTCTGTGTACACGAATATTCCTTGAAATGCAAAAATGATTATTTCTATATGAAAGTACAAATTTGTATGGATGTTGATGCTTTCAAAAATTAAGGTCACCATCTGCTTTGGATGGGATTCATCTTAACGAAGACAGACTTTTATACCTGAGCTAGTCATCCTTAGCTCCTCTAAATGGAGAGGAAACACTCTCCAAACAAATATTTAATTTCATCTTGAAGAAGATGTCTGAAATGGAGAATTATGTTGAACTACGCCATAAACAGGCATACTTCTTATCTTTGGCTGTGAAGACAGTCCAGGTACCACCAAAGGTGTGGGTAGTCACACTACATGAGTCTAAAGTTAGGCAAGATCAATCCAATATTTCAGGTCATAGAAAACAGATCCTTGCAGCGCTTCTCATATTTAATAGTCTCTTACTGTTTAATCATCATTAATTATCATTAGTAGGGTTCCAGGCACAGCTGCAGGAGTTCCCGTATTTTTTATCTACCTCCTGTTCTCACTTGTCTCTTAAGGAGCAGCTGCAACACACGACTGGAGTTCCCTTACATGCAAATGACTATCCAGTGTGTGAAGCCATGGAATTCTCTCCAGAATATAATAAAAAGTATAAAGTAAACTTTTATTCTATTCTATGAAATACACTAGTTTTAGTAAAAAAACTTACCTTTTCCTACTCTGACATCCTGTTCACCTGATCACTTGTCTAGCCTACCCTAGGCAAGATGGCATGCTACTCCTCAGTAAAATTGTATCGCTTGCTTGTGGTTATAAAATTCCTTGATTCTTTGAGTTAAAGTCATTATTTA
Organism: Sagittarius serpentarius; assembly: GCA_034782735.1. Lineage (NCBI taxonomy): Eukaryota > Metazoa > Chordata > Aves > Accipitriformes > Sagittariidae > Sagittarius > Sagittarius serpentarius. Next base: position 17,650,856 of record JAVKLA010000017.1, read on the forward strand.
CAGTATTTTTCATTCTAAGACTCAAGATCTGTAATTGTTATTCTTGAATAAGTGGTAAACTTTTTGAAGATTAATTAAATATGTTTCTTCATGGTGTTTTCCTTTATACCTCCTAAATTTATTTTAATTTACTGGAATCTATATTTACCATGAATAAGCTGCCATGAGCTATTTGTACATTTAACAAGCAATAGGCTAAATTTTTTTAAATGTCCCTTGTTCTAATTTCTTTTCTTATTTTCATTCTTCTTTACCTTTTTTTGTGAAGATAACTGCACATTTTTTTATGCTGCTTTTGATGGCAATGCATTTTGTTGCTTACTACAGATATTTTGGAATAAAACAAATACTTAAAATGAATAAAATATTTTAAAAACAGAACAATCATTCAATTGTAATATCTTTTGATCAATAAAGTTTTCCCTTTTAAGGAATATTTTTCTGAATTCATTTATGGATCAAAGCATTTATGGAAAGATTGATATATACAGAAAAATAAAAAAAAGAAAGTTACAAAGTGAATTTAAGATGCATGTACAAAACAAACTTTATGTCAACAATTGCTCTTAAATATGAATTTTTTACATTTTTTTTTAATTGGAAAAGGATTCATGAAAACAAAACTGTTCATAAGAAAGAGATGTTTTCCACGAACAGCGAGAACAACATTCTGAAAAGTGTTGAAAATCCAATGTTTTAAAAGCTTTAAACTCTTCAAACAGCCTGCATTTATACTTTCAAAATCAAAAATATGAGGTTTTGCTCTTAAATTACTTTTCAATTTAAAATAGTGCAAAGAAGTAATACAAGAAAAAGCTAAAAATCAAAATTGAATTGTTCAAAACAATCAAAATGAAATGTTTTGACTGACCAACTCAAACTCTCCTGTTTTCTCTACTGAACACTTCTGAGAATTTTATCTATCAATCATCTCACTTCAGCACAGGAATATTTTTCTATAACCTTGAAAATTCTTACAATTCTGACAAAAACTATAAGACAAAAATTTCAAAAAGACAAATTAGTCACAGAAAAGGACAGTCACTGAAAACAGTGAACTAATTTAAGAAAGTATCAGTACATTTTCAGATAAATAAGGCAAATAGTAGTACAAAAGACATTTATGTGCATGCATATCAGTAAGATATTCTGTGGTTAAGAAAAAAGAGGAAAGAATTGTATACCTCAGTGAAATGTAACTTCTTCAGTTACATTGAGCAAGTTTTTATTTGTCTGAAAGTTGGGTGTCTAGTCTAAATTCTGTCTTTGAGGAGATATAACATTTACCACAGGGCAAGACTCATTCCACCTTGCATTAGTCTGAATTGCCTTCTTCAGAAATCTACTTTTTAATTTGGCTGTTCAGAAAATCTTGACAATCAGCTCTATTTAACTAAATAACTAACTTTTATGAAGGTGAGATAATGTCACCTTTATCTAAGTGGGCCTTCAGCTGTCCTTACCTTAGAGCGCTGGATTTTACTCCTCTAGCACTGGTGCGGGTGCAGAACGGCTGGTGAACAGTATCGTGCTGATGACTAACAGAGTTATGTTTTCTAAGATGGATATTGGTGCTTGGCCTGATTATTGCTGCTCTTCTGTGCAAAATCAGTACTTTGGTTTGGGATCAGGCAGGGTCAGGACTCATCTAGGCACGGCAGGGAAAGAACGAGGCATCTGATATTGTAATGAAAGTAACATCACAACAGACTGCTTAATCAGTCTTCTTCAAAGCAGACTTAGATTAATGGAGGTTACAGGAGTGGGCAGGCAGTTCAGCAAATCGTATCATTTATGGGTTTGTCTTCAACCATGATTTGTTGCTCTTGTTGTTGCATAAAGCAGGTGATCTCAGCTGTGGCCATTGCCTAGTTCAAATGGCTAAGGTATCTATCTGTCAAAATTCACATACCCTTCCAGCACAAACCTCTGCCTAGAAGTCCAGGCAGTCTTGACAAGGCAATACTTTCCCTCCATCAAAGCTATGACTTTGGCTACTACACCACAAATTATTTTGTAATGTATGAGGGAATAACAGTCAATGTTATTTAATGACAGAAGCCTCTCTGCTCCCAGTCTGTCCATATGAACCAGAAGTTACCAAGTATACTTTCAACATTTGTCTCATTTATCCTTCTTCTACCCGTTGTGAAATGCTATATAGCGGTTCACCATATGATGAGGGGGGTGTTCACATCAGGTTATGACAGAGCAGCGATTCATGCTGTAGACATCACGTCTCTGTAGCACAAGGTTTAAGCCAAGGAATGTGTGGTTTCTAGCAGGACTTTGCCAAGTCAAGACTGGACTCCAGAGTGGTAGCTCCTGACTCTTGAGAAGCGCTGTAGTTTCAGTTCCTCTTTAGGAGTCTTGTGGCACACCCAACTGCTGGGTGTGCTGGATTGCTGTAATTGTAACGTGGGACTCCTCAGGGACACAGAGGTGACACGTGGGAGATGCACATGTGACTAGGATCATTGTCCTGGGCTCTGCAGCAAATGAAAGTATTTCCCCATTGACTGTTAAAGGACCACAGCTGTGGTGCAGGCCTCAGGCCCCTCAGCAGCACCCCGTCACCGCCTCTTACATTTTTATTGTATTTATTTATAACAGCAAAAGCACTTTAGAAATTGGGAGGAGTGGGAGTGTGTACAGGGTGTTGAGACAGCTGTGGCGTGCAAGGAGCCCCTTGAAGCTTTCTTTTATTTCCAGGTAAGGTGTGGTTTAAGCCCAGCCGGCAACTAAGCACCACACAGCTGCTCACTCACTCCTCCCTCCTCCCAGTGGGATGGGGAAGAGAATCGAAATAAAAAGTAAAAGTCTTGAGTTGAGACAAGAACGATTTAATAAGTAAAGTAAAATAAAATGTAATACTAACAATAATAGTAATTGTAATGAAAAGTAATACAATAAAATTATTTTTTTAAAAAAGAAGAAGTTATGCACAAAGCAATTGCTCACCACCCGCAGACCGATGCCTGAGCAGCGATCTGCCCGACCTGGCCAACTCCCTCCGGTTTACATACTGAGCACGACGTTCTATGATGTGGACTACCCCTTTGGCTAGTTCGGGTCAGCTGTCCTGGCCACGCTCCCTCCCAGCTTCTTGTACACCTGCTTGCTGGCAGAACGTGGGAAACTGAAAAATCCTTAACTTTAGATAAGTGCTCCTTAGCAACACCTAAAATATCAATGTTTTATCAACATTGCTCTCACACAAAATCCAAAATGCTGTACCAGCTACTAAGAAGAAAATTAACTCTATCCCAGCTGAAACCAGGACAAGGTACAACTGACCAAATTCCCTATCCTGTTTTGATGTGTTGTCCACAGGTATTGCACAGGGAAAAGCAGGACGGGGCTTCAAACAAGTGCTTAATTGAACATGAAATTGTTAGCGAGCAAGAGAGCCATACTCCTGTGGTGGAGTTGAACGCTAATCTGTCTTCCCTTGTGGGAAACTGTATCTGCTGTAGTCTGAAAACTCCAACTTTTACTGCATCCATAAACCAGCTACGCAATTCATTTCTCTCTCATGGGGCTCTGCTATGAAGGAGACCTCATCTGAGATCCCTGACTTCTATTGCTGCCATCTGTAGCTTCAGCAAAGAGCCACATGAGAACTCCCTTTCAAGACCAAATCTCCCTATAGCATGTTTCTATGAAATCCGCAGTGAAAGGGAATAAACAACCCTTTCTGTCTAGGTACGTCTCCCTCTCTCTCTCTCTGTGTGCCTCACTTCATGTTCACCACCTTACTATTTCCAAACCTGTGCAAAAATTGCCAGCTTCTCAAAAGGCATCTTGGAGGATTTTTAGGTAGAAAGAAAACTCTCAATACCTGCTCTTCTTTCTGTTTATCCATAGATGGTGGCAGGGACTCCCTTGCTTTTTATAGCTTCAGGCCAGGAGGTTTACAACCACACTGGCGGAAGAGTGTCTGCACTGTAATTCCTATATTGTACCACGATATTTTTATTTTTACTCTTTGAAGCATGCTTATGAAAATCACTGGAGAGTGCTTAAGGAGCAGATTAGCATTTATCTGGCATGCTTCCCCTGAAAATGACATTTATAATACCAGCTTTAACCCCTTGGTACTTTTAAACAGAATTGACATTTAGCCACAAATCCTTTCTGCAACAGCCTGCATAAACAACATAACAGGGCTTGGAGGATTTCCACCTGGACTTTATCCCTGCCTCGGTGTAACAGGGACACAAGAACTATGTAGGATCTGAGGATGGAAAGATTGGGTTGTATCCAGAGACCTTGAAAATACACCATCAGAAGCCAGGAGGAGTGAAATGGCCAGGAGGTTTTTGGATCCTTTCCTGATTTACTGAAGAAAGATTTAATTTTAAACTTCACAGAGAATGATACTATTTCTTCATTTCATAGATGACAAGGACAAGAAGAGCAGCCACTCTGGGAAGTTTTCCTGTATGCTGCTGGAAAGCAATAGAGCCAGTGTCTTTCCCGAGGCTAATGGCAATCTGTGCCCTCAGATTGTCTGGGAAATCTAAGAGCAACAGCAAAAGCATTTATGAAACCTTTCATTTATGCAAGTTTTATTTACGCAGAAAGGTTCATTTATGCAGAAATGCTGCAACAAAAGACCTTTTTGGCAGAATAGATTCTTTTTTATTCACCCCATCTGTATAAAAAAGATGATGAAAATCTTGACCCCAGCTTGCCTACTTATGGGATACCCTTTTAAATTTTTTAAGTCAATAGTGCATCTGGATTTACCTCTGGAGTTTTACAGACAAATAAGGAAATACATTGCAGAGGTGGCAACACCAGAACAGGTAAACCAATTTGCTCTCCAATTCCCACAGCACACACCAAGGGAGCAGAATCACCATCCACTCCTCTCTAACATGCAGGACATTTCTTGACAAACACCTCTATTAAAATAGTTGCCATGCATTCATCACTCAGTTCTTTGAGGCTAGGTATATTTCAAATTAGACAATCCATGTTCATGCATGTCATGCTACAGCTCTCTTAGAGCTTTTGTAGTAGGGGTTGCACATGTATTGGAAAGAGCTATTGTATCTTTTCACATATTTCTCGATCAGTCTGACCTTCCTTCTACAGTGCTTATCATATGTGCCATAGATGCTGGGGGCATTTGCAACCTTTTTGTGACTTTATCATCTCCCTGTAGAAAAGCTTCTTCATCCCTGTACTATTTTTTTCAACAGTCAAAGTTTAATCAAAATTTTAGGGTAGCTGGTATTTTCTTTCCAGATCACATTTCTTGGGTCAAGTTTACATGAAAAAAAAATAAACAATGATGTTTTGTATACATAATTTTTTAGCTATCATGGTCATGGAGAAAATGTAAATATTCCCTTCCCATGGGTTCAAAATCCAAAAGGAGTAAAGATTATGTCAAGAGGCCCTGATAATTAATTTCTGATCACTGATGCTTGGCAGTCCTGTACTGAATCTGCCCATGACCCAAGTTGCAAGTTCATTCAGGTCAGATTTCTGTAAGATTTCCAACTTGACCTGACTGATAACTGACCCTCTTGGGAAAGAGCTGTCACTGGGAGCATTTGTATGCAAGGTGAGGGTAACTGAGCTCAGCATGCTCAGAAGGTCATGCATGTTTATAGACACATATTGCACTGCAGTGAATAGTAAATCTAGAATTATGCCTCATTTCAGGAAAGGGTTTTTTGAACATATATGGCTTCAGAACTTTAGTCAAATGTGCATTACAGTAAGCACTGAAATCTCCTACTCAGATGAGGAACTATTCATTCTTGTCTCCTTTTAAAGTGGAAAGAAAATACCCGTTGAACAGAAGATACTGCATTCACATGGTCCAAATAAGTGCTGTAGGCAGTTCTTTGTAACCTCTTGATTTGTTCTCTTGAAGTGCTTCGCAGGGAGCAATCAATGAGATAAAAGATAAGGACAACAAATTCACCTTGAATAAGGCTCTTGAAAGGACAATAAAAAGTTCAACAAAACCTTCTTAATGGACTATGAATAAAAATCAATAGACTAGTGGATGGTTGTACATAAAAAGGTAACATCACTTTATAGCAACATTATACTTCATATGTTGCTAGAAATACTTCACGATTTCTTGTTTCAGGACAGACCTTTGATCACACAGTAATTAAATTGTTAATTTAAAAGAAACATGGCATGTGCTTTGGACAAGATTTTCCAGATGGCCAGTTTTAAAGTAGGAAGGGACTAGATCTACTCCCGTATCTACACTGATACCTAGAGAGACTTGTATAGAAAGACATATAAATGTATATACTTACAAAATCAGGAATGATGCCAAGAATCAAAATTATATACAGCCTTTACAATATGTTCATCCTTCTGAACTCAGTCGTTCTAAATTAGAATTGAGATACAGCAAGCTCACGTATTGCTAATGCTGTTCTACCTGTTCTATAGGTGAACCAAGGATATCAAACTGGGAAAAAAAAAACCAAGAACAAATCCTAACATAAATGCATAGATGGCAGGAAAGTGAAGTCTGAGGAGAATACACTTAACTAAGAGAGGGCATCTCTGTTCATTGATATGACACTAAATGAAAACTGTAGGTGTTAGAAGCTAGGAATTCTTAAATTCTATTGTTAACCTATCCCTCCCTCCTTTTGCAAGGAGCTGATTGTAAAGCTACACACATATTGCAAAACCACCTGAATTAATTAAAAAAAACCACCAGTTTTCTGAAGATATCTGACATACTATGCATATGACACTGTCAGATTAGCAATAAGGACAAAGAGAACCAGCATGGTTTAGGTCAAAATCATAGAATCATAGAGCCATAGAATATCTCAAGTTGGAAGGGACCCATAAGGATCATGGAGTCCAACTCCCTGCTCTTCGCAGGGCTACCTAAAACTAAACCATATGACTGAGAGCGTCGTCCAGACACTCCTGTAGCTCTGACAGGCTTGGTGCCGTGACCACTTCCCTGGGAAGCCTGTTTCAGTGACTGACCACCCTCCAAGTGAAGAACCTTTTCCTAATGTCCAATCTGAACTTTTCCTGATGCAGCTTCATACCATTTCCTCATGTCCTGTTGCTGGTCACCAGAGAGAGGAGATCAGCACCTCCCCCTCCATTGCCCCCCTTGAGGAAGCTGTAGACTGCCATGAGGTCACCCCTCAGCCTTCTCTTCTCCAAGCTGAACAAGCCAAGTTGCTCCTCGTAGGTCTTGTCCTCAAGGCCTTTCACCATCTTAGTCACCCTCCTCTGGACGCACTCCAATAGTTTGATGTCCTTCTTATATGGAGACGCCCAAAACTGCGCTCAGTACTCAAGGTGGGGCCGCACCAGTGCGGTGTAGAGTGTGACAGTCACCTACCTCTACAGGCTAGCTATGCTGTGCTTGATGCACCCCAGGACACAGTTGGCCCTTTTGGCTGCCAAGGCACACTGTTGACATTCAACTTGCCATCAACCCAAAACCCCAGCTGTCTTTCCGTGGGGCTGTTCTCCAGCCAGGATAATGCCATCCCAGGTGGAGAATGTAGCACTTGCTCTTGTTAAATTTCATACAGTTGGTGATTTCCCAGTTCTCTAGTCTATCCAGATCTCTCTGTAAGGCCTTTCTACCCTCAAGGGAGTCCACAGCTCCTCCTAATTTAGTATCATCGGCAAGTTTATTTAATGTACATTTGATTCCTATTTCTTTTTTAAATTACTCAGTAGCAAGATTAGAGGTTTCTCTAGCTACTCTTTCATGTCCATAGATATCACTGACGCTTATTAAGATTTTTTTTATCTGGAACTACGTATATATTAAAAAATACCATTTTTCAACAGCAGTAAGTCTGCAGAGTGAAACAGTTGCAAGGACTCAGCATCCACAGTGCACGTGTTTTGGAGGTTTTATGTCAGACTACAGTTACTCTGGTCCATAAATAGACTTAGTCTGGACTAAATGTCCATTAGAAGTTTAAGTGCACCAGGGCACCCCTGGAGTGCCTTTCCTGGTTTAATTTCACCTGAAAGAAATCCTGTTTGTGTCCTCTGAGACCACTCTATGATGCGAGTTTATGCATGATAATCAATACATTCACTTTAGGATCACATTCCTGATCCAAATGACAACGTTAATGTATATGCACCCTGAATGTGCCTACAGACTTATTTACATTGATTAAGGGCAACCACCATAATTCCTATGCTGATTCTCTCAATTATCTTCATTTACACAATGAACTTTGCCAAGACAGGTTCATTCTGCTGCATCTAGTGATGATTCACTGAGGAAGAGGAAAACCTCCTTCTTTCTGTGATGATAATTTGCATTATTGCTGTAACTAAGAGCCATGACCATGTAGCAGGCCTGCATTCTGATAGAAATTGTGCAAACCCAGAACAAAAAGCTGTCTTCTTCCCCAAAGGCAATTCAGAGTAGATGAAAACAAGCAGTTGAGGCAAAAGAATGAGACAATATTGATCAGCAGGACAGACCTTAGTCTCAGCACAATGGCAAGTTAACCATAGTCATGCCTTTTTGTATAATTTACAAGAGCAGTGGAAAGGAGAGAAATGAATTCATATTGTGCATTCTTACCAGGAGGTCATGTTAGTAATGAAGGGAGTCACTGCAGATTCTTATTTAAATAGTCAATAAACTAGTAAAACAAGCCACGTTTCATAACCTTTCTGCCCTTAGATGCCACCTTTTGCAGAGTCTAACCACCACTTGACTTTACTCACCTTTTATTAGGTCTCATACTAGCTATGGTTAATAGGCTTTGGTGAGGGGGAAGTTGTGCAAGAAATTAAGGTGATGAGGCAAGTCAGAGAAGCTATAGAAATCTATTTTCTAGTATTTGAAATGCTTCCAGTACTTTATAGAGCAAAAGCAACAAGAAGATGCAGAATTAGATCATCTGTTCTAGTCAATGCATTATAAACAATTCCAGTTAATTTAAACTACTTAAAGTTAAATTAAATTGATTATTCAGTATCATCATGCTTTAAAACACATCATTGTATCAGGCTTTTATGCAAGTGCAGTAGAAGTTTTTTATTCTTAAGGGTTTACAGTCTTGTTAGCAGTGAGAAGGAAGGAGAGAACAGGCTTGACAAGCTCTTACCACATAGACAATAATGGTTAGTATATGTGGTATTTGCTAATAAAGCTAAGTTTTGATGAATTAAAATTATTAAGAACTAAAGTCACACAAAATAAGATCCAGTACTGTGGATCTGTGATGATTTATGTCATTTGTGAACAGCCCTCTAGTCAACTCTCTTCACAAATCACAACATACATCTGAGTCTACAGTTTCAATTTCATACCCTGAAATTCCTTCCATCCACTTCTCTGAGGGTGAAAATTCATACCTTCATTAAAAATAAGAACTATGTTTCTTCATTTGAACACAAGAAATTTGGAAGAAGCCCAGTTCTTGGAGTCTGGACAAGGCCCTAGAGGAAGTATCAGTATGAAAGCTTTCTGCCAGTCATCCTACCCCCTTTGTGTAGTGCCTTGGGTTCCTCTCAATAACAAACAAAACAAAAAAACCAAAACAAAACAAAAAGCCCAAACAAACAAATAAAAAAGAAGGCAAAGCTTTCCTGGGTTGAGAGAGGGAAAGAAATTGTGTCATTTAGTGGTAATTTCCACTTTCCACCTCTGCCGTCTAAAATTACAGTGAGATATTGAACACACGGAAGAGTTGCACAGCATCCTTTTGTGGCTCTCAGATGTGTTGCTCAGAAAGCACAGCACGGTGTATCCCAGAAAGGCAGTGTTTGCCCAGCTTTGCCTAGTGTTTGCACTGACAGAACACATCAGTGATCTGCATTTTCTGGAAAACAGTTTCAGGAGCATTTTGTATTTCTCACATATTTAAGTAAACCTTTGGAGATTAACTTCATCATCTGAAGTGAATAACTGCTGTAAAACTTCAAATTCTCCCTTTTAAATTGTATTTCAGAAAACAAATTATATCACTTAAATACTAATAGTTTGCAATTAACTGCTCAAAACAGCAACTCTTATTTCTCCATTACAGTCTCATAATATTCATACAACAAAGATTTGGATCAGCAGTATTTTTGCTGCAGATCGATTCTGTGCATATGTACAAACGTATTTGAGTGTGCATATAAGTACACAGTATAATTATACACTCCTCGTGTGATTTATGTAGATTATCAGTAATCCCAACTATTTATGTCATAATTAGTCATTCCCATAACTTGTTGTTTGCAGGGGTGGTGCGTGCTCTGCTCTGACTAATGCACTTGTGTTCTCAGAACACTCTTTCACTTAAATGCCTTCATCTGCACCAGTGGCAGCATTTTATGAATGCCCCAAGAAATGCTCCTGCACCCATGTGTCGTTTTCGTTAGATTCAAAGAATGCTTTGGGGAAGGACATCTGGGATTTCTGCTGGGGATTTGCTTTGTTCATGACCCTGCCAGACACCATGACATTTTTGCATAGCCAGACTGTTTACACTGAACAGTGTGTTTAAGGAACCAATCAATGTGCTTTTTCCCATCTATACGGATATTTGACACTGTTTGTTCACCAGTTATTTATTATATCTACTTTGACAGCATTTTCCTCCCACTTTCTTTTTCCAGGCTGAAAAAAATAAACCTCTCATAACTATTCCTTATAATTCTTCAAAGCATTGGAAGACTAGCCACAAGGGAAGTAGGTGTTTTTGAATTGTCTATCATTTACATTGACATTTTTAGGGTTTTTTGGTTTGTTTTTTTTTTGTTTTGCTTTACTCAACAATACTTTCTCTCTATTCTAAATAAAATATTCTTCCAAAGCCTCTGATTATTTTTTTTAAACTGTGCATTGCCTGATAAACTCTTTGCTTTCTCAGAAGACTATAAAACTTTTATACTGTAGATTGAACCTCAGATTGGAACATTGTAAAAATTTTGAAACTCAATAGCCTAAAAATGCTGATTTTCCACATGTGCTGCCAAGTGCTGCCTATTTGCATATGCTTAGAGCCTTATGCCTGCTTTTTAAGATTACTTTGCACAATGACAGTGTTGATAAAGGGCTTTTTTGTAAAGGGGCATCAATCTTCGTTTTAGGACCAGCTGGAATGAAGATGATTGTTTAACAGCACTATAGAAAAATTGTAGACTTCAGTTATGCAATCTCTGAATTGGACTTGCTGCTCGTAATTAAAATAGAGCATTTCTTTATGGACAGGTATTGAATCATACAGATTTCAAATGAAGTTTACATCCTTTGGGAAGATGTACAAATGTTTATTTCTCTCACTGTAAAATTACTGTCATTGTTAAAATGTGTATCATATTTTCAGTTTAAACTTTGCTGACTTCATACTAATTCCTCTCAAGAGAGCAATCTTAGCCAAGTGAGAAGGAAACGGGAACAGTTAGGGAATGACAACAAATACTCGCCGATACGTTTTCCAATGAAGGGATTCAGTGGCAGGTTCAGACCACTAAGTTTACATGTCTTAGGCTAATTAGGTTCAATGGATGCTGTCTCATCTGCCACTACCAAGAAGTAAGTACCCTTCAAGTAGCTGTTGGCTGCTAATAGATCTCTCCTTTACCTCGTCTTCACTTGACTAGACATGGGCAGCTCCACCAGCCTGGCAGGTCATGTTCCAGTAGACTGCATCTCCCAGAGCAACCTCACTTTCCTGGACTCTTCCCTTTTTCTCCAAGTCGCTCCTAAACTGGGGTGACCAGAAAGTGGACACAGATTTCCAGATGTGACTTCACCAACATTTTGTGGCATACAATAACTTCTCCTGCCTTCCCTGCTGTGATCTTCCTAATAAATCCCAATACGTACTTAGACTTTGTGGTGAAAGCACGCTGGTGCCTTATGCTGAGATTCATCGTAACCTCCTGGTGCTTTTCAGCAGGGTGCTACCCATCCAGTCAGTTCCTAATGTATGCAGCTATTCCTCCACAGGTGAAAAACTTCATACTTCTCCCTCTTGAACATTATAGGCCACTCCTCATGTTTCTCAAGGAACCTCAGAGTTGAAGCTCTACTCTCTGGTGTGCCAACCACCCTCTGAAATCTGCTGAGGGATATTCTGTCTCGTCATACAGGCCATTTATGAAGCTGTTGAACAACATCGGCCCCAGTACAGATCATTGGGATGCTCCTCTTGTTAGTAACTTCCAAAGAGATGTCAAGTGATGGATTAATCATTTGAGTTCAGCTCTTTAGACAATTTTAAATGCATCTAACCCATTTATCTTTCAATCCAGCCATTACCTCTGCTTCTAAATGTGAACACAGTGTGGGGGAGGTGTCAAAAGCACTACTAAAGTCTAGTCTTCCCTTGTCCGTTTCACAGTCTTAAAGGGGCAACTCTCAGTCTCGATGATTTTGCATAGGTTATAGTCAGAGGCTGCACAATCGTGTCAGCCAGTGCTTTCAGCACCCGTGGGGAATCCCTTACAACTCCACGGATTTCAATACAAACAGCTTCTCTAGGTAGTCCCTAAACTGCTGTTCCTCAGTTGTTGACGCTGTCCCTCTTTTCCACCTTCCGCTGGTATGTATAGGGATCTGGGAAAACTGAATTTGTCTGCCTGAAATACATTTGACTGCAAAAGTTGTGATCAGCACTAGCAAGCGCTATCATTTTTTTCTCCTGCTAAAAGCATTTTTCCCTTGTCAACCCAAAAGGTATATCAAACAAACAGTGATTGCACTTGCAGCTTAATAGTCTTGTAAACAATATAACTCAAGTAGATGATCCAAGGTGCCATCATTTGGTGGATTCAAATCAAACAAATTATACAATTTGTCCTTTGCAGAATGATCTTACTGGTTGATATACCATGTTAGGTACTATAGCGTACTATATTTAAGGACTACAAATTTCCTTCTTTTTTCTCCAGGATGTCAGTGAATACAGATGATACCTCTTGGTCTACAGATGTGACAGATGAAGTATTCACAAAGAGCTTCAATAGGTGAAGCGATTTCTAGAAGGGCCTACAACACAATTTTTTTATATATACAATTTCTGTTTCCTGCCAATACTCCTGCATTTAAAAGCAATAACAACAAAATTTTAAAATGCTTGGGTATTCTTACCTATCTTCATGAGATTAAGAAAATCTGCCCCATTCTTAAATAGAAAAATGAATATTTAATATATGCTTGTATGATAACAGTGTCTCAGGGAACCAGTGAAATACTCAATACCTGGGTACCATTGTGTTGAGCATGGAGTACACAGAAAATCAGAAATAATGTCTTTGAGATGAAGACTGCAGTCTGCAGGAAAAATTCAGATTCCTGAACACGGTCCTCTAGTGCCACTCCCCCAGTGGCACCCCAACATACCTGCCATACCCGGCTGCTGCTCCAGAAGAGTGCAGGTCTCCCATAGGTTCTGTCTTAGCCAGACACATGCCCTAGTGTGTCCTTGGTGGTATTAGCACCTACGTTTATGTTCCTGCCTCCTACACTACATACAGTGCATGACATAAGACGCGCAGCAGAATTCAGGTCAAACGTAAACCACCTAAATTTATGTTATATGCCGGGGCAGTAACAATCCCAGCTCCCCTTACAGTCTGCAGAGATCTAGACAATACATTTAACAAAATTAGGCAGTCGTGCCGCTCAGCCTATTAGGCAAAAGGGCTTCAGTCCTGTTGCCCACAGGTAAGATCCTGCTGCCTTCTGAGGCACCCTTGGGATAGCCACCACAGGGCTTGCAGAGAGGACACAGCCTGTAGTAGCTCTGTGCCTTTCTCTAGAGAGAGCTGGAGGCCATGTCAAAGTATCCACAGCAACCAAAAAACACTGAAAAACAAACTTTAAGTAACTGTGTCCTTTCCATCACAAGTAAAGCTTGTGAAATACCTCCTTGGGTTAATTTTTTCTGAGTAGGCAGGGATATTTTTAAATACCTCTCTTTTAATATCATCATTCTCATTCATTTGATTGGTGCATTAGGCTTCCATTATTTGACTTTATTCTATATTGTATTTTAGCTCTCCATCAGCCTGGTTATTCATAAACTCCTACACACAGAAGGAACTAATATTAGTAAATCATTCAGAAGTAATAACGGAATTTGACAGCTTTTGCTAAGCTATTCCTGCCACCACAAAAAGATGAACAATTATTACTTTTATAAGGGAGGCATTACGTTAAGTATTGATTAAAAAATAATTGTTGTAATTTTCTTTTAAAGTAAAAAATCTTAAAACTACTCTAGTTCCAATTGTTACTATGTAGAACAGGTCTGAGGTAAAATATTCTTTCTAATTTTTTTATTACTATTTCTTTAGTCACATGTTTAATTGAAACCAAAATATAATTGTTACTTTTGGAGTTGAAACTTGTTTATGAAAGTTATTTCACCTAATTTCAATGAACATAAAGGTTACATTGCTGTCTAACTGATCAATTATACAGCCAAAATTACACTAGTCAGATAATGTTTAATGAAGCTCATATCTTGTGAGCAGTTGACAGACTCATTGCCAAAGCCATGCAGAAAGTCTATTGTGAAAGGCAACCTTCTGCTTTTGACCTTTATAATCCTCTATATGACAATTTTAGCTTTGCCTTTAAGTAGCATACTGTATAGTATAATAAAAAATAATTAGTTCAAGACAGAGGATGACTGTGGGCCATTTTACAAAATCTTAATGACATTATTTTTCAGGTCGGCTGAGATAATGATCACAATAAAATTTCACCATTTTATTGGAAAAGCAAAGATATAATTATAACAACATCCATTACAGGGTTTTTTTATACAGCTGTTCACTTACAGAGATTTGCGATTTATTAGTTGCAGTACATTAGTTCTCTGTATATCTATAAACACATGGGTTGAGCCCCAATTCAGCTGGATTTTATTAGCAATTAAACTAGTTTTCAGGCTACAAATGCAGTGGGCAAAATTTACTGAAGTGAAAATTTTCCTCATCAACTTTGCTTTGAATAAAAGTCTTATCAGTAATTTTGTTTACATGTTTCAAAATATTAATTTCAAGACAAAGTCATATTATGACTTAAACTACATTTGCTTTGATAGTGGTGTTTCCTTGCTTTTCCTGAGAGGTACCAGTAAGGGACAATTTTAAACAGTGTTGTGTAAATACTTTTTAGTATTGCTTATGGCGTTTAATTCATTTAAAAAACAACTCTTAAACTTTCAACTTGGCACATGAAAACATAAACTACTTGGCTTGTGTACTTCCTATCTAATTTCCTAAAATTGCTGTTTTAATCTGTGTTCCCACAATAAGATTTCCCACTGAAGTGTTGAGCCCTATCTATATGTAAATTGAATAATCTTTCAAAGACAGGGAAAAGGAAGCACTATTAAACATGAAACTTCATTTCTGTAAGAAATTAAGCACTATGACTTTCTACAATAATAAATTATGAACACAGAATTTCATTAAGAGAGAACATGATGCTGTTAAACTGTCAGTAGTAAATGAGTTGTCTTATATTTAATGGAGTTGTAAACATGTGTAAAACTTATCTTCATTATCTTCTTTGTTCGTTTCTTACAGAAAACACCTTGTAAAAACACTATACCTACTTTAATTCTCCTGATTTAATCTCTTGTATCAATAGCTGATTCAAGTTATTATATACAATTTGAAAAAGTAAATAGCTAATGTCAATGGCTGTTAAGAAGCACACTCACTGAATCAAATATACCTATTATGTGTAAATACTGGATATTTCTCTAGAAAAAATGTCCTAACAATATTCAGGAAAAAAAAAAAGCAGCGTAGATACATCATATCACAGAAACCCAAAATGATATAAGGTACAGTTAGAAGGAAGGAAACACACATTTATGGTTTAATATTGCAGCAATATTAAGCTTTCCAATAACACAAGTTTTCTGAAAAAATATGGACATAACCTGTCTTTCTAGTGCCTGATCATGCAAAAAATTAGTATGCAGGTTCTTCTCTGTGAAATAATCTGATGTGGGATATAGATTTGCTATTATGTCCCCTGTGTCAAAGAATATAGATGTCTACAAGAAAAACAGAGGCAACATGACAGGCAACGTCATGATACCATATGGTCTGCACAAACTATGAAAGACAAACTGAGATTTGTTCCAGTAATTTAGGCTAAAAACAGCTATGTACTGGGATTTCCAGCTATTTTCAAAATAATATCAGTTTTCAGAAAATGTAATTATTTTGTGAACAGAGTGGTCAATCTGACTACTCCATGAACATCTGTGTAAGTGTGCAGGGAATGATGTACTGTGCCCTAATATATGTCGGAACAACTTCTTTTCTCAGTTCTGGAGTCAATGAAGCTCTATTGTGCTTTCCCTAGCATACTTCATTTGTTCTTTAATGAGGTTCAGATTTTTTCAAGAAAATAAAATTGTACATTCTTTGTAGCCTGAGACATCTTTTCCTAGGGTTGAATAGGGTGGGATTCACTGGATCTAATGTAAACCTCTATGAGCTGCACAGGAAGTAAATGGGCTTCTAGAGAATGGTTTATGTCATGCTAAGATAGATATTTAAATAGATCAGATGAATTGCAGAAAGGCTTAGGTGTGCAGAGAAGTGCCTTCCTCTCTTGGTTAGTTATAAAGACAGCCTAGATGATGGCTCACCTTTAAACATTGTACATGCTTATTATACAAGACAGACAAGACAAATTGCATCCATAGTGCCTGGCACCTTCGTATAATCATGAGTGGAGTTCTTAAATTGAGCTCTTTCAAGATGTTTACTGTGTATTTGGCCTAGCACGTTGTACTGCATATAAAACAAGACTCCATTTTAAGGCCAGACAGTAATGTCCTTCTTCCGTCCTGTAAGACCTCTTTACCCTATGGACTGCTCCTGTATAGTCAGTCTTCTATATAATATGTATTCCTGGAGTTTTTGCACACTTAAACCAGATGTATACCTACACTCAGGTAAGTTCTTGCCCTGTGGGTCTTGAAGCACTGTCAAATACAACTATTCCTCTCAGTTAACTATACAAGGAATTAGGTACTTACCTTTGGCAAACCAACTCATTAGGAGCGGGACGTCCATCATGGCCTGCGCAGAAATAAATACACCAAGTAAATGGTACATATCATCTGTTCTTGCTGTCAGAGTTAGGATGAGACAGATTGTTCTACAGAACTACTTATTTCTCTCCATTGCCAATAAAGGAGTATAGAATGACTAGGCCTGGTTAAAAAAAAATCTACATTTTAAACATCTAGAATTAAGTGGGACAAATCCAAGAATACTAAAATTTTGTAAACTTCTTAAATAAGGCAAATTAAATCCCAACCTTAATATACAACTGAGCACCCAAAAATTACCAGAGTATGAAAGTGTAACTGAAATATAAGCCCCTGTGTAAGCACAGTATCGTAGGTACATGTCCAGCTATCACAACCTCTTACTCCAAGTGCGATATTACCAATTTTTTTCTTGCAAAAACCAGGAACAACTAAAGTTTGCCCATTACTCTCCATAGAAAAACACTGTGCGTGGAAATAATGAATTGTGCATTATTGTCCAGAGAACAGACATTACATATTTCATATTTAAATAATAGGATCATTGTGGATCATTTGAAGTAACACCAATAATAGATAGCACCATGAATTCTTCTTACGAAACAGACAGTGCATTTTCTGGTTTTGCTCTTACCAATGCTAAGGTGCATCCTTGATATGACTCCATTGGATTCATTCATCCGTTTTGAGTGCCTGTTAATATAATTTAGCAGTGGAAGCAAAATAGTGCAATGGCTACTGTATAACTAATAGAGTTCACACAAGCCACCAGCTGAATGCGAATGGTTCTAAATATGTTGTTCAATTTGCTAGATGAAAGACAATTAAAACACATACATATGCATTTACATATATACACAAATTAATAGCACTATTTTAAAAGTGCACTACTCAGAAATTAATAGATGTTTTTGAAAATACCAGAAAACTAAACATTTTTTTAAGAATACCTCTGTAAGATCTGGGAGAAGATTTCTAGTGGAGTTCACTAAAATGATCTTGGGACATATGTTGCAAGTGGGATCACTTACAGTGATACAAACACTAAATAATGCTAGTTCTTTGGATTACTTGCTCTGGCTCAAATACAAGCACAGTGCTAGTAAAAACTATAATTACACAGATTTGTGAGGAATTGTCAATAGATAAAAGAATCAGAAGATCTGAGAAGAATTAAGTGGCAGCAAAGAGAAAATGCAGTTAAAAGAGATACAACATACAAAATTAATTTATCTGCAAATTAGTTGAGGGTGCAGTTGATCTTACCAAATACAGACATCTACAGTGTAGTATCTATATGAGGTCTGAACTACTAAGCTCCCTTAGATTGCTGGAGAAGAAGCAGAGAGAAATAAGCATTTCTGGAGCAAATCTGTCTTGTCTTAAAGTAGACATCCAAAATAGGTCAAAGGGATCGTTCCCTGAAAGGGTGATTAGCCAAGATGTAGGCATCCATGTTGTTGATATCTAATGCTAAGCAAGATTAATTGAACCTTTCAGTATTTCTTTAAGCCTTACTTAAGATCAAAAGGTTGGGTAAAGAATATCTTCTTTCTAAGTCCCAGGCATCTTTTATGCTGTGACCTATTCCCTTGGGTCCTGGTGTGCTTTATCTGGCAGTGAAGAGAATATTTGAACTTATGAACCTTCATTTTTTTAAGAAGTGGTCATTTTTGGGGTTTGTGGTTTTGTTTTGTTTGGATTTAGGGGGACTGAAAGGGGTTTTTGCTTTTCATGGAAGGTTTTAAAAAAATAACAGTTTTATAATGCGGAACTATCAGTGTCACAATTAATCTGGAGTGAACAGATGGGCATTGAAATTCACATAACGGATGTTATGTGGATCGCTGCTCTTATAATTAGTTGTGTATCAGTGACAGGACATTAGGTCACTGGGTAATTTTTCTCTCCACCAGATGATTCGCCTGCATTCAGAATGAGCATCAATCAGAAAAACAGGCATCATATTCTGCTAAAAGGTATAGACAGACTCTGACAATAATTAGCTAATCTTTGAATTGCAGTAATAATACTACTTTTTTGTTCTCAAACAGTAGTAGCAAAGAAATGAGATGTTAGTTCTGCAGGGTTTTGGATGCTGATATATGGCTGGGACAGAAGGCTCCCTTTATCAGGGACACCAGTGATGTCTTCACAAATGCTAATTATAGTAACTGTGCTCTTCTCACCTCAGATGTCTGTCATCATCTTTTCTCACATATGCGACAACTGTAAGAAACAAATCACAGAGAGTGGTGGTTTCCCCTAGTATCAAACACGGAGCTATATGAGAATAAAGGAAAACGGATGGTTGTGAACTTTCCTTCTTTCTTTTCACAAGGTTCTTCTTGAGTCACTCTTTTCATTCTGATCAAAAAAATAATCAGCAGGTGTATTTCCCACAACTTTTCTGTTCTCCCCTTCTTTCTTTGTTAAAAAAGCTTCAATTTGAGTTAATACTAATAGTGAAATCGTTGGGCAAATTCTGGCTTAGAGGAAGGACATTAGGTTCCCTTATCTGAGTCTGGCAATAGGCCTTGGGAATGTCAGAATCCAGGTCAGTAATATCCAGATGAGCCCACAAGAATTAGCAGCTTTTCCTAAACAGAGGTGTCCCAGGTCTCCAGCCTTACCACAGAAGAAAGGAAGTCAGAAAGGAGGTGGATAGAGGAATGGCATGAGCTTTAGGCAAGGGAAGGTGACCTGGTGCAGGTCCTGAAAAACAGAAGCTCTGTCTTGTGGATTGGCAGGTACTCTGTTCTTCCATTACAGTCAGCAAAAAACAGGTGTACTGTTGTAGAAACCCAGTAGGTGAGCATGTATCCAAACTCCAGCTGTCATCCACATTGACTTTTCTTCCTCTGATCATTCCTCTTTGCTGCATCAGTGGATAAATCCCCACCTTCCACCTTCACCCAGACTGGGCCAACTGTTGTCTGAAAGTTGAATTTTGCCCAGAGAAATTTTACAAATGGTCAAATTATAAGATGGGCACTGGTCTTCAGTAGGCTAAGGGTTTCTCCTAACTATGGCTACCAAATCACTTAACTAGCCAGGAGAGTTAGGATTCAATCCTTTAAAACAGTTTGAGTGTAGGTATTTGCAAATATGACACTAACACTGCAGTTTCAGTATTGTGGAATTGACAAGCCAAATATCTTCACAAAAGGGGAAGTACAAAGCCTAGGAAATGGACCCCTGCTCTCTTCTCAGAAATTCTGGGGAACATTTACTGAATATATAAATGTCTACTCTGTGCATTTCCCGTCACCGTGAAGACTGTAGTTGTCTCATGCTGTCCTTTTCTTCCATCGCCTACATTTCTTCCAAAGACTCTCAGAGTTTGCAGCGTCACATTTAAACGTGAAGGACTTCTTAGCAAAACTTCATCTGTTTGCAGCCCTGGGCTTTCACTACGTCTTTACGTTTATGTCAAGCCTTGCAGGTTTGAAAACTCAGAGTAGTATCTAGGCTGTAATGTTAGTACCCAGAAGTAGCTCGAATAATGTGCAGCTATTTCAGATACTTCTACAGAAAACTCTTAGTTACTAGATGACCTGTATACAAAATACTCCTTTTTATACTTATTAGAAGTAATATACTCTGTCAATACAGGGGCCTTTACAATGTTCACACATTTTCTCACATTATGCACTGTCCTAACAGCATGCCTGTTCTTACAGAACAGCTCCTTCGGAGATAAAATCTGCATTTTTATTTTGATGTTCTTCTGCCATCAAGCTGCATAGTCTCCATCTTATTGAGGATAAAATGAAATAAAATTAAATAGAACATAATTTGATTTTTGCAGCTTTGTGTTAAGTTTCTACTGGTACCAAATTTGATGAGGTGCTGTATCTACTCCCTATAGGGTTATCCAGTCACTGTGGGGATCCAGTGACTGCTGGGTTATCAAACTGCCTGTCTGATGAAGAACTAAATTTTGGTATTCTTTTCATATCTTATTGACTTTGGTTTGAAATTAGTCAACATTTGAAAATGGTACATGGAAACACTAAGAGTCACAGAAAGTTCAAATTCTTCCTAACCTGGAAATCAGGACTTAAGGACAAAACTGCTCCCTTCATCTAATAAAGCTGCTCACTTCCACTTCCAAACCAGCCTTGACCCTGCGGGTCCATACCTACAGAAACACACATTTCTTTACAAACACTGAGTGGGAATCTCTGCAGCAGTCACTGATCTAGATATCCAAAGGTTTAATGCGGATAGTATCTACTGAATTCAGTGGGAGGTTGATGCTTTAAGTACTTACAATATTTGGCCTTCTTTCTTCTTATCCTCACTATCCAAGATTTCAATTGCATACCTGTAAAAACTTGCTAATCCACAGATCAGATTAGGATACAAGAGCTTGGAAAGAATAACACCTTCTCACACTTTGGTCTTTAAGCTTATTCTTTTTCGCAAGCCTGGACCTGATAACTGTGTGCTCTGACCAAGAAGTGGCAAATTAACACACTGCAAATAAAGTGTACAGGCTAGGCTGGGAATGAATAAAAGCTTCCTGAGCGTGACAGCCAACAACTTTGAAGAAGCAGAGGTCTTAATACAGCAGATAACTTCCTTGCTATGTCACATTCTGAATATGATTTCTCTTTTAAATCAAGAAATGAAGCTTAAGCAGAGATAGGTGAGAGAGAGAGAGAGAGAGAGAGCTGAGCAATGAAAGAACAGCAAGTATGGACCAAGACCTCCTTTTTTTCTAGCAAAATGAAAATGGAAACACAGGAATATTTTTTTAGTCTTTTTCTTTATTCCAAGGCATGCAACTTCCATCTCAAAGTAAGCCTGTTTTTCTGAGATTCAGAAAGGAAAAAAGAAGCTAAAGTATTTTGTGGAATTTGGATCGGGTATTTGGCTGCTTGCCAATCCTGAGAAAGCCTTAGCTTGTCAGAATGAGATCTCCTGGTCCCTGTGAGGTCTGCTGCTTTGCCCACACAGGGAAGCAAGCATGCTGCTTACACATCCAAATGTATTACCTGGATCTCTGTTCGGATTCTTCTTACAGCTTGCCAGGAACAGACCCCTACAGCAGAAAGCAAGGATAGGCTGGACAAATGCGCTTTAGTAAATATTACCCCTTGAAAGCAAGAAGGAACTTGCAGAAAAATACTATTACATATAATGTCACATATTGCCCGAGTTATGCTTCCCAGGAGTATTCTTGAGCATGTGCGATTTATGCTCATGGCTGTATTTAAAGTGTTCAGCAGAGCTACCTGCAGCGCCGAGCTCTCCTTATTCACTTGCCAGCTTATGCAGCCCTGTATATAGTAACAGTATGGTCCCTAAGGACATCGAGACTCTCTAGTCTATTACTTTTCAGGACCTCCACCTCAGACAGGGGTCTAAAGAATATCATAAACAGCTGTCTGACAGAAGGAAATTGGTGACAGTTTAAGAACTGCTATGGGCAAAGAGGAAAGCTACTGGCCTTTTCAGACATCTAGTCTGCATGTCTTACATTGGTCAAGATATCTTTGTCTTTCATCAAATTTTGTGCGTCTTTCCATGTAATAGTTGCGGATGCCTCCCACGCCTAGCAGAATGAGGCTGAATTGTTCAACATTACCTGCAGGAGCACTGGGGAAACTGCAAACTAGGCAGAAAAGGCTACCGTGCTGTGAAGGCAATTTGCTTCAAAGCTTCTTTATTTGAGAGTTTTCATCCATGAGTGGAGCAGGATAGAGTGTAGCTATGTACTCCCATTCCATAGGAGACTGCTCAATGTAAAGTGATAAATCTCTGGCTGGTGTAAAACCATCAACTCTAAATGGGCATTTTCTGGGTTCACTTTCTGCCTTTCATGAAGCGTTACTGCTCATCCGTTCATGCCATGTCCCCCTGTGCAAGGGGCAGTTCTCCTGCCATCTCCTGACACAGCTGCTCATACTATTGCTGCCTCATGGAGTGCTGGCAGGAGGATGCCAAGAGCTTTATGTTTCTAGCCCAGATCTTTTTCACAGACTACATCTACTAGAAGATTTTAAATGGCAATGATCAGTCAAAGGGGAAGAAAGGCAAAGGAAGCAGAAAACCCTTATGCCCTTCATCTGCAACCAAAGGGGCTTGTCTGATCACAAAAAACATGTCCCATGAGCATTACATAGATAAATTAATCTTGAAGTAAGAAAAATTGTCAATTTGTTTGCTAGTTTTGTCAGTTTTCTTCTACAGATTTTCTGCTTGTTGTGGTTTAACCCCAGCCAGCAACTCAGCACCACGGGGCCGCTCACTCACTTCTCCCCCACCCAGTGGGATGGGGAGAGAATTGGAAAAATAAAGTAAAGCTCTTGGGCTGAGATAAGAACAGTTTAATAGAACCAGAAAGGAAGAAACTAACAATTATACTAATAACAACAATAAAGTGACCATAATAATAAAAGGATTGGAATACACAAGACAAGCAATGCACAATGCAGTTGCTCACCACTCACCAACCAATGCCCAGTTAGTTCCTGAGCAGCAATCCCCCCCAGGGCCAACTCCCCCAGTTTATATACTGGGCATGACGTCCCAGGGTATGGAATACCCCTGTGGCCAGTTTGGGTCAGCT
>JAVKLA010000017.1:17674559-17691782 GCA_034782735.1 Sagittarius serpentarius
GGCAGGAGAAGCTGAAAAGTCCTTGACTTGGTCTAAACACGACTGAGCAACAACTGAAAACACCAGGGTGTTATCAATGTTCTTCTCACACTAACCCAAAACACAGCGCTGTGCCAGCTACTAGGAAGACAATTAACTCTGTCCCAGCCGAAACCAGGACATTGCTTCAGCTACATGGCAAAATTAATTGGAAAAGTTAGCATAGGTTTTCCAGTGTGACTCCTGAGACTTTTCCTGGTGGGACTTAAACCACCTCTCAAAATAACTTTGCGATTTGTGATTTGTGATTTTGATTGTGCTGGTGACCACTGCGTACCTGTGCAAACAGGTTCCTGGAGAGAGATCAAGACCCCACACACGGAGCTGCGTGTACTACACCTTACCTGCCCCAAAGCTTTCCTTAGGCTCTGTCACACCTGCACAAGCTCCATCATCGTTCAGGTGAAATGCTGCTAACTTGCGATGCCATGCAATGCTAAGATTAGAATATTATTTAAAAAAAAAAAAGTTTCCAGTGGAGCCCAGCCCCCAAACTTTCCCAAACTGATAGTTTTCTTAGGTTTTGAAGAACACATGAACAAAAAAATGATTTTACTTCCAGATCACACTCTCCCAGTTTGCTCAGACACTTCATTGATCATTCATTCTGTTTTTTTGTCACTGTGTTTGTTGTGTTAAAATAATGTTTTCAGAGTTGAATATTAACCAAAACACATATGTTAAATGTGCATTTTCAACACAGTGGCTAACATTGCATGCAAAAAGGTCATGATACTACATGACTCCAGTAATAAAGGTGTGTAGTGCGATCTGTTGACAGGTGACATTTCTGCAACCTTTCTTGCACTGCCATATTGTTACATGCCCTATGCCATAATGTTCTCTGTGCTACAATTCATCATTCAAACAGGTCAATGCGGCTTCTGACATTTGGAGCTACCTTCCTTTATCCCACAGGTTCATTGATTTGTTAGCTCTCTTCTAACCTCAAATAACCATACTTTCCTCTTCTCTACATCTTCATTTCTCTCCCTTACATGGTGTTCCTCCTTTGATATTTTAATTCCATAATATACTTAGTAATACTTTTTACATGAAAGGCAATAAAAGCAAGAAAAAATAAATGCTCTGTTGTATTGATTCTATTTTCAATTTTTCATTAGACCATCAGTTTTGTTCTGCTGATAGACACCAATGCTATTACTTTATTCTGAGTACAACCTGCACTAGGTAATGTATATTGCTTTAAAAATACTAAGTGTGGAAAATTAGGCCTCACCTGGTTTATATCATCAGGTAATCAGCATAAAGTCAACACCTGGGACAAGGCAGGATTAGTTAGAGATAGGTCAAACTGTGTAGATAATGCTCCTAAAGAACAAGGATTTTTTAGGAAAAAGGAGTCTGCGAAAGATCAGAAATAGGTGGGTTACGAGATGGAGTTCTGGAGTTAACTTGTATTATCCTTACTTACATACACAGATGTTGAATCACAGGTAACCTGCTATGATGCACATAAAAATACAGCAGTTTATTAAATCTGGTTACTCAGAAGACACTGCAAAGTTCGCACTGGAAGTAACTAAGGCCTGATGCCATGAGAGTTTGAGCAGAGACTGATGAAAATTTTCCACCTCATTACAGCTCTTTTCCAACTAACTCTTTCAAGCAAAAAAAAAATATTTTTTGTTTTACAAATCAAAAATGAGATTAAAATTGAATGAGGTTAAGCCTGAAGTTGTTATGGTACCTCTGTGCGGTTTAGCTCAGGCCCCTTCCCTCCACATCCCCTGGCGAGGCCGGGGGGTGAAGCTGCCACCACGCGCCCTTTCTGCCCACCCCCAGGGCTGGTCACGGCACAAGTTAGCGCACCATGAAGTCACCCCTGAAGAGGTCAACAATGATGGCTACAACCTCTCCGAAGCATCACAGCAACATTTCAGAAAGTAAATATTTAAACTCTGAGGACAGGAAAAAGAGATTCCCTCCCCGCACAAGACTTAATGGGAAACTGAGGCACAGGAAAAAAAAAATTAAGCATTTTCTTAAACTGCTCTCACACAGATTGTCCTCAGCTTTCCCTGAAGATGGCAGAACTTCACTATTCAGCTGTCCTTGCAGGAAGTCCCCCAAATACTGGTAGGTGCTAGATCTTCGGTACTGTGATGAATTTCTAGACTCTGCACATAGAGAGCTGTGTATCAGTATAGGCACATAGAGTGAAAACAGCAACGAGTTGTGATTATTTACTACCTGGCATTTTTTCTACCCAATTAACCACACATTCAAATGTACGCTGCCCACCATATTCAAAGGTTTTATAACATACAGAAGGACACTCCTCTCAGTTTCAGGTGAGCTCATCTTCACACTCAGACTACAAACCTGTAATGGCAACTTGTCTAGTGAATGATAATAGTATGAAGAGTTAAATTTTGAATGCTTCCCAACCTTCTCCAGCAAAGCCAGTAAAATTTTTATCTTTAGATTCAGTAACAGTGGAAGGAGAACTGCATC
The DNA here is from genome assembly GCA_034782735.1 of Sagittarius serpentarius. NCBI lineage: Eukaryota > Metazoa > Chordata > Aves > Accipitriformes > Sagittariidae > Sagittarius > Sagittarius serpentarius. The sequence goes on from JAVKLA010000017.1 coordinate 17,677,077, forward strand.
TCACAAGTGCACTTTGCATTTTGACGTATGTAAGCAGAGAACAAGAATTAACGTGCAATAACATAGTGCTCATTCCAAAAAACCTGCCAAATAAATAATCCTCCATTCTTTTAATAGCAACCTGCTTAAAAGCTGCCCCAATATAAGGCATCAAGCAGTGAGGTCGAGCAGCTAGCATAAAGAAACCTGCCAAGGAACAAACATTTCTTCAAGCCATGGCCTCAGAAAGGGAGCAGCAAGCCTCATTGGTACCCCTCCTTGGTACAGCCACAGTTAGCAGCCCAAAGACAGCAGCTGACCAAATCAATCAAAGTGGTATTAGATTTCTTCCTTGCTGTAATAAATAAAGTTGCTGTCACTCTGTTTTGGAAAACAAAGTATATACAACTTTTTTACAGAGTTAGTTCAGAATGAGGTGGTGAAACTTCCCAAGAACTGGATAGGAAGTACTGAAGTCATATGTTCCTTCACAGAGTTTGATCCCAAAGTCATTTCTGCACAGTCTTGGCCATTTCTGGCGCATCTGTCTTGGTACTGCCTCAACTCCTGCTTCTTTTTAGAAACATTAGATTGCCAGTGATGCTGCCCTGTCACCGTTGTTGTCTTCCACTTTCTCCTTCCCTGGATTTTCCTATTCTATAACAAACCATGGCAGGAAGGATTAAGAAGCCAAATCTCTAGGCATCTGAGGCAATAATAACTAATTACATTAAAATGGTATTTTATTACTTGCCATTTGTATAGCAGCCATCACCTCCAAGGGCATTTTACAAACAAACCACAGCAAGAATAACCTTTTCAGTGCTGAGAGTCACACCCAAGCTGGCTGCAGCCAGCCTCCGAGCTGCCACAAGCTGCTCTCTCAGGCACCTTGCTGGAGCCGAGCTCCCGGGAAAAAACACCATTTTAAGAAACCACGAACCACTATGGGACCCACAGCCGCTGCTCTATGCTCTCCATTCCCTCCTGTTCCCACGCAAAGACAACCAAGAGGATGGCACGGGCCAGAGAGAAGCCTTCCCTGAAGCAGAGCTGGCAGAGAGGCCACCATTTGGAACACACGGAACCAGAGTGAAAGAAGTGGGTTGTCAGAAACTGAGAAGTGTAATCTTCACAGCTATGACAGTCAGCTCTTCAAAGAAGGATGCTGCTATTGACTCTGGCAACCAACACTGAGCACCCCTTGTCGGGTTTCATACGTAGCTATGGGAGTAATGACTGACAGATACCTGATGCATAAGGGCAGACCATAGCAACTGCCAAATACAGCTGGCCTCTCCCAGTGCTGGGGACATCTGCATCTCAGGGACAAAGGGCAAGATTTCAGTTCCAATTTTGGACCTGAACGTGAGTATCTGTGGGCCCACTGGCGCCTGAGCTGCCATTGCAGTCAGTGGAGATCTAGTCGAGGTTAAATTCACCTACCACTGCAGGTGAACGAGCAGCTTACATGTGAACACCTACATGTTGTCCCCTGTATTTAGCTGTCTGAATCTGGAACTGAATCTCACCCAAACTGTTCTGCAAGCTCGCAACGGAATGACAGCGATGCACCCGTGTATCCCCTTATAGGTCACTGCTCATTCAATCCCTCCACCTCACTTGGATAGTTATCTGATTTCTGGCACACTCTTTGCTCCTTCTCCAACAGCTGCTGTCTTGAATCTGCGGAAAAGTAGCACAAGTCTTTCTAACCTCTTCTGAATGTGAAGGTTTTCACCTGGCCTTCACAAAATCATTTTCTGTGGGTGACTACAATTCAAAAGATCCTTGCCTGTTCTGGCTGGCTGGGAGGGGCGTTTGCTCTATCCACCGAAGGTGTCACATCCAGGTCCACTCAGAAGTGTGCTTTGAAACCCAAGCAGACTGGCAAGACTTTACCAGAGGAAGGCCAAAGGGTCATCTTTCCAAGGAGTTCTGTGTGAAGTGGCTCTTTTATATAGTTATTTGGCATTGCCTGCAAACGTTTTGCTGTTGTATTACATTTTATATTAGCCACGTCGAATTAATTATGACAGTTCTTATTCAAATCATTTTATGTTCCATCAGTTATCTAGATAACTGGGAACCTGGAGGTTTCTCAGATGGCTCTTTAGCATTTACGAAAGAACAAGTAACAGTAAAGCAAAACAAGTGCATGGTCTTAAGTATTTGAAGTATTATTAAGACCTACTTCTCCATTTTATCAGAGGCTGTTGTTCTTGATGCTAAGTGTATATTCCGTTTTGCCCTAGGTACAAGCTGCTGTAGCTCAAACCAAAGGTCAAGATATAGGCATCATGCATAATTAAATTCCCTAGCAAATAATTAAGCCACCTTTTTGTTATTATTACACTTGACCTATCAAGAAAACAGATTTTTCATGCTATGAAAAAAAGCCAAAAATACACTGGCATGAAATTCATGGAATCACAGAATGGTTGATGTTGGAAGGGAACTTTTGAGGTTATCTTGTCCAACCTCCTTGCTCCAGCAGGGCCACCTAGAGCCAGCTGCCCAAGACCATGTCCAGACAGTTTGTTAATACCTCTAAGGAGGAAGATTCACTCAGCTAATCATGGGCAAAGACACAACATCAGCTTACATGATGCTGAGCAAAATTCAGCAAGAAATTCTTAAGGCTCACGGGCTTATTCTTTTTCTGGTTCCCTCCTGCTGTAGTCAAAGGCTGTGGCTGCATTAGTGGGGGAGTAAAACCCCTCAGACAAAACAAATCTTGCTGAGATGCGGGGTTTGTTAGCTCCTGTTCAGCATAACACTATTGCTGTTTTGCAGACTTGGTGGCTCAAAAATGAGAAAGCAAGCTAACTTTGACCTTGAAAATGCTGCTGGCGCCAAAGAGAATAAGCTGGGGAGAGCCATCCTCAAGGTACAAATCTAACTGAATCTAGAGGAATGGTATTTGGATTCACACATTTCCATGAAATGTTGTGTACATAACAAAAAGTGCAAGATAGGAAGAAATATGTGTAAATTAAAAAAAAAAATCTGTAGCAAATATCCAGGCAAATCCACATTCATATGCAGCAAATGGAAGGGAAGAAATATTTTTAGAAGAAAGACTTTATTTTTTAATAAATTCCCTATTCAGTTGTAAAAGAAAAACTTACTGTTTCTCTGATTCTTCACCACAGTCATATTAATGACACGTCTATTTGTGGAAAGTTTTGGTAGCTCTAACACTAAATAAATAGTGTCAGGCCAATCTTTTTCAACTTTATTGTCTGGTTTTTCTTAGTTTGTGCATATTTTTAGTCTGTACATATGTACTAGAAATATAAATTAAGAAAGATGTTTGCTGTTACCACTTACAATAAGGGCTAAACCTTCTAAACAAACTTGCAGATAGAGAAACTATACTCCTTTCTAATATTAAAACATAAACCTAACAATTAACTTCAAAGATGAATGCAAACGATGAGCACACGTGTGTACCTGTTTGTGTGTAATGCAAATTCTACTTCCAAAGTAAACTGACAGGAAAAGGTACAGGAAAGATCTTATTGCCACACACTTCAGAATAAACCAGGAAATGAACATATACCATATGTTTTAACTGCCATTCCATACAGTCTACAGACAATGGAGAATACTGTCACCACCTCTGCAAGCACCTACCTTTGGTGCCCAGGTTCCCTCTACAGTCAGCAGAGAGAAGTGTGTGCTTCCACACAGCAATTAGAACTCCTAAATTAGAAACCTCACTACTTTCAAATTTAGGCACCCTGATTTGCCTTCCAGAGACCTCTCTTGACTGTACAGGCAGCGTCACCTTCCACCTTAATATACTGTAGATTTAGGTGTTTGGCATTACATGTTTCATGAACTTAATGGTTGGATGTGAAAAAAAAAACCAGCAGCAAAAAAAGGTCATAGACAAAATTTGGTTACTTCTGTCCGCAGTTGTGATCCACCTGCTCAGTTCTTGCATAATTTAGAGGGGATTAGAATTCACCAGGTAAAACCCAGTCTAACCTGACATGTCCCTTAGCATCAACTGTTTCAGTCCTGCTCATGTCTAGGACTACTAAACCCAAGCAAGATAAAAAATTAAACACTCTGAAGAAAGCAATGTGACACAGGAAATAAACACTGTTCATGGCACGTGAGCATTTCCAAGAATGCTGTTGCAGCTGAATTAATTTTTTTCAACAAGTCTATAGAAGATATCTGTTCTTCTCGTATGATACTTGAATGCATGCAGTAGACAATCAAGACATAAATCAAATCCCTCCTCGAAGAAAGGAAATTCACATGCAGTCTCCAAGCAACTGCCCTAACCACTAAGTTGCCACCTTGTTAGCTACCACCCCTCCCTTTTTGCTCCCCCCCCACCAATTTCTTTCAGAAAAGTATTGTACATAGAAAAGCAGGCAGTTACAAATATAATAATATAATAATAAAAAATAGAAGATATATTCACTGCTTTGTTTTTCAAAGATATCTTACATCCAGTTAGTATATATGAAATAGTAGTTTCTCATAGACATGATGTGAAGGAATCTCTTTGGGAATAATTGTGTGGAAATAATCTATTACATGTATTTTATAAAGGGAATTGAAATTTCAAGCAAACCATCTTCTATTGGTTTTTAGAGCTTTACTTGCATACCAGCTTCCTCAAGGAAGTGTTATTCTTCGAGAAGAAGCTCTGAATTAATGCACTTGCATTTCATTTGGGAAAGAGTTTTCTCTAGAAAGATCTGAATTAAGAAATATTAGTTGACGATGAATTAGATTTTTTTTCTGAAATGAGTACAGATGCTTTCCAGAACTGATTAAACATGAGATCCTCAAGAAGAAAGAGAGTCATATAGGTACACATATAGAAACTCCATGAATGCTGAGTTCTGTTAAGATCTTTTTCCATGTGGCTAGAAGCAAAATATTTGTTGCTTATATTTTCCACCTCCGCACATCTGCTTTCTGTAGGGGATAGAGTTGAAAAAGTTGCTATAAAAATATATTAACAACAAATCATCAGTTATTATTAAAGTTATTAGAAATGTACCTTTGCATATGAGAAAATTAAATAAACGCTTAAAAATTAATGTATTAATGTTGCCATTTGAAGAATGAGACATTACAATTATACAATAAATATTCACCCAGGTGTGAAGATATTTTCCCAAGTATTTAGACTTTTTTTGACAGCAAAATAAGCTTTCTTTTGTCTCAACACATTTTGTTTCATTGACTTTTTAGTCACATTTAAAACAGAATTTCAGCTCCTATGTCTTCCTCCAAGTACTGAGAAAACACCTGAGGAAAAGGATTGCATAAAAAAAATGAAGCTAACCTTAAAGATACTGGTGGAAGGTTTCCTAGCACAAGGGTAAAAGTAATTACAACTCTGCTCTATATCCATTAGCAAATTGAATATTCAGCCCATCCCATGGAGGTGCTTATTCAATTACAGTCGACAGCAGCCAGTATTTCAAACCAAACCGCTGAAAGATGTGTCCCCATTATCATGGAGAGCCATATGCGGCTCTTCGAGCAAAGAACTAGGAGCAGCAGTAACCAGCCTGCTCAGCCTGTGCTCCTATCACCTCTACTAAGAAAAATCCAATACTGTTACAAAACCAGCTAACATCAGCAACATGACAGCAAGAACAAGCTATCAAACTGGATACAAAGAAGTGGTATTCCATGTGTAGCATTATATCAATGAGACTTCTTTAACCTTGGTAAAAGGATTTTGCAAAAGCCCCACTAGCAGGCAAGATTTCCATTCTCTCTGGAATAATATTAATGGGTTGTTGAAACGCTATTGACATTTAAAATACCAACAGTCTTCCTTGCTAGCACCAGATTGGGTGGTTTCTATGTTCCTGGAAAGAGGACATAGATAAATATTTAAACATGATAAATAGAAGGGAATAGCAGTGTAGTGGTGTTTAATTTGAATTTACGATTGTTAATCTTCATTATTTTGACTGTCTTAAGGCCTCTCAAAAAGGTCTAGTTCCTGAGATTTTTATTGCCCAGGAAAGCAATGAGTGGAGCTGTATTCTGTGATCTTTGAACATTCCCCATACATGTGCATCCATATAAGTTCTCCTCTAGCTAAACACCTTCCTATTTCAGGAGATTCAGCTTAAGTTCCAAGGAGTCTAGTGAGTCCATAGCTATAGGACAATCTACTTAAACTTTCTCCTCAAAAATGTGTTTCTTTAGTGAGAAATGAAAGGCATTTAAAAGAAATCTCAAGCAAAAAAACCCAAGCCTCCAGCAAGAATTTTCCTCTGAAAGAGAGACGTCAGGTATTGCCAGATGCTCCCTGAAGTCTGTTGTTGCTAGATTAAAAAAAAAAAAAAAATTCAAGATGATTAAATGGACAGTGCTAAAAATTCTCAAAGAAGAATAATCATGAACTCTTTCCTCCTGGCTCTATCACGGTCCCAGTTCTGACCAACAGAATAGCAGAGCTCCATCACCCAGGAAGACAGGGACTGGTTTTCCTCTGCAAAGGCTGTGTCATGCATCCACACAAATTACCCATACAGCACATTTTTAATTATTTAATAAGTCTCAGTGCTATCACCTCTCTTTTTTCTAAGATACCCCTGGAACTGAGTGGGTACACTGTGGGTGAACAAAGTTGTGAAGCCAAAAAGCACCGGTGGTGGCAAAGATAATCAAAGCGGCCTTCAGGTTCGATATTGCTAATTTATTTTTCATTCAAAATGTGGAACCTGTGGCCTCTCCAGGCACAGAGCTGACTGGAGTCTGAAGTTAAAAGGGAGAGATGTGTAAAACATAAATTGTTACCAACTGAGGAGATTACTTAGGGTGATATATGGGGCTATAATTAGGATGAAGGGAAATGTAGGCTGTCTATCGAGAAACAAGCTGAGAAGTGTTAGGCCAGAATATTCTACCCACAAATCAGATTGGAAAACCCTGGAAAACAAACTGCACATAGTGTTACGGTTCACAAAACTCTCTTGTGCATGTCATTATATGTGTTGTTTCTCACAGCACCAGCTCCTGGGTCCCTACCAGGAGATCTGAAGAGACATCTAAGTGTTCATTTCCAAAATTGGCTTTAAGTACCAGAGCACCGACGGTTAATCAAAAAGACTCATACAGGCAAAGCAAATGAATGATTTGAACCCCAAAACAAGCAAGCACAAATATTTTTTTAATATAATTTTTTAAAAGCCAGCTATAATTGTTTTGAGTGCTGACGCCAGTGTGAGAGCGTGGGGTTGGCAGCGCAGCGTAAGCAGTCGTGCTGGGAGAAGAATCTCCAACAAGCTGGCAAAATCCATCCCCGTCATTACGAGGGCAAACTGCTCGTGTCACCTGCCTCCCTGGGAAAACTGAGTGAGAGAGAAGATGCAGAGGGCTTGGCCTACAGCTTTATCTGTTTTTGCAGAAGTAAAAAATGATACAGAATTGCTGATGTTTTAAAGAGTTAAATGATTTCAATCATCATGTTTAAATACAGATAAATGCAAGTTGCACATAGACATTCGAGTAGGACAACAGGTGGCTAGAGCTGATTGAATTTTTTCCAAAATCAATTTTTAATAAAAATTTTCCTGGATTTTTCAATGGAGATGAAGTTGCAGAGAAAATATTTCCAATACAGACAGGGTCTTTTTGTTCATTTTTGCTTCATCTCAGTTCTAATAGATCTGTAAAGTTGAGCTTCTATTAATTTGCTGCTGAAACAACTGTATAAAAACTTTATACCTTTTTTTTCTTCATGATGTTTCTCACCAGTGGGTCTTTCACCCATCAGCTTCCTAAACAAATGCCAGGTCAATGCAGCTACATGGTATTTTTTTATATAAATAGGTCTGCACTGTATTTTGTTATGGCAAAATAATGTGAGGCAGCTCATCAGTCTCAATGGAAGAAAAGGGTTTTTTCTACTTATCGAATACCCATGTTATCCAACAAGATCTCATTCCCTAAATACATGTAGATTGTTACCATGAGCAAATGTTCTTTCCCTTTCTTCAGCAGGAAGAATTGCAAATTTCACTTGCAATTTATCATGGTGCTAAGCATAATTAATGTGGAACAGATTCATGAGTCAGGTTATAGAATACTTTCATTGTTAACTTTTAAGTAGATTTTTGATAAACGTCCAGTGAGAATAGACGCAGTACTTCATCCTGGAAGCTGGACTAGATGATCTCTTGAGGTCTGTGATAGCCCCCAAAGTCTAGAGTACTATTAGCTGTCAGTTGTTACCAAAAAAAACCAACCAAACAAAAAAACCCAAAACCCTCAGAATAGAATTACTGAAAGTAAAGAGAATTGTTCTCTGTATTCACATTTTGTTATACTCCACTTCATAGCACTTCCTATATACTCAAGGTCGTTTATACCACTGAAACAAACTTCTGTTGATGTGGGAGACCTTTCACCCCAGAAAAAGGGACAGGAACATTTCTAAAATAAGAAATTTATTTTGAAGTGGCAAAAAAATGAAAGTTGTTTTCAGGGACTAGAATAGTACTTATACTTTTAATTTCACTGTTTGCGAATTATTAGACTTCACTTTGAAGTCACTCACTGAGAATGTTTCAAAATGCTTGCATTGACTTTTTTGTTTGCTTGTCATTTTGTAGAGAAAATGTCCAGATATGAAAGGTAAAATTTTCTGTCGTCAATATTTAATAAAGTTCCATTCTTAAAGGAATGGATGGCTGGAGAGAAGCTTCCCTAAATATCCAATGGCATAAGCAAAATATAAGAAGAAAAAACTGCTTCTGCACAGTAGTAACTGAACGTCTCCCTTTACATTAACTCATTTACAGTGGTTATAGATGTTAAAAGAGACTAACAATAGTTAAAAATCAGTAGAAGAATTTTAGACCGAAAAATATGTTTAACAAAAATAAAAGATTTTTTAAAACCTATAACTTCTCTGATGTTTTCAGTGGATGTATTTCAACATTCCTGTTTCATCTCATAACATCAAAATATTTTAAAGAGGACTCAATTCTTCTAATTTTGTCTTTTTAGAAGTTAAACATGTAGTCAAAGTTAATTATCTTGGGCAGATATTTGTCAACCCCACTTTTAGACAATGTGGGCTTGAAGCAGACTTATAGTGTGGGTTTGAACATCTGAAAAAGTGACCCAAGGTTAACATTATAACTCCCTGTGCAGAAATAAATACTTTCAGAATAAGATCAATCTCTATTTATACAGTAATGAAACAGTTTATTTTCAAAATCAGAAATTTCCAGAATTTCTGTCATATGTTAAAAATGGCTATAAATAAGGCATTTGTTCAAAGCCAAAAAGTGTTGTGTCGTTTTGCTGGCTTTTTTAAAATACCGATTTTACCTGGGGGATAGGAATTTAACTTTTAAAACTGGCTCTGGTACAGTCTACCAGGTGCTTAATACATTCTTTCATGCTCACATATTCTTCTTACATTTTCTAGCCTTTTCTTACTCGATCTTACTCTCTTTACACAGTGCATGAGAATTCAGCTTTTAGTGAGAGAATAGAGCTACGTTCTTGGTTTCCTATAAAATACAGCATATGCACCTATTTGAAAGGCAAGTTACAGATCTGGGAGAGGAGGGGAGAGTTTTTATCCTAAACACAGAAAGACAAAGGGAATAATATAACCTGTTAATATCATGAACGTGATAGAAGCAGTGAATAGATTACGTGGCTTAAAATATGAAGTCTTTATGAGTGTTTTGACAGGTAAAGCTAAAGAGCACACTGGGCTTTATTTCCTACACAGCAAAATACTCATCCATTTGAAAGCCAAAAGAATTTCTGTCTTCTAAAATCATTATAGCAGACCTGCTACTGGAGTTAAGCTGATGCTGATATTTCCACATGTTCGGCATAAAATTAGGTCCAGGTTGGATCTCACAAATAAAATCTCAAGACATACTAGTAAAAAAAAAATCACTTTGCTGCTTTAAATTTTCTAGATATTAAATAAATGTTCCTAGATGATATTTTTTGCCTTTAATCTTCTTCAAAAATTGCTTCAATTTACCAGGTCTTTTCATATCCTTTTCCTTGCCTCTCCATCCCTTCCTGCTCTGACCTCACATTTTCAGTCTCCTGACTCACAAGATCAGCTCTTTCAACTCTGAATGGGAAGTTAAGTAGGGGCATGTCTGCTCGGGCCACCATGTTGCGCATGTTAAACGCATCAGTCACAGACATCTGTGAACTTCAGTGCATTCAATAACAGTCCCATTTTTGGTTTTTTTGTGAGGAATGATTCAACTTTTCTAGCAATGGATTGTGGGGCTGAGGTGTAGAAGAGCTGCTGTGCTACCAGTCCTAGTATTTTTAGTTTCCATGAGTTTGGTGATTTTCTGTAATACATTAGAACTAATGTAAAACATGGCAACTTCATTAATTTCTCATGAGGTCATCTTCTTCCTTAAATGAATTGCCAGCTGACAAACCACTTTTCAACAAACATTGCAAGTGGGAGAAGGTACAGTATATTATCTATATTTCATTAATGAATAAATCAGGACTCACAACCCACCCATCACTCACCATATGCTTAGCTCAAGTGTGCCCCATATTTGTGTCTTCATTTTAGCACTTGAAAGTTGTTGCATTGATGTCTGTTGTGCCACCAAAGGGAATCAGTCATGAGGAGTTACTCTTAATTTCTGTTTCAATCCCAGATGTCTTTAATCTTGTTATGAGGTGACTTGGCCAGATGGTCTGAGACCAGACTACTTCAGGAAAGCAGGTGGTTTCTAACCCATGGTCTTGGCAGATATTTAGATAGATATAAATAAAATACATCTTAGATGATAATAAAGAATCAAAAGAACATATTACAAGGGTATCATTAAGTGTTTGACAATGTCTTGTACATACATACATATGTTATTGTGCCTTAGTTATATGTTCTTAAAGCTACTTTTTAAAATGCCTATTTGGAAAAGTGATCTTTACCTAATGATGAATGGACATCCCAGAACTAGTGATTCTGCCTTACTTTTGAGGGAAGAGAAAGAAGAAGAAAGTAAGTTTGCAATGCCGTATCATGAGGCACAGCTGCTTGGCAGAGCTTTCTGAAAACAGCAGTTAAAGTGCAGATGTACTTTACTGGGACTTTAATTTAATCCCATCCCTATGTATGATACAGCTGCCATCCAGATGATGGTGTGAGCCAGGGTTCAGATAATATAGCTGGGCATCAGTGTGATGCTCACAGATGCATTCTCACATGTGTTGGAGCTGCAAGTTCTTCCAAACAACTTTGTACCAGAGTAAGAATTGAGAAGGGGGCTCAACATGCCAACTCAGGAAATACTTTTAGACAGTAGCAGAAACTGCTGAGGTCAGGAGATGAAGACAACCCAAGTGCAAGGGTTTGACATTTCTCTCTGCTGGTGGTAGAAGAGTAAGTGCAGCTTAGAGCAAGGGACCACTTTAAAGCCTTGGGCTTTCAAGTCAGACATGGATGAGGATCAGACTCCCTGCTTATATGAAAGCCAGGAAGGTAAGCCAGCTGGAATCTCCCTTTGGAGGTAACCTCTGCAGTCCTCTGCACTATCATTAATGTTGAAGGATTTCATTAGGTGCTGCAGTAGAGAAGAGCAGCCCAGGAGAGAGAGAGCCCAGAGAGCCTTAAAGAGTGTGAGAAATACAAAATGAATCCGCTTTTAAAGCTGTGCTAAAGATCTGCTGCCAAACAGATCTGGACCAGTTTTCTAGCGTATGTGCTAGGATTTAATTCCTGTCAGACAGGAACGCTATGCTGAGGTGGAGTGCTTCAACCACTGATCTTCTCCTGGACTTAGTTGCCTGAATTAAATCAGACCCTTCTCAAGAAAACAGGAAGAAAGCACTCAAGCCAGTGAAGCAGCAGCAGCTTGTGAAATAAAATTCAAGTCCAAGCACAGGGATGTAAAAAACAGCTTCCCAAACTCAAAGCCTCAGCCCTTCAAACCTTGTACTTCCAATACGACACATATCCAGAAAATCTCCAAAAACTTATTTCCACCTGTTTGGTTGGCTATTCGCCAGCTGGGGCCTGAAGATACCTATTATACAGAGCCCCAGAGGTGGAATGAGAGCAGAAGGCCCAGTCTGAGAAACTGCTGAGGTTTAAGGTCAAGCTTCGTGTAGTTTTTTGATGTTGCAAGAATAGGAAGCCACTGTAAATGGGTTTTAAAGACTACAGCAGGGTTTAAATATTCTGCACAGGTGTGTAAATAGTAGTTTGGGCTGGATAAACAAAGGAACTTCTGTTCTTTTGGGTCCTACATCCTTATTTACAGCAGACTCCAAAAGCCACAGATTTTGAAGTTCAAAGACTGTAGGTTTCCCGTTACACTTTGAAGAAGGTTGTTAATTCAGCTCTACATACTTACGTAGTTTAGCCAGGTTGCATCAATGAAAATTAGTGACAAATAAAGTATTACACTGACCTGTCAATTAACAATTAATTTCTCTTCAAAATAAAGAAATATGTTGTGTTTCATCAGTCTCAAACCAGTTTCCATTTCATTATAAATAATACAATACTTATGTAAAACACACACTTTTTTGGAAAGCTTCCAGCAAGAAACAGTCAGAAGGCAAATCAATACCATCTTCTAATTTCAAAAAGCCAAATATAATACATACACTTCCAGTGGACACACCTGTAAACCCTGTTCTGCTCCCTTGCTCCTCATTTCAGTGCCTGTACAGACATTTTGTCAGATTGAAGCAAAGACATAACCCATTGTGATACTCACTTTACGTGTACATCAACTGATTATTCTACCATAAAAGCCTAGAAAATGAACAAGCTAGCCAAGCAAAGGAGATAATGCAATCTTCATTGTACAATGGGAAAACTGAGTCAGGGAAAAACAGTAAAAGATTGTGCAGAAACCTCATGATAGAGTTAGGAACTGAATCCATGTTTCTTGATTCTAGCACTTTTAATCATAATAGTATAAACAGCCTCAAGAAAAGTGACAATCTTTTCTGCAACTGGGGGCAAATACGCACTTTTTACTTTGTTAAAAAATAGCAAATTTTATTAATTATATACATACATAAATACATACACATATACATAGCAGTTTATTTATACATACTAGAATCCTTTTATAATATATACATAAAAATTGGACTCGGAGCAAAAACTAATTTGTAAAAATAGAAAATGGAGCTATGGCAAATATACATAATTATGATGCCCTACTTTGGGTCATGAAAGAGCTTAGGCAAATGTAAGCAAATGGTTCTAAAGGTTGTGCCTATTATGTTCAAATTAATTTTCAACAATAAAATTAAGTCAATTAAAAAGGCATCTTGGGAGGTAGATTATGATAGCCAAAACCACATGACAGCACAACTCTAGCAACAGCTGAGTGGCTGCCAAGCCGTATGCCAGTGTGAAGTACAACAGAAATGTGTGAACAACAGATTTGGAAAGAAAGGTGGAAAAATAGACACCTGTGATCAACATTCTAGCAAGAAGATAACAGCACAAGATATATGGGAAGACCTTGGTTGACCTATTTCATTATGTATGGAACACAGCTTTAATGCTATCCACAGGCTTTGTAAAACCAGGAAGGATTTCCTCTTGTTTCAGAAAAAAATCAGCAAGTTTCAGAACTGAGAATTAAGCAGGTATCCTTTTATTTTATTTTGTTCTTTTGGCAGTAAATCCTCTACCTTTCACAGTGAACCAGCAAGGATCACTTAATCTCCCCATTGCAACTGGGAATAATTTAACACACCAGAGAAAGCACAAAAGAAATAAACTTTATTTAGAAATCAAGGAGAAGCTACCATGGAAGTTTTGCTTTTCCAGTGCTCAGATATACTTATTCCTGTGCTCCAACGCGCACAGATCCTGTGGGTCCAGCAGAGTCCCAGCACATATCCCAACACTTTGGAAGCTGTTGACTAGGAGAGATTTGTACCCCTCCAGAATCAACTTGACTGGGGGATCTTCCTCTTTTCCTCACTCCTCATCTATGAAGGTCATCTACTTTCGAATGCTTGACAAATAACGACATTTCTTCCATTGCACTGTTAGTGGCTAACACCAAGCGGGAAATACATTTGAATTGCACAAGGGAAACAGTCTTACTGCGGGTGGCACTAAGCCACTGACCTCAGAAGAACATCAAGTGGAGGTCAAATTGATGCCGATATGTTTTAAGACAGCCTCTCTTGTGGATTTCAGTGCTGCCTGCCAAGGCATGGGAACACAACAGCAACCACATTTGCTTCTGGGACTGCAAAGCATTTTCACAGTGCTGGAGATGGCTCAGGTACTGGCAGTAGTGTAGCGCAGTATTTACCTGCCTGCCAGACACCCTCCACTGAATAATACCTGAGCAAGCTTATTTGAAGCTAGGTCTAGTGCAGCTTTGTGGCAGTGCACTAGCAATAGATACAGACAGCTAGACTGGAACCAACTGCAATATGCATTGGAGTACAGCGCAGGGACAACCAAATAGAAATTTCCACTGTAGCATGAAAACTGGAATTAAGATGGGCAGTTGTGCTGATTTTGCTGGGGTAGAGTTGATTTTCTTCATAGTAGCTAGTACAGGACTGGTTTGGATTTGTGCTGGAAACAGTGTTGATAACGCAGGGATGTTTTCATTACTGCTGAGCAGCGCTTACACAGAGCCAAGGCCTTTGCTGCTCCTCACCCCACCCCACCAGCGAGCAGGCTGGGGGGGCACAAGGAGCTGGGAGGGGACACAGCTGGGACAGCTG
>JAVKLA010000017.1:17691882-17766424 GCA_034782735.1 Sagittarius serpentarius
GGCTGGGGGGGCACAAGGAGCTGGGAGGGGACACAGCTGGGACAGCTGACCCCAACTGACCCAAGGGATATTCCATATTGTACGACACCATGCTTAGCATATAAAGCTGGGGGAAGAAGAAGGAAGGAGGGGACATTTGGAGTGATGGTGTTTGTCTTCCCAAGTCACAGTTACATGTGGTGGAGCCCGGCTGTCCTGGAGATGGCTGCTGACGGGAAGTGGTGAATGAATTCCTCGTTTTGCTTTGCTTGCATGCACGGCTTTTGCTTTACCTATTAAACTGTCTTTATCTCCATCCACAAGTTTTCTTGGTTTTACTCTTCTGATTCTCCCCCCATCCCAGCGGGGGGAAGTGAGTGAGCAGCTGGGTGGGGCTGAGTTCCCGGCTGGGGTTAAACCACGACAGCAGTCTATTACAGATATGCTATATTCTGTATGTAATATACTGCTGACTGGAAGACTGGGACAAAAGAATTGTATGAAGTTTAACAATGATAAATGTGAAGACCTATATCTGGGACAGAATAATCCCCAGATGGGATTATCAGGTGGGGGTCTGACTGCCCAGGGAGCAGCTCTGCTCAAAAGGCCCTCAAGGTCCTGCATGACAGCAAACTCAACATGAATCAGCTTCATGCCCTGGCAGCAGTGGTGAAGGCAAAATGCATCCTGGTCTGCATCACCAAGAGTACAGCCAACAGATTGAGGGGTATGATTCTCACTCTTTATTTAGCGCTTGTCAGGTCACACCTTTGGTTCCCTGGCTTCCAAACAGACATGGAAAAACTGGAGAGGGTCCAGGGGAAGACTCCCAAAGTGATCAGGGTTGGAGAACTTGACATGTGAAAAATGGCTGAAGGAGTAAGGTTGTTCAGCCTGGAGCAGACAGGGCTCAGGGTGATCTAATCATAGTCTGCCAAAATAAGAGGCAGGTAGGCTCTTCACACGGCTGCATGGTGACAAAACAAGAGGCAATCAGCACAAGTCAGTTCAGGGGACATTCTGTCTGGATACAGGAAAACTTCCATTCATCCAGAGTTATCAGCTTTTGTGGGAGGCAGCATGCACTCCTCACCTGTGTGACGGAAACTCCCCCAGACCAAGCCCTGGCTCTGCCACTGCCCTGCTGGCTTTTCCCTCCTTGTAAATCAGTTTTTCATGTCCAGACTATGACTATCAGAGGAAGACAGACTAAATTATTACCATCCTGTGTGAAGTCCTTCAACATTTAAAGACGAAAAATACTGTGCTGGAAATAGGTATGGGTTTTATTATTATTTATTATTAATGAACAACTTACATTTAAAATTTGAATGTTTCTATCCTCAACAAATATCTGTTTAAGAAGTGAGTAAATTGCTCTAAGTGACATCTATTCTAAGTGATAACAACCACCACGCAAGCATTTGTCCGGCGCAGTCCCGCGTGGTTATTCATTTACACCATTTGGGGGTAAAAAGCAGAAGTGATTTGGTTATGACCATGAAAGAGCTGGCACCTTTTCCTGTCGCTTTGGTACTACTGGCACTGGGAAACATCACAGAACCTGCAACAGGTGCAAAAATGCCAAATATGTATTTATGGATCTTTAACTATTGAAAAACACCAAAAACAATACCTATGAACTGGAAAGGGAGAAGGCACCAGCACAACATAGTTTAGTATTTCTGAAAAACTGTGTTATTGTGTATAGAAGGTTGAGTTTAATTAAACACATGGGGGGGGGTAATAATTTTGCTACTTTTTGCTTAATTTCTCTTGGCTTAAACATAAGAGGGATCTAAGATCCCCAAATGACTATGTAAAGTGAGCGCAGGGAAGAACTAAAGCAGCTGTTGGGCTGCCTAGGCCTAAGTAACATCTGTGAAAATAGTTCTTGCAATGTAAATCCCACCCCATTTTTCTCTACCCACAATCCACGATTCAAAGCTCAGCAAAAGTTATATAATTCTTCTGCAAGCTTCACCCATTGCATTGGTAGTGAAGATCTCATTCTTCAAGCAGATCTGTTTTGAAGACAAGTTTTGCCACTCTGCTAAAAGATTTTGCCCTTATTGAATGAGTATATTTTTATACAAAGGAAATTGTTTTCCAATATTTTGGTACTTTTGATCTTGTTTGTGAATTCATCGTTTAAAACATCCTTAATTTCTTTTGCATTTTGGGTTCACACAGTCTTAGTTCTCTTTGATCATTTGTTCCCATGCACTTCAGCTTCCATCTAGATTACATCAGCAAATCCCATTATATTCCCATAGCTAAACCTCTCTGCTGTTTCTTTCAATTGGCCATGAAGTCAGGTAACGTTCTCGTTTCACATCCCCCCTGCCCTTCAGAGTAGAGGCCCAGATTCAACAGGACAGGTGGAGAACATTCATATTTCAGCTTAGCCTAGAGCCCTATAGCTTTGCTTATGGCCCTATGTAGGGCACTGGTTTGGTTTTTCTAAACAAAAGTATGTGAGTTTGAGTCCTTTGAAGCTAAGACCTAAACCCCAGGGTCTTTAGCCTGGTGCTTTAGCCCCTGTGAAGTGCCAGTGAGAGAAGGGCTTTCAGAAACACTTCTCTCTTTTTCATTTACTGTTTGCAGGCTTAAATATCCTCCTGCTCTGCAGCTGTGCATCCCCACCCAGGGCACCTAGATAAATCTATTTTCCATATACAGATTTTAGGCATTTAACATGGATATTCGAATTTCCAAGCTGGTGCAGGGAAGTAACTGGTAACTCCAAGTATGGGCACACTTAATCCTATATCTACAAAAGGTTCTTTAAAAATATCTCATAACCCACATGGGACCTCTCCAGTAGAGCAGAGGAATCAGCCCAGTGTAGCAGCTTAATGATGGCTACCTTTACTTCCTTTTCACTCTTTTCTCTATAGACTTGCTTGAATTTGAGTGTGAGGGGCCATAACCCATGTCCCCACCTGTCATTGTTATTGGTTGGAAAAAAAATGAAGTAAGAAAAATTGACACAAATCTTCAGATCTGAGCTGACAGGCCAAATAAGTAAAAAGCAATCATTTCTCCTTCCATTTTAAACAGCAAATAGTAGCACAAAGAGAATTACATTTAATAACATCAGATTGATGCGTCATCATGAATGGTAATATGCCACTACTTAACAGTCTAGCTTTGCCACAGCATTGCAAATACATGTTTATGCCCATATAATGTCATAAATGCTTTCTATTCTAGTTGATCTTTCTATAACATTTGTTTAATCATGAAGCTCCACTTAGCTGAAACTTTTTCAAGAGCTGCTCCTAATTGTGGCTATGTTTTGTACTATATAATGTTGATGATATATGCTAGATACAATTTTCTTATGAAATTTCACAGCAAGAATGATAATTGCTTCCCATTTTGTTTTTCAGTACAGCAGATCAATGAGGAATAAAAATCAGAGTAATTATATCTGTGGATGCTAGCCATGAATGCAAAAATCAGTTCTAGAGAACATTGATCTTTTAGAAATTTTAATTATTTCCAAATTCCCCATAAAAATTATCTTCAGAGGGTACTTCACAGACTTTATATCCCTTTTTGAACGTTCTCATTCAGATCACAGCTCCCAGTATTAGTAAATTACCCATCCATATAAATATTCATCTTTGCTTCAAAGACAAAGGATTGATATCTAATGTGAAAAAATAATTAATAGCAACAGAAGGTTCGCTACTTTACAGCAGGTCTAAAGGAAGAACAATCAGAAGCAGGTAACAACGGCTGCTCTAATCTGTACATTTCGCTAAAAAACCTCCTGCCCCTACAGTGACAGAAGTATCTATCTATTCAGTGTGACCCTAGGGAAATGCAGAAACCTCCGCTCCCGCGGCCCCAGTAGTTGTAAGGACACCTAAGGGAGAGGCCGACGCAGCTAGTGGGGGTGCTGCTTTCACACACCCTGAAGCGGCACTGTGGCTGTTGCTGCAGGAGTGTCGGTGTGCTTGAACCCCCACACTGAAGGTTTTTGTACCAATGGATCTCTCTCTTTCCGTGCTAGGGTGTACAACTCCTGCCCAGAATCATCTGGCTGCTGCTAGTTGCACCGGCTTTGTAGAAAAGAGAAAAACAAATACAGGAGTAATAACTATGCTGAGTCCTACACATAAAGAAATGTATGTAATCTCCCTCAGAGTGAATGGGAATCTTTTCCATCTGTTTCTCTGCAGCATTTGGAAGATGCTCTGTTTGTTTTATTAAACAACTCTTTTTTCCCGGGTATGTTCATATTGCACAGCTCTGGTAGCATTCACTTTCCTGTAAACCTACAGCCAATGAGGTAGACTGTCTTAAGCTGCGTGTCAGCCCTTCTCTTTTCCCCTCTTCCACTTTCCTCCGGCATCTTCATTTCCCGGCCTTGCTGCCCACTGCAGCTCGCAAGCTGCGGGCTACCCCAGAGCCCATGTATTTACACTGCACCCATGCTCAGCGCTAGTCCTCAGCACAGTTCCTCCCTGAAGTGTTAACACTTGATGCCATGTATAAAAGCTTAAATTTGCCATGTTTAATGTCTCAAGTCTTTGCTTCCACCAGCTGCCATTGGCCGTGGCTCCCTGGAGGAGAGTGTGAGAGAGAATATCAGGTGTTAGTCAAGTCCTCTAAAACATTACTAGGAAGTGCTTAGATACTATAGGGCTGAAGCACAGTATAAGAACCTATATAGACTAAGCAAAGGACGGACACATACTCCTCAGCAGCAGTAGTATACATTTCATCCTCCACGTAGAAAGTCAAGGAACTTGGTTTGCTCTCACACCATCCATGCAGTGCTCACTGCAGGTGGTGATGAGGTGACACATGAGGGTTTCTCAGAGAAGATTTGTGTGGTACTGTAATTGCCTTAAATATTTTGGAGCTGCTTAGATCTTTGGGGTAAACAGTGCACGTTAAAAAACACTAATTGCATAATATAAATTTTAAATACTTTGTAATTCAAAAATAGCCTAGTTATTAGCATATCTAATTTATGCACTTTTATGAACTCTAAGTAGATAGTATGAATTTTAATTATGGCATTTTTTCCTGTAATAAAAAGGAAGAGATTTTTAAAAGGACGTAACTTTTTACTAATTTGTTTCCTTCATTCTGATTTCTCAGCTAAATAATGAACTATATTAGAAAAATGCTTTATTACATATTTGCCCAAGAGACCCGCATGGCTCAATAGGAACTGCTTGTTCTTTCAAAGAATAGCCAAGTCAAGTTAATTAAATTCCAGGCTAAACTAGCTCGTCCAGGTCAACTCCAGCTGAATTTCTTCTCAGAAGAGAAAGTTCATTAACTCTACTCATTCATCAACAATTTCCCATAAATATAATTACTTACACAATGACATTATGCTGTTCCTTAAAAGTGCTATGAAGAATATGAGTGCAGGTCCATCTGACAGGTCCCACTGCTTGATCTCCATGCTGATTGTGAGAAAAAAAACTAGACAGTATCTCACAAGTTGCCTCCGTGATGCAAGTGGGCTGAGCAGAGAAACGCCTCTGGGATGCTGAAAGGAAATAAGCAGTGACTCAAGCTCTGATCTCACGCTAGGTGAGAGCAACGTCATTTAGCGCGGATGCTCTTCCACTCTTTTTGGGAAATAATGATTATTGGAACTCCTGACTGCCCTGTTGCCAAATAATAATCTTTCAGAAGTAGGTGAAATAGATGGCATCCAACAGTTCAAAGAATTGTGTGCCAGGGTGCAAATAGCTCCAAAATGGCTATGTCTAAACTCTGAAATATTTCCATTCGTGCCTGTGTTGGGGTACATCCTGACTACCAACTCCTGTAACATCCTTTCCTTTCTCCTCCTTGCACCCTGGGAAGAAAGCTCACGGTGTTAGCCAGAGGGAGTTCATCCAGGAAGAATCCAGTTGGAAGAGAAGACGTCCAGGGCTCCAAGTAATACCACAGCACAAACTCGCAGCGCAGTGTAGCCAATTGTGTTTAAGCCAATCTTTAAAGCTTTTTTGAACAAGGTTTCTTAAATTTGTTGAGAAGCATTGCCTAGGGCCAAAATCATTCTCTGCTTTCAAAGTAACTTACTAAAAGGCAAATTCACAAAACCACAACTGGGTTAAGGTAATGGAGCATCCATTCCCGCAAGCTCTCACTTCATACAGCATAAAGTGAGTTCTCATACTCGAAATGGGGATAAACAACTTTATAAAGATAAAAATAGTAAACTTAATGATCAGAATGGCATTGGAGGTTTTGAAGAACCAGTCCTGTGAGAGAGGAACTTCCAGAACACTGCCCCTTGTTTTACCACTTCTGATTTCTGAGCAAAATATTTGTATCCTTCTGCATCATTACTGTGATATAAATATCTCTTGAGCTGACCTGTGAGATTATCTGCTGTGAGGACATATGTCACTTAGTACAGCAGCTGCAAGTGTGAATGTTTTGACCAGGCTTAAGCAAAAAAATAAAACAAAACAAAACAAAACAAAATGACACTTTGGATTTTGACTTTACTATTTAAATTCAGGATCTGGGACAATATTCCACGTCAATGACAAAGCCCCTATCATCTTCTATCATGAAGAATCAAAGTGTTAAATTGTAGAAATTGTGTTAGCAGAACAACAGTAAAGAACTGTGTATGAAGACCAAACATTTTTAGACCATATCATTGTCTTCTGATGTGTGAATCAAAAATACCATTCTTCTAATCTGATGATACTACATGGAGTAGCATGGAGTCTCCCTGAGTTTTTATAGATTTCATGTCTTTTATTACTACTGTATCCTGTTGGTTCAATTCCTTTTTTTACTTTTCTCACACCAGAACGAAAATTGGCCAGTTCTTGCAGCCTGAAAAATGTAACTTCTTAGGTCATAATCATATGTCATTAGGGGAACAGTGTTGATTATCGTTACATTGCCTAGTCTGAGCATCTAAACATTTCTAGATAAGATCTTTAGATATTCCTATAATATTTAAAGTCAGTAAGCCTTTTTTTTGTAATTAAAATGGGATAAGAATAAATCCTTTATTAATACACAGGTAGAACGGGGAAATGCAATTGGATGAAGCCACAGTTCAACATAAAACATTGCTCTTAAACTGTACATTTTTCTAGAAGGAGTTGTGTCCTCAAACATCTACTAATGCATCCTGTTCTCAGAAAGTAACCTGTTATTGACATACAACATAAGTAATTTGACAAAACAGTCTGGAGACGGTGCACAGCCAGTTAGAACAATCTTTTCCCCTCTTAGCCATGCAGTCAAATCTCAGTCATAAACTGCTGGAAAACTTCAGTGGTGACACTACTTTCAATTTAATAAATTACTAGACTCATTCTTAGCAAAACTTGCCATTGATCTCATTCACCTGTGTTGGCATGCTTTCATTTAATACATCCTCATCCTGAGCACTGTTTTGTCGTTGGCTTGATCCAAGGTCCCATGGATTTCTAGCTGAGGTTCTCAAAGCAGTTGAACTACACTCAGCAAGAAAGATTGCAGAGCCAGGATATCAGAATCAGGCCACAGAAAGAATAACAGTGAACTTAGCAGAACTATAGATAAAAGTAACCCCTTAGAAATTAAAATATTAGAGCTATGGTCTAATTGTGTAATGTCTCTACAGATAGCTGTAAGAAATTATTTCTGTAACTTGGTAATGGGATATGTTAGGCTATAGGATGCGTGTTCACCATGTTCCTTGAAGGGTACTATTTTTAGAAGATGATGGCACATAGTGACAAGGACCACCCTGAGCAGCAAGAAAGAGCTGGCAGCAGGTGAGACTCATGCTTAGGAAAGCCATCTGTTCCTGTAACCTGCATCAGCACTCACTAAGCGGCATCCTTCTGACTCTGCAGGCAAAAGCGTGTGAGGTCCAGTCCTTCACCAGCACATGTCTCCATGGAGAAGCTGTGAATGCCTTACCACCCACTTGTTTAATGATATCAGATTGCTCTTCCAACCTGACCAGTGTTTCATTGTTCTTTTAGCTCTCTGAAGGATGAAAATAGACTAAAGGTGGTTTAGTTCAGGAAGAGAAAACCTGTTGTAAAAAACTGATGCAACTTCACTCAAATAACTTAATTTATTGATGCTGATATGAATTATTGACTCGAGTAGTAACATTTATTGAGGATTCATTTCAAAAAGAGAGCTGCAGAATACCAATGAGGTGGTGAGAAAGGATAGTGAACACTTGCACCATCTCTGATATCAGAATGATGTAAGAGATCATACCTACATGTCAGGTCATACCTTGGAAAATGTGAGTTGCTGACTTGGTTTCATCTATAACTCACCATCAATTGTATATGACAGTGGTAAGCATCTTGATTGAAACTAATTATTTAAACTCAGGAATGTTTGAAGAACCCATGTTCACCAGTTATCAATCATTCAAGATAAAAGGGGTCCTGTACATGACTAATTTGATCCTTTAACTAATTAGCAAACATACTTACACAATCTCTAAAAATCTATTGTGTCTTCAAAGAATAAGAGCAGTAATTTGGAGGATGTTACTGCACTCTACGTGGATAACAAAGACATTGAATCCTGCTCTTGGATCAAAAATCAGGGCAACCCTGTATATGGAGAAGCAAAGTCACCATAGTAATAAACACCTCCCAGAGATTTCATAACATTTGATCAGATAAAGAGATGTGTATTACAATCCAACAGTATTACAATTACCGGAACACAGCAAAACTGTCTCTTCAATATTGCTCAAATATTTTGAAGCTCTAGAGCTAGTATTGTCTTTATCCATTCTTTTTCTTTACCTTTTTTTGTTGCAAAAACCACATGAAATCACCACAGTTACACCATATTCCTGTCTCCGTGCTGTATTACAAATGCCAAGCAGGAAATCTGAAGTTTATCAAAGACACTAGTCAAAGCAAAGATGTAAAAATTGGATTGTATCATCCAGGCAAGAACCACAGAAAGCCATGTCACATAGGTTTAGGGAGTGTAACATTTACAACTCAGGAAAAGAGATCTTAGAGTCATCAGTGACAGGTCTCAGAAATCATTAGATCTGTGTGCAGCAACAGCTGAAGTCAGACAACAGAACAGTGAGCGACGTAAGGAAGGATATTGAGATGAAAACAGATACTGTATAAAACTTTGGGACACCCATATCTTGATTATCGTGTGTAGTTTTGGTTTCTACATCTCAAGAAAGACAGAGCGGAATTAAAGAAACTACAGAAAAAGCATTTAAAATGATTAAGTGGCTACCTTATGAGGAGAGACAAGAAATGCTGAAATTTCAATTTGCCAAAGGGAAGACTGAGGAGTGATATGGTCAGGATTTACAAAAACCATGAATAATAGAATAATGTAGGCTGGAAGATCCACTGCATAGAAGACCTCAGGAGGTCATCTTCTGACTTCAGGAAGTCATCTAGTCCTACATCCTACTCAAAACAGGGCAACTTCAAATTTAGAAGGTTGTAGATTAGGTGAGTGTGGAACTGGCATTCACCAAATCCAGTAATATTGCAAACACGGAGCACTGAACATGATCAGCAATAAGTTTAAAACGATAAAAGAGAGTCCTTTTTTACATAGAGAGTAATGAGAATTTCTGTTAAGATGGGTTATGGAGGCTGATAATTTAAGCATGTTCAAAATTAGAAAAATTCATGGACAATAGATGCATAGTCAAATTTTAAAAGGTATATACAGGGATGAATCCTGTAACATCCCTAATCTAATTGTGGGAGACAGCAAGGATGATAGCCTGCAGAGAGTGGGGATGCTCACGCTCTTTTCCCAAACAGCATCTCCCACAGCCACTCTTGGGAACAGGATAGATGGAGAACTGGAGTCACATTATAGGTAATTCCTTATGTTCCTATGCTCTCTTGAAGAGCTGAACAGCTCTGCTGAAGAGCTTATGTGCAAAACAGACTCAGAACCTTTTCTTTTTTTTTTTTTTCCTTGCCTGCCATGCCCTATATATGTCTGAATCACTATTTATCCTAGAGCTTTAGAAACAGAACAGGCTCGCATGGGACTGTATCATCATAGGTCCATGTACTTTCCCTCCATTGTTCAGGGCACCAAAACCCACGAGGCTGAGATGACGTAATACTGTGTTCTCAGTTGCAGGATGTGCAATGTCTCCCCGTCTTATGTAAGTTATGAAAGGACAGTGGATTCATCCCAGTTTTGCTATTTCTGTAACACACTTAAGTACCTGGCAGATTCTAATCCTAAATGGAAAGTGAATGACTCTCCTGAAAAGATTGCCATTTCCTGTTATTTTGAAAATAGTATCTTGAAAATGAGTTTCCCAGAGGATTCAGTGAGTATTTCTTAATACTGTGAGATCTGGTCATTTCAATTTACATAAATAAAACAGATCTGCTCCTTTTGGATATAGCCTAGTCCACACTTCAACTGCCTTTTGGATATGCACTGACTTGCATCTTGATTGATAAGATTAAAGAGCCTGTTTCTTACCTTATTTCAGAAAAATATTTTAAAAGCTGTGATAAATGTTCTGTGTCTCAAACAAAAAACTGTATCTCCTACATGTAGACAAACAATTTCCTAGGCAACTCACAAAAAATATTACATACAGAGATATTACTGAAGGCTTTTAATGTCTTTAGGACTTTCATGCTTGCTTTCTTTTAAGTAGCAAAAACATTTCAATTACATCTGGGGAAAAAAGAACAATTAAAGGATAAATCTTGCAGAAATTCTCAATACTGCAACAGAATTTCTTATGTAGTTTTTTTTCCCAAATTGTGTCAGATGAATTAAAGTCCACAGTACTTTGTGAGTGTCAGAGAGTACTGCTTAATATCTTATGAATATAATCATTAGAGTTAAAATAGATATCTAAATACTAATAAATATTTTCATGGTGAGAAGCTAGGTTGAATTACTGGCTAATAAAAGAGTGCTTGTGTGTTTGTCCAGGGGAACTTACACCTACTGCTTAGCTATCTCTTGATGCATATCTTCAAAAGCATCGCTGGACATGTACACTCTTCAGAACACAAAATATATGGGCATTCCCTGAACATTAGAATCTCTCCTTTCCCTTTTCTCTCCTTCAATTGTTCTGCCTGTCTTGCTGGAGGAAAGAAGTCCACTCCCGTTGCTTACATTAGTTTGCATTTGGGTTGCCAGTGACCTGCTTTCAACAGATGGAGAGGGAACAGTCCATTCTTATCCTGGAGGTCAGTATACTCCTCTCTGAAAGAGCACTCCTTTCTGAAAGAGGCACTTTGCATTTAAATCCTGCAAGTTCTCTATCTCAGGCCTAAAATGGAGGTCTCGCATTCCGGTAAGTGCTTTCAATAGCAGGCTGCACAACTCCTGGGTGGCTGTCACCGCCTTACAGGTATCCCCAGAAGTTCCAGCTGTGAATCCCACTTTCCCGTAAGCACCTGCTGCCAGGCTGCCCGTCTGCGTCCCAGCCCGGCAGGCAGCTGGGTGTCTGGCCACAGTCCTCAGTCCTGCAATGCCTGCTGGCTGGTCTACCTTCAGGACCTACCTCAGCGGCATGAATTCTGCTCCCAGAGCCCTTAGCTGTCAAGTCTGCAGACTTCGCTGCAATAATGCCTACATCTCTTTTTAAACATAGCCCATGGGCTTTGTTGGCTTAAGTTCCCCTCTAAACATTAGAATAACATTAGGTTCCTATCACTTAGGTTAACTACATTGAAGATAGTGAAAAATGCAGCCATTCGGGTCCATTCTTGCATGGTGATGTACATCCTCAAGACAGCTAGAGTGTCTGTCCATTCCTTTTTTGTGCAAAGGAGCTAGCCTACCAAAAACCCTCCTAGGTCCAGCTAAGCAGCGAGGCATTATCAGCCACTTCAGCGAAAGAAAGAGGAGCCCATTTTCTGCAGAAAAGCTTGTCACGGATTGAGCCAGAGGATATGCTTTTCTCAGTGCTGAGCCAGCCTGCTCCAGCACACCTCTAGCAAGCCCTCTGCTGCTGAAGGTGCCCTCTGGAATTCTGTCATGGTTTAAATCCTATTTCCCATCCTGCTCAGTGATAGTCTTTCTGGGTCAGCATAATGCTGTGAGGTTGGGGTTTTTTTTTTTCCTCCCCTATGATATCCATGTTTTGAGTCCTCTTTTTATTCTTTTGGCTCAGCCTCACAAAGCCATAGTGTGCACTTTTATAGCTATGCAGATGTTACCTGATCTAATCTCCTCTTCTGCCTCCTACGCTGCAGTTTCTACTTTGACCAACTGTTCTTGTTCAGTAATGTCTATCCTACAGTTCTGTGAAGCACAAGCTGAACAAAACCAAAGTAGTAACTAGAAAATGGTGTGGCTGTTCAGTGAGTGCCGCTTCTCCGGTAGTCTTCTTCTGACACTCTTTACCATCTACCTAGTACTTGGGGAAGAAGGATAAAGCTTCTTCTCGTAACTTGCTAAAACTGTCATCTGAGAACTGGCTGACATTTATTTATATAGGGTTTTTTAACGTTCCAGTCAAAAAAGGGGACATACGGTGGCCAACTCTGGCTGCAATCTCCTTTGATTTTTGTTCTCTTTGATCTCTATCCCAACACAGAAGGTCACTCATTAAATATCAGAACTACTGAAGCTTTTTCTTCTCTCAGGATAGGCAGAAATATATGCACTTGAGGAGCCTGTGGTTTTTACCATATCACAGATGGTTTTTCATCTAGAAGCTCTGTTTGGACTCCTGATATTTCTAGTCAGTAACTGCTTATTCTGCAAACTTTTCTGTGAATTACAGTGGAAACAATTCTGGAGTTTGGTACCAACTAATGCAAGGCTAGAGAACATCGATCTCTGTTTTTAAGGACAGCTCTCAGGGAAAGTCTTGAGATGGGTCTTATTTACTGGACTGCCTGAAAACAGCCAAGGAAGCTATGCAGCAGGATTATCACCTTCCTTAGGTTTTAGCCAGTTCATGTAACCGATGGAAAAAAAAAAAAATAAAAGCAGCCTTTCTCCTCCCTCCCTCCCACCACATTTTTACTCCTCTGCAAGCGCAGCCAGCTGAGGTGTCAGAGCTGTGCAGAGCTCCGGGAGCACCAGCAGCCTCCCACGCTCAGCAGAGACGTGTGCTTCAAGAGGCCAGCCCAGCCTGCATAAACCTGCCTGCACATCCCGCGGTACCTGTTTCTTCCCCTGACAGGAGAGGGAGAGAAGATGACTATAGACGAGGCCTAAAATTAAGTGAAGGGAATCCACGCCTTAAAGTTCAGAAAGATACTTATGAAGAGCTCTTGAACTCAGCCTTAATTTGCAATTCAGGGGCTACATTCATTTGCAGGCATGTGACTGAAACTTACTTGGCAGATAATTCTACTTGAACAACCTACATTTCACAGCAGACCTGAGGAAAAGAGAAAACTTTTCCTCTGCACAGCCTGTCTCTAGGAAAAAAAACAAAAAATTAAACTCTTTTCAAAAGAGGTTTATAAAAACATAAAATGTTTATTGATATGTTGCAAAATGAACAGCACGTTTATTGCATTAGCCACACAAACAGTGTTAGAAATCATTCCCAGAAGTTAGCCACAGAACAGATAATGAAAGGAAACATGAAAAAAGAGTCAAGAAAGCCCAGTCGCTATTGGTATACTGCTCCCTTAAGGCCCAGCCACTAATGAACCCTAGATATGAGACAGTCTCTGCAAATATGTTCCTGCAGAATTTTAAAACGAATAATAGCTTCTGGGCTGGGGCAGGCTATGAATTCTTCTTACGGAAAATTTGGCTGGTTTTAAAGCCTTTCTGAATTATCACTGGATTCTCTCTCATGACCGAAGCCATATGTTAAAGAGGTAAAAACTGGCTCCTGGTCTTTGCTACACTGAGTTCTTGCCAGTCTGAGCAGGCAGATTGCTTCCAAGGATGTCAATGCCCTCTGGTATTGCTTATAACACGGCTAACAGCAGCCCAAAGGCTGTGGTGAATTACTGCAGGGCTCAGAGGCAACATATAACCACTTCAACTCAGAAAGACACATTCTTCTGCAGCAGAAAGCGAGCGTGTATGAGAGACCTTGTGCCTCCACCTGCTAAAAACTGAGAGTCTTGGGGTGGGCAGGGAGGGGGAAGAAGGAGAGGCAGGTGTTTCCTCAAACTGTCCGTTAGCTTTGCTGCAAAAGAAGAGAATTCATCACTGTAAAACAACTGGGCAAGAAGAATCTTCTTCTTTTTCAGTGGAGTGAAATTTAGGAGCCCAGAGGCAAATGAGAAAGATAACATCTATCTTCTTCAGAAGCTTCAATTTCTGTAACCAAGAAAAAGCACTACACAACTTTCTAGTGTGGGGAGCCAGGGCATTCAAATCAGCCAGAGCTTCGAAGGGATTTGCTGCTCTTTTTAAGTGAATACCAAAATACCAAGACAGCTATGAACTGCTAGGTCATGATTTATGACTTTTTAAAGAAAGAAAACCAAAGTGGGACAGCCTAAAATAAAAAAAAAATATTGAAAATAAATCTCTTCCCTGTCTGCTATGTCCTTGAAAGGTGTATCTGTTTCTCCAGTCTTATCTTGAGTCCAGCAATTTTTGGAGGCTTCCTGAGCTGCAACAAATTTGACACAGACTGTTCTGCAGCCTTTGGAAAATCCCTGTGTTATAGCTATGGCCAGCCCCAGATCTTCTCAGAAGTTCCCTCGTCTCTGTGCTTCAGCCTATTTTCTCCTATGATCCACCCCACCTTCCCACCCCATGCTGAACATTAGAAGTTATTTGGTCCCTCTGCAGAGCAGAGATCCAACCTCTTGTTTAGCAAGGACAACCCTGACACTGCAAAAGCTGGCAGTCTATTCCCAGTTTTTCTCAGGATCTCTGTCTCCTTGACTCATGCTCAACAAGATTTTCCACACAGATGTCCAGGTTCATTCCACCTAATCAAAATGCACATGCAGCAAAGAGAGATTTCCAGTATCATCAGATCTTACATGGTGTGAAACGTCATCTTGAAGTACTTTTTCCTTCCTGGTGGCTATAGAAGGAAACACAGATAACTACACTTCTAGCCTAAGTAGCGCATTGCTGTGTCCAACATTAGATGAGACTAATTTGGGCCATATTATTTAAATTTTCCATAAATATATCTCAGGACGAACATTAGTTGCATTCTGTGCCACATGAGCTACCCATCCTTTAGCCAGCTATTTTCAGAGTTGGGGAGATCCTTCTGAATACATTTATTCTCTCAGATGTTTAAGTACAGGTCTAGCCTAACATATCTGTTCTTTTTTTGCAGCATATGGCTATGATTTGCACATCTTACACATATCTTTGAGAAATCCTGTCTAAGCTTGAATACTGAGGTGTGAGCAGTGTGGTAATTGAAGGGTACATATACAAGAATAACAAACTGTGGTGGCACCTGTCACTTCTGCTTTTGACCCATGGTACAAGAGTTAGTCCTCCGACCATGCAGAAGTACTGTTGAATGAAGGCTCACTACACAGAGAACATTATAGCACCATCAGAAATACAAGTACTTACTTTGGTCTGATGGGTACTGCTAGTGATAGAAATTGTGTCTAACTCCTCCCCAAGTAAACTCACTCTCCCTCAGGAGTAAAGTTTTTTATATTAGAGTCTTTTAAATTAGAGTCTGATGTTATCAGAGGATTCGCCAGTAAAGCCAGCTTTTTTAAGTCAGTAGGATACATCTGTAGGATTACCAGGATTAGTCTCAAAAGGCTAAGTTCAACAAGAGTTTTAGGCATACATCTGACATAGAACAAAAATGTACTTCCAACATTTACACCCCAGTGTAATCTTCCACTTGCAACTTCCCCGAGTCCTGCTGGTGCCTATGTCTATGCTATAATGATAAAAAATATTAACCTTCATTCTGGATTCTCCCTGTCCTATTCCCCTGTGAAGCCAGGTCAATTGGGTTTTAAAATACTCCTCAGATTAAACTTCCTGCAAAAGATCACAATGATTGACATTACAGGATCACATCTGTGTCTGTTTTACCCAATTGCCAGAGCACTTACCTGGCAGGTAGGTGTCCTGGTTTTAGCTGGAATAGAGTTAATTCTCTTCCTAGTAGCTGGCACAGGGTTCTGCTTTGGGTTTATTATGAGAAGAATGTTGATAACACCCTGATGTTTCCAGTTGTTGCTAAATTGTGTTTAGACCAAGTCAAGGGCTTTTCAGCTTCTCCTGCCCAGCCAGTAAGAAGGCTGGAGGGGCCCAAGAAAGTTGGGAGGGGACACAGCCAGGACAGCTGACCCAAACTGGCCAGAGAGGTATTCCATACCATGGGACGTCATGTCCAGTTTGGTTGGGGGGGAGGACCACAGCTCGGGCATTGTCGGCGAGTGGTGAGCAATTGCGTTGTGCATCGCTTGTGTTGTGTATTCCAATCCTTTTATTATTATTGTCACTTTATTGTTGTTATTAGCGTCATTGCTAGTTTCTCCCTTTCTGTTCTGTTAAACTGTTCTTATCTCAGCCCAAGAGCTTTACTTTATTTTTCCAATTCTCTCCCCCACCCCACTGGGTGGGGGGGAAGTGAGCGAGCGGCTGCGTGGTGCTGAGCTGCCAGCTGGGGTTAAACGATGACAGTCAGGTTTTATTCCTTTTCTCCCTGCTGGTTCCAAAACAGAGACTTAGCCACGCCTACCAGAACAGGTTTTTAATTCTCCAAGTTCTTGTTTTTGTGAGAAAATTACACTGCATCTTTCATTTTACATTATTTCACTAGATTTCTTTATTTACTGGTAAAGTCAGAGAGAAAGGTCAACTTTTTAGGCTTTTGATCTAGAAGTACTATGAGAACTGAGAAAAAATAATCATATTCAAGTCCCTGTTCCAGGGATTAATTAAATGCCCAAACCAGAGCAATTTCCATAGAGTTACTGAGTGCTGTGCATCCTTGTACTTACAGCACGTCCTTACATATACTCTTTTCAGCTATCTAGAAAGTCTGGTGATAATGTGCAGAGGTCTCCTACCATCCCCCATGAACTCCCTAACCACTGGCTGTACGCAGATTTTGCTTGGGGGAAGGTTTGGGTTTGGATTTTTTCTTGGTTTGTTTTATTTTTTTTCCCTATTTTTAACATTGAACTTCAGAAGAATTTTAAACAGCAGCACTAAACAATTCTGGCAGATTTTCACCCATTTTGTTGCTTTTATTTTGCCTAAACTTTTCCCTGTAGATATCAGACACTGGATGTTATACATCAAGGTTTCCACAGAGCAAAACATCCAAGAGTTAAGCATTTCAGCACTGAGTTTTGTAATGCTGAAGTTCCTTTGCAGATTTACCTTCAGGCATACTGTGAACTCAAGTACCCTATAGCTTTTTATAAAAGGCTATAAAGGAAATGCAGTTTGTGAGATTCTGATAAACAAGAAAAGCTGCGTACTAAAATCTGAGCCATGTTGAAATGTAAGCTTCTGGGAATACCATTAAAAATGGTAAAAAAATAAATCTAAGACAAAACCCAAACAGTTCTATAATGCTAAGATATACATTCTCTTAACACAAATAAAACTTGTTTTTCAAAACTCTGAATGTGTTTTCTCTTGGTCTTGGTTTTCTGTAAGTAACACTTGAGAAAGCAATACCACAAAAATCAGGTGGTCTCTGATGAGCTACAAATGTATAGGTATTGGTACTCTGTTCTAGACAGTCGTGTCTTTAAATATACCTCCCCTAACAATTCTTTAGAGATAACAATAAAGAAAAAAAATTTCCAGCAAGCTCTGTGATGAGATATAACAGATGGGACTGCATAACAATTTTAGCTGATGCTACACAAAAGCACTGCTCCCTGCTTCTTCTGAGCAAGGAGCCCATGCTGCTGTGCAGCTTTGTTGATTTGGCTTCCAGGTGGAAGCGAGGATATGTTCCTTCCTCTGAAGAAATCCCAGCCTCTATCATTCCAAAACAAAACACTCATTAGCAAGCAGGTTCTGAAAAACTCTTTGCACTGAGTTTTGGTGACTTTCCAAAAGACACTCCCAAAACTTTGAGCATTTCCTTGTTTGCCTACTCTGAACAAAGCAGCACTACATTTTATTTTCAGACAGCACTGGCCAGACAGACAATGCACAAGCCAATGCAAGGCCAAAATGGCTTTTCAAAGCGTTTAGCTTCTGTCTTGCTACAGCTTGATGCAGATGCCCCTGTGACCCCAGTCAATTTTTATCAGCACAACAGCTCATGGGGAACACACTCTATTCAAACAGAGAGGAGAGGAAGAAAGAGGGGTCATGATCCGGAGGCTTCCTCCTACCCTGCCTGTGCACTCATTCGTCCCCGTGCAGAGCTCTATATTGTGTCAATAATCTTTCCTATAAAAAAGATGAATCAAACTAAAATCTTTGCAGCTTGACTCCCTCCCTCCATTTTCTTGGATTGCATATTTTTGCTTTTTTAAGTACATCAAGAATGATTCAAGCTATACCTCATTTTTTAATGCATTAAAAGCTGTACTTTAGGACTTAGAAGAAAATATTTTGAACTAAAATGGAGGATTCAAAGTGAGTATTCCAGTGTTTCTCCTCCCATTTCCTTTGATGTGATCCAGGAATAACTCAAGGGGAATGGAGTTGCATTTTACGAAAGTTAGCATTAAAAAGGTCAGAGTCAGAAGGTCTGAAATGAATATATTGGTGCTTAATGTAGCTAGCAGAAATTGCTCAATGGATTCAGCTTATTATAGCAGAAAGCCTTGTGATGACTGTAGATTGTTTGTAATAGGGAAGCTATCAAAAGTTTGTGCCATATGTTTTCAAAGTGTCGGTCCTTTCTTAGCCTCTACTTCTGTTCCAGCTGCTTCTCCAATCACACAAGTGTCCTTCTGATCACAACACACTTGGCAGTCAAATAGATACAATTATGTACCACAAACTCTGGGGCTAAACTCTGTACTGCAATTGGGATGTTCTGGTAATAACGTCAGATGGGAGAAAATACAGCGCAGCCACAAGGCTAGAGGGACACAGCAGGCTTCAAACCCTTCCGAGCAAAACAAACCGTATTATTTCCGTGAGCTGCACTTAAATAAAACAACTCTTAATAGAAGAATTACTTCCACATATCTCCAATTTCTAAGTTGACAACAAATTTTCTTTAACAGAAGTCTGCTGCTTCAGATTTTTACTGTCATATACACATGAGATCAAAGGCAGAAGCTGACCTTTAGATATTGTCTGAGGTGACAATGTAGGAATGGGCTGTGAAGAGTCATTAATGAGGAGCTTCATTATTTCTTCTGCTACAGAGGGTAGGGCAGGCACACAGAAATCATTCTGCAAAATGCTGATTACCAATGACACTGAACAAGCTCATACATATCTAAGATAATTCTCGTATCTGAGATGAAGCTTTTATTAATGACTACTATAACGACCTTGAGAGTGTCGTGGTGGTTTTTTTTTTCCTTTGCCAGGTAACTTCTCTTAAGAGAGAAACGTGAACTCAGTAGTGCCAGTTATCTAGCTGGGATTGACTTCTTCGTTACAGTGAAGTCTTTTCACCTTGCTGCAATAAGGTAGGTGTGTCATACCTGCCTTAGGTCCCTTTATACAGCCAGAGGTATTAAAGGCACCACAAAGGGAATGCGAACCCAGCCTTTATTTTTGAATCGGTGCATTCCTTTTCACAGAACTGACATATTTAAAACAACTCTGACACACTTTGCTATGCTTGCCTTTCCAGGTGCCCTCCTTTTCCCTTTCACCTGTAAACTTCCTAAATGCGCTATAAATACCTGTTGTCTTTTTTCTTTCTGTTTCATCCCAGTGTCTCCCCAATTAATTTTATTCCAATAACATTTAAATCCAATTTCCATTGTCAATAGAAGCTGCCTAGATATCTGCTTCTGAGGGAAGGTATGAGGCAGGTGTCCAAGCTTCCATTCTAGACAATGAATTGAATTAGTACAGTCAGTGGAGCCTAGAGAGAAATCCAGCTGACGAGAAGCTTCATTCAGTTGACTAAACTGTAGGTACTGAATGATATTTTAGATGCTCTAAGGAACCTGAGACACATTGTCATTAGGCTGTCAGATATGACAAAATATCTACAAGACACCACTTCTATCCTTGAGGGGTAGATGGACACCAGGTAGACACCACAGAGCATCTCAGATCGCCCTAGATGCCAATATCTAGGCACCTGTATCCTGTCCTGGGTGTCTATTTCCCAGTGAAATATCTTCTTTAAGCCATATTTAGAATCGTGTTGCAGCTTTTTTGTTTTCTTTTAGTAAAAAATGCTATATCTCTGTTACCCTAATTTAATTTCTGTCTTATGGAAGCCCTTCACATTAGTAAAGTCAAGAGCTGACTGAAGGGGGCAGGAAGAAAATGCTTTGCCAGGATAAAAACTAGAGACAGTTGTCTTGCATCAGTTATTCAGAAGAAGATGAAGGAGAAAAGCTTAATGTTGGAGATCAAATGCAAACTCTGGGCAGATCTGTTCTGACTAACACAGGACCATGGAGAGCACAGAACCAGTCTACATCTCTTCTGCTGAACAAAGCTGCACTAAGACACGTTCCCTGGTCGTTTACCTTACTGGTATAGCATGATCATACCCATACATTATCTTACCATTTATAGCAGGGTAACTGCATCCAAACGGTGGAGAATAGTTCCTGTCTTGTGTTACTCCCCAAATGGTGCCTGAAATTGTGGGACTTGCTAGTTGCCTGACTGTCAAAACCAATCAATCAGACACTAACAGTTTAAATGTGATCAAGTTCCTTTGTTTAACTGAGTAGCGCTGACGTCCAAGGCATAAAAGGAACACTCAGAGATGACAAAAGCATTGCAAAGAAACTAAGTGAATTTTTTGCGTCAGTTTTTGCTGTAGAAGAAATGGGGTAGATTCTCACATGAGAACCCGGGGCAGGGGAGGGGAGGGGCTGAGCAGTGAATTTCTCTGAAATTGAAGGAACAGAGGAAGTGAGTATGGTACAAGAGGACCAAATGAACTCCAATAATTCACCAAAACCAGAGAGAATTCATCGAAGTATTCAAAAAGATCTGAAGGATGGAAGAGCTGAACTACTAACAGCAGCATGTAACCCCCTCCTAAAACTTCCTTAATACCTGAAGAATGGAGGCAAGCAAACATGACGCCAATCTTTAGAAAAAATTTCTGAGAAGGTTGGGAGAACTACAGGCATGTAAGATGAGAGCTGAACAAGAAAAAGCAGTAGAAACTGTAATAACAAAACAGATGTGAAAAATAAGCTCTGAGAAGAGTCACCTGTAAAGGAGACACTTGCCTTGCAAACCTCTTGCAGATCTTTGAATGAGCCAGCTGAGCTGGCACATGGATAAAGGTGAATTATCTGAATTTCCCCAATCCTTTTGATAAAGTCTTTCACCAAAAGCTTTTAAAGAAATTAAGTAGTCACACCAGAAGTGAACATTTTTTAGCAGAAGAGAAAATGTAGTAGCTATTTAATATGGCTAAATAATTGGCTAAAAGATAAGAAACAGTTAAGGTTTCCTACTAGTAGAGAGAGATCAACAGTAATAGAGGGCTGTGCTGTTTAAGTTTTATTAAAAAATGGAAAAGCAAGTGAGCTGTGCCCTGAAAAAGTTTCATGATGTTACAAAGTTATGCATGCTAGAAGAACAGGGTCTAAATGTCAAGAATTACCTAGATCTTCACAAGATTCAATACATATGCAATTAAATGGCAAATGAAATTCAATGTACTTTAACATAAAGCAATGCAAATGGGGAAAAACAATCCTACTTTCTCATTAAAAATTATGATCTCTAAGCTGAGCGTTACCACTCGGGAGTGGGACCTTGGGATCATGATCATCAATGTACATCAATGTACATCACCTCAGTACTCAGCAATAGTAAAAAAAAAAAAGAAACAACAAAAAAAACAAAAAAAACCACCCTCCCCCAACTGTTAAGAATTATTAGTAGAACAATAAAAAAAAAAAAGAACAAATATCACTATGCACTATACAAATCCATTATTCACTCACCCAGGAACACTGTGTGCATTTGTAGTTTGTGTGTCTAAGGAAGGGCATATTCAAGCTCGAAAATATTTAGAAAAAGAAGAAAAGGATGATCAAGAATGTGGAAGAGCTTCCATATGTAGAATGACTGAGGAGGCTGGGGCCTTCAAACCTGAAAAAGAGAGTACCTAGGAAAGTATGACAGAGATGTACAAACCATACATGGCATAGAGACACTGGAGATGAATTGGCTGCTTACTGTCTCTTCCTGTATGTGTTTAATCCCAAAAGGAACTCATTTTTTTGGACTGAAAGATTATACAGTTTAGATCAGACTAAAGAGTTTATCAGTGTAAAAAGGGCTGCCTAATATTCTTCATTTATTTCACCTTTTTAGTTCTCCATTTTGCAATACTTAGAAGATGTCTGTTTCATTTTTGTGGAGAGATAAAATGGGCATATAATTCTTTGCATATTTCTTTTTATAGAAGTCCAATATTTGGGCAGTAGGGATCATAAAATATGCTACATTAAGCTTATATTATGCAGCATCCTTTTGTGTGATGAAGCCACACTGAATTATACAGGAAAATGGGAATTATGAAACATTATTACTAATAGATTACTACATCATTCTTCAGCTTTCCGTAGTTATGAAATAATTCTAAAAGCAAAAATAAACCATGAAGGGATGCTATATTTGAGAAAGAAAAATACTGAAAAAATATGCAGCGTAAGAAAAGAGGAAATAATACATTGGTGACTGTGCACATCTGCCTTTGTGGATTGCTATAACTATCTTATAACTACATTACAGAGGTTCTGTTGTGCTGTCTGTGATGCTCCAGGGTAAAATAAATATTATAGGCAGAGCTAATAGTTTTTATTAGACCAACAGGTTTGCTCAGAAAAAGCAGAAAAGCTTTCAGGCACACAAGCCCTACAGATATGAAAGAAGCAGACAGAAGTCTGCTTCCAATGCTTTAATAAAGCATTGACTTCCTACGAGCTCTACCTGCTAAAACCCAGACTCAAGCCAGAGCTCCTGGAGCTCAGCAGATGTACACAAAT
The DNA here is from genome assembly GCA_034782735.1 of Sagittarius serpentarius. Lineage (NCBI taxonomy): Eukaryota > Metazoa > Chordata > Aves > Accipitriformes > Sagittariidae > Sagittarius > Sagittarius serpentarius. Next base: position 17,714,874 of record JAVKLA010000017.1, read on the forward strand.
GATCTAGGGGACAGATGATCAGTGTGGCTACCTCCAAAGCCAGGAGAAAATATGGAGGTAAAAAGAATGATGGTTTCATGGAATGGAAGGAGAATCAGATGAAAATGTCCCGTCCTAAACTCATCCCTTCCATACTCTTTTTTTCTAGCAGAAGACATCTTGCACTTTCCCATTAATCACTCTGAGATTGTCCTGAAGACTGAGGACACTCACTCTCTGTTCTTTCAAATATGACTGTGTTGGAGAGGACGCAAGAAACCTGAACATTGTCTCAAAGAAATTACACAGGGAAAAAAAAAAATCTGAAAAATGCATACAGGGAAGGAAGGCAAAATAAAACGTATTTGTGCTCAAGAAGAGCTATACAACAGCTGGAGTTTTGTTAGAACAACAGTTGTAGCTGAGGATTTGTGACTCACAAACAGATGTGTGAAATCTTTTCAAAAAGGAACATTACTTGGTCATTTTTATGTTCAATTTTATATATTTCTGCTACAGAATTATCTTTTTACTACCAAGAGTAGTCACAATATTCACATTTCTAAAGCTAATCCTTTGATTTGACATCAAATTTATGAATGCAAATTGCATACAAACTTTGAAACTTATACAAAAAAACGCTTGTCAAATACCATGAGAAGTAAATAAGAACATCATAATTTTAATAGAGATTTTCAGCGCAATTCTTTTTCATAGGATTGCCAGGTGGGATGATGCATTATGCCACTCTGACGGAAAGGGAAAGTTTTACTCCTGACCTGAGGAACACACTGTAGGCACTAGATAAGTTGTTACACTTTTCAGAGCATTAAACTGTTTAAATTAACCTTTGAAGTTTCTTTGCACATATTTGTCCATAAGCTGTTTAAGCTGCTACAGCTCAGTGCAACAGTGAAAGGCAGAACTGTAAACAACATATTTACTGTCAGCATTTCCACTCCATCTAATCCTCTAGGTTGTTACCTTCCATCCATATGAATGACAGATTTCACCCTTTCAGAATTACGCTATTTTGTATAATAAAAGCAATATAACAAAAACCAGGCAACTATATGTATTGATTTTTACTACTTTGATGCTTTCTTTTGAAATATTCATCATTCCAGATCAAGAAATTCTCATGCCAAAATGCGAGCCTGAGCAATCTCATTCTTCATATTTTCCACCTGTATTCTTGACTCATGTAGATGAAGACAGCACTTCTCCATAAGCATCAGAGTATGTCTCCCCGTCCTGCATCCTCCCTCTGAAATGATAGTCCTTTCTCAGGACATGATGAAGGCTCAAAAAATGGGTATTTGGGGAAAAATCTCTTTGTATTTTTGCTCACAGTTGACCTGGCTCCCTGTTATGAGAGAGTTCAGTGGAAGTGATTCCCGTCTCTCTAACTGCATGGTCTGCTATACGCCCCTTGCAAGAAGGGGTTTCCTTACTTCTACAAACATATGCATTAAAAACATGGGACTTTTTCCTATGCTTCCTGTATTTTTTAATATGGGACATAGGATGTAAGGCTGAAATAGAGTCAGTTCTCTTGCTACCCATTCCCTTCCCAGCTCTGCTCCTTACAAGCCCAGAAATGTCTCTTGGGCATCAGCAGCGGTGGGCAAGAAGGATAGATCCCCAGTCAGCTTTCCCTTCTCCAGGCTGAGCCAACCCCACTCTCTCAGCAGTGGCACTCCCCCAGATCACTGCTTTTCTTTTAGTAAACGTCACCATGGGCCAGTGGTTAGTCAAAGTCTAGCATGGTCTGTCTATCAGCGTTACAAATTCCTTTTGTGGCTTGCTGCAGGGATCCTGGCATATTATTATGATGGAGGCATTTATGCTAGATGCTGCCCTGACACATGGAGTTCAATAGGACAGTAAAACTGTAAATTAAGACAGACCTCAAATGGGTTAGTCATTATGGAAAAGTAAGAATGTGCTTACCATTTTTGATAAAAATTGAACTTCAACAGCTTTAAATAACTTGTCTGAGGTCAGAATGAACTGAATTATGAAATAAGGCTAGTGAAATGTCAACCTTAATTAGGGGTTGTCATTAAAATAATAGCACCACAGATGACAAATACATATTCAAAGAGTTCAGTGATAAATGCTAACCAGGGGAAACATATTCGGATACTATGGTGTTTTGATGATACTATTTAGAGATGAGTCTTGAAGAACAGCTGCTTTCAGAATAATTTGCTTGACAATTAAGATTGTTTTATGTAGTATCACTAATGCTACAACAAAAGATAACACAGAAGATAAAGGGGCTTCTTGCTATGAGGAATTTACAGACTAAGTGCTAAAATTAATTTCTAAGTCTCCATTTTTCAATTATGAATAAAATCAATACAGAAATAGCAAGCAAGGGCTCTGTGCCACAACAGTTTAAAAGCATTTCATTTTACCTTGCATTTCAGAGCAGTCTACGCAATTAAATTAACAAAATGTTGTAAAAAATCTCAAATGGCATTTTGTTTTGTTCTGTAAATGTATGCTTTCATATTTTATCTTATTTTAGGGTTATTTGGAAGAAGGGTCATCACTAAAATAATTTAATTACATGCTCGTGAATTCTACGGCATATTCTTTTCCTGGTTTTATAGTTGCAAATTTGTGTATATAGCTCAGGAATACTTTTGTGAAAACTGAACCTGAAATATCTGCTTCGGTGCCTCAGAGTAGCTGATAAACTATTTCCTCAAGTGTCACATCTTCTTGAAAGCTTCTTCTGCACTGATGGATTCTTTCATTCATTTGTTCATTCACAAGATCAATGTTAATATTCTTTCTCAAGAAGATGAGTAGAGATGAACATGGCTCTTGGCAGCCTTTTGAGTGCTGCCACTCTTGCTCATTTCTGTACAACTACAGGTAAGATCTTGTTCACCGATGTCAGTATTACAGATACAACAAGCCAGAAGCTTCCTTTGTTAATTTTTTTTTTTTCATGGATAATATAGGTGGGCTGTAGAAAAAAATTTTGCTTCTGAACTATATCAATCTATCGTGTAAGATCAAAGTCAGATCAGCTCTAGACTGAGAATCAGACTGAAATTTCATGAGAGGCTCACATGGAGTTTGAACCTTATATGAAAAAAAAGTAATTCCTCTGGTATTCAGAGATTTTCATGTTCAGGATTCTTTCTTTTCCCTCTAAATAAAATTAAAATAAAAGCATTCAAAGCATATTTAGATGGGTTTTAGATTTAATTTGTTTCTCTCATTTTGAAAGGGGGAAATACACTCTTAGCTTTAGCTGCTGTCTTGTTTCTTTTATATTTAGTTATTGAGGGGTATTTATGCCTATCAGTGTAAAAGACAGTGCTCACTTTTCATATTGATCCCAAAACTGTTCCTGCAGAAATGGGTGTTGCCTGATCTCAGCAGCCTAATCTTAGATACAATTTAAAATAAGTAGTATCGAAGAGGAGAAGGAGAAAGAGCAAGGGAACAAGAACTGGTATGAACAGAAATAGCTGGAGGGATATTGTGTTTCCCTCTTAACCTGGCCAGACCAGGTGTACACACCTTTCCAATTAGCTATAACAAACCATAGAAAGAAATCTGGCTTTCAAGCTCACTGGAAAAATTTGGTTGTCCAGGTATCCTCAACCGCACACTTTGGAATACAGCTACAAACTCTGAGGGTAATCGGGTGTGAAAAGGCTGTCACATCTAGCTGGAGCTCAGGTCACTTCGGGATGTCACACTAGCACAGAGCTGGAGCGTTGGATTAGTGAACACTGACAGTTGTTACTTAACAACTCCAGTTTTATAATCTAGGAAAAAACAACAACAAAAAAACCCCAACCAACCACGTGTTGGTGTTACATTATGTAAAGGAAACTCTTTAACCTCCAGCAGCCACAATGTACTCCTATTCCATTTGACGCAATGGCTTTAACCTTTGCTAAAATGCGAAAGTGATTTGGTCCATATTAATTAAATCATGAATGCCCCACTAACGTGCTAAGCTCCTCATGTGTTTCACTGTGTTGAATCTGGCCAGCCTACACTGCCCTGACGACACACAAAGTTATTTTGCGCTGCCGCAGAGCAGTAACACCTCTCAGAGAACCACAGGCGAGTCTCTGCTAATAACGGAAACAGGGCAGGGACACGGGTGCGGGGACTTGATTACCCGTGCTGTTAAACTGTCAGGCTGCTCCCTGACCGTTTTGGGCACTGTTCAGGAGTTAGCAGAGGCTGGGCAGCAGTTCCAACGTGCAGCCTTAGTGCTTTTAAGGGTAAAAGGATTTAATAGTACAGATATGGGACATTCTATGCTACAGAATGGTCCCACGCTTCTTTAATTTTCGGGTACAGACGTAGCCACAAGGTCTGCCTCTCTCTTCCCCTCCACAGCTAGCTAGGTAGCTATTTTTCTTTCCTTTTAAAATCCTCCTTTCAAAACCTTTTGTGAAACTTGTCAAAATGTGTCTCACCTGTTTAAAGTAGGCTTGAGAGCTGGACTCATCATATTGTGGCAAGATTTCTTAAAACAGTAGAATGGGTATGAACCTGAATGTAAGAAAAAAAGCTCAGTTGCTCTCTTCACTAAGGGTGCTATTTGAGACACTGAGAAAATTAATTAGATTGTGGGTAAACCTTGCGTAAAACAAGACAAATCTGAAAATATATTATATTCTTTGTATATTTCTCTTGAATAGAATATATGATAATATCAATATGCATTGACAGCATTAATAATACAGATGTGGTTTTGTATTCTGGTATTAAGCAATCCCTAATATTTTTAATGAGGGGTTTGGGTTTTTTTTCTGATTAGTTATTGTCTGGACATTAGAAAATATAACATATGGTCTAAATCAACTACAAAAAGTATTTTTAAATTTTGTAACTGTTTAAAGGCTCTACAAGGGAGTTTCATGGAATCAAGACATCAATGGTCTCCACCAAAAGAGAAGCAATAGGACTTCAGTGATCTAAATTCTATTATGCTTTTAAATTCTTTAGGAAAAAACTTATATTGCTGGTGAAGGATAATCTAAGACTTAGCATATGGTCCTAGTTGTGACTTACAGACAATCTCTGTTAAAAATGCATATATTTTTCCAAGTCTGAATTTCTCCACCTAAAATTTCAGTGACAGAGGAGTTTGTTTTCCTTATTTTGTTTATATTCCACACAGTACATTTGAAATATTCTTGTAATTAAAACAAAACATACTTGTGCTTGTTTTAGTCTCTGAGATGTAAATCCAGAGACTAAAAATCCAGTTGTGTGGATTCCCTACACCTGCAACCTGGAGAGTTGAACTGAACATTTGTGACCAGAGGAGAGAAACTTCATTTATTTCGAAATTAATTCCTCCACCCTGAGAGGCAGAGTATAGCCTGCACACCATACTCATGCCATGCTCCTAGTTGTAAGGCACTCAGTTGTTGCTTATACTTCTGATTTCTCATCCCTGAGTTTTTGCTTATACATACAAAGGGAAGAACGAGCAAAGCAAGTTTTGTGTTATCTTTGTATATTCCAAGTGATGCAAAACAACTGTAGTATAGTGGTTAGTCTACTCCAAAGTGTGCTGTGATGATACCCTGCAATATTGACTCAGACTACCTCCACATTAATCACGTGTGTCCGAGCCAGACCTCTGATTAGTCTGGGAAATGGTGAATAATAATAAATACAATAAAAAAAAACAAAAATGTTTGGACTCAGCTCAGAGGCATAGCAAGAACACGACAGCAATTACTCATCAGCACTTTCACCTGCAACTATATGCAAAAGGATTTGTGTTTTATTAGGTATAGCAGGTCTTCCAGGAAAGGAGTGAGGCACCTTGACAGCCTGTGCATGGGAGAGTCAGGTCTGCCCCGGGCATGCAGTGCACATTCAATGGATAAACAGACGATTTCATTTACTGATGCCTGTCAATCTCAGACCTTTCACAAATACAGATATTGTTTTTAAGGATAAAACCACTGAATTATTTAAACCTAAGAAACTGGCTGCCAGTTGTGCACATTAATTGCTTATCAATAATAGTTGCACTTAAATATATTATGTTTACAGTGAATAACTGGCAGATACCTCACCATCACCACTAGCGTCTCTGTTAATTCTCTGTTAACTTTGTTCTGCAATTACTGATTTTCCAGGTGAGCTGATAAGCAACTGAAAGCCCAACAGCTACAGTGAGATTCCAGAGTCATTCTCTTCTGTTAATAATGTCAGAAAACAATCCAGAAGGCTAACAAATTCTTACAGTAAACTTGGGGTTTTTTGCATCCTCTTTTACTAGAAATAAAAATTACTTGAATTTTAGGATGTTAATATCAGAATTAGAGCATAATCTTGGTAGAGATAAAAATCTTGCTATTGATTGCATCTCTGAAATGGCAAATGATAGACAGAAAAGAATTTTTGGTAGCCAGGTACAAATTTTCTCCGGTTCCTTTCTCTAAAAGTTTGAAAATTCTATAAAATACTAGGTAAAGAGCTTCTTGCTATGATCTACTCTAATAAAAAGTTTGCAAAAATCATGGATAAATTATGACCATTTTAAATATATATTAAAAAAAAAGGAATACCATAGTATCTCTTGCATTTCTATGCCAATCTTGCTTGGTAATATTTTGTAATTCCATTTGGAGGGTGGGGAGAAAAAAAAAAGACTGGAAAAAGCTGAGATCTTCATATCCTGCTAGAACAGAGAAGGCAAACCAATTTCCAAGAAATAATCAGAACTAGAGATAAAGCTGGCAGGTTAACCTGCTTCACCCTTTTTGTTGTACTACAGGACAGTAAAAACGGGAAGGGGGACTGGGAGAGGAGAGGGAAGAGAAAAGAGGTGTGCAAAAACCAGGCAAAGGACTGCACATGCTGAGCACCTGGGTCTCAGTCAGTCACAAACGCAAACTGAACGATGCCGTGGCTCTTTTACAGGCTTCCTGAACACTAATTAACAGAAACTTAAAAGCAAACAAAACCCCTGATTGATCATATTATCCCTTCAGTAAACAAGGGTCCAAGAAAATGTATAAGCTGAAGAGTTTTGACATTCTCAGCGCTTTTCCTGGTGTTAAGCTGGAAGAGTTCTTGCAAATGCTGTATTTGATGAGACAGGACCTGCATGTTCTCTTCTGGGTTTACACCATGGATGAGACATAAACACCTGGCTTTGTTTTTTATTTTTTAACGTAAAATGATCAACACATCATGTCTGGTTTACTATAAGTGCAAATATATGGTGAGTATGGACTGAGGTTCCAGAGCAGGAAACTACTAGTTACCACAAAACTGGAGTGCTGGAGTGATGTACTCCAAAACCGTCAAACAACAACACTACAGAAGTTAAGAATGCATATGAAACATAACCTTTATAAAATCTGACTGGTCTGACATCTTTCCATGTTAGTTTGCGAGGAAGGAACTTACAAATTGTAAGCAATAGTGGAGCTGAAGATAGCAATCTTTCAGGAAAAAAACATTACTAACTATTAAAATACAAATTTTCAAATTTTATCTCACTTTACTTTTTATTTCAGTTTCAAAAAAGGCATGCTTGATGTTTAGGAAGTAGTTAATATTTACTTACAGCTTGACAAAACTGGATCCCACTATATAGATAACCAGAATGTATCAGCATCATTCATTTATCTGAATCAGTCTTTCCCCATTCACTCCTACCAGACTGTAAACTCCTAAGGGCAGGGGCTGTGGTGGTCCCAGCTCCTCATTTACTTCTGCAATGCATGGAATAATAATGTCTACCCACCCAGCTCTACTACTTTTCCCTTCTATTTTCTCTTTTTAGAGGACCACCAAGGTTTTATTTTCCACTCTCACTGGATATGCACTAGTGTTAGTTCCCTGGAGCCCAGAAAGTGATTTCTGGGTTGCAGCGGAGTCAGCTGAAAGCCAGGCTCATTAATTCCTATAAACTGTTTGAGTGAATCATTTCTCATACACTAAGACAGTTGCTTCCATTATTACAAGACAAATTTTAAATGTCACATGTGACATTTTATTTTTGTGTGAAATATTAAATTTCAGCAGATATAAAGGATCAAATTAAAGCCTGCTTTAATCTAACTGATTTCACCAAAAGCTCGCCAAAGTTCAATTTGCTTTTGATCTTCAAATGCCAGAAGAGATTGGTGTGATTACATGGACTCACATCATGGGAAAAATATATATCAAAGTGTGTAAGTAAATTACATGGTTATTCTTGCATTTTAAGATACGCTGAATCCCAAAGCAGTTTTTAAATGTTTGGGGTTTTTTTTTCCCAGAAAATACAGGTTTATTGGAACTGAAATTTTTGCCAGTGCGTGGTCTTTCCCAGTCCTTTCACTGGGACAACTGGCACAAATAAAAAATTTGAATTACACAGCTCACAACATAAAAACCTGTCCATCACTTATATTTTGATTTTTGGAACACTTTTTGGAGATGTGAGAAAATCCACCCAGATTCCCTCAAGTCAACTGATGTTACATCTACGTGAAAGAGGATTTTGGCATGGTCTCTCTTTTTTCCTCATACCCAAGAATGAAAATAGCCTTGATTTGATCACAGTTCAGAACAGGACTCTTTTTTTGAAATGCCAAATTTTACAAGACTACTTTTCACTGAGACCAATAAGCAACATGAAAAGTTTTTAAGAGGAAAGTAACAGTACTATGAAAACACACATATCAATATGGGCAATATGTATACCAGGGGAGGATAAGTTTCTCATTCCCTTCACTCATGTAGTAGGTTTATTGTCCTTGGAGGATAGTAAGCTAATTGGGAACTTATCGTTCGTGCTGACTCCAGAGGTATTTCCCTTTTTATTGAAGGTTTAAAACGTATCATGGGAACAACAGCTTTAGACTCGGAATCTACGTTTTACATGTATTCACAGTAAAATGGAGAACATTGTATACTTTCCACTTGAGACAAATACTGAACAGATATTTCATGTATCTTTGTGGCAGAGAAGATTTCCACCAGTTCAACATGGAAGTTGCTTGCACTACGACTGTAGTTTCAGAATTTCGGTACCTATTACATTGTTAGAAATGTTTGCAGAATAACTTCAATCAAGAATTTTTATTCTCCATTTTTAGGTTTCTAAAATTCACATGATTATAGTAGATAGACAACTGAATAATTATTTGACCAACTTTTTGTGCAACTGTGCTGCCTCACTATACAAATTAAATGTGTAGATAAATCATATGGGACAATATGGGTTTATTTGGGGCTCAGTTTTCATCCTAACAGCATCTTTTCTGTGCATTTTATTTACTGAATTGGATGAACAATTATCATGCAATGGTTATTAGGCCATACAGACAATAGTTTCCCAACACCAGCGCCCAGATCCAGGGCATTGTTTGATTTGTTTGCATAGATGGAACTTCTGGGTTCTAATCATTCTCAAGAACTCTATTGATGGTGAAAATAAAATCCCAGTGGACAACTGTTCCAAGCCAATGGGTGCTCCTTGACAGCCAATATTACTTTTCTGTATAACAATTCTCCTCCAAAACTCGGAAGGAGAAACAGAACAGAAACCAATTTGAACAGACAACAGGAAAGGAAACAGCCAGGAGACTTCTGCCACCTAGGCACACAGTAACCTTTTTACAACTTTCGCCTGACTCACTGATATTTAACTTGTCTTTTCTTATATTCTAGGATTTCTTTCTTGGATGCAAATGCGTGACAGAGAATATCTTGGAGGTTCAGCAGAAGTACTGCTTTTATGTGTCTGTCCCTTAAGGACCTCATTCAGTGCCCACCTGATTACACTACACTGCACATTAGTATGGTGTGTCCTTTCTTTCAGATGAATTGGTATTTTTGCCGTTTACATTTATTTACATCAAACAGGTTGTTCTTATCTTCAAAAGAAAAAAAAAAATCTATCTACCTAGAACATACTACTTTGCACCCTCTTCACAAATTATCCGATCAAAAAAACAGGTTATGATAGATATGCCTTTCACTTTTTTGTCAAATATTCATTCATCCCTTTGCAATTTTCCAGCAGTCCCAAGAGCACAGTACAAGAAAATGAAGGACAGCAGCATGAATCACAGCTAATGTAATCTGAAAAAGACAGCAGTGAATGCTTAGGAATTTTCCTTTTGTTTCAAGCATTTGAACTTCATTTATCCACAAATACAAGAAGATGGACTTGCCACTTTCTTTCACCTTCAAGGACAAAAGCAAAAGTAAGGGTTTCTTCCTCTAGAAAGAGGTTTATAGCGATACCCCCACCTACTTCTGGTGACCTTTTAAGGAAATTTAATTTTGAATCCTGTCCAGCCAGAAAATGCTGTGCTGTACATTCACTAACTGGACATTCTGCTTTTTGTCACCTGAGGCATCAGAGCTTTTCTAGGAAGACAGGACTGCCATATTACCATTTCTTTGCTGATCATTTGGATGTTTTCCATCACAATTTTAAGTTACCCTGCCAGAATATTATTTTAGAAATAAAAGCAGGTTTGTGTGTCTGTAACCAGAGCATTCAGAACTAAAAACTTCCCAAATTCTCAAAAAGAAAAATTATTAATGACCTAGTCAAAAATCTGCTTTTGAAGTAATTCCTTTAATATCCATGGTATCTTTTTTGGTACCAAATTAATGATAGAAGTTTATGTATGGATATCAAAGGGATCATGCAAAATGAGAGGGCTTAGTTGTTGCAACTTAGTGAAAGTGCATAATGTGAAAACACAAATTTCATGATGAGAGAGTGAATCACTTTCCATCTCAGCATCCAGATATTTCCCATCCTTAAAAAATAGTCCTTTGACCTATTTGTTACAATCCTTGTATCTAACAACTTCAACTTCATTTAGCATCCCATTGTATTTGCTGCCTTCCTCTACAGAACCTCTCTTGCTCTTCTCTCTCTGACCCATTTTGCTCTCTAGCTAATGGCAGTAGCCCTGCAGTTTTTACTTTCTTGTTGCCTCTTCTGCCCTTGACTTCATCCATGCTGTGCTCTGTTCCTGGGAATTATGATCAATGGTATTGAGACAGGCTCTCCATTCAAATCCTAGCAATAAAGCTTCATCTATGGCAAAGCTTGCCAAACCCTGATTCATATAAATAGCACCTCACTTACAAAGTTTTCAACTAAACCCTGTAAATCTTCTCCCTGAGAGCTTGTCTGCTATTTGATATAGGCAATGAATCTATACGTGTGCCCACATTACCATTGCTTAAGAAATCCAAATAAGTGATAACATGTATGAGTTAAGACGCTATATTCACCTCAGCTGGCTGTAGGTATTTGAAGTGTTTTAGTCAGGAGTTTGATTGCCTTACATATCTCCTCAAGTCAACAGGGAAAGATGGACAACTCTGGAAACAAATCAACTCAACTACAGTTTGAACTGTCCTCTGGAGACGCATTCCTGATTTAATGCCGAAATAAGGTAGGATAAATCTGGATTTATGGGACTGTTTGATATCCTAATTGGAAAGTTTGTTGGTAAAATAAATGAATCTGTGTGTCTCAGTTCTTGAACCGCCTCACTGTTTCTGGACGGGATGAGCAAACCCTCTGAGTCAGTCCTAGTGCCTCACTAGAAACTCTGCTGACTAACTAAGCAAGAGGCACAGTTTAGAAAAAGGAAAAAAAGTTAGCTCAAATTAGCAGCTAATTGCAGTGACAACCTGTAAGGACGTAAGAATCACTGAACTATTTATACAAATAATAGAACTATATGATTTCACTATTGGACCACTAATTCCAGAGACAGAAATAGTTTTTATGCCTAGAAAATTCAATGGAGGAGTAATATTTCTAACATTTTACATTCAGAATGAAATAGTATTTAATTGAAATATTTTATCAGACTTTGTCAGCTGCAGCCTATCCCAAACACAGAGACAAAACAGACTAGAAATCTCCCATTTTTGTTAGCATTATTTACAGTTCTTCTGCACATATCCAGAATGCAGTACTCCAAGCAAGTCCTGTTTCCCGCCCAGGGCTGATTCAGAATTTGATGTTCCTCTGCTCTGCTATAGTGCAGCAGATATGATAACGTCTTGTTTAGAGAATCACATGCTCAACACTTAGGGTCTCAAAAACTCTATGTATGCCCACTTAAGCAAACAAAATCCAAAGAAAAAGATGGAGTCTCTATTTTTTTAAAATAACATAAATGTATTTGGAGCACTCATGCAAGATAAGCTCAGTTGCCACCTCACCCCAGAAATACGACCCTCTCACACAGCTCAGGCTCTGCTCATTTCTGAAGTCAAGAATGTGACACTATGCCAAAGAGCCTGGACCAAAAAGAGCACGTGTAAGCAGCAATATCATAGCACTCATCACAGAGTGTGATTTGGCTCTGAGCCCAAATTAGGATACATTTCTCAAGTGAGCTCCTAATTCCCCAGCTGAGACTAGGTTTTTTTTTTCTTCTGCTCTGTTAAAGTGCAATTAGTTTAATTTAAAATCACAGTAGTTTCAGCAGAGAAGCAGCACCAATAGTAGCCCTTCCCAACAGAGTTTGTTCTGCAAATGAGTCTTCATTCTAGTGGTGGAAAGTTAAACAGGTTTCAGCTGCAGAAGAGAGAAAAAGGAAAATTCCAACTAGCAGGTCTCTCCTGAGAGGCAAGAGGACTCATCTCTCTTGCCGTTGCCTCGCTGATGCTGGTGTGGGGGAGCATGAACACTTTCCCTCCTCTGCTCTAGTGTAAGTTAAGCAGATTAGTATAAACCAGCTATTTGAAGCCATAATGAAATAAAACAGAAGTCCAGCATTGATTCCAGCTATATCCAGGTATGGTTTCAACACTCTGCCTATAAAGGAACACGATTTTACAAGCTCAGGATACTATCTGTGCAAGTATATGACAAGTTATGGCACCTACTTGAACTCAGGGAAATGTACAGTGTAATTGTCCCTTGGGACTGTTGTCTCATGGCTAGCAGCTAGAAGGTTGTGCTGTTTGCTCAAAAAAAAAAAAATATAGTTTATACATATGTCAATAGAAAGATAAATTGTCCTGAGGCAACAAAACTCTGTGTTGGTTCTACCCCAAACACCACTGTCTATTCTAAAGGTACTTAAAAAATCCAGCAGAGGGTGATGACATGATTGAATTCAGACCAGAGAGTTTAATGGATGACGTTGCAGTTGGGAACAAAAGCTTCCCTAATCTGGAAGAACTGAGCACACTTGAGAGCAATTAATCCCTCCGAGCCAACTTTAATTTAATGTCAGAATGAATGCATACCTTGATATTTACTATGCCAACACCTAAGCAGGTCCCCCGTGGCAAGATAGCATTTCCAGTCATCATAAAATGAAGTTTAATGATTCTAAATACTTTCAAGAAGTTGACTGGGTCAGCTAAAAAATTGAATCTATCTGCGATACATATCACTATGAGATTTAAAAAATTATCACTATATATTTGTGAGCCGTGTATAATAAAGAAGGGGAGCAGAGGGGAGGAATTCAAGGTCTTTCCTTGCTGTCACAGCAAGGAAGAGAGCAACAAGCAACTTATTCTCTCTCCTCACAAGTTCATTATTCTTCATTTGTAACTTCCTCTATGAGAAGGAAGATACATTTTTTTGCTGATGGGAAACTAACTGTCTTTACCATGTTCTTGTAGATGAAGTATTATGCTCCAGCCCACAGAACAGCCTCACCTCAAAGATAATCCTTGTTGAAGCGGGTCCAGAGGAGGCCATGAAAATGATCACAGGGCTAGAACACCTTTCTGGTGAAGAAAGGCTGAGACGGATGGGGTGGTTCAGCCTGGAGAAGAGACTTCATTGCAGCCTTTCAGTACACAAAGGGGGCTTATAAGAAAGACAGAGGGAGACTTTTTACCAGGGTCTATAGTGACAGGACAAGGGGTAATGGCTTTAAACTAAAAGAAGGTAGATTTAGATTAGATGTCAGGAAGAAGTTCTTCCCTGTGAGGGCGGTGAGGCGCTGGCCCAGGCTGCCCAGAGAGGCGGTGGATGCCCCATCCCTGGCAGTGTTCAAGGCCAGGCTGCATGGGGCTTTGAGCAACCTGGTCTAGCAGAAGGGGTCCCTGCCCATGGCAGGGGGGTTGGACTAGATGATCTTTAAAGATCCTTTTCAACACAAACCATTTTGTGATTCTGTGAAAGATCACCGATGTTGATGCAAGTTATACTTCTGGCTTTAGTACACTTGGAGTGAAGCCTGTATGTCCAGTCATCACGATGACCTGGAACACTGCCCTCCCGCAGAGACAGGAACTTGCAACACTCCCTCACACACTGTCCTCTGTACCCCTTACAGGGAGGACATCTAAGCTAACAGGGAGAAGACACACTTCTTTGATGGACAGAGTTTGTTCTCTGCTCCTCATGCCTTATAAGAGTGAAGATACTGAAGAAAGGCAAAACACACTTCCAGCAGATCCATGGACTTGGTACCTCTCCTCTATCCTAGAGAAACCTCCTCAAAGGCTATAAGCAGCATCCATTGAAATATTTTTTGAAACTTGACCTTTGCAGAGGGACAAAGTCACTGTTAAATGCTAGATGTGGCAGTGGTCTTGCGTCCTTTTACATCCTCTTTCTTCTTCTGTCCAATTTATGCCTCTAATGAATTCCTGCCTGTAACTGCTGAAGCCTTTCTCTGGTGACTTACACCTGGTTGGAATTTGACATGTGCTAACAGCTTCTTTTTTAATCAGGCAGTGAAACATACAGCTCTCTGGAGAACTGAATAAAAAATCCTACACGTACAGCCTGGCAATAGGGGTGTAATAACTCCCTCCCAGACCCAGCAGCCTGCCACTGAGAGGTACACCTGTCTCCCTCAGAGATACTCCAAGCATAAGTAAAGGAGCAGTAGTCATTGTTTATACAAAATTTTTGCATTTACAAAGGTATTTCAGTCATGTTTTCCTGCAGTCAGCTGAGGAAATTGAGGCACTCCTGCCCTCATTCAGTTTTCAGACCAGTACATAAAAGGAGTAATGTCATTCCACTTATCTTTCTGGCACCAGAAAAGTAGCGATACAAAGGCTGAGCCCAATGAAGTCAGTAGTGATCCTAGCAGCCATTCAGTCTATTGATTTAAAAAGGGCTTAAAATATCTTTTTAAAAGGGCTTTCTGGGTCACTTACTAAGCATGGCCAAACTGGAGATGCCTGCCTGTGGTATTACTTGCAGCAGTCTTGAAGCCTAGTGCCAGGCATTTCAAGTCTGACAGTTAAATAACATAATGTGTGTCTGAAATATGTCACTGAATTTACATACGAAGCCAAATAATTTTTGATCTTCAGCATTGTCACATTATTACACCATTATTGCTTTTGTACATGGTAGCACTTTCCATACATGTAGCTGAAAGCCACAGCTCCAATATGCCCACCTCAATCAGAATATTAATTACAAAATCAATCTGAAGTTTTACAGGGTAGACTTAATGAATCTCTGAATTTGCAGAAACAACTACCTAGTAAAATGGGAGTAGTTTCCTTTCCAACTTTCAGTTTCAACATATGGGCAGAAGGATTTCTGTATGCTTGTCTGTGCTTATCAAATAGATAGGTCTGAATTGCCCTATATTTCCGTAAAGGCATTTGCATTTGTTCTTGGCTTGGATTTGAAGTCAGAATCAAACTCCATCTAAATATCCTAACTCCTGGAAAGATTAGAAATATTTAGTTAAACTTTCCACACTAAGCAAAGTTTTGCTACTCTGCGTTGGTCTTTGTCTCTTATTATTTTGGAATTATTTTGGGGAGTAATCAAAATCTGTAAGAATGGCAATAGTATAAGAGAAGGAAGTCAGTCTAATTCACATGTGATCTTATAACCTACATAAAGTATGAGAGATCCTAGCAAATCTGCAGTGAAAGCATACAGCAACAAGGAATCTGTGGCTTAGATGCTTTGACAGATATGAAGATATTGTTTGCCTGGCCTGAAGAGTGAGGATCCTGACTAGCTTTGAGATAATGAAAAAAACCAATTATATACCGTAATCATATCAGAACTAAGGTTAGAAATCTGAAGAATCATTCTGAATCTTGGTAGTTCCTAGCTTCATCTGGAGGTCTCCTGCCCATAAGTAATCAATGGAAGTCTGAAAAATATATAAGAATATAAAAACTTTGCTGGGAGCTATCACTCATAGCTCTTAAGTAAGTCAGGAGTGGTAGACCAAGGTATTGGCCTGATTTTTAATAGCTTTTCCTTTCAGACTTGTCAGTAGTGACATCATCTGAAAGACTGTTTGTTTTATCTGAGTTCTATCACCTGTAGGCAACCCTACCACTACAGTACAGCCTACATCTGATTTTCCCTACCATGGTGTCACCTGGAACCTTCCCTGGACCACGGTTCCATCTCTGTAGCAAAGTTCCTGGGAATTTAATACTTGCGGATTGCTAGACGTGACATGGATACTTAATAACAACAAAAATAAGTGCTGGGAATATATGAGAAGTACGTTAGTTCAGCCTCTCTTCTTTTATGTCAGGAATAATACGTTACAATAAGTCTGCAGATTCCATAAAGAAGTGTAAGTTAAATTCCATACATCATAAAATTCATTTACATTCTGCAAATGCATTTAGGATGATTTAAATACTAACCATTTTATGATCTTAAAGTATGCAGAGGTTCCACTTTGAATTCTGAGATCAATAAAAATTAACTAAGTTTGGTGCCACTACAGCCCAGAAGCTTTTGAGACATAATGTTCATTAAAAAAGGAAGTCAGAAGTTTACTGAAGGAAGTTTATTAAAACTGTCGTATCTTACTAGCGCAATTTGCTTATCAGCTTTTCACAAAGCTTTTCATTTTCTAGAACAAACAAATATATCAGCAAGATCAATTTTGTTTTGGCCATTTAAAATGGCAAGATTAAAAACTAGACTCAAACGGAAATCATTTGCAACTTTAACTACAGAGAGTGTATCATTAGAGTGTCCTCTAGGCAAAAGTCTGTCTTATATCAACATGATGTATGATGCTAAATCACTGGATTTCAGTTCACAGGGGAAGGTATTCCTCACTGCAGTGATGGCCCCTGAGACTAATGTGAGTTTAGTACGTGTTTCATTTTTAATTCTCCCTAGCAAGAATATGAAACAGATGAAATAAAACTCTGTTGTGACTGGTAGAGTGGGATCTTCATTTTAAATGACCCCTTAATACATTAACTGGAGGAGAAATAAGATAACTTGATGACTTCATGTAGAAGTACTTGTTAGTGTCCAAAGCTTGTCTAACAGCAGCTCATTCTTATGCCACTGTTGTTCCTGGAATGACACTTAGGTCACTGCTATCTGCTGCAAGTTAAAAAATGCTTACTCTCTGAGAACAGCTTTGGCCTCCCTGGGTTTTACATTTGTGGCATTTTTAAAAATCTGCATTCAGGCATCAGTGTATAATTTTCTTTATTGCCAGCTTCTTCACATTCTGACTGCCTTTGAATGCCTGCCCCTGTATCCTCTGCATTGCAGACAGTTGCTGTAGATTGTATTGATTTTAACTGATGCTGGTGGATTGGTTTGCCTTAGTTCCCAGTATAAATTACAGGAATGTCATCCACACCCTGTAAAATAATTGGCATAACATTTCTACATACATAAATACAGGAAGAACAACTTTTATATGAGCAGTAATACCAGAAAACACACTTTTCTTCTTCTTTATTGTATTTATTTTAGTTGCCTCAGTTTTTGTCATCCTTCTTATCCATTTTCACATGAAACAGTTTCTTAATATGATAAGCCATACCTAGTGATGATGCATTTTAATAGGTTTGTTGTTTAAAATGTTAACACCTTCTGCTTTTTGGGGTGATCAGCCTAATTTTAGCAATTTTCTTGGGGGTCTGCTGAAAGTGGTCATTATCTTCTATTAGGGAAACCATTGGTAGCAGCTATAGCAAAGTATCTTTTAAAAACCCAGTGAAATTAATTTACAAGGTAGAGGTATGAGGTATACCTGTGCTGGACTCTTTCTTTACCTTGAATTAAACTTGAAAATAACAGCTACATTTATTCAGAATCATTTCAGATGCTGTTTATCCTTGAAGAAACGAGTAACATGGGAAACGTGCTATCAGTATGTGAGACAGAATCAGGATGATCAGCCTAATTTTATAATTCTTTCTGTAAAAGCAGACATATACATTCTAATTTCCTTTCCCAGTAGACCATGCAGAATGTATTATTTTTCTTTAGATACGTCTAAGTCTTCAGTGACCACAAAAATCTCTGCCACAATCAATGTAAGTAGCACCTGACACGTCAGATATATGGGGCAGAATGCAGGTTTCAAAATCCACTTTAAGCAGCTGGCTAAAACTAATCTCCCTAGCTGTTTAGGTGCTTGGGTTTTTTTTTTAGCTTAAGGTGCTAAAAAAGTATCTCTGTGCACGTCAAGCCACGCTACTGTAAGTGGATATCAGCTCAGGTCCAAGGTCCCAGCATGAACAAATGTCTCCCTGAGGTGCCTCTGGGATCTGATCTGTGAAGTTTGTCAGACCATATCAGATGCGGACAGAAGCAGACACCCTGCAGGACACATTTGTGACAGCACTGTCCACTTTTTACCCTGCCATTTCTGTGTGAAGTGGGGTGAATTCTCTTTTCAGCCTCACAAGGTCAAATCTATATCTCCTAACCACAATAGGTAGCTATTCTTGAAGGCAGAATGACAATGGAGTAATGCTATCCTACTCCTCCCCACTGAAATGGTCTGACCACAAGAAACTAGCTCAAATTTCTTTAGACCACAGCATCAATAACATTAAGTAAAATTATGATTAGGGAATTCGCTTGGGAGCAAAGAGCTGTGTCCTGGTCCGCTTCCAGAAAACTATTTGTGCATTGTCTTATTAAATATAAAAACAGTTCTAGGAACAGGAACTAGACCCAAAACCATTGATAGGTCCCTTTCAGTTGAGTGCCTACTGGTCAAATTATTAAAAAAAAAATTCCTTCTAATCCCTTCCTTTCTGGCCCAGTCAGCTCTGCGAAGGACCTGTCTTCCTACACGTAAAAATGGCCTCCTCAAGGCTGGGAAACCCTCACTGTTAAAGTACTTTCAAGGGAGGCAGAAAAAGTTGGTTTAAATCTAAGGCAAATCTACAAATTGAAATGTTCTAATTATCTCAGTTCCATATTTACGTAAGCGTATGTATGCAAAGGTATGTGCCACCGTATCCACATGTACATGTACTGAGCTGGGAGAAAGGTACGAGTTGGTCTCTGGAATCCTGTCAACATACCATGTCAGTGGTCACAAGTTGTACCTTTCCTCCTTCCGACTGCCTTCTTGTACATAAAACATTTCCTGCACAGTTGCTTCCAGAAGGAAATTGTGAGCATCTCTTCCCAGGCTCTGGAGCAGAAAGGTCAAAGCTGCTCTGTAAACCCATGTGAGATACCCGAGACCAAAAAAGAGGACCACGACCTGAGAGGTGCCCTTGCTGGCAGCTTTTTCTCACTAGCTCTAGGTGGTGTTGCTCAGTATCATAACTGTTTTGGGTCTGTTCTGATATAAGATTTGATAGGAAATTAGAAATAGAGTTTCTCTGAAAGACAGATTAAATATCTGTCTTTTGGGGGGAGTTTTAACATTTGACCAGAACCTTTGCAAGCCCAAAAACCAGTTTTGACAAAAGAACGTGATGGTTCTCTGTAACTGCTAACTTGTAAAACTTTTGCCTGTCTGCTTTAAATTTCTTCCAGCATGATTTACAGAGGGAGAATGGATTCAGCAGCACCCAGTGTCACTGTGGCACAGTGAGATTTCAGGAATTTAAGCAAGTTCAGTTGGGCAGCTCCTGGCAGTTGACTAGTTTGGCTAGCATTTTCACAACACTTGCAGAAAAAGGGTAAGTCTGAATAAATTGATTTGTGAGCTTCAGGTCAGCCAGACTTACAGAATCACCATATGTTTTCCTTAAGGTGACCACCAAAGATACCAGGAAGCTCTGAATCTCAAATGCTGTTTGATCTGAATGAAAACTAACACAAAATCACTTTTTAAGTGCAGGACACAGCTCTGCTCAGTGAGACTGATTAAAATAAAAGCAATTTTTTCTCCCGTTCTTTTTATCTTTCTTATCCTTGTTTTCCATGTATTTGGCATGAAAAACCTCTGTGCCATTCTATGAAAGTCTCCTTGCTGTCACCTTGCAGTCTGATCATATGCCTTCTCCTCTAAGGAATCTCCCAGCTTCTCCTCCTGCGGCAGAATTGCTCCTGGTGTGGTCTCTGCTTCTTCTTCCCTCAGCTCAAGAAGTTTTGCTCTTCCACAAACACTCAATATCTCCCCAGGAAAGGGCAATCTCACCTCTGTCTAGGGAGCTCCTCCTGAGGGCAAGAGCCACAGAAAGATAAGCTGGGGTCTCTCCTGCTGCCCAGACACTGCCATGGTGCCAGACGAGATCATAAACTGTACCTAGGATAAAAAGCCAACAAAAAGTAAAATACTATCCTTTGCTCTTGGGCTGCAATAGTGATGATACACCAGCTTGAGTTAGCAGCATAAATGCCATCTGTAATTGTCCCTAGGGTTAAACTTGAACTTTTAAGACAAGCTTAAAACCTGCTGACTGTATATAATAAACAACAGTTTACCATTATTTTCAGGCTGAGTTGAGGCCATTCCTTGTTATACAATGCTGACATGCCCTTTATGTTCAGAGGTTTGACTTTTTGGCTGAAATGTTAAGTCAGCACACTTCTATTCCTTAATGCTCTTCTATTCCTTCATGTTCACTCATTAATTCCTTAATGCTCAAGCACTACTTTAAAAGTAAGGGTTTTGCTGCAGTGTCCTGGCTAAACACCAATTTGGTGCTTGGAAAATTTTGCCTAACTCAACTGGAGTTTCTGCATGATACGATGAGATGGCTTGCTGCCTCAAACTGCTGTGTGGTGCTCTTTGCTGCAGTTCACAGCCAGCTGCTCTTCAGCGATGCTGGTAATTCCCCACATTGGTGTAAATTCACAAGACTGTTGTGAGAATGTGCATGTGTCTCTGTGTGTGTCTGCAGCAGGTACAACATCAAAAAGGTTGTCTTGGAGTAAGAGACATCTGACAGAGCCAGTAAGTCCTCCTTCAAATTAGTTTTACAGAAGTAGAAGAAAAAAACTTGTTTTAAAATGTACAGAAAGTTCCAAGGGAAGGTGTTCAGTCCTCACACAATTACATTTTGGCCAAACTTTGCTAGATTTTAGTGAATGCATATTAATGGATCTCCAGCACAAAAGTAATTTAATGAGAAAAACTTACTTAACACAGTATTTTGGCCACTGGAAAGCTACTTCCTAGTTGGCTAATAAACCCATGTGCTAAATTTTAGAGTAAAAACACAAATGTAGATTCAATGTTAACATATTATAACAGGATTTTTGTTACAGATCATGCTAAATTGGGAGCTTCAAGTTGAAATATGCTTCTTTTAAGAGAGATTCAAATTATTTCATTCAAACCACAACTAGACTTCATTTGGTTTACAAATATTGTTTCCCGTGATCTTCATGGTTTCTAATATTAGTTTCATTTTCTCACTCTTAAAACCAAATTCATAGTACCCCAAAATAATTTTCCCCTCAAGGTACTATTAGATGATTTTATGTTACTGTTATTTAAGTAGGGATTATCATTAATAACTTTTGTCATGTTTTCATTATATAGTCTTTACGTTTTAATAACAGGAAGAACTAAGTGTTTATAGTTTCACTCTGTTACAAAACCAGTGGCAGTGAAGAGCAGTCTAGAAGAAACATCAGTTATTCTGATTACATGTCAGGCTTGATCCAAAGTACACAGATTAAATTATTGATGTCCTACTGACTTCAGGAGGCTTTGAATCAGACCTTTTGAGAAGCCAATCAATAGCATCAATCACAATTGGGAATGAATAGCCAAATCGGTTGCTGAATCAAGAAAAAGCATTTAAAAAATATTTAGATGGTTACAGAAAAGTTGAACAATGCCAAGGAATTTGGTAGATTAACATTTTGATGAGCCTTGTTCCTGTGCTGACAAAACCATTCTCATCATTTTATTTTGTTAATTTTAGAAAAAAATGTTTAAAACTAAAATAAATCTATCTACGCTACATAAAGTGTAGGATTTAAAATCCTTTTTATAAGAAATGTGTTGAAATCTCTGTGTGTTTAAAAACAGCAGAAACATTGCATTTGCAGAATGGTGGGCTGACAAAGAAAATGATTTTATATTGACTGTACTGATAACATCCTTTTTCATGGCATTTCTTTGTTTGTATATCCTCATTTCCTCTCAGAACAATTTCAGGTTCTCAACCTTCATATTACTTTGCAGGATCAAACCCAAATTTATTCTTATCAAGTAGATTGTATTAGAGTATTATAACTGAAAAGAAAATCAGGCTTTTTAATCTGCTGTAAAATAACATATAAGCCACCCATGAATCTGTATGAAATTGGGAAAAAAAAAGATACTTTAATCTTAAATTCAACAATAGTTTATTATAGCTGAGAAGTGATACATCTCAGGTGAAGCTTAATTTTGGTAAAATAAACTGCTGGATGATACCAGTTACCTTCATCTGCCAAATACTGTTATTTTCTTATTGTAAATACATGGGTTCTTGTGGCTGATTTCTGTGAAAGTGCAGATCTATGAACAGATGAATAATTCCAGAATATTCCTGTGTTTTACTGGGTTTCAGTGTTATGCAAAAAACATTCCAAACAGCATTCACATCTGCCCCCACTGAGAAAGCACAGACTACCACTTAGACAGCACAAACACAATGCCTCACTGCTCTCTTTGTCCAAATAGTACACTCACAAAAAGTACATATTTTTCAGCAGTTTGTGCAAATATGTTGAGTTTTGCTCTTCAGGAAAGATTAATAAGAGTCAGTCTTTTGAAATCTTTTTTGCCTGATATTTATTTTGCCCCCTTTCCTTTTTTTCAGATTGCTTGTACAATTCCAAGTTCTACATTGTATAATATTAGCATCTCATTACTGGTAATTTTTATACAATGTCATTATTCATAGCAGCAATCCTGTAGCTGATATGAAGAACCAGATAATAGTGCAGGAAATTCAGCAGCTTGAGAAAACACATGTTAGAGAGCATCTTCTGAAAGTGCACCTTGGTGTGGGTTCCTGAGATCATGTTAAGTAAAGGTTATCAGTAAAAAGTAAGGTTCAGGACCATTGTCTGTCTCAGTCTGCTTCAATGAGAGAAACTGAGGACATCAGTACAGATAAGCCATTCTCAGTGATTTGGGGATCATTAAATGCATATAATTAATTTCTTCATAGAAAAGAATGTTTTCTGCTGAAGTGTCTTAGATTCTACCTAGATAAATAAAAAAAACTTCCAAAAAATATCTGTTCCAAAAAGAAAATCTTTAAAAACAAAAAACAACTCCAATTCAGGCATTACTTTTCATGTTTGGCTCAGCCACTTAACAAAAAATATCTATTGCACAGTCTTAAGAGAGATCACCCTTCTTATAATCAACCAGCATGACACAAACTGTCAGTAACTCATAGGAGCACAGTAAGAACAGCAACAGTATAGAATGGGACAAGCATGGCCACAACAGACCCAGGATACCAAGTCAGTACCACAACAGACAGCCTAGCAGCATCAACAGGCTATGGCAGGGTCAGCTTGAAAAGCCATTAGCAGCCCAGCATCGGCAGCAAAAAGCACAGCCATGATAGATGAGTGAGCAAGAGACAGAAGAAAATAGTAGTTTAAACTTTTAAAAAACACAGTTTTCTCCAGAACAATAAAGCCAGGAGAGAGAGTTGCATGGCAACATGGGAATCAAGAGGGATAGTTGTACGGTCATCACCTCCCCGAATTCCAGATGGTGCAGTGCCAATGAAACAATATCAATTGTTATCAAACGGGGAAGCTCAATATCACCTCACTGAAACACAGCGAGTGCATTTGCTAGTCCAGAATAATTAATGATGATAGAAGAACTCTGATTTCGCATCTTTGGACTATGCTGAACAAGTTGTTAGTATTTCTGACAGATTCCTACCCCGGTATTGTCCAAAAGTGTCCATCTGGTGCTACAGAGATATTCCTGAGCTCTTTGGAAAAGACTGCCAAGGGCAAAGCTGTAAATGACTGTGTATGTTGATACTAGGTGCAAAGCCTGACAGACTCCTACTACTCCTACCTGTGGTTGCCCAAGTAGTATCTTGTACCTTCCTGTCTCATAGACAACTGTCTCCGGGAATTGTCAAGGACCATGCCAAGGAATCAAGCTGAATTAGAATTTTTTCCAGTATTTTCTTTGCCAGAGAAAAACAGGTTGATGCAAAAATATTACAAGACTTGTCCCGAAGAAGATCTGGCAATGGCCAAACCACCTCACATTTGACCTAACAATAAAAAAAAAGATATCAATAAAAGGACTGATTTCCCTTTCTTTTTCCCCCCTCTCTTTCCTTGGAAGCTTCAGAAAAATAGGATCCTTAATAGGATAAGTGGAACTGCATGAAATATTGCTGTACTTTGGATTATTTTGTGCCATTAATGACATAGTTCATGCAGGTAAAGATACATTCTAGAAATAAAAGCAATTACTAATACAATTCCATGTTCAATGTTATTAGTTCAGTATTTTAGTAAACATTAAGATTCCCATAATGAGTCCTAACATTGAACTATTTTTATTCCTTATAAAATATAATTTCATTAACTTATCTGGGAAATGCAGGAAATATATTATTCCTTTGTTACTGAATGTGAAAATACATTCAGCAATCTGCAGCTGGAAACTTGTTTGTACATATTCCTGGGGCAAAATGAAAAGTAGGTGGAGAATGAGTATAATGAAAGACTTGATACAAGCTTGGACTGCTGATTTTTTTAATGGAAATTTTTTTAATAGAAGAGCACAAACATGTATTTTTAAAAGCTGGGTGAACAAATAAGAATAGCTCTGGGAAGATCTAATCTGCACGGCTAGCACTTACAGTATGCATTAAAGAATTCAAGCTGACATTGACCTTGGCAGCACTTACAAAGGAAGAATTTTCACAAGGATGAACACGTCCCACGCTGTGTCTTCAGTTTTGTGAACAGTCTTGTATTTTTTTTTCAGTATTAACTATACTTATTTCTCATGCCTCCGTTCTTTGTACCCTATAATTATTTTCAAGCAATAACATACCAAATACATGGGATAAAAGAGTAGTTGTATAGTGTAGTATACACGCATAATTCAAGCCTTCATCACCTTTTGAAAAAGTTCCTCTTCTGAAAATATGTCAAAACATTTTTTTCTACAGCTTTCCCCAATCCTAAAAGCTTTTTTACAGATATATTGCTAATGACAGGTTTTTTTAAAAACAAATAATAAAATATACATATAAAACAGAAAGATACACAAAAAAATGAGCATAGGAATACCCACAAATACTTCTTTCATAGGGAGCAAAAGAAGAGTTATATTTTAATTCTCATGGCACTCTCCTTATGGCAGTGGCTCCAAAATCAATACTGTGTTCAAGTTCCCTTGACCATCACACTCCTTAGGTTTCTGGAAACTGAAGATTTCTAACACTACTGTTTTTTCATAACCATTCCTGCTAACCATTCCAAAGCTGGGCAACTCGGAACTGCCAGTGTTACCATAGGCTTACAGATACGTGGTCAGAGAGGCATACCGAGACAATTCAGCACCCCTCCATGGCCAAGGAACCTCTTCCACAGTGAAAATATTGGACAAGTCCAGTAGTTCACCACATTTGGTCAGATATGGTGTACTTCTCAGGCACAAGCATGTAACAGTGAACTTTGGCAAGCCCAAGCAGGTAAGTTTTGCTGCAGCTAGGCTGATCATAGGAAAGTTCAGCTCTAGTTGCTTTCCACTGTGCTGGCAGAACCTCAGCAAATTCCGTGATAAAAGCAACTATGAAGAGAGAAGAAAGTGAGGCAGGAAGAAGAATGAGTTGATACGTAGGGTAAAGGGCACAAGGAGCTGGGTCCACTGGCACATAAAACATTGTGCGTGTTGTCAAGGAAAAGGCTGCTCCAAAAAGGGTGGGAATGTTTGGAACAGATGAGAAGAATAAAACTTAAGATCCATCTTCAGACTGATCTATAGGACATTACCTTCCCCATGGTCATTTCCCTGGCTGCTGCACACGTATAATGCATCCCTTAACTCATGTATCCATCAACGTACTCCTCCAAACAAACAAAATTATTTTAAAATTGAAAATATTCCTTTATCCACAGTATAGAAGTAAATCAAAGATTGCTCTCTGAGAAGTTTTGTTTGGTTTTTTTTTTGTCATTTTGCCTTCATTAAATGTCATAGTAATAAGCAATAAATAAATTAAAGGTACATTGACAGACTGAAAAAAATGAATTGTAGGATCTTTGGGGCAGGAACCAAACCTCTGTTCCAAGATTTTGCAATAAACAGTGAATTTGTAACCAGAGGTCCTGGATGCTGTTGGAATACAAACCTTAGAATAGCAGAATTTCAATGCTGGAAAACACTTTAACCAGCTATCTGTTTCACCCTTAGCTACAAATAATAAATAAAAAAGATTTTTCAGCTTTTGCAGTCTGCTGAAAACACTGACTCTGGCACAAGCTTTCTCTAAGTTTCCTCACTCGTCAACGGAGAGAGGCAGTTCTGTCCCAAACGCAACTCAGGTCACCTTAAAGCCTACCTTATTGTACTGGTCGGGATTTCCCAAGTCAATTCAATCTGTTTCCCATCTCTCCTTGTGTAGCCATAACCTCTATTCAAAATTGTGAAATATACCTTTGCCAATATGTTGCACTAGAGGCTCCAAAATGTCATTGTTAATGAGAATACATTTTGATTACACTCTAAAACATGTTAGGTTATACATGTACATATACATATATATATCCATACTGATGCACTTATTTTTCATGTTTCTTTGGAAAGCTTTGCATATTTTTGCATATTTAAGCTTTGACAGAGAGTATTTTAACATAGAATTAGTCTAGGCATCTTTCTTAGTGCATAAACTGCATATAATTTGTATTGAATTTTCATTATGACTCCTGGCTAAAAATATTGTGAGAATTCAAGGGGCCTTGTGGGGAAAAGATGTTAAATAACAAAATGGAACATACACTTCTTCTTAGCTATCAATACTTAGTCTCTTGTATCACAGCATTGACTCAGACCAAATATCAAATGATAGCATATATTTTATAAGATGACTGATTGTTTACTTTGGTTACCTTATTGAATCATGATGAATTAATTTTGCTTACGAAATTAATCATAACTTGTAAATGTTAAATTGCTGCATTTCGTATAGACAGCTGTCAGCCTTTCATTTATCAGCCAGACCGTCAAGGGACAGATGTTGAAAACAGTGGCCTTATTGCCATTTTCACCTGAATCATACTTAACAGAAATAATTTTGAACAATACTAATTTTTAATTTTCCCAGGTATTTTTAAAATGTATTTTGAGTTTACCTGACACTTTGTCTAAAAGTGCTCCACTGATGGCTCAGCAGGAACACAGCAAGTGAAGAGACCTCAGTGGCTTGGCCAGGGGACGATGACAGGTACGTTCTCCAGTGGTGTGTGGGAACAACGTGGTGGGATGTCCATGTTGGGAGCAGAGCGTTAAGATCAAAACTGGATGTGAATTGTAAGAGTAAAAGCTGATCTCATCCATAACCACATGAAGCTTCCTGGTAACATATATTCACTAAATGCCCTGGCACCATCTTGCTTGATGAAGAACCGTTTATTATATACAGTCATTCCAGCCCTTTCTCCAATGCCTTCCCTCAAACGTTTGTCATCTATTCTTGTTTAGAAACTGCCTTCCAACAGTAGAAGGAGTAACAGTGCTCCATCACCTGTTTCAATTCGATTCCCTGAGAGACAATAGCTATACTTCTACTATACAGGTGCTGTTATTAAGCTGGATTTTAACAATCTTGCAGTTGTTCATTTATTAATCGCCCGCATGTATCCAAAATACACTGAGAAGAGCAGTGCTAGCTTTGCATCCAGTCATTAGAAAGGCAGACAGAAAAGATGCACTCAATTACTATTTGTTAAAAAATCACATGCATTGGTACCTATAACAGAATTCAAGGCTTTCAGTAGGCTAGAATTGAATCCTTTTGTATTAAATAAGCCATAGCTATGCCTGTTGTTCTAGCAGCTGATAAAAAAATGATTCAGAAATTATATTTAAGCTTTTCTGCATAATTATTAAAGTATAATGGCACTTAACATCTGCAATTCTGTTAGAGTCAGTGTCACTAAGCTTAGCTAACTCAAAAAATATCACCAGATACTGTGTCTGCAATGAAAAAATTCAAAATCTATACACATTGCTTCGATAAAATGTGTAAAGACATATGGCGGGATCTTTGCTTGGCATATACCCCACAGCTCCAAAAGTCAATGGAACAATGCCAGTTTATATCGCTGATTTACGCCACTGAACACTCACGTGCTCCTCTCCAGTGTAACAAGGTACCTGAGCTTTGCCAGCTGACGGTGGCTGGGGAAGCTGAAGTCGGCAGAAGGCCAGCCTGGCGTTCCCAGTGCCAACCCTTCCTCTGTTATTTAAGATGAGGGCATGTTGTTAGCAGCTATCTCCAGCTGAAGGTTCAGTGAAGCATAAAGTTTACATAATATCTCAGCTGGACTATTCTTTCTGCTTGTCTGCTTGGTCCCATTTTTGTTCTTTTACTTGATTGATGATCTGTCCTTTTGTGGTTGGGTATTTTTTAAGCTTGAGAATACAATTTTGTATTTCCAGTATATTTTCTGGGATATTTGGGACATTCTTGCACAAACTTTGCACCATTAAACACAAAGAAATTTGCCACTGAGTATAAATTCAGTGAATTAAGACTTTGTCTCCAGTAGCCTGTTTACTTCTGTATTCTGCACAAAAGAGCATTGTAGTGTTTTCATAAAATTTCATAAAAGCATCAGATAAAGAGACATTTTTTAAAACAGGTGAGTTCATTGATTTAAAAATAAGCATGTTTCTGAATTCTAGAAACTGTATGTAATACAGACAGTTACTGCCTACCTCTTGGGTATTTCGAAGATATTTCCTATTTTGTATCAGACTTTTTGTATATTAACTTTTTACTAGACAGCAAAGTTCTTCAGTGGAAGTATGATTTGCTGTATAAACAATGATGAGGTAATTTAATGGAATCTTTCCTTGGGATTGATTCCTGCAGATTTTAGTATAATCCGAGTTTCCAGACATCCCAGAGTTTATTATAAGGCAGAACAAATTTACTTAGGTATTTCAAGGAACGGTGTATTCTTTAGTTTCAGAATTAGCTATGTGAACGTTCATTACAAGTACCCTTTGGTTTGGTCACATCATCTCCATGCATGACATCACAATTGTCATTTGATGTAACTGATTTCAGAATGATGAAGGCCATTTTCATGACGCCGTGTTGGACACCAGTTAACTGAGAATCAGAGTTATGAGGCCTCTATCCCAGACATTTAAGGCCTTGACCCCCGGACATTATGAACTCTGATCAGTCTGTGGTGTGGAAGCTGGTGGTAGACACAAGTGCTCTGGTTGTCATCCTTGCACTGATCTGTAAAGTGCTATGTTTAGTGGCTTTTTTAAGGTGGTTGACACCCAGTATCAGCATGCTTTGAATACTGCGAGTGCCCAGTTGTGCCGGGACAAAAATGGTACGCATATTTCCAAGATATGGCCATCAGAGATGCCCCACAATTATTACAAATGCAATGTTTTCATTGTATTCCCAAGTTTCATTAACGATCACAGGCCAACACAGGAAGAGGATATGGGAAAACGGCTCTATGGAGTAAAAGTATCTTTTCCCAACAGAGGTGTAGGACGGGGAATGACGCAGAGAGATGCTTTCCCAAAGAGATCAGAGACTGTGTAGTAAATACAGAGGTTTCACTCCCAAACTGTAAGAAATCCTTCTGTTGTAAACATCACAAATATGAGATAGATAGAGAAGCTATTGGTAAGACGTTATTCCTGAAAGCCAGTTCACGTTGGGCAGCGCTCAAGAAACTGGGTGCCCAGC
This sequence comes from Sagittarius serpentarius, assembly GCA_034782735.1. Taxonomy (NCBI): domain Eukaryota; kingdom Metazoa; phylum Chordata; class Aves; order Accipitriformes; family Sagittariidae; genus Sagittarius; species Sagittarius serpentarius. The sequence continues at coordinate 17,744,925 of JAVKLA010000017.1, forward strand.
TGTGAGGACAAAACTCCAGGGGGGACATGCAGTATATTAACAATTATTAACAGATGTCCCTAACCAATATCTTTACGAGTCAGATCAGCCCAAGTTTCCCCATTTTTTGAGATAGATAGTCTCCAGAATTTATGTGCTGGTATTTTGCCTCCATGTTGTATGCAACGGAATCAGTAGCCTCAGAATAAGACATTCTCTCTGTAGCATTTATACTTTTCCTCCTTCCATAAGTCTGCACTGAAATTAAAGTTTTCTTTGTCTAACAGGACAAGTGCATGGAACTGAAAGTACATCAGAGGAAACGACCTCTAAAGCCTAAAAAATAATCTTCCTATTTAGTAATCTAAATTTATCTTCCTGAAATTCTCTTCTACGCCTCTCTAAACATTTGTAACAAATCCCTTTAAAAATACTAATTGAGTTTTTAAAACTAAATAAACACACAGAAGATTCTAAGAATGCCTGACAGAAAATTTCAACTGTATATTTTAATAGATGAAAAATACATATCGGATTTTATTAATATTACATAAACTTGAAAAGGGCTTCATCTTTCCATTAAAACTTCTACTAGTAAACATTCATTATAAATCCCTTTGCTATCAAATATTCACAGGAGTATTCCTAAATAAATCACTAGCAAATACTGCAATATTAATATCTAAAAAAGCCATAAATCACAAAGATCAAACTACCAACAAAAAAGCTTAACATAAAAACATTTCAACAGTTTTCAAGCAGAGTGAATTTGAAGACTGGTAAAAGAATCCAGTAAGTCATTTCAGATAAGGATGAAGCTGTTTGGGCCGAGCTTTTCTTGACAGCCCAATCCTGATGGGGCCCTTGCATGTTTTAAGAGGCTGTACTCTTGTAACTTCACGTGACAGAAAGTATCCTATATTAAAAAAAAATAGAAAGTGAAAGTAAACCCAGAATTCCATACAATATACACCAGAATTACATACTGCCAAGATATGTAAATTAGATGAATATGCATTGCAGCTTCTCCGTCCTTTAGTACATCCTATCCCATCTCCATTTTGTTCAGCTGTAGAGCATCTAACCTAGTCTTTTGGGTTGAAATTGAAATGCTAACAGCTGGATCACATGTAGATTCCTTCTAATTAGAAGGATCCTCAACCTAACATTACCTAACTTTCCTGACAGACTGGCAAAGGCATATAGTTTGATACAAATTACCATTCTGGGACAGAGAGGCCACGCTGAGAGGAGTATGCTTTAATACTTACCACTAACCTGAGGGGTTTACATGTACCAATCCAAATGACAGAGCCAGGCATAACTCTACTGGTGATAACAATCATGATGCCTCATCTTGTGCCACTCATTTTACAGAAAGTAGGACAAGAGGATGTGGATTTTCTGTTCCATAGTCTATTAGGTAAGATATACACCATCTAGTAACCTGGAGCACGATTCAGTCATACTTTAGAAGCTGTTCTGTTTTGCATAAATTAATATACTCACTGGAGAAGAATGGAAGACCACGACCTTGTAAATTAGAGATTAATAAGTCATCTAGAAGAAGTAATAATCACATGAAGGTGTCAAATTTCTAAAGATCTTGTCCAGTTCCATTTTCCATTATTCTATAAAATGATGAAGCACTGAGCAATTAGCTAGGATAGCAAATAGTGAGCCCATCAGAGCCTTAGGCACTCAGCTGGAATCCTACTAAAGGGAGAAAAACATTCTCTAAGGCTTTCACAAGAATTTAAATGATGGGATGAGAAAAAACCCAAAGCTCCATTCTTAATGATGAGACAGTAGTGCTGCTATATCTTTTATAAGACTCATAAGACTCAATTGGAAGAGGAACCGCATGCACTAAAAGTCAGGCAAGTGTTACGGGTTTATATGTAGCCAGTAAAATCATGGTAGTTAGTCATGCTGAATTGTAAAAGTGCTGAACTATAAATCTTCTGTTCCCACCTAGGTATCTCCTTTCCAAAACAGTCACAGTTTCTGAGGCAACAGTCACTTCATGTGACCAAACAGTGGGATGTAAAACAAAGTACTCACTGATACCAGCAAGTATAAAACCTGTACCTCTTCTAACTATGAGAGCAATAGGCTGGATTAAGCCACAGAGTTTGGGCAACTAAATTGACTAAATTAACAGGCTTGGATTCCATAGTAGAAACAGAGTGATCATGTCCAAGACACATAACCAATCCAAACCATGCAAGAACACATGTGATGGCTCAGAATTCTACTGAAAAATAGAGGGAGACAGCCACACATCAGCAAAACTTCTGACATTAACTCCTATCAGCACAGTAAATATAGTATTCTCCCTGACAAAAATAGATATAGTCCTTGCTTCAGAATAATCTCTAAGGCAGTTCAGTGTAAATGGAAGGGAACTGTCTCTGCCAACCACAGATTGCAGCACAGAAACAATGTACCTCCTCAAGGAAAGATACTCAGAAGTTACCCATTTCATAGAAATACAGAATCATAGAATCAAAGAATGGTTTGGGTTGGAATGGACCTTAAAGATCTTCTAGTTCCAATGGCCCCTGCCACGAGCAGGGACACCTCCCACTAGACCAGGTTGCTCAAAGCCCCATCCAGCCTGGCCTTGAACACTGCCAGGGAGGGGGCATCCACCGCCTCTCTGGGCAGCCTGTGCCAGTGCCTCACCACCCTCACAGTGAATATTTGCTATCAACTGAGAGTGATGATGCGGGGAACATTACATTTTTTCAGCTACTTCTACTGGAAGCATATTAGGTGCCCATTGATTCTGACAAAGCTCTGGAAATAAAGTATAGAATGCCTTAGAAATCTGCCATTGCCCTAGAAACCTGCACGATTTCTCAGCAATCATGGGGAAAAAAGAAGTCACTCATTGCTAAGGCTTCCTTCCAAACATTTGCGGAGAAGGTCAGATAGGAAGTTAAAAAAGGCTAGGAAGCAATGTAAAGGGAATAGTTATTGCTAATGGCAATGAAGAAAATGCCTTCTTTTCTTTGCCCTTGGCCCTGTTGCCAAAACAAAAGGGAAAGAGGAAAGATGATCCAGGTTCAGTCATCTTCTGATCTTCTGCGGGAGCTACAGTGTTCCATCTAGCAAGCTTCAACGCCATCTGAACAAAACTTCCAAGAAGATGTTAATATCAACCACCTTGTGCTGTTATGTACAATACAGCATTCTGGAATTTGCATTTTCCCTAAGCAATAACACCACCTACTACAAATGTCAGAAACTAGAATCCACCTGCCATTAAAAAAAAAAGCCAACACCTTATAGAGCAGTGATAAACAGTAAAAAAGTAGAACAGAATTCTCTGTTACATTTTGCATTTGGTAGATGAAATATTATCAAAAGTTGACATATCTTCAATAAAAAGCAGGTGAAAAGAACACCCCAGGTCATGTGTAAACATTCAAGATTGTCAGTCTCATTATTTCACAGAATGGCCTGAATGAAGGAAACAACATTCTGAATTCTGAGAACAGCGAAGTGTCCATCAGTTTTAAGAGGCGCAATGGGGAATAAAAGTGAAAATATCTGTACATGATTTGACCTAGTGAAACAGAAGTTATCTATAGCCTTTTCCTTACAATGTTTTAGTATTTCATTTCAGAATAAACCAACAGCCTTGTTTTACTAAATATTTCCAAGTGTTGGAAAAAATGCAAAAGCATGCTTTTTGAAATCCTAATAGATTGATTGGCAACATCCATCTGCATTTCCTTCCACAATGTGTCCAAAACAGCAACTCTTCCAAGAGAGTGTATCAAATCATGTTCTCCTTGTAGTATATCTTGGCTACATCACAATGACTGGAGGCCCAAAGATGTTTGTTCCAAATGGCTCCAAAACAAGCAAAAAAGGAAATGCCACATTGTTAGAGTTCTTTTCTTCTATCCAAAGAACAAAAAGGCTCATCTGCGTGACTTGCGCTGTGACCCAAGCCAAAGATAGGACAGCTTTTTAGTAACCTACAATTAAACAAAATGTGATTGCTATAGAGACAAAGATAAAAAGGGAAGAAACTAATACAAATGTTTGAGAAATAAGTTTATCAGCACAGGTATTTGTGGTATAAATAACAGAATAATATTACTCTTACCTCCCTCTTTCTGTAAATTATAGTTTTGTTCCTTAAGAAGTGTGCAGGATAAAAAAGCAGGGTCCCACGTGTATGGCTTTTTATAAGCTGCATCAAAATAGCCTTAAAACAGAAGCATAAATACAACATTCAAGGTTTTCAACTAATTTCTATAAACAAATAACTAAGTTTGTTTCATCTAGTTATTAATTTGTGGTTCTTGTTGATGTGCGTAAAACATATGTGCATATTACAGGAAATATTAATGAAGCTACAAAGTCTCACTCTCCAAGGCCTGTCAAAAGCAATCAATACACCTCATGAAGTTCTCCTTTGCATAGATGCAATGATGCAGTTTTTAATCCTCTGATGTCATGTAATTTTCTCCACATGGATCTTCTTTTTCCAGACTTCAGCAGAAAAGTGATCACTTAGTGAGCAATTTATCCAGTATCTGTTAGGTTTTGATTCACTGGGGCAAGACATTCAGGTGTAACTTGCAGCACATTATACTGTTAAAACGCTACTGAACAGAATTCCCTCTGGGGCTTTTCTGTGACACTTTTCTAATTGCTTCACAAACACTAATTACCTTCACAAAACCCCTGCAACCTTTACTTCACAAATTTAGAGCCAAGTCCCTGAGAAATTGATTTCAGGTGCCAAATTTGAGATGGCTGCATTTTTATCAGATAATTTACCAAATATGACCAAAGCATATCTCTTATTGATTTTATTTGCAGCTGTGCGAATGCATCACTTCTGCAAACTGAATTTAAGCTACAAAATCTGATAAACACGCTGTTTGAAAAGTGCCTGAATAATTTCCTTATCACATGGGAGCTATTTGTAAAAGAAGGTAGAGCATTCAACTGGTTTTCTTCTTGGTGTCCTTCCTTTACTCATTAGATACTTCTTGATTCTGCAGCAAATGGGGTAGGAGTGTTAGAGTTTACATAGCGGATTTCCCACATATTGTTTGAAGCAGGGATTGTGTTTAAGGAAATAATACAAAACAATAAAAAAAAGGCAGCATCTAAACTTTAAAGAAACATAACTATAATACTGCCTAAATTTTGTGAGGGCCTGGCCTGAAAGACAGAACCGTAAGGAAGGTACATATTCTTCCTTTATGGTGGATGGAAAAAGTTAGGTCATCCAAAAAAGGATGCGATACAAGCAATGAACCAGGCAAGAACTGCTTAGGGCAGTGCCATGAGAAAAATAAAATGCAGAATATGTTTAGAAACCTACTGCTGCTTTCCAAGCTTAAGATCCTTAGTGCAGCAAACTTCCTTCACCTATTTGGGATCTATGGCCCAGAATCAACTTCTGAGGACAGCCCAGAATTAACTTCTGAGGACAGATAACTAGCACACACTTTAGAGAAATATGCAAATATGACAAGTAGTGCCTACCACCCATGAACATACTCATATGTATCTTTATTAATCTATTATATGAACTTGTGTTAAACTGCCTATTTTCCCAAAATAATGTTCTTTAAATAGAAGATATTAGTATCCACGTCAGATGCAAAAACATGTATATGTTGCAAGACTAGCTATTGTGTTCACTTACAGGTCTTAAACAAAGTAGAGATTTAACAGGTGGCTGTTACCACTGATCACCTAACTCCAAAAGAATTTTTTGTGACTATTCAACTCCTTATTAATATAGCATTCTGAATATTATGCAAAATCCATTTGGAAAAGATGAAGATGATTTTTGTGACACTACAGAAGTTTTCAGTAGAACACATCCCTGGAAACATTCAAGGTCAGGTTGGACAGGGCTCTGAGCAACCTGGTCTAGTGGACAGTGTCCCTGCTCATTGCATGAGGGTTGGACTAGATGGCCCTTAAAGGTACCTTCCAACCCAAACCATTCTATGATTCTATGACATCAGTTGTAAGAAAAGTTGTCTTCTTTGTGAATGTTGTAACATGTTTTAGTTGAGTCTTTTCTCTCTGAAAATGTGCGTCTTATTGAGTGTTTGACTCTTAGGGTTTTTAGGGCTTATTATGATGAAATCCAAGACAAAAGAAATAATCTGTAATGGAATTTGCATTAAGACAGGTTTAAGCAAGCCTGAAACTGACTGAATTCTGAGCTACAACTGCTACAGCACAGTGTGCAGGCAGCAGTAGTAGTACAGGGTTTTTGCATTTGGCTACTCATGGGCAAGTACCTTTTGTCCGACAAACTTTGTAAAATTCAGTGAAAACTCAGTTATTGTTATGGAATTATTTGAGTTGATAAACAACTTTAAAGCAAACCAAATATTGCCTAAAATTTCAATTTGCTCATTAACATAATAGCCAATAATTCCATGTGCTTACCTTCTGCAATAGGTAAAGGCAGCAATTCTTCACCTGAGAGTCTTGAAATACAATACTCCTTAGATACTTCTTGGTCTTCATTTTCATTTGATATCTTTTTATTTAATGAACTTTCATTACTGTCAGTTATGTTTTGCCCTTCTATAGTACCACAGATTGGAGAAGAAATACATAGTTTCTTTTGAGCAACACTTGTCACATTTTCATCTAGCCCCTCAGAATTATTTAATTCACAATAGTTGTTGTGTGAGTTTGTTTCCAAACTAGATAAACTGTTTTCATTTCCCTTGCTAATTTCATGAAATATATGTAGCTCTTCTAGCACTAAATCAAATTTTCTCTTCAGTTCAAATTCATATGTGATTTTATGTTCTAAAGGTAAATACTTATCTTTTACATCTTCAAGACATCCATTGTTCATTACGGATAAATGCAGTTTTAATTTCGCTTCTGCAGCAATGAACGTTTTAGATTCGTCTTCTGAATATGACATAATCAAGTCATTCATTACAGTCTCACATTGACTTTCATTAGTTACATGCATTTGTTCATCATTTATCTCTTCCTGTTCTTTTACATATTCAAGATGATGTTTCAAAGTTGCGGGCTCTGAACCGACTGCCTTATTTGTCTGTGTATGCCCTTGCAAAGAAAACTGCTCTGTTTCTTTAGCCTGTAACCACAAGTATGTATCTGTCATGGTCGGACTTCCTGTGGATGGATATTGTAGAGTGGCATGAATTTTTTCACTTTGTTTTTGTTTGACTGCACTTGAGGAACTCCTGCAGCATCCATCTTCACTTACTACTCTGCCTTTATTGACAAAAGAGCTGCTATCTAATGGCAAAGTGACAGACTGATAAACATTTGAGGAACTAGGAGATAAATTTTCAGAATTTAAGTAAGTATTTTGGTCTTCTAGTTTTTCTTTTTTATTTGCTAAATGTGGGCTATATGTATCTATTTTTTTGCAATATTCAAGTTTGTTTGTTTGGCTATCTTGCAACAAGAGAGAATTACATTTTTCCATAGTTGTTTTTGACTGCTCAGGTAGAATTAAGATATCATTTGATTTAGCAGGCGAATTAGGAACCTCTTTTGAACTGGTGGCTGCATTTTCTTCAGATAACTTTTTTTTGACAGAATTGTCTTGGTTTACAACTGGGATCTGGTCAAATTCTTCAGAATCAGTAGTAAGGGGAATTTTTTCGTATGTGTCAAAAACAGGAAAAGACTTTTTGGAAAGAAAATTATGAGAATTTATTTTCAACTCTTTTGACCTAACACATTCTTTTTTATCATCATTTAGATAACTAGAAGTATCCAAATATTTTGTCATGGTATACGTGACTTCATCTGTGACTTCATCTGTGGATGTTACGCAATTTCTACATCCAGGTGTTTCATGTTTCTTATTTTCACATAAAACAAAAGGGAAAGCTTTAAATCTTTCTCCATGAAAAGAACTATTAAACATTTTACTTGGTTTCTTCTTCTCCTGCTTTACTGTAGCTACCGATATTTCCTGATTTGTACATTTACTATTTACCTTTTCAAATTTCAGTTGTGAATGGGCAGGAAAGTAACTCCAAAATCTAAGATTTGCTCCTATCATATACTGTATATTTGTGATATTGCAGCAATGCATCTTGTCTAGTGAAGAACAATCAAAAGTGCTCTGCACCAAGATTAGGCATTTAGCAACTAAAATTTGCCTTTTTATACTTTTTTTGTGACTGACCAACCTCAAATAGGTGCTAAACCCTTCACTCCCTCTGGATAATAGGCGGTGTTTTCTGACATGTCTTCCCTTACATAATCCACTTTTTTGGTTATGAAAGAGGGCTCCTCTTTTTAGGAAAGTGAACTCTTCTTTACCTAAAGATCTAGAAAAATGTCTTCTCTGCCATTCATTATGTAATTCAAAACCAATGCTTTTCAAAAACTTAGAACTTACAAAGCCTGGATAAGTTTCATTTTTTTTATGAAATTCTGTGTTTTGCCTCAGAGTATTATCTGTGCGTGAGTTTAACTGATCTTGCTTTCTGCCACATAAATAGTGTTTCTCCACTCGCATAGACTTTCCTTCTGTTGGCAATAAAGTATTTGTGCTGTTGAAAAAGGAAGCAAGAATTGTCTTTAGTAGTTCCACCTTCAGATGCTTTGAAATAATAGCCAGCAAACAAATACATATTTTATTCTTGTGGTTCCTACGTATATTGCTTTTTACTAACTCTTGAGCATCACACTGCTCGTTTAATTTTTCACAGGAACAAAACCAATGTGTAACACTCTCATCCTGACACGTGGGCATATCTTTATATAAAGATTCAGTCCACGTCCTGAGCCATCTAAAAAATATGTTTTGAAATGAAAACTTTAATTTGAACATTTCCTTCCCCCTAAATGTATTGCAACTCATATCTGGGAAATTCTGCACAATAATGTGAGGACAATTGCTTTCAAATACAATGTTTTTAGTTAAATATCTTTTGAAATCAAGTATTTCTTTTGTAGAGAGTTTTGATTCTGCTTCATACAAACTAACATCACTGTTGGAATTATGCACACCACAGTGTATGTCTGACTTATTTTTCTGTAATGTTTCCATTATTACTGGAATACTTGTCTGTATATGAAATGTTCCCATGTTCTCATCACTGCTTTTCCTCCCAGTTCTCTTCAAAAGATCATTACAGCTGACACATTTCTCATTCTGAATGTTTTTAGCACTAATGTAAATGTGAATCTTTGACTTCTGGTCATCATCACCATCTGAGTTTTCCAGCATTTTATCTCTGAAATCATTTTCAGCAAGTATTTGATTACATTCAATGACAGTGCTGTTACCTCTGAAATAAGTTACAGATACTTTTCCTCCTTCTGCCAAAGGACTATGCGCTTGTTTGCTAATTGATGGGCAATTATTTTCTTTAAATTCAGAACCAACAGTTGAAGATTTTACACTGCTTTTATCATTTTGCAATTTTTGTTTCTCTATCTCAGATATTTTTTGCACACCATGTACCTGTTTAGATTGCATCAAAGATGGTTGGCCTTTAAAATTCTTCCAATCCATCTCCTTCAAGTGAGTCGATGGCACTTCACTATTTATTTTATTTGAAATGATAGGAAGTTGAAAATTAGGGATTTCCAGTGGTTGTATACTTCTAAAAGGTTTTAATGTTGGAATTATGTATGTTGAATTATTTTTTTCTTTATTATCTCTTTCTGCAGTAGTTTCATTATCACTGCTGGAATAATCTTTATTTTCTGTAGAACATATTTTTTTCAGAAAATTATTTTTCTCATGTTCTATGTGTGAAAACACAGAACTGGTACCACACAAAAATGGAATTTGCAAAAGCTGGTATTTTTTCCACTTCTTATCAGAGACAGACTTATGACTTAACAATTCCATCTGAAACAAATCTCTGTTTAAGGGCGTAACTGAAGAATTTTGTTTGAGTTCATTATCACCATTTTTTTTATTATTTTGTTCTATATTGTCGCTCCACTGCACTTGGGGTGGATTTAGTACCTGTAGATTTTTACATGTGTTAGCAGCACTCCACACACTGAGCAACTCTGCTTCAAGAAGCTGTCCGTGTACCTTCAATGAAATGTCATCTTGAGTATTTTGGCCTTCATTTTCAGGACTGCATTTTTTGGTGGACAGTTTATTTTCTGATACTCTGCATGGTAATCTTTCATTACTACAAGTTTGAAAATGGAAAAACTCTCTCATACAAGTTTTTCTTGCTGTATCACAACTTTGTTTTTCTAATGCCCAGTTGTTTTGTCTTTCTGATACATATATAGGTTCATGTGGTGATGTTTGGTACCTGTTCACACAGTGTATGCTCTGTTCTAGCTTTTCTGGCTCCTGCTCCTCTTCCTCTATGCTTTTTTGATTACTTTCTATTTTAATTCGCTTTGGATATAGGAAGCGTTCAGTTTCATCTGATAAACATCTTTCAGAACATGTACTTTCCATGCTTACAAAAATAAGTTCTATACTTGCTGAGACAGTCCTGAAAGTTAAAGAAATATTAAAGTATTAGGCATAAACGATCTTTTAATGACTTCCAAAATGTACAGGACACAAAATCAGTAATTCTATCATCTACACATTACCACACTGATATTTGTTCTGCATGCATTGTGGGCCTGAGATAAAGGCATGATCACTGAACAACATTTAAAACCAAGATCTAGAATTTAAGATAGAAGGTATTTATTAAAGTTGCAGATGTATGCAAAATCAAAATGGGTGATAATTTCAGTGTGTCAACAAGTTAAAGAGACTAATTGCATTTTTCATGTGTTTGTCACACTGTATTTTTGCCAAAAATTAATACGGAGAACAAATATCAAGACAATAATGCCCACTGATGAACTCTACTGAATCTGGGGAGTGGTCCCTTTAAAACTGTTAAAGGCTGAAAGAAATTGCCAGTCTTGACTTCATTGCGTGATAACTTGTAATGGGGAACTGTAGGCAAGTTTATCAAAAGTCCTCAGGTATGACAAACGCTGTATCAGATTGTATCTTCATATACAAAGAAATAGTGGTGTCGCAAGCACAAATCTAGACTGTTAAATGTACTGGTGCTCCTGATGTTTAAGTGCATGTCTCTTCAAATGCACTCAGCAGCTTCATTTAAGAAATGATCTACCTACTGTGTGGAACATAATTTGAGCAAAATGAAATTTCATCTACTGATTGAGGGAATTTATTATACTTGTAACAGACTGGTTCACCGGTATCTCTGAACAATCCAGCCACTGTGCAGAGTCGACCTCAGAGAGCCAACAGGAAAGTGTTCAAAATGTATCATGAAGTACATAATTAACAGAATTAATTTTTTAACCAGGACTGCTTGATTCAAGAATCAAGTAGAATTCCTAATCTGACAGGTTTAATGGCAATCCATTTTGGCAAGGAACACTTCTGTGATTGCAGGATGTACCTGTGAAATGCAGGCAGCGAATGAATCCTCAAGCTTGCGGCTTTTTCGCCTCCCTCCACAACGCTGCTCTCTTCTCTCCCTGAGGAGGCTTCCCCCTTGCTGAAGGTGACAGGACCCCTCTGTCCTGTCCCTGAGGTGATTTCCCTCTCTGCTGGCAGCCACCCTCCTCCTCCTATTTGAATTAAGTTTTATCGTGAGGGAATCCGCCTCTCCCTCCTGGTTTGTGTAACCTCTTGTAAGCTTTTTTTTTTTTTTTAAAGACTTCACGGTGATTGTTTTTCCCCTCCCCGCAGCAGGGTCGCTTCTCTCTCAGAGCCCCGCTCCCGCCCGCAGGTACTTCCCCTCGGTGCACTCCTCAGGGGCGAGGGAGTCCCCCTCCAGCCAACCTGCCCGCCCCGCCTCAGCCGCCCTCTCCGGGGCGGTGGGGTGCCTCCTCCCAGGGCTCTGACTGCCCAGCACCCCGGCTGCCCTCCGAGCAGGGGACACAGGTCCGTTTCAGCTGGAAAACTGGAGCAGCGGAGCACGGCCCTCGCGGTGACCCGAAAGAGCGGCCGCCCGGCCCGCCGCTACAGGCGCCCCAGGGCGGGAAGAGCCTCCGCGGGCGGGAAGAAGCCCCGCGGGCGGGAAGAAGCCCTCCGCCCCTCCCGCCAGCACTTCCCTGGTGAGGTGCGGGGCGGTCACACTGCCGGCGTGTCCCTCTGCCCGAAAGGGAAGAGGCCGGTGGCTTCCCCTCGCCCACGGGCACCAAACGAGAAAGACCAGTCGGGATTTATGCGCCAAAGGCTGCAGGTTGAAGCGCACGGCTGCCAAAATGCACTTTGGTTGGAAAATCCTTTCTTTGGTGCCTGAGCAACGAGAGTCACCGACTAGAGCCAAGCAACCTGCCGCCACTTATTTCCCCAAGTGGGGTGTATTTTTCCAAATTGCCTAATTCCAGACGCATGAGCTCCTGCATGTGCAAATGCTCATGTCTGCGGCCCTTTTCCACGACCCTTCTCTGATTAACACACAGCAGAACAGACATTATTTCCCTTATCTTTTTTTTCACAGTATCAAGCGTTGATTCAGCCAAGGACTTTATTCCAAAAATAACAAGTATTCATACAGCTTCACGCTTTTGAAATAGGTGTTTCCTCTTCAACCACTGCAATTTCATTTCCAAAAGGTTATTTTTTAAAGTTTGGGCTAAACCAGCAGGTTGCTTTAATACCGTTAAGGATGGGCAATAAAAATAGAAGCATCCTTAGGGCCTGTTGCTGCAAATATTTCTTTTTAAGGTTTATCATCCATACTACAGTGAAGAAATCCACTGAAGCCCTACAGATCCATTGTTCATGGTAGTAAATGTTACACGCAGGAACTGTATAGAACTGAGCCTTAAAATAGCTTTCTCTTCAGTATTTCTGCTTTTGTAAATATATTGGGCTAATAACTGCTTTCTAATACTTAAAAAAATATTATTAATTGAATTAATCTTTAGCTAACAAGACACAGTTCCTGCCTATTTTTAAGCAACAAATCGTCTGACTGAAATCAAGTAGATTACATTCACATTTTAAAATATTTAAAATACCATATGGAATGAAGGTCATAATATAAACTAGAAATAGGATTTTAAGGGAGATTCACCACAGCACTTATGTTTGCTACTCCTGTGCATTGGAATAGCATCTAGGATGCTAGATTTCCTGGAAGACATATTATTGTATTTTTCTGAAGTGGAAATGCTGTAGTGTTCACAATTGTTTCTAATGTCTTCTGAATAGAATATTCCCCCATTTCCCTGTGAGTGTGAAGTCCCTTATTATGCATGGTAGGTTGCAAGTAAATAGAAGTCAGTTATAAATTACTCATGTCTTTGAACAGTGAAAACAACCATAATTACATGAAAAATAAAGAAAACTGCCTTTTCTTGCATCTACACAGCTATAAATCAAGATTGTCTATTAAACCCCATCCAGTTGTTTCACATCAACGACTTACTTTGTTGAATATAACTTAGATACCTAGCATAAGCTGACAAGCTTCCACTGAGGCATGTCCTGCATGCTCTGCTCTTTTGAATTTGTAACTCCTGAAAAAAAATTATTCATACTACTTGTTTACCGATAGTGCAAATTGAATATAGCACATTTTTACTAATGGAGTGGAAAAAAGACATAATTGCTTTCCCTGCTACTCGGTTCAATAATATTTTAATAGGATGTAAACACTTTCGAATTTTCACTTTCTGTCAATTGGTTACATCTCCATCACACTTATCAGGTACATAACTATTATTATACTATATTTGCAAGTTGGCAAAGTGGGTTGTAGAGCAGCTTCTTGATGAAATCAACAAAGAAGGTTTGGGTTCTGATGCAGCAACTAATTCTCAGGAACATTCCTTCACTTCAAACCACTATTTAAAACTCTTACAAAAGATTTTGTAGCTCTCATTCTCTTTTTTCTTTTTCTTTTTTTTAATTGAAAAGTAGAAAAGAAAAACATTGCAAAATATTAAAAAAGAAAGGTAAGGAATAAATATTAGGAAATTAAGTTAAATATTGACAAATACAGCACCAAAAATAAATGTCACTCTGTATGATCAGTAAGAAACAAAAATTTACCAATTTTGATTTGTCCAGTGAAACAGTGCAGGTTGGCTCAAGTCCTTTAGCTCAATTTAGCTGTGCTAGCTTAATGATTGCAGCCTTGACCTTACGATTCATCGTAAGTAAACTGCCTTTTTAGAACATGAAATTTCAAGACTGAAGGACTGTTGTAATCCATCATGTTTCTGTCATGAACTGTAACGCTAAAAATTTCCACTGTGAAAGTCGCTCACCTGTAACACTGATTCATCAAAGGTCGTAATTAAGATTCCGAAGGATATTTACTGCTTTACTAGGAAAAGGTTCATTTTGATACTTGTCTTATGAACAGGATATTGGTCATTAACATTCTTAAAACTGTATTTTAAAAAAATCACCTTTTTTTGTAATCTTACTGTCACATGTCACACAATCACTTAATCATTAAAAGTATTGATAAAAAGCCGGTGTGTGAAAATACTTTCTATACTTTCTTTCACAACTGCTGTATCTGCAGCCCTAACTCACACACTTCCTAGCTATCCATGTAATTTTGAAATCGCTTAAATGAAAACTTCAGTCCTTCCCTCTATTCCAGGGTAATCGATATTGTTCCCAAAAACTAATACTGTTAAGCTTGCTAAATGTTCTTTGGTATAATAAAGACAGAACTTCAACTTCACCCAATGCATGTTAAATCATAAAGAAGCTAATGTCTCTCTGTATGCAATGCATGTACTAATTCCATATTCTCAGCAGAGTGCCCATGCTAACAAAGAAAAAGCATCACGCAGGAGGTACACTATGCTACTATCAGCTTCCATGTGTATGCAAACAACATTCTTCGAGTGATTCAGCGATATGCTAGTCCTTCAAAGCTGGACCAGGAATGAAACTGTCCTGGAAATCAGACTCCCTGAAAAATTATTTACTAAAAGTTTACTAACTGCTCAGTAACATTTCTTGAGATGCTATTATTTTTATTTTTCCTCCCATTTTTGTACTCCATTTTTTATTTTCATTTTTGTTTCTGCCAATATAAATGGTGACAACTCTTTCATGACCAACAAAATGTAGCCCTCATAAAAGAAGGAAGCTGTTCCAAAAAGCAATTTCTTTTTTCTCTTGTAGCCTTATACAGAGCTAAATTGAAAGAAAAATACTGCTGTAAAACAAGGGGAACAAAGTTTGTGAAGATCCACTGGGAGAGATCCAGAAGGCATTGTATCTAATGCTAAGAGTAATAGGGAAGTGCAAGACAAAGCTCCTCTCTAACTCTTGGGAAACGGACTGCATCTGACAAGCATCATCTTCTCCCCGCACTGCTCCGTCACTGCTGCCTGACTGCCACCACAATGACTTGAATTCTTTGAAGATGGTTTGGTGCTCTGATTTCCACTGGTAATAGACCCTTCTGTTGCTTTCAAAGGGAATTCTTTTACATCTTGAGGGATATGAAAAGTACGTGCTTAAGAGGTGTTTAAGAACTTAAGCCATCCCTATTTAACTGTAGGGTGAATCATAGCCCCCTATGACCCCTTTATTTTGTCTGCTGCAATGAAGTCACTGCTTGACGGCCTCAGGTCCTGTGCATTTGACAGCTGTCACTTTCAATAAAAACTGCTGTTTATTGGACTTGATATTTTGGCCACATTCTCTTCCTATCACCTGATACACTGTTTGATCATACCGCACCATACTTGTGACCGTATCATTCTTTATTGTATTAACTCCCCGTACAGTCCCAGAGATGTTCTCATTTTCCAGCTGAAATACCTTTTTGGGGTCTTAATTCCAAAACCAAAGTAGCAAAAAAGGCATTTTGTATACACAGCACTAAACACAGACATACAAAGGATCTTCATCCAATTTTATCTGCCACTGTCCATCTTCTTCATCAAGGGCAGTGGAAATAGTTCTGACTGTCAGACAGTTCAAGACCTCTTTGCTGAAAGTCTGCAGTGCTGCTGAATTCAGGTCACACACATCCAAAGGCACTCAGAATGCAGTGTGCTCCTTTTCATGCTAGCAAGGCAATTGACTCAGTCCGTATGATCCCTAAGCCTGATTTACTTTTGCTCAAGGTACTGTATAGAACATACAGGCCTGTTCATAGAGCTGCAAAAAACTTTAGGTTGGAAGGAACCTCTGGAGATCATCTACACCGCTCTGCTCAGAGCAGAGCCAGCTTTCAAGTTGTGTCTAACTTCAGGCTGCTCGGAGCTTTTTCTAGTCAAGCTCTGAATATCTCTGAGGTTGGAGATTCCCCGGTGCCTCTGGGATGCTTGCTACAAAAAGCTAGTTATAGCACTAAATTTTAAGCAATCCGTCTTCCCTTTTCCAGGGTTGCTGTCTTCTTTTAGTCTCTATACTTATCATGTACAGAATAACTAAACCATGTGTAATGCATGAGTAGCACATATAGTGATTCACTTAGTTTTATAGTAGTAACTATTTCTGATAAATTGCTAGTTAAGAATAACAGGTTACATTTAAATAAACAACTCTTCTTCTTTAAACACATTGTGAAGATACAAAATGTCTACACTTCCTGCTTTCCTCTTGAATACTGTTCACAGCTAAGAAGTTATGTTTCAGAGTCACATAATAAAGCTAAGTGTTAGCCATATCTGCTTATCAGTAGTTTTTTTATGTCCTTGGAAATAAGCCTGTTAACAACAAACACAGCACCCCTTCTGCCATTACTAACTGGGTATATTGTAGAAGTCACAGCACTTAGCTGCTCAGGCAGCTTCTCGGAGAAGAGGAGCCATTTAAGAGGTGACAAAGTATTGCAGAAACTCACAGGAAGTACAGTTTATGTCGGGAAATCCACAGTGTGCTAAAGCCAAGTGTGAGCTGCACCCACATAACATTCTGCCAAAACATATAATGAAAGTGCAAAATACCCATGGGACAACTGAGATGTTTCACAAGGTAGTTTTCCCTATATCGATTGCACCTCAGTTCCTGTATAAGCAAAAGGACAACTAAAATAGCTACTCTACTGCCTTAAGGCCATAAAAGCAGTGCAGATTACTGATTTTGGTTCCTGAACTTTCACACAGACGCATTTCGCAAAGTGCATGATGTATCATTTCATGATAGTTTGGGGATGTATCAAAGGCAGGAAAATAATAAACTCTTCTCGTTCTCTTATCAGGGGAATTCTGAAGCCTTGTTCAGGCTCTTTCTATCAGGCTTCTTAAAATTATCCAGATAATAATGCCTTTTTCATTGGCAGAACAGCTGAAAATTAAGTGTGCAAGACGAAAGTGCCTTTTGAAGTGGAAAGTCAAAAACTGGAGTGGTTTTGAGTAGTGTGTATTTAGTCTACCTATGGCCATCAAACTTCATGTGAAAACAAATTGATGGGCTTGACAAAGCCTTTATTTGTTCTCTTTTGATTTCTGAAAAGCCTGTGCTCGGAACTATGCTGTTGGACATACTCACAAATTACATGGAAAACTACGTAAGACAGATCACAGTTAATGGAGGTACTCAAAGTTACAGCTGATTGCAAAGAATCCCAGAATCATCCTGCATAATAAAACTATAGATAAATTTCATTATTGATAAATGAGAGCTAACATGTAGAAGAAAAATAACCCTAACTGTACATGTACATTTAGTATGTATTTACTAGCTACTACTACCCAGAAAAAAAGATGTGGGGGAATCTGCAAACAGTCTCTGAAAACAGTAATTCAGCATTCACCAGCAGTGAAAAAAAGGAGAAAAAGTAAGAAATTATTGGGAAAATACTACTGATATTATATTTCTGTAATCCACAGTATGTCCAAATCTTTAATAGTGAGTGGTACTCTGATCATCCCACCGGAAAAAAAAAGATACAATAGAACTGGAAAATGTAGAAAAAGCAACAGTGATGATCAATGTGAAACAACTTTTGTATGAGAAAAAAACAAATATACTAGGATTTTAACTGAAGAAAGGGGATGATTAATGGGGAACAAGATGCGAGTCTATAAACTCATTGGTAGTATAAAACAGGGAAAAAGAAAAGGACTACTCATAGAAACTTAAGAGTGGCCATATTGGATGATACTCAGGTGAGTTCGGCCCAGTGTCCTATCTGACAGGAAAGAAAAGCTCAGGCACATTGTAAAGAGAATAAGAATGGGATAAACCATGTGCATCTCCTAAGAAATCTCAGTCTGCAACCATTTCTAGTTTGGTCACTGTCTACATATTCAGGATTTCCATGGATTTCTTTTCTGTATTCAATTGATTTCTTTCCAGTTGCCCTTTAATTCCACATAAATTTTTAGCACCCACAAAATTTGGGAACAAAGAATTTCACAGCTTAACCTCAATAATTTTAAGAACACCACCTTTTTATTTATTTGGAATGAGTGCGCTGCTTTGATGCCTCCCTTTCTTGTGTTGAAAGACACAGTGTACACTCCATCCCTACATACCCCTGCCATGCTATTCATGTTTCTCAGACCTCTATCACATCCTGATCAGGCATCTATTTTCCAGATCGAAGAAAAGTCTTATTTGGTTGATCCTACTGCAGAAACAATTCCATACCTTTGATCATCCTTGGTGTCGTTCTCTGAGCCTTTTTTAATTCTACCATATCCTCCAGATGATGAGGGATCAGAAGTGCACATAGTGGTCAAGTTGCAGGTGCTTCACATATTTATGCAGCAGCATATTAATATTCTTTGGCTTGTTTTTTATTCATTTCCTAATAATTTTTAACATTCAGCTTGGGTTTTTGACTGATGCTGGTCACTGTCATTTTCACTGAACCATCTATCATGACTTGAAGAGCTGGCTCCTCTGCAATAACGGGCATTTCAGAGCCCATCATTTTAAATGTGAAGCTAGGACTTTTTTTTCCCCCTCTGCAGCAGTTTACATTACTCCAAATTGAATTTCAACTGCCAGTTTATTACCCCATCTCACTGTGCCAGAAACATAGCACAAACAAAATATAGTACTTTTCATATATAATTAAATTGTGGAACTCATGGTAGCCTGTAGTAGTAAGGCTCAAAGGTATAAGAGGTTTCAAAACTAATTAAGATAAAATTCAGGAAAGATACCTCCATAACCTGTTAAGCACAATGCCTTGGTTCTTGAACAAAGATTCAGAAAATTGCAAAATGTTGGTTGTCAGAAGCTAGAGGGTACTAAGTGAAGGGTTATTTTATATTTGCATTGTTTCTTAGGCACTTTCTCTAAGCATCAGCTACTGGCCAGTGTTGGAGACAATATACTGTGCTATGTGTATACAGATCAGACATACACATCTGATCCAGTATGGCCATTTTTACAGTCTTTTATTAGATATGTATTTCAGATTGCTATTAATGCTTCAGAAACATGCTGTGTTTTTACATTTTCAAGAAGATACTGTATTCTGAAATGTGCTACTAATTAAAAGTAATCAAGCCTAAATATTAATGAAATAATAAATGACTGGCTTTATGAACTCAGTGCCCAGTATGCAGGTTGAATATCCATCCCTTTTCAAATCTGTTAAAGATTTTTCAATGAGTTCTTCCTTTCTTTTTTGATTACTCCTGTTTTGATTATTTCCAAAAAGTGTATCTGTCCAGTGATAGAAAAGAAGATATGTTGATCTTTCAGCAGGCAGAACAGCATAATGGTATGTTTTGTTCTAATGAGAGAAGGTGTTGATTTTGAGAGCAGTTGACTGGAATTTGAAGAGCACATTACTCCATGGCAAATGTTTCAGAGGGTGCTTCCATTACACATTAACATCCCATAAGTTCTTGAAAATTAAAGTCTTATTTGGACATCAGAAACTGTTTCCTGTAATGGGATTGCAACTGAAGACATCAATTTTTTAAACAAAATATCTACTCCCAATTATCCATATATGCAGTCCATGACTAAAGCTCTCCTCCAGACACATGTTCCTCTCTTCCTATGTATCAGCCATGATAAATATTTTCTGAATTGTTTAGTTTAGCGTGATTGTAACACATTTGCCAACCATGAAGCAAGATTTAAATATCAAGAAATCAAATGTATTGCTCACACTGTAAGGGAATTGGCACATTGTAATTGATAGATGCATTATTTTTCTTTTTCCTTCTCCTTCACCATCCTGATGTAATAAATAGTAGCAGTTGTGGGCATTAAATGTGGGCATAAAACATGCTCATTTAGTCAAGTGTCAAAATGCTGTTGTTGAGGGTTCACTTTTGGCAGGCACACAGAACTAATAAGTAGCTGAAGTGTGTCACCGAGCATGTGGGCAACTTATGTGTTCCCTGTTAATTCTGTAGTGTCCAGATGCCATGGCTGTTAATATAAATAATGTAGGTCAAAGCTGTTTCCTGGTTTTCCAAAAACTGGAAAAGATTAAGCCTAGGAACTACAGAAAAAACTCTTCTCCTAGGTCTCAGTTCTCATCCCAAAATATAATTTACTATCATCATGCCAACGTGAAAACATTTTTATAATATACGAATCACATCTGTATGAGCCTTGTATGTTGGAAACCGAAATTCTTATGTTTCTTTGGTCCTAGGTTGCAAAACACCTAACAAAGAGGTACACCTAGGACATATAGATGAAGTACATCTAGTACATCAGAACAGCTCATAGTGTGCTGATTTAACGTACTGGATCCTCACTTTTTATGACATAGTTTGTATAAATGACCATTTATAAACTGTCCTTTCATGCATTTAATATGGAACCATTAGGATTTGATTATGGCATATTGTGAACAAATTATCTACTATATTTAAATTATGACTAAAAGATGACTTATGTAAACAACATTGACAAAGCTGAAACTCAGAGAATCACAAAAGTGGGAATACTGTTAATAGCATTTGAGGAAAATGTAGGGTACAATGGTGAAATACTCTAAATGGCTGATAATCAAAATTCAAATATATTTCCCCATGGAAGTACAATCCATAATTCTTTGTTGAATTTGGAATATTCAATAATAACACTTAGACATCTTGTGCAGCATTTGTAAGGCAAAATCAAGTGAACATATCTTAGTCTGAACGAGATTCTATAATTACAACAACATATATAAACTACTGTAGATCAAGATGCATATATTCATTTGTTAGCATGTAAGACTGCAAAGTCTAGGAAAAAATCACAGAATCATAGAATGGTTTGGGTTGGAAGGGACCTGAAAGATCATCCAGTTCCACCCCCCTGCCATGGTCAGGAACACTTTCCACTAGACCAGGTTGCTGAAAGCCCCATCCAGCCTGGCCTTGAACACTGCCAGGGATGGGGCAGCCACAGCCTCTCTGGGCAAACCTGTTCCAGTGTCTCACCACCCTCACAGTGAAGAATTTCTTCCTGACATCTAAAAATGGGGGTTATGTTTCCCCTTTTCCAGTCAGTGGGACTTCCCCAGAGTGCCACGACTTCTCAGATATGGTGGATAGTGGCTTAGCCACTTCATCCACCAGATGCCTCAGGACCTGCAGATGCATCTCATCAGGTCCCATGGACTTGGGCACCTTCAGGTTCCTTAGATGGTCTCGAACCT
>JAVKLA010000017.1:17784248-17804783 GCA_034782735.1 Sagittarius serpentarius
CGGGGGACACCACGCTCCCGAATCCCGCATCGCCCGAAACAGTGCAGCAAGGCCGGGGCGGGGGGGTGGGGGCTGGGGGATGCGGCGATTACCTGCACCGCCAGGGTTTTCGGCTGACAAAGAAACCGTGCAAATAACAGGGTAATTAAAAAACCTACCCTTTTCATTAAAATTGAAATACGATTGCTTGCACGCCAGAGCGTTGGCCAATCAGCAAAAGGCCAAATGTATAGATAAATTCCATGTTCTTGTACAGAAGATGTTAATGTAAAAGATGTGTTTAAGAGATACAGGTACTTCTCCCAACAATTCCGCTAGCAAAATATTTTTAGCAGTATTTTGTAGCGAGTGTTTCTGTGGATAGGCGTTCCCTTCCTTCGTATATTAGAAAGTTCAGCTCTCGGAGGTGCCACCACCTCTTTATGAAGAAGAAAAAGATACACGTATTTGCTAACCGGAGTATGATAAGGAGCAGATTCCTTACATTCAGAGAAAAGTAAGTACGTGAGGAGGCTCAGTCTTCGCGAAATACATATTCACTGGCCCTTTCAGAATACGTGCTTAATAGTAGTTTGTTTCTATGACACATTTTCAGACTCAGTTTTCACTGCTCTTTAGCTGGACGGAATGCCCTTTCTTTTTTTTAAAGACACAGTCCATATCAGAACATCAGTTTACTTGAAAGCTTTTCCAGTACAGTGTTAGAACAGTGCTATCCATTTCAGGTTTGTGGACTGTGATCAATTTTAATTAAAACTTTAATTACATTTTGCTTCTCCATTCAAACAAAGCATAAAGTAGTCTGAGCTAATGCTGCTGTCAAGGAAAAGTAAGGAAATGTATTCTTAATCTTCATTATGTATTATTTCTGCCTTTTAATTAAGGGCTGAGTCCTTACCTTGTTGGGCTCAAAAGGAGTTTAGCCACAAACTTTCCTGAGACAGGACTGCAATATTTAATCAGTTTTCTAGGTTGCCCTATCTTCTTGCCACAGACAAATGCATACCTGTGCATCGAATTACACCACTGATTTGTCATCGTGCCTTGTGTTCTGGAACATCCAGCTATTGACAGCACATCAGCTGTGTCTTCGAGTGACATCTGCTTCAGACTGTCACAGCATTATGTAATCTCACAACCGCAGCACAAATGCCAGAGATGTCCCCGCTGCTGTCACTCCCGTTGTACAATTCCCCATGTGCACTCCCCTGATGTAATGTACCAGACGAGTCATAGCTGATACCACGCTACAGTACCAGCCAGAATTAAAATTACGCTCTGGCCAGAATGGTAGGGCAGAGTCTAACTGGGATGTGATGGGGGTAGGACAGGACAGGGCAGAGCAGAGCAGAACGGTTCAGCTTGCAGAAATGGGAGTGGCGGTGTAGGGTGGAAGCGATGCAGTGAAGCTGGCTTTGGTGCTGTTCGGAAAAGGCACCACGCGTGTCCCAGGGTGCGACATCCTGCTGACTGCAGCATGCCCAGGGGTGTGCTGGGGCTCCCGGCATGCCTGCCAGCACGATCCCACTCGAGGGCATGGGGAATGGGCTGCAGTACCACGCTCCTGCGGCTCCGTCTCTTCTTTTTTTCAGTGTAGCCCTCTTGACTTTTCCTTCTGTCTGTACTCTCTCGATACAGCTGCAGGCAGTATCTAAATCTCATAATACAGATTCCTTTTAACAGACACATGAATATGGTGAACTTTGTTATGGGAGCTTCCAAAACTTTACTTTTCAAGCTGTTGTTCTGGTTCTGTTTTTCAGTTTTGGAGTGCTAATTTTATGTCTGGCTGCACTGTGCATTCCTGAGTTTTTTGTATTATATCTGTGCCTCACGCTCGTATTTTTGGTATTCAGTCCTGTAAATTTTGCAGATTCCCATGGATTTCCAGAAGTTTGTGTCACTTGGGCAAATAATGCTGGCTCATCCTCTAGCTGTGAGTTAAATAGCAGTGTACAGTAATTGAAATTAGAGTTAGAACATTTCAAATGTGGTAGGCAAATTTGTTTTTAAAGTACTTGGAATTGAAACACGTATCACTTACCATGAGAAACTGTCCTCCTTGTCTGTGATGTCAAACCTTTTCAGCACTGGTCTTCATCCCTTTGTTTTTAATGCATATTGTTTTACCAGTGTGGATTGGGGCTAAATACCCTTTGTTGTTAGAGCGGTCTAAAAAGAAGCTTGTTTCAGAGTGGTTTGGATTGCCTATGGATTCTGCACTTGCCTTTAATTTTATCTTACACTAATAGAGAAGAGCAGCCATGTGGTCTTGCTGCATTAGTCCTCATGCCTAATTTTGCCTCAGACTTAACTGTAATCAGCTAGACCGTTTCATCTGTCCCCATTTTCTTGTGGGTCCTCATTACCTGCATTTGCATACCTTTTGCCATTCTATACATCCTTGGCCTTTTAATTTCTTCCTTTGGAGTGTAATTCTGTTTCTTCTCTGATCTTTGTGTGCCTTAATCGCATCATCGGATTGCTTTTCTCTTTACCAATTACCTTCTTTACTGTTTATTTCCCTTAATCCTTGGGAAAGATCATGACTTGCTCTGTAGTTTCTCTGCAGGGCATCGCTGAAAGCATTGTCTGGTACAGGAATACAGCATGAATCGGGAAGGCTATGAGCGTACGTAGTGCTGTAAGATGTAAGGATCCAGATGGGCTTCCATCACAGGGAGGCGCGCTCTTACCTCGGCTCCAACTCTTGTCTTTGTTCATAGAAAGAGAGAATCTTATCTTTTGAATTTTATACTACTGCTCTGAGAGTAATAGCTACAATCCTTTTCAAAGATAATGAAACATGATAAAAAGGATACTTGTTCATGGGATACAAAATCTCTGGGTAGTGCTTCAAATCCATACTGCTTTTTAAGTTATGATTTAAGTTGGCAAGAATATATGTATTTTTTAAGTATGTGTTTTAAACTTTACGTGGACGTTATCCACAGGGTCTCTACTTTCAGGAGCTTTTCCACATCTAGATATGAGTATGACCCAAAGGACAATAACACACATGTAGGAAATTAAGGCAGATTATTAGAGATGGTCTTATAGCTAAAGGTTGTAAAAGGTAAGTAGTTTCAAGGAGGCAGTTGAAGGAGAAGAAAAGATAGAAATCACTTGATATTCAGTTTCACTGGTGTGTTTATAAAAATATGAAGCTGTTTTTCCGTGTGATTATTCCCCTGAGGAGGGTAAGGAACAGAATATGTTTTGTAAAATAACTCGTAAATCCACAGTTAATTGGAATAAACAGTGTTGATTGGGAGTGAGATGACAAATGCATCTTTTGTTGACCTAAACATGATGTATTCTGAAATTCTGATATCAAGGACAAAGGAAGAAGTATTGCAGATATTACTGACGATTTTCTGCCTGGAACAAACCCCATTAAGTCACATTTTCAATCCCAGACTGTACAAATTTAACAGAACATATTACAGCTTCCCCAGTTTCACTGTTTTGAAAAAGCAGGAGTTCGCTACATTCTTTAGTTTGTCAACAACCTACAATTTTTGAAGTCATGAGAAGCGATACTTTGAGGTAATCAAGTGGCTCTTTTAAGATAATTATAATAAAATAATTTTCTACTAGGAAGATAAAGAATTTTAAAATCACTTTCTTCATCATCACAAAGCCATTTGAGGAAGAATATCTACATAATCAGCATTAGAAGAATATAAATTGATGTGCAGGAAAAAAATCAAGCTGTAATGGTGATTTTTATAGTTTTCACACTAATATATATGAAACACTAAACTTTTTGATTAAAATTACCTTTAATCACTTTTGACTTAAAGCAGATTTAATTTTAAATAATTGGTGATTTCAGAAAAGCATCATTGTTTTTATGCAGCTCCACTGTATAGTTTACTAAATACCAGAAAGAATCATTTTACCTATTTCTTGTTCACTAACTTAGATTTTCTCAAAGTTCAGTGGTGGTACGATGTAAAAACTGAGATCCATAACGGTAAGACTTATAAATGGCATTTTAACTTTTTTTTTTTTTTTGGTCCTACCGAGGTATTTTCATACCATAGCTAAGCATAAGAAAACAGTGGAATTTTGTTTAACTCCCGATGAGTTGAATCAACCAGTATAATAATGGGATTACCTTGGTTGTTCAAATTTTGATGAAGAATATACTGTCAGCACTGTACAAGTCAAAATGTATACTTGGGAAGAAAGCAAGCTGTGATGGTAATTTAAAGAGCTTTTTGACTAATAAATATAAGGCTTTAAACCTTTTGATGAAAATTACTTTAATTAGTTTTAACTTGTAGCTAAATAGGAAGTTGTATTCTAGAGATTAAAGCTTTCAGATTCATAAATGTTTAACTCTACAAGGGAGAATAATGAGGATTTTAACCAAGTGTCTAGCAGAGTCCGTAGCATTTGACTCAGCAGTGCCTCTATCTAGTCTCCTGTTCATGAAACACATACGGATTTTTGGGGAAAAAAAAAATCAGTCTTGATTTAAAGACCACGGATAATGGAAAATTTATCTCAGTTCTCCCTAAGCTTTTCTAATAGCTAATTATCCTTAGTGTTAAAAGGTACACCTTGCATCTTGCTCTGGACTTCATTACCAGTTCTTGAGCCAATCAATCCGTGAAGTAGTTGAAAGAATGTTACATCTTAAATAGGTCAGCTGTCGAGCAGGTGTGCATAAAGTATCTATGATTTAATTTCAGTATCTAAAAATAATTTCACAAGGGCAGTATGTTACTGGAAATTTTTTTTTTAGTAAAAGATTAGTGTTCCACTTAGTAGAAAACATTTTTACTGAAAAGTAGATATTAAATCATTTACTGTAAGAGGGAATTAAATGGCAGTGAGGAGAGCTGATTATTATCCTCTTTGTCGACTGCATTTGAGAATATCTATGTATTTTATTAGACTTTATTCGGAATGGAGTTTTCTAAAATTAGAACATCTTGTTTATAAAAGCTCCTAGAATACAGCATATTTCTGTATACTCTTATCTGCTATATTTAGAAATACAAAGTAACTGAAGACTCTTAGAGAATGAAATTTGGGATATTAGTAGTTAGAATTAAAATGTTTTTGGTTTTTAATAGAAGTTGGTATGTATAGAAAAAAATTGATTTTGAAAAGTTAGTAAAAGTGAACATTTTTACAGGGTCTTAGCACTGAAAGTAAAATCAGCTTATATAATGGATAACCCTACAGAAACTTATTTGTGCAATTATTGCTAATATCCAGCACATATCCAGTCAATATTGCCATAGTCAATGTTCTTTCATTACAACAGAATATATACTGTACTTTTTAAAGCAGTCATTTTTCATCTTAAAAGTGTTTTTTTTTTTCGTATGATACAAATGAGTACCAACATTCAGGAATCATCTTGAAATACCTGTTTTGAATTGCATAAAAGGCTTTCAGTTTGAAAGTATGATAGCCTGAAAAGGAGTCTTACTTTGATGCATAAAACATTGGATCATACTGACGATTTTTGCAAACCAGACTGATTTATACGAACAGACTGTATTTTCAAATACCCTCTAATGAAGTTTGACCTGTATTTTTCACCTCACTTTTTTTTGTATCTGACTTGGATATGTTACTACTCTTGGTTCTGATCACATCAGCCACGTTGTAAGGTCGGAGGATGCTCTGCAGTGTGCTCTAGTGGGCTTGGGATCTGGTCCTTGGCATCCATGCAGAATGAGAAAACTTAGAAGATTAGGATGCTTTTTGGCCTTGAAATCAGAACGTTAGATGTTTTACCTTGTTAAAATTTTTATATTATGCATCCTTAAATGAGGAGAGTCAAAGAATCACAAACTTTTTCTCATATAAGTATGTAAAATATGCCTGCCTTCTTCTGTCAGCAAATTTCTAATGATAAAACTGTATTACTGAAATGCTAAAGTGCTTAAGAGGAGTAGCTTCTAAGGCTCCATTTTCCTCCTCAGGTGTGGTAAGTCGATCACAATGTAGCCTTTATCATTCTTCATTAACAAGTTTTTTTTACAAGAGCTGTCTCTTGCTACCCTACACATTGGCCCAGTGCTTAGCTATTTAGTTCAATGGCTGTTTGTTATTTATTTTAATTCTTGTCTGGGGAAATAGGAGGGCTGGAAGGGCTTATGGTGCTTTACATTTTTCTCAAGTGTCTGCCACAAAGGGGTGCTACTGGAACACAGATCAATAAGTAATATTTGTTCCTACATGGTTTAAGAGGTGAACATTACTCATCCAGGCTTCCCTCTCGGTTATATGAGAATGTAATCCTGAAGTGTCAGCAGGTGCTAACTCTGCCTCATGTCTTATCTCATCCTTCAGCTTTTGCTGATCCCTTTTTCCTCCCTCTGTGGCGCTGCTTCCTCTCTTTGATTCTGCTCCAAGTTTCCTGTTGCCTAAGAGTCTCCCTCTCCTTAATGATACTTGGCTGTGCATGTTTTACCGTGGTGGATGCCTCCTTCATCTTGCATTTTAACTGTGGTTTTGTGTTTGTTTTTTAAACTGTGAGCTTTATAAAACAAGAATCTGGCCTTTGCATATGTTCTAGGAAGTGCGGCTGTATATACAGTGCTATAAAAGTAAGTATTTTTATTAGAATTTTAGCAACATATAGGAGAGACTGTAACTACAACCTGTGCAGAAAGATAAGGTGCATATTCAGGGATTTCATGGAGTGGCATTGAACCAATCCACGTTTGATAGCAGCGACTGAGTCCCATCTCCTGCAAAGCTAATTAGGATACATGTATTCTGCAGTCACTAAATTGTGAATGAAGTATGCTGACATACTTAAACTATCCCTAAACCAAATATACGATGTACCTGCAGCAAGCCAGACACAGCAGTACAGTGCTTAGCATGGCTTATGTGCTCAGGTCTCTGCCCTGCCCTTGAGCAGGCTGTGCAGCCTCCTGTGCCCCGGCAGGGCTGTTTGCGGTGGCAATGCCAGCGAGTTAAAAGCGGGCTCAGGCACACGCTCTGCTCCGGCTGCTGGGGCTGCATGTGCATGCACACTAGAACACGTTCTGAACAGCTGGGTTTGTATCCAAGTCTCTCTAGACTGGTAGTTTCAGAGAGAAGGCTGTAAGAAGTCACAGTACAGTGTGAACAGATGTTAAATACAGCTGTATTCTTTCTGTGTGTCTGTCTGCTTTGTCTGATGAATCGCTCTCTTCAGTGCCCTGACTCCCCCTTAGTGCAAGGCCCGAGATGGAGCTTCTTGTAAACCTGCACAGTAGGAACACAGCCTATCTATTTCTTTTTCTTTTTTTCTTCCTAGGTTGTGTAATGTCAGGGTAGGAAGATGTGATACAGGAGACTGAAAATGTTGCAACAATTTAGCGTAACATACTCTGTGTTTTTTATTTCTACATACTGTTATCAGCAGTCCTCCTATCAGTATGTACATGTCAATGCCACAACATTTATATTGTTAATTAACTTAACAAAATCTATTAATGCGAGTTCTTCAGTCACAAAGCGGTTTGCTTTCTTTAGACAAGAATGAGCTAGAGAACTGTTTGCTAGTTAATTGCTACTACTTGTGATACATTACTTTAGGTTAGTACCTCCTTCAAATATTTTTCACTGAACGTAGATTTTTTCATAATATACAACTAAATAAATGAAAACAATTTAACAAGGTTCAAAACTGTCACATGAGAAATCCACGATAAATACAAAATAACAGTCATTTGTATCAGCAGTCCTATCATTACTTTGTATTGCTGTTTTAATGTTGGTGAAATACAGATAGTCAATTTAAGATAAAAAACAATCCTGCAACTTAATGTGCTTCAAATATGTAGGCTGAGGAGGAGACAGAAAGATACTTTGAAAATTCCACTTTCTTCCATATAAATTGCGAGTTGTTGCAATTTGTGACTCATTTCAGCTGTATGTATCTCCCTGTTGCCAATAGAAGTGTATTAGTGATGACCAAGACCAATGTATCAATGTCAGCTCACCTCCAGATAAAGAATTCATGAAATGTTCAAGGTTGTTCTGGGATTATATGTAGCAGGGATATCTGGAGATTGTAATTCTCAGTGTTGCTCAATAAACCCAACCGTTTACTGTGTCAGCATTGATATATTCAGACGGGCTTCAACATCCGAAGCTGTGCAAGACAAGTAACATACTGCCTATATCTGCAACTCTGCATTTGGTCACTCAGAAGAGTAATTTATGAGATTACCAATTCTAGTAAGACCTACACAGCAGCAAGTAGCCACTTCAGTCTTTTACTTCTGTTTTCCATTGAAAATACCTTCAGGAAGTCTGCAGAAATTAGCAGGTTTTCGTTTGTTCTGAATGATCGAAGTTAGTGGTATCACTCTGGACACTTGAGTGATGAGGTACTCTTCTATAAATGTTGAATCTAGGAGAATAAACAAAAAAATAAGGGATCAAATTCACACAAGTTACAGGGACAAAGTCACCGCGTGTCAACTTTGCTATGATAATTGGCCATGCTGCAAAAATACAAATTACTGTAAAAGTGACTTAGATGTGGTTGTACAGTGAAAGAAAATGAGTGCCATCAGCGCGCCGTGGCATTAGCAGTGCTGTTGACAACCACAGACATCAGGAAATATTTAGCAGCAAGTGGAAAGATGGCTTGACAGTGCTTCATTTTTAAAAATTCCCATAGAGTGGAATGTGAACTGGAAATTTCTTTTCTGAATCAATGCCATCCTGCAGTAGCTGGACCAAAGTCCAAGGCTGTACAAATATGAGGACTTATTCTGTGAGCTGATCTGTCGGATCCCTACTGGAAAAATTGGATCAAGGAATGGATTTGAATAGTGCAAAGTACATCCTGAACCACCAAAACACTTCTGCGAGTGATTAGTTTTAAATACATGGGAAAATCTGCTGGTTTGAACACATAGAGTTGACTAGAAATGTAGGTGTTCAGCAGGCTTATAGCCTAAAGGGGATGAGACTTGGGGAAAAGGAGAAGGTGTGATCATGAATCATGTCAGGGATGTAGGCAGGATCAGATCTGTGAGGATTTCAGTGCTAGGGAGGAGACATTTTAAGTGAATCAAAAAGGAAGGGGGAAGTGAGGAAAAGGAGTAGGATAGCATTTGAAGATAGCGAAAAGCAAAGGTATCACCATCTAGGAAAGACTGAGGAGCGGAGAGCCTCTCACAAAAAGGGTGATTAATTAGAAAATTACCAACAGATTCACCGCTTTTCACGATTTTTTAGGTATTGTGAGAAAACTTGCAGGGAAAACCTGAAGTTAGTGATAAATCCAGCTGATTCTTGCCGCTTTTCTCTGAACTGCTTCTTCAGGTGTCACGATAGCCAAGCTGTATCAGAACCGTACTAGGGCAAAAGCGTCTGAGTTAGGTACTTAGATAAAGCCTTCTGAGATGCCAACAGCTAGCTAGCTGAGCTGTGGTAACTTTGCTTTCATGTATGTGTAAGACAGGTGATGTAGCTGTTGCGGAAGAAGAAAGGGAATTGAGATGGTTTTAAGTCAGATACAAGTAAGTCCTAAAAATGACCAGAGAAACGCTCCCAGTGCAGGCTCCTTCTGGCAGTGAGTTCTGTGTGGGTGCAGGGGAATTTGCTTGTCTAGAGGCATTTGGGACATGAAACTAAGTGGGGAGAAGGACTGAAAAATAAAATGTGAAGCATTTGCATAAGACTGTATATATTTTCTCATCATATGATTCATTGATCTTATGACTGAACTGCTGCTTTTAAAAATCCTGCTTTTCTGCAGTAGAAAGCTTTTAGTTTGGGGCCCTGATTTTGAGGTATTTAAATGACAAGTTGCTGATTGTTTTGCATTTGTATTTATGTGCCATGTAGTTTTTCACCACTGATGCCAGTTTTGAATGGGATATGACACCTACAGTATTGGCAAATTTATAGAATTTGACATGATTTTATTCATATTGTATTACATGATGGAGCAGAAGGCAGAAACGTGACTTGTCCAAGAGCTTTTAGAAAATTGGTGGCGAAGCAGAGGGTGGAATCCAAGACCCTGATTCGCATAGTGAATTGTAGACCATGTTTTACCTGTTTGCTTTATCACAGTGCTATAGTGAAGTTCCTTTCATGGGAGGAACGTAGTTTGCACTGCTGATTTGAAAGAGATTGGGAAAAACCTCAAAGCCCCTATTTCTAGTTGTTACAAGTCAAGGTGGAAAAACATTTGGCATTTGTGTAAATTTTTCATTGATAATCTACAAGTATTTCAGTCCTGTACATCAGTAAAAGCCAATCTTTTCCTCAAAAGAGTTGCCCATACAGTTCAGGTATTGTTCCCATATTGATGATTGTCTTCTGCATCTGGTAGTGAGATGCGTAATACAAAATCTGCTGGTGGGGTGACCACATTTGGGGTTTGAAAAGAATGAGGATGCAGACCTAGAAATTTGGATGAAAGCAGTGTCCCATTGGACTGTTGGGGTGACAGTGGTCTGTCCCGAGTGAAGTGCGACGTCTGATTACCCCAGCACCAGGTGATCTACATTCCTGATAGCAGGAGAATGAATGGTGGCACCAGCTTGGGCTGAGCTCTCCATCCAGCCCAACCCAGCCTTTACTGGCTGGGTCGATTTGCTCACCGAATCACATGCATCTGCTAGAAAGCGAAGCTTTCCCTGTTGCCTCGCTTCCCTATTACCACCTATTCCTTTGTGGTTTACCTCACCCAAATGACCTTTTTTTTTCCTTTTCTAGGTGAAGGGGCATGGCCAGATTTTTCTCACCCTGCCTTGCACATAGCCATACAAATCCTAGGGTATGCACAAGACATTAGGCAAGGAGTTGTTCCTAAAAGTAAGAGAGGTTTTCTTTGGAGGGTATAACCCTTTTTGGCAACAGAACTGGATGATGTCAGATTAAAATCACTATGTAATCATCCTTCCGTGGAGTAGTGGGACCAATACAGAGTTGTTATCGTTCTCTGCCTGTGACTTGTTCGTGAGGCTTCTCTTTCCTCTTGGCTCTCAGGTAGTTGGCATGAAGATAAACAGTGCAGCTGAGAAATATTGGCTATCCTTATAAATTCTTACAGAAGCAAGTGCGTGTGTGTAGTTGATGAGCTAAAAATGAAATAAAAGTTTTAATGAACTAAAAGTAATAATTATTGTAGACCTTAAATTTAAATAATGAGGCCACCACCAGTCTAATTTTGGAATATTTATAAAGTGGAAATCAGCAGGTATTTACATCTCTCCCGGGTTCCTATGCTTTTGCTGCTGAGATCTCAGTCAGGTGATGGTGTGATAATGATGATCCACTTGGGCTAGAGCTGATGGGGAGGTGGGCTGCAGAGCACTGATTGGGCTCTTTAAGTAGGTAGTGAGGAGATGCATGTCTCCATTATCGCTGGGTTTTTGGATTTGTTACATCCCTATGTTACATCTCCATGCAATTATTACATCAGTTTTAATTATCAGTTTAACCATGGTCCTTGACATATTTTTTTTCTTCTTAGGTTTTTCTTAAAAAATACAGGTGTCAGTACTCCATGTATGAAAACTGCTCATGCACACACGGTTGTCATAGTACTATGAAAAAATAAGGTCCCAGATCAGTTTCACTTTGGATTTGAAGTTACCCTTTAGAAAGAAGCATGCAACTGACCTCGTCTCAGTTGTATGATTTATGGCAGACTGTAAAATGGTAGAGCTGTCCTGTGATATATAGCCAAATGCCATTTTAGACAGGCTTTGTGGCTTTCCCCCTTGGACATGTGAAGCATTTCCTAGAAATCCGTTTTACTGAATAAACTGGAACGTGAAGATTTCTCAGTACAGTGCACAGTGCAATAAATGGACATAACCAGTTACATTCTGCTAATGTGTGGGTTGTGCCTGAGATTTGTCACTACAGTAAGAGTTGGCAGGAGTGGCTATTATCTGTTCTTGCTTGTTTCAGAAGGGAATGGGTGTGACAATGTAAAGAGTGAGACCTAGTAAAAATAGCTTTTTAAAAAGTACTAGAGCAGAAGAAAATGAAAGGTACGTATTTTATGTGGAATGGTCCAGAAGTTGTGTGTTCCTTGTTTTTCGTTTGAAAAATCTCTATTTCTTTGGCCAACTGTGGGTGATCGTTACTTCCCATTTATTATTATGGCAAAATATTTAAAAGTGGAGTCATTTGAGTACCAGTCACACTGGATATAAGCCAATTCAACTCCATCAGGCTCCATTAAGTTGTTACTAAGTGCTGTCGGCCAAGTCCATATTATGGAAGACAAAAGATGAAAATCTGCCATATGTAAAAGTTGGTTGTACCATTTTTTTTCAGCATAACAAGACTCCAGAGCTCATACAGAAAACTTTTCAGCTTAGATCTGTGTTCTGAAAGAAGAAGTCCACAGTCTGGTTGTTTTTCAGCAAAAGAGCTTTCCAGTTTTATTCTGTTCCTGTAGCTTCAGACCATTGAATGGGACTTTTTATCACTCTAAATGAAAAATTTAAAGGTATGGTTTAGCTGTAGTAGGACTTCGCTTTGGCTGGAACAGCCTTACATCCCATAGCTAGCTGAAAGGGCTCAGTCACTTGATACTTCACTTACTTTTCTGCCTGAGGCACTTTGACAGCACATGCCTTAATGTGTCACTGCGGTTTTGCTTATTCCCGGGGGCAGGGGACAGATGAACAAGAAGGGAGGAAACTGTGCTCCTCCTGCCTCTTTCTGGGCAGCATGCATCCATTAGTAGGCAGGGCAGCTCCCTGCACTCTGCCGTTCCTGCAACGGTTTCTCCAAATCTCCCTTCCACTCAGCCAAAAAACCCCAAGCCTCAAGTAGTGGAAAGGCAGAATATGGCTGGTAGGAAGCAGCAAGCAGTCCTTTCTTCAGTAAGCAGATGATGTAGCTGTTCAAAAAGGAGATAATGATAGCAATATATTCACTAGCATGAAGCTTACTCAGCCTGTCTAAATTTTTTCTTATCAGATAGTTTCTTCTGGATTTGTGTCAGGTAATAATCTCCTGTACATCTACGTTGTATATATATTAGCTCATGTCTAGACTGCTTTGGAGTGAAATAAGTACTCCCTTGGTTGGGGAGTGGACGGAGTGGAGTAAAGCACAGAGGATGCTGCTGGGGGGGTCCTGCTTCTGCATCTGGTGTGGGCACAGCCTGCTGGCACCAGGTCTCTGCCTTGGACAGGCTGGGGATGTGCCCGGGAGCTGGGGCACTTTCGGCAGTGCCGGTGCACAACTCATCTCAGGACCCACAGGTTTAGTGACAGCTGGCACCTACCACGAAGACACTCCAAGTGAATGAAGACCTGAAGACACCACAGGCAGCTTGACTGATAACCCATTTTTCCTAGGAAGTAAGCATCCTGCATCAGTCATGCCCAGGTCACAGGTTTAACCTCACGTTTCCCCAAGGTCTCTGAGAAGCTTTGAGGAAAAGTTTCTTACTCGGTTTCACACGCAGACTTGGGATATTGTGCCATTAACTCTGCTCTGTCAGTTGGCTCCAGAAGAGCCTAATTTACTTTTCTCTACATTATTTATGAAGAAATTTGCAAAGCTGCCTTCTATCCCTGTGCAGAACCTCTATACGATATAGTACAGAGTGTATAAAGTTTATAAAGTGTTCAGCACCAGTGTGCATAGCTTGTGTGGGGATCTGTGGAGAATCTTTTAAAATAGATGTAATTTAATTTAAATTTAATTTAAATCTTTTAAAAATGATTTTACAGCTCACTGTAGAATCTTTAACAATTTTTATTATTTTTATGTGGTAATTTTCCTTCCAGTGCACTTCCAATAAAATCCCATAGTAGAATCAATTCTTCTACTGATTATCCATTGTAATCAATAATAAATAATATAAAATTTCTTTCTGTAAGTATCTAGGTCCATGGATCTTTTGCCTTTTATGTAAAATGAGAGATGACTTTTATGGAGCAAAGTGTATAGCAAAGAGGAACTCTTGTGTTCCTGATGTTCTTTGGGAAAAGCTATTCCAAAATAATTCTCTGTTTAGATACTCTTAGTCTAGAGAATTGCTACGCTCTGGAAATACAGCTGTGTTAATAGGATGCTTTTCTGAAGAATAAGAAAGGGATAAGAGTGTTACTACCTTGAATTTCTCAGGGGTACCTTTTGTAGTTCATATCCACTACCGATTTTAGTCTGAACTAATATTCAAGTATAGGCATGTCCATAGTGTTTGAATCATTAGAAGAATTTGGAAGAATTACAGAAACTTGAAAGATGGCAGTTATCAAGGCAGTAAAAGCAACTCTGTAAGAACAGAAAGCTAAGCCTGAGACTGAAACCACAGCTCCATAAATGGACTTAACTGCACATCGTGTTCCTCCCCACAAAATCCAGGAGGTAATTACCTGGCTTAATCAGGCACAAAAGAAGGGCAGTCCCAGGAAGAAATTACCTCATCCTGACTCTGGAAGTAGGACAAAACTTCCTGGTCCTGCGAATGGTGTATTTACCTTTCTCAGGGTTTCCATGCTGTGACAGCCTGCTCATGAGGCAGTTGGTGGTTAATATCTCAGTTTTGTCTCGGTGACGCAACCGGCCTCAATTCTTTTTCCAAAAGCTCAACGTTGTCTGAAATGCCACTGTGTGACCCGTGGCGCTTGCTGCCTGGGTAAGTGGAGCTTGAAGGACAGCCTACGCAGTTTCCAGGGTGTAGGAAACACTAGGAAATACTGACAAAATCAGTGTGATGAAATAAATAGTATTCTCCGGCTGCTCTTTGTCTTACTTTGAAAACATTACTTTTTATGGCCACAGATTTTCCAGTGGGAAACACTGAATGCAGTTCAAGACCAGCTTTGTCTAGACTTCCTCTGGTCCTAACTCCAAGAAACTAGTTGGCTCCTTGTTCGCTGTAACAGTGCTAGAATTAAATTCTGTTTTCTGACAGAAAATCACCCCCTGATTTAGTGCCTAAGGCTGTTAATGCTAGTGCTACATTAGAGATCCACATCGGCATTTTTTTGATGGATAAATAACTGTTACATTACTTGTATCCGTATCTAATATCCTAACTCAAGTATAGCATTTGTGGCATGTTTAATGGTATTTAGTTATCTAAAAAGTGCTCTGTCAGAGCATACCGCAGGTATCTTAGGTGGTGGATGTAGTTTTGCTATTTATATCATAGTGTTCTACAAATATTAATAACACTGTGCTTCAGAGTGAGCTATAGCCGTAAACCTGTAAAATAACTCCCAACAGTTCATCTTGATAGTCTGTTGAAATTGGACTGCTCTGACTATACCCCCTTCAGGCTCACTGCCAATCTCATATTTTATCCTGAAATTCCACAAGGAGACACTCAAAATAAACGCTACACTAGCAACAGCTTGCATTCTCTTTAAGGCAGTAGCTAGCATTGGTTTCACTTTAGCCTCTCTGTGCCTTTCTTCATTTGAAAATTCATGAAGTGTGACCTTTTGTATACATTTTGCTCTTATTTATTCCCCCTGTTGACTGCAGTGAGAACTGAATGGATGTAGCTGAGAGGAGAATGGGTATATCGTAGATGCTAACCTGTTATGACTAGATTATCCCTGTTAGTCCCATGTTGCCCAGCACCAGCCACTTTATATAGTGCATATCCATTCACTAGCTTGCTTTCAGGGTAGAAAAATACAGCTGTTAGACTTGTGTTTGAGTTTTCTTAGGAGGGAAAAAAAAGAAAAGCAACATGGAAATTACAGGATTATTCCAGGCATCATTTCAGAGATGTTCAGCTTTTTTTCTGCAAATGCTTTTTCTTTGCTACTGCTTTTGAAAGTAAGCTGATCTTGTAATTCACTATTAAAGCCTAAAGGTGAATGTGATCAAAATAGCCAGTCACCAAGGTCAGTATACCCTTGAATCAGAGAGGTTTGATATTTTAAACTTCAGTGTTTTTCAGAAAGTAGTGTGTTTCGCAAGAATAGAAGAGGTAGAATGTAGGATTGGGACAATATGAATGTGCACACATCGCTGCCAATGAAAGCAAAGCTTGCAGGTCTAATTTTAGGCTTTTCAGCCTTGGTATTGTTCCTTACAGCACAGTTATTTTCCATATGATACAAAGCAGTCCTTTTTTCAAGCTTTATAAACTGCTTTAGGGACCAAAAGCAAAGACAAAGTGAGTATATGTCATGGTTGAAAGCAAATCAAAGAAGCTTAACTATGGCTGAGGTTAATGACAATTGCATGCCATTTCTATATTCAGAGGACAGTTCTTTAAGAAAAGCAAGAATCTAGAGAAACGTGTCATGAGACCTGGAAGTAAAGAGAGTTACATGGTGTCTGAACTGGGACCCTTGGGTATGGCTGGATTTGCTTCCACCCGTTTAATTAATTTACACTGTGCTCGGATGCCTGGTAACTTAGTCCTCTTAAAATGTCAACATGACCTGTGCTGATGGGAGAAGTAGGACGTGGAAGATACCTACCTATCTTCGGGTGCTTGAAACTAAGCGTTGTAGATGCCATGGGATGTTACAACTAATTCTTTATGTAACACCAGGTAGATGCTATTTTGTAAAGTTACCTTTTACTGATACATTCATACAAAATGAGTTTATAGAATTATAGAAATATAATACTGTAGAAATACTTGTATTCTTTCCTCTGTATTAATTACCGATGACTGGAGCCAGTTGGTGCTAAGCCGTTCCCCATAGAAGTGTCAGACAGTCAATGGTACGAACCTATCAAAACTATTAAAAATACCTTTAAAAATAATTAAGTTAACATAGTCCACCTTTTTTCATCCAAGGGAAGCTTATTAACTGACTGAACATATGACAATGGCTATACAAGGGCCAGAGAAATCAGAGAACATAAAGCTGAGTGGTTTTTGTTAGTAAATCTGGACCCAAAAAAAGAGCTGTTTGAAACAGGTTGGTAACTGGCTGTATTGGCAGAAAGACGGTTTCTTGAGGAGAGTCTGCACAGGGGCTGCTGTAACATCGAGCTGTTATTTTGTCCCACAAGTTCAGCCAAGGTCCAGTGCCTCCTCACTGGACCTCGCCAGCCAGGTTTGGGTCACGAGGATTGACGCACAGTTCGGCTGTAGGCTCTGCACTTGTCCCCGGACTGGGAGAGTCAGCTCAGTCTGAGCTCAAGGGGTGGAATTTTATTTCATGCCATTCTACCTGTCTAGAAGTTAAATGTTTAGTCTAAACTAATGGTGTAGCCTTTCGTGTTAGTCAAACGAGTAGGCATCTCTAGAGAGCAATTAATCCCACTTAACTTATCTTGTGTATACACTTTTAGCATGGGATGAACTGCCTCTTGCTGAAGTGGGTGCCTGTTTCTCTCCATTGCACATTGGAGCCTTGATGACTAGTTTAGATTAGATATCCAACTTCTAATGGTTACCACCCAGGTAGAAATAAATGGGATTAATCAAGGTCCCTGCTACTGACTGTATAACAACTTCCCTGTTAATATTCTGTGCATGATTTGTGGATGCTGTGTTAGAGAAAGAGAGTCTTCTCTTGGTTTTCTTTGCAATCATTTCAAATAGTTTGGCATTAATAGTAGAGTTGCTCAGTTTTCTGTTGTCTCTGGTCATTCAAAAGTTTTAACAATTGTGACTGATTTTTGTTACTTACTGTCATCATTAATAATAAGAAAGCATTTTCATTCAGTTTCTTGAGGGAACAGGTTAAG
Source organism: Sagittarius serpentarius (assembly GCA_034782735.1). Classification (NCBI taxonomy): domain Eukaryota; kingdom Metazoa; phylum Chordata; class Aves; order Accipitriformes; family Sagittariidae; genus Sagittarius; species Sagittarius serpentarius. Next base: position 17,801,886 of record JAVKLA010000017.1, read on the forward strand.
TCACAGACTGGCAGTTTGATGTCCTTCTGGATCCTGGCCGGGTTCTTGGACTCGTAAATCAACCTAGCCCCTTTCAAGTCAGGGAAAAAAAATGTTTTCTAAAAAAGTTTGGAGCACCAATACTGGAATGGGGCGTAAGTATGACATCAGCTAAGAATAAGCAGACTGTCGAGTGGCTTTATTTGGTGGCAGGCACTAATTTGATGGAAACTTCAAGACAGTAATTGTTTGGTTGTTTGGGGGATTGCAGCTCCTCAGGGCTTTCCCGTGCCTGTCAGATTTAAGATATTTTTTCCTTTTTTGGGGGGGGGGGGGCAACAGATCTATATGGCAAGCAAAACAGAGGAACAAACTGATTGTTCCTCTTAACCTTAAAAATGTTTTTCCTAGGTGTTCTGAAAAGTTTATTTGAGAAGTGTAGCTAGTTTTTAAAAGAGAAAGTACAAATGCAAGTGACATCTCTGACCCCAGTGCCTTTTCCGTTTCATTTTTTTCCTTTTATCAGGGGCAGAGTGGCAGCAGCAAGAGTCAGGTTCATTTCTGCGTTTGTTCTGGGAAAAACAAACAAACAAAACCAGTTCAAGCCTCCACCGAGAAACGCAGGCAATGGGATGAGTGGACAGTGATCTCTGCTTCCCTGCTTACAAGTGTTGAACAGATAGGTTCGCTCAGCACTGCTTTTTTGGGGGTGAGGAGAGAAGAAAGGGTATAGAATAACATGTAGAAAATATAAGTAACAACCTCTCCCTGGTAGTTTGAATTCTCTTTTTCTACTTGAGGATATCAAAATTAGTCTCTTCCTTTAGGGATGTCAACTCCTCCCACACTTCTTCCTCCTATCCCACCTTTTAGGTGATTAGATTCACCAAGACCCTTGAGGATCTGAAAACATGCTGCATGTCTCACTTGCCGTTACTGCTAATGAACATAACTGGTTCTCCTGCTCTTCCTGCACACAGACGGCTCCTCTCCCATCATTTTTTTCTCCTCCGACCAGCCTGTGGTAATTTTGGATAGTCGGAGGAGTACACATACACGTGCAAACCCTGCACGTTTGCCAGCATGTGAGGGAGACATTTATATCAGTCTTGCCTTCCTCCCTGCACCTGCATCTCATGCCTGTAAATCACAGTGTTCCTCGGTTGGCTGCCTTGGGTTGTTTAAGCTTTATACAACATAATTATAAGCTGCATAATTCACTTAGCTTTACAACCTGTTTTTTAACATAAAATGCTCTCAAATACTGTACAGTGTGCAGCATCATTTAAACACGCTGAGGCCTGCCCCCGGTCCTTCCCGTTCGGCTGCCTCTCCGTGAAATGCTGACAGCCTTACTGGCAGCCTGGGAAGCCATCCCTCTCTGCTCTTTGGGAGTGGTTGTGTTATCTTTCTGCCTGAAGATGCCAAGATTGTTTCAATGTCAGTAAGATATTGCCCAGATGAATTCCTCTGCAGCTCAGGCAAGCCTACCTCTTTTTTTTTTTTCCCTTGTGCATACACCTTGCATGCTATGAACATAGCTGCTCACACTGCTTTTGCTGATGAAAAGCCAAAAAAGGGAAAGAAAAAGTGCAGATAAAACACTAGGGGTGATGAGAAGGAAAGTCGGAGAAAGAGTCAGGATGAACTGGTACAGGTTTACTGGGACTGGCTTGGCAAGCGTGCTGCCAGGGAGCCAAAAGTACAGGGAAAAGATGGGACAAGGAAGAAGAAGAGGGACAGCTTGGGGCTGAGATTCACAATTGATTTACTGTTACCTAACCATCTGTCTGAGAGCAGAGCCATGGTAATGCTGTGTAGACACTCTTAACGCTAAGTACGTCTGCATAATAAAACCAGCTTAGCCTGTATTTATTGCATGTGTACATCTATATACGTGTTGGTGTTTCTCAGCAACATTATAGCCAGTAATTTCACTGGGCTAATCAGGCACATTCCTTACCTCACTCTGTTAATGTGTGTTCACAGCTTGGCACTCACAGTTCCCCAGGACTAACGTTAATATGAGATATGATTGTTCATGTGCTTGGCTATTTTTATGAAGAATCAAATGCCAACCTGAGTGGTTCACAGTGGCAGTGTGTTGAGAAATCAGGACCTTCAAAATGCTAAGAAGCGGTACCATGTAAAACAACGCATGGATGCACAGGCTAGCATTATGAAGTTCAGTGCCTGGCCTGCTATGTATGCTGGTGTCATATTCTTAGCAGGTGGATGTGACAAAGTTTAAGTTGCATTTTGAGCAGAGAATGCAGCCACTAAATACTTCAGATGAGATTTACATAGCTATTTAGGTACTTGGTGAGATTTCATAAGAGCACTCAAGCTGCCGGAGAGACGGTTGATACATTTATAATGAATGTCACCTTGACTTACTTGAATAGAAACGAACCAAGGCAATTAGGTAGCAGCATCTACATTAGCCAGTAGTCCAGACCCATAGAAGTGCTTACATGTCTTTGTAAATCTAGCTCCCTGTACCACTTGCCTTGAAGTCTACGTTTTTCCATTCCAAGATACACACACTTTCCCACAGAATATAATACAGCTTTTTATAAGTGAGAAAGGAGATTTTTGATCCTTTTCCCAGAACCTGTTTCTTGACATAATGCTTACTCCCCTCTGCTTTTGCTTGGCCTTAGTAACGGGGCTGCTCTGGTCAGGAAAGATTAAGGGATTTTTTTCCACCATGAAGAAGCAGGCAGATTTCCTGAATGACATTTGTTCTGTATTCCCTTTTGTCTTGGAGATTGAAAAATATCACTACCAAAAGTCCATCACTTGGAGTCTTGTTCAGTTCCAGAGGGGATTCTCTAACAGGTTCTCTTTATACTGAGTCCTTTTGGAGTAATTCGGGGGCGGGGGGGGGGGGAAGTGCTACAACTATAACCAGCTCAA
>JAVKLA010000017.1:17814453-17846952 GCA_034782735.1 Sagittarius serpentarius
CAGGGGCTGCGGGGGAATCTCTGCTCCGGCGCCTGGAGCACCTCCTGCCCCTCCTGCTGCACTGACCTGGGGGTCTGCAGAGATGTTTCTCTCCCATGTTCTCACTCCTCTCCGGCTGCGGTTTCTGCATCCCAGCACTTTTTTTTCTTCTCAGATATGTTATCACAGAGGTGCTACCACCGTCGCTGATGGGCTCGGCCTTGGCCAGCAGCAGGTTCGTCTTAAAGCCAGCTGGCATTGGCTATATCGAACATGGGAAGCTTCTAGCAACTTTTAAAGAAGCCACGCCTGTGGCTCTCCCGCTACCAAAACCTTGCCACGTAAACCCATTACAAAAACTTGGAATAGAGCCTTAAGTTTTGTATGAAGGAGAAGGCTGGTAGTTCAGGGTGGGTTTTGCTTCTGAGTGGGGGAACAACATGTTCCTGAGGTCACTGATGGGCAATATACCAATGTGAAATTATATTAATTCTAGCTATACCTGATAATAAATTTCTCCCAAAATTACTACTGAAAGGATGTCTGCAGTTCTTGAGTCACAGAACCGCGGAGGTTGGCAGGGACCTCCGAAGCCTGTGTAGTACAAAGCCCGGCTCAGAGTCGTTTTAGTTGTTGCCTGTGTTCATGGTTTGGATGGGAAAATTCGTCTTCTTTTCCACACATACGGTTCCTTGGGTATTTATTTCCATGAGGATTTGGGTATGAGATCGTTGGGGTTTTGTGTGTGAAAGACAAGCTACGGCTCTAAATTCTTCTTCTGTGAAACAGTGAGTGTGTTTGAAGTTATGAGGCATCTGTGTGGCTTGATAGCCTGCTTCTGTCTGTCACTGATGCTGATACTAGTAGAGAAAAGGCAGGAGTAGCCTGAGGAGAAAGGAACAATGCTGGGAGTTGTCAGGAGTTATTATCAGCACACAGCTGGAAGTTTGATAAACAGCCTGCTCAAAAGTAACACGAAAATGATTCTGTTACTGTAAATTATAGACACAGTTCTCTGCTTTCCTCAGCATTTAATTGTTTGGGGTTTTGTTCCCCCTATATATATGTATGTATGTTGGAGTCTATACAGTGTGTAATGTACCGTTTGTAGATTTGTATTGTATCAAAGATTGCAAAGGCACCCACCATACCTGCCTGCTCAGCACCTGGATTTCACACGTAGTCCCCAGGAGTCAGCATGTTCCTGTGGGCTGGGAGCAGGCAGAGGGGTGGGGATGAACCACAGCTTTCCTTCCAACCTCAGGAGTGCCTGCCAGCACAGCTGAGCTGGCAAAGTGAGTATTGTCATTTGCTTCTGGCAGAGTCCACACAACTCGTTCCCGTTTCCCAGAGCCGGGGAAGAGCAAGAAAAACATGCACCATACAAGGGAGCTCATTGAATGCACAGACCTCATGAGGCTGCAGAGGTGTTGGTTGGCTACCCCCTTCATGCGGGATTACTGGGAAAACAGGAGTGTGAACGTGGGCAGGTGTCCAGGTGGAGCAGGCAAAATATACTGAGATAAGTTGGGGTAGCCCCATCCAGTTAGGTGCCTGCTCCCGGGGCCATAAGGCGAATCTCCCTGCACAGCTGGGGTCAGTGAGGGGAGGGATGTGACTGCAGTCACCAGCGCTTCTCCAAATGTTCCTTCGGATGAGCCTTTTTTCTCTGGGCTGCTCATGGAGGGAATTTAGTGAAACTAGGCAGCTACTGTGGATACCAGAGGTTAGGCAGTATGACTGCCTCATTTCCCTCTGCCTGTTTCACAGAACCACAGAATCACGGAGGTTGGAGGGGGCCTCCGGCGATGCTCCAGTCCAACCCCCTGCTCAAGCAGAGTCAGCTAGAGATGATTGCTCAGAGCTGTGCCCAGCTGGGTTTTGAGTAACTTCAAGGATGGAGACTCCACAGCTTTTCTGGGTAACCTGTTCCAGTGTTTGGTCACTTGCACAGTGGAAAAGCGTTTTCTTAGATTCTGACAGATTTTCCTGAATTTGAGTTTGTGCCCATTGCCTCTCTGGGGATCCCTGAGAGGAGGCTGGCTCTGCCATCTTTGTGCCCCCCCATCAGGTGTTTAGACAGACGTTGATAAGACCCCCTGAGCCTTCTCTTCTGCAGGCTGAAGAGCCTCAGCTCTCAGCCTTTGTATGACAGATGCTCCAGTCCCTTCATCGCCTTCGTGGCCCTTTGCTGGACTCACTCCAGCAAGTCCGTGTCTGTCTGGTACAGGGAGCCCAGCACTGGACCCGGCGCTCCAGGTGTGTCTCATCAGTGCTGAGCAGAGGGAAAGGATCATCTCCCTCAACCTGCTGGCAACACTTTTCCTGATGCAGCTTGAAAAGAAAATGGTTTTATGCAACTAGGTTTAAGGAAAGCAAGCAAAATGACACAGAACTGGGTTATTAGGGACATAGTTGGACATTGTTGGTGCTATCTTCTCAGAGTAATTTGGGTCCATTTTCAGCACAAATACGGGATCTTCAGCAGCACTCAGTGTGCTCTTCCTTAGGAACAGCCAGAGGTATATTTGTTTGCATTTGGTGCCTTTGAACATTGAACACTTACCGAGGAGGCCGAAGGGGAGCGGAGAGGAGGTGGGGAGAGGAAGCAGGTGGGAATGGAGCTGTGTTAGCAACAGTTTGGGAGTGTTTTGAAATCGTTAAACAGCAAACAAGCTTCCATAAGTCTTGTTTTGCTATTGAACTTTAACTTTTTTTTTCCTTCTTCTTAGGTCTTTAATAAAATTTTGGTTTGTGAAACTGTGCTCACACTGGCAGTTTAGTACTGGCAAGCCAAGTGGGAGAGGCAGACCTGGAAAACCTGTGCAGGAATTGCTGTAAAATATTCCAGGGAAAAACCCTTGGCCGTTGGCCGGGAGGTTTGGGTGATGATCGTGTTGAGAGTGGCAGCTTTTGAAACAGCACAAGCATGTGTGGGACATGTGATAGCATTGCAGGAAGGATATCAAACAAAAGATACAAACAGGGAAAAACTGTTTTAAAACCAGGTACGGGCTTAACTCTGGAGGAACTGTCTTCCTCTTCCTGCATGTGACTTCATGCCCGTTACCTCCAAAGCCCCCAGTAAATCATATAAAATCAGTTTGCTGAGCCATGCTGCTGAGTCATTTTAGAGTAACTTCCAGCTGCTGCTGCAGCCCTTTTCTGCTCCGTGGGCTGCCTGGCGCGGACCTCCTGCGGTCCTGTGGGCAAAGAGCAGGCAGATACGTCCTCATATTGTCCCTGCCTGCTGCTGGCACAGCCCGGACTGCTTCAGATGGGGGATCAGTTGTTTTATAAAATTCCGTCTTTTAAATCTGACCCTCCTATGGACCTGTAAAAGCAGCGATTAAGGCATTAGTTAATGAAGTACTGAAGTTACTACTATGCTAAGCATTTCTGAAAAGCTTGTTTCTCTGAGTAGCTGACGGCCTCTTTGCAGCATTTTAGCCAAGAGGATGTGTTTTTAAACTCAACCTTCATTGCTGTTGCTACTTGTGGCACAACAGTAGAGTTTTAGTGTTCTTCTTGATCTCTAATTTGGATTGTGTCGCCCTTGCTAATATTAATAAGCATTCTCCTGTCAGAGTAATCTCACTGGGAACAGACTTGACACCTTTACTAATGCTAAGTGCTACCCACATACCTGGTTCCTTGTTTATCATGAATCTCTCCCCCACAATGCTTTGGAATCGAAGCATGTTGCTTTTTTGTTTGTTTTTTGTTTGTTTGGTTTTTTTCCCTTTCATAGTTTTTTCCAATCAGAAACCACAACAGTAACAGTGTTTGGATTATCACATTGCATGGTTGGAAGTGTGGAAGTTGGAAGCAAATTTATCGTTTAAAAGAATAACATTTACTAAACAAAGAAATGCTTGCAGAGTGACCTTTCTTTCTCTTGAAAACTTAGTGATTGTGCAGCTGTTGTCTCCTGTCTCCTAATGCATATTCATAGATTTTCACAAGGAAAAAACATGTTTGGGAAATCATGATTATAAGTTAATTAAAAATAGTTTTCATTTTAGAAAATTAAATGTGTTGGCAGTGGCATACTCATTGCTAATGGGTGATTGTACTTTTTCAATAATAATAAGGGATTCAATGAAACTCTAGAGGATGTTAGAATATGATTAACTAGATAATCTATGTATTTGAGTTTTTATTCCCAAATAAGCTGGATCTCCCAGAGCCAGAACTGTGAGTTTATATTTGATAATTATATGAGACTCTTGAGCTTTCTTGCAGATTGTAATTCAATTCCATAAGAAAAGAACTTTAAAATGAGAAGAAAGAATGAGTGCCTCTAATTACAGGAAGGCATTGTGACCAGCTTGGTCAGCTTGTTCAGTCCCTCGTCTCAAACAGAGCCCAGCAGACTAGGCACTGTACTGTGCTGGAGCAGCAAATAAAGAGTACAGACCCCAGCAGTCCCAAATTACACCTTCCTCAAATATTGGTTTGGTTCTGTGGAAATAATAGTTTCTGAAAGTGTTTATCAAGACATCAGCGGTAGTTTTCATTTACTAGAGGATATTATATGGTGACGTACATTGGGGATGGCTGGAAGGTGTTTGGGACTTACTGGACAGCCTATGACAGAACAAGCAGCTGACCAAAACAAGGGACCTGTATCACAGAGGCAGAAAACTGGTGTCTTGTTTCTCCAAAGTGATGTAGAAAAGGTTATGTATGGATATGTTTCTCCAGCTCTTTAGTCATGTGTCCGTACATATGTGCAGACCCACTCCATTTTCTGTAGTGTTTTATGTCCTTGTTACTGAAAACAGCATAGCTAACTTTGGAAGATGGCACTGAGATTCACACTCCTGTCTGCTTCCACCTCTTGTGTAGTGACAGGTCCACGGGCTGTAAAGCTACCATGATAAATACAGAAAAGTTGCTGTTACAGACAATTTTCAGTCAAAACCACCAGATTTTTGCCCACCGAAGATGCTTTTTTTCATGTGTAAGTGTCGTTGAGTTAAATATCAATGGGTATAAGAATCCAGGTGAAAAGGGTCAAGTAAAAGCACATTTGACTAAATTAAGAGAGCCGGAAGATGCCTTATGAATCTACCTAAGGTAGTTACTATAACTGCTGAGAATCTTTAAAGGTCCTCTGGGTCCTAAGCAAAGCACCTTATGACTGGAAGGGGTAACACCGTTTAAAGAAGAAAAAAGAAAAAAGGGGGACATAAACAGGCCCCTTAAAGATTAAAACAAATAAAACAGTCTTTGTTTCACTTAAAAGCCATCTGAGTTGGAGCTAGAGAAATAACTGTATTAGTATACTTCAGTCTCCATGGGATTTAAACTCAGATTATGCCAAATGAGGTCAGTGTCATACATGAGAAGATGGGGACTTCAAAGACAAGCCTGGGACAATTGTTCTAAATACTATAAATTGCAAACCCGTCGTTTAGTCAAAACAGCTAATTTCTGGACATCTGCATGTACCATTAGGCCCGTGACAATTAACTGAAAGGTAGAACTCTCCCCTATTTGTTCTAAGTTTACCAAAATGTGTGGATGGGAGCTTGGCAAAGCTTCAAAATACGTTCAGGGCAAGCAGTGTGCTGCCCTTAATTAACAGCTGTGCTAGTCCTTGCAGTGGGCTCTTGTAGTTCACAGAAGATGCAGGGCCTCGAGCAAAAAAGCACTGCAGCATCTCACAGGGTTGGTAGAGGAAGGGTGTGCAGAGCCTGGGGAAGGAGGATCTGCTTGCTGGAAGCACCCCAAGAAATGATGGCCCACTTCCACCTCCAGTTACATCGGTGCACGGCACAGCGCGCTTGTCTAACAGCCGTGTCGCAAAGTCATTGAGAAATTCCTGGCTGGAGTTTCTAGCCCGGTGGGTTGTGGCATTTTGTACTTTCTGATGACCGAATTTCCCAACTTTGTACCAGCTGAATGCTTTGGCGAAAGACACCTGCCTTCTCGGTGTCAGGGACGTTTGTGCAGCTGAGTCGTCTGCTGTCTTGGCAAAGAGGTTTGCTGCCAGCCCTGGTTGTTTTGGTGGGCTGGGGGCTGTGGGAGGGGGTGAGGACAGACCAGGGAGGACCACAGCCGAAGGGGAGAGGGTCTACGAGGTGTTTCAGGAAGAGACCGGGTGCCACTGGTAGTATGACACCAGGGGATGTGCTGGCCCCACACAGACCAAGAGGAATGGTTAACTTTGCGCCTGCTCAAGGAATGTTCCCATAAAGGAAATAATATAAATATATTGATTCATTGGAACAGAGCAAAGTATGTTCTTTATAGGAGAAAGAAAATTCCCCTTCAAAATAGGGGAATATGCCAAAAGCAATAGATAAATATCAGGAGTGGGTGGTGACATGGACTAGAAATCAATGCATTTGATGTGGTGCTGTCATTAGAGACAGATGCTATACTGGGAGATAAAACCAGAAATGCTAAGCTAGGCTCAGGAAAGAAATTACTCATCACCTTGCAGTTCTGTACAGGACAAGTTAAGTACTGTCTGTCATCTGATTAAAAAATAACTGAAAGACATCTCCTGTCATGAAACAACCTGTAGTAGAATGGGAAAAAGTTAAAGAAAAGGATTTCTCGGAAGTTCTCTCACAGGACATCTTTGGTCAAACGTCAAAGAATATGGAAATATCTCAAAGGGCCAACATGAGTAGTACTGAAATTACTGTATTCATCTGTACACACATGCATATTTTGTATTTCTATATGCTTTATGTTTAATATTTATAAATGCATATACAAAATATATATAACAAATGTAGCGGGTAACAACAGAGTTAACAGTGATTAAATATAAATCATCTATTGTGTAACAACTATGCAGTAAATATATACATATACATATACTTACATCTATATATACGTGTATGTATACATGTCTATGTGCATATATGTAAGAATTAGATTTATTTTCCCAATTTGGTTTCATCATTTTTTGAGACCAAGTGTGTGGACTCTCACGTTGCTTCCTCCCAGTGGAACATCTAGTGCTGTACATTACAAGCCTATCCGTCCACAGCCTTGTACCTGTGAGGAGTAGCTGCTAATGTGGCTGTCGTATCTGAAGAGATTTTTAAGACAAAGCTAAAGAGCAATTCTGTGGACATCTCTGAATCTGCGAAAAATTTTTGTTAAATTCAAAGACAAGTGAAGTCATCTTTTTCAGCCTTACTGTAAAGAAATGCTAGAAATTACCTAATTTGAGTGCAAATGAGCAGTCTGTCTCCAGGCCTTAAGACTCCAAAATGAAAGAAGACTGTTGTCTTTTTCACCATTTTCAGCCTCTGATATTCAGGTGCAGCTTAGGTTCCTGTTCACTAGCAAATCGGTGAAGTTGCGTTTGGCTAAAAGCAGCAGTGAGTATGAAACAAGTGATGAGTTTGAGCTTTGTCGCTAATTCCAGTTTAAAGTGTTCACAGCAACTTGGCTAATTGTATTAATTTATTTCTTCTTAAGGCAGAATGGGGAAACAGAATAGCAAGCTGGCCCCTGAGGTGATGGAAGATCTGGTGAAGAGCACGGAGTTCAATGAACACGAGCTAAAACAGTGGTACAAAGGATTTCTAAAGGACTGTCCAAGTGGTAGACTGAACCTTGAGGAATTTCAGCAGCTCTACGTAAAAGTAAGTTATTTATTAAGTTCCTATTCTTTGGCCATAGAAAAGGTTGCAAAGTAGTGTAATACAAACATATGGTCAAGAGCTGCCAGTCATTTAGACTAAGGAATACCTTTGTTAGGAGAAGCAATAGTGAAGATGAGGAGATAAATGGGAAGTGCTACCCTTGTCACACCAGTACTCCATATAGCTACAGTGACCTAAACGAAAAGTTTAGAAAAAAAGCTGTGATTTACTCACAAGAAATATATTTTCTGCACTCTGTAATTTATGAATTTATGGGCCTCCTGCACCTTCAAAGAGTGGTTGCGGTCCTGTTCAATAAACGGTGCTTTACCCATGTAATACCACTGGAATATAAACTGTGTGATTGCTGGACCTACTCACATGAAAGACTTCTTTTGGTTTCTGAAAAAGTGCTGAAGTTTCATGACAGTATGTTCTGCAGATAAATTATGCACTGTGCACAAAGGATTTCTTTCTCTAAATTCTAAGTATTGCCTTTATTTTTTCCTACTGTCTCTTTGCCCTTGTTATATAGGAAAGGAAAACCAGGCTGCTTGGTTTATTTTCTTCTTTTTTTTTCATGACTTTATCAAGTTCAGTGTAGTCTTTTCCTTACATTTATTATGTATTTATTCTGTAATAAGAAGAGCATGGGGGCAGCATAAGAAGTGTATTCATGTTACAAAAATAATTATATTTTAATTCAGAATCGAGTGTCTGCCTAAAGGTCAGAGACTTCAAAGTAATTTTAATTAGGAAAAATACTGGGTGGCGATGATGAACAGTAGGATCAGAATGGTTCATAAATACAGTGTGAGGCTGAATAAAAATAAAAAAGCCTTTCCAATGTAAGTAGTTAATACTGAGCACTCTGACAATTTCTGCAGACAAGTGTGACTGTCTTTTCCCTTCAATGCATGCTACAGTCCGTTCCTAAATTGAACCAGATCACTCTGCGGATTATTACCTAGCCACTTTTTCCTTCTAATGAGTGGTCTAACAAAAACTACTAACTCCAGCTTACATAAATAAGCTTCTGTCTTCATATTTTAATATTTATGGCTCAAGGTGTTGCCTCACAATCTTTTTCTTAAGAAAAAACTGACTTTGTAATAACTGTTCCATTTTCAGATGAAAGAATTTTTACTGCCTCAGGTATTGTGCTTGTTACTGACTGATAATTTATAGCTTCCATTTTAAGCAGTACTCTGTGCACATCCAGCAAGATCAGACATCTAATCATTTCTCATACATGTTTCTGAGGAAAGTAAATGGTCTTTACAAAATATGGGTTCCTAATAAAGTACATCAACTGTTCAACTCTTTAGAAATCATTATTTTCTTTTTGGCAAATCACAGTAAAGGAATTAATTTTTATTTTTTTTTATGATTTTGTGTGTTATGGGGAAAGGTATCTTATGAAAATAGCTTGAAACTGTTAGGACTTCCTCCCTTCAAAGGGGTGTTTGAAGTGTTCACAGATACTTCACAAAATACTTTACTCATGAAGAAAGAGTAAATTCAGTATCATGTTTACAAAAATGGTAGTGCAAAAAATAACATGAAGAGCACAGCAGTATTTTGCTCTTGAAATTTGGAGACTGGTCTGTAATCTTACTAAGCTGCAGTATCTGGCTTTTAGTTTTATGGCCTCATATGTTTTTAGATATCCACATCAAATAAGATTGTCTCCCTTGCTTTGAGATCTGCTCGGTAATGGTACTGTCATATATTTAGTCCAGTTTATTGTCATTCTATATATAATGTCTATATACAGAGTGAAATACTAATTTTGCAGAGGAGAAATATGATTAGCTGTAGTAAATCCAGAGCTTTACTTCTTCTTCTTCTGTCACAGAAATGCTTGTAAAGTAATGGCCTTGGGCTCTCTGAGGAGCTAATGGTCTGAGTGTTGGCCATGGTGGTGACTTCTCCTATGTAGGACGTTCAGCCTGCCTGGGCTGCTGGCTGCAGACAAAGCCCCAGATACAAAATTTGATCATTCCCGGAGCAGCCACCAGCAGGAGACCCAAATCATTATGATTACATTTACAGCATTTCAGTTCCTTTAATGCATATTCAGGGTGAAAATGTATGAAGTGTGTATTGATTAGTAAATCCTCTGCGTGAACTTATGGTTGGGAAGGATAACATTTATCTCTTGGTCTGAGCTGGATTTTATTGAAGAAGATTTCCATAAATCAGTATATTTGGAAGAGAAATACAAGACTTGCCTTCAGTTCAGATTTACATTTTCTTAAAATGGCACTGTTTCTTTGTTCGTGGGAGTTGTGTGGTGCACTTTCGTGTGTATTGGTAAAAGTGTGTTTGTCATCTAACTAAGATGCAAAGAAAGCTCTTCTTTTCTGTTACTCACACATGGTAGAAAATACCCTCAGTTTAAAGAGAAAAAACATTTTAGATTTTATCAGGAGCAATATTCTGAGGTGAATTTCCTGGTTATCTCCACTTACTTCTCTTCCATCATAATTACAGAGTGGGGTGCACAATCTTGGGGCACAGAAACTGCTTTTTTTTGGATGAAACATAACTAGAAGATGTGTCCTGGGATCAGACCTAATGTATTACTGTATCTAATGCCTGCTGATAAGGTAGAGTTGGTGTGAAGTAAAACATCCAAAACATGTGATGTTGATGTTGGGTGCTCAACAGTAACTCTTCCACTCTATGTATTTGCATCAATTGTACTGTGCTGTTTACTGATGTAGATGAAGACTGTATTGACTAAAGGGAGAATTACTCTAGCTTTGCTTGGAAGCCTTTGCTATTGAAGCTTCCATTATGAATACAAACCATGCAGTGCTTAAATAGCAGTTATACACCAGACTCTACAGAAAAATTATTTGCAGCACTTTTAGTGGAAGTGTCTATAAAAATATTTAGTCAAGAACAGCTATTTTAAATAAGCAGCTAATAGGCAGAAATATACTTTATAGTGTTGCGTATTTAGCATTGTCTGCAATCTAACAGGTTCATTAAAAATATTGGTACATTTTTGGGTGGATAGATTCTTCTTGGGATCCAGAATCTGTGGCAAGCTGTTAGGGCTCATGTTTCGCTCCATGGTGCTGAATGAGGTGAATGCTTCAGCAGTTTTTGAAATAGTTTATTGAAGAACTGTTTATATACTGTAAGCCCAGAGCCACAAAGAGACTTAAATGCTGAAATACAGAGTTAGCTGTCCCGACAGTCTGCACAGAGCACGGGAAGGGGAGAAATTTGTGGATACCATTCTGAGGAAGCTGAAACTCAAGCCAGCATGTTCTAAACAGAAGTGCCAATGCCAAACCACAAGGTAATGCTCAGGACAGGAATTAATATTAAATTCTATATTTCTCCAGGGTATATGCATCTGTTTTCGTATGGGAGTTGCATCTTTCAGACCTCTCCTGCAGAGAGCTATCTAGGACATTAGAAGTCAGAGCAAAATCAAGTGACTGAAGTCCTTTTTCTTTGTGTCTTAAGTAATGAGGATAATGTGAATGCCTTATCTTTACCACAGTGGTTTAAGTACTCATCAAGCTGTAGGAAACTCTGAATCAATTACCATGCCTCTGTAAAGAGTTTGAATCTGCACTGCTCACCCTCTCATTGCTCTACTTGTGATGAGATACGTCCTTCTGGGCTACTGACAATATCCCAATTAACCTCTTTTTCTGCAGAAAAAAATGATAAGTAGCATTGGACAGGCTGGAACCTACCGTTTCCATCTTCAAAGAGAATATCCTAACCATCAAACTTAATCCTTGCTTGGTTTCTGCATTTTCCTTTTTTCTACACTAAAAAGTCCTTAATTCGTTTATCTCACATAAAAAATTATTAGCATTGTGGGCAGAGAGCTGAAGGAATTAATATACAAAAGCGTCATTAAAATAAAATATACCAGTAAAACATTCTGGACTGTTCCTATCTTTCTTTAGGGTTTCTTGCAGTCTAGAGGGCCAAATACATTTTTCCTTCGGATCTTTTAATTCACTGGGTTTAGATGAATATGCCCTGGAGTGTGTAAGTGTGCATAATCAGTGCTAATGTTCACAGGAATTATGCATGTTTATTAAGTGGAAAATAGGCTTCTATATTGTGATACTTCTTGGAAGTGGGTCACTGAACATGACAAGCGTATTCTCTGGACTAAGCTGGACTAAGCAACAAGCACCAGTGATCCTTTAACGGGAAGGGTAGGGTTGGGAGTGATCATGATATAATGCTAGCATTAAATAAAGTAATATAGTTTGTGAATTTATTGCACATCTGTTATTTAGCTATGTTTTGGGGTTTTATAGATAATGTTCAAATGAAGAAAAAAACCAGTAATGCTATTTGATTAATTACAATCAAATGGTTTGTCATATTTTTGGCTTCTAGCTCACACTTCCTGCCTTGAAGGGAATTGATTTCTAGTCCTTCATTTTAATATGTGTACAAAAAAAGAATCTCAAAAAATCTATTGAAATTTAAGTGGGTATATTTGCAGCCTCTTTATCCAGATTTTTAAGACAGACTAGCATCTTTCTAAAGATGGCACAGAGCTCCTCAAAATGTTAGGTTAGAGCTGCGTTTCAGGCTTTCAGTGGCTGTGAAAAAGTGGGATTCCAGAACAGCACAGCTGTGTTTACAGATGCCCCTAACATAGATGCAGTTGCACAGGCAGAAACTGATTTTCCTGGGATCATGTCTTTTAACTGGAAGAGCTGTGCTGGTTTTACGAGTGCGGTTTGGCCACTTAGTTCTCCCTATAATAGGGGTGATTTTTAGGTATGTTATACCAATGTTAGCTATATTGTACCTAGTATAGTTGATATGTTTAGGTATATTATACCAATCCTGTATTGCTAAAGAACTACAGCATGTTTTGAAATCATGCAGATTATCAAAAATACTGATGTGTCTACTCATACAATGATTTTAGCCCATGCTGTTGCTGCCTTCCAGAAGATCACATTTGGGGTGCAGGCAGTCTTCCTGGACAATATGACAGTATGTTTGTTGTATACACCACTTAAATTTAACTGCAACACAGGAAACATCATACATATTTATTTATAAACATGACTCTAAAAAATCCTTAGACAGGTTAATAGTACTGCTGTGTTATTGAATTTTTAAAACCAATACGGAACAATAAAACTATTATTGTTAAGGTAGAGACGATTAGAAATAGCATTGGATGCAAGCAAGTAAAGCAACTACTAGCTCTGATCCAGGGACATCGCCAGGTGGCTCTATAAGAAGCAGCGCATATGTAGATAGGCAAATAGAGGCTAGAAGGAAATAGCAGTAACAGTATTGGCATCAGTGGAAGTTTTGCTTTGCGGGGGATTGTAGAACAATCTACAAAGTGAAGATTCTTTATGCGTCCCTTAAGTCACTTAATACAAACCTGCACGTTTGAGACAATTACAGTAAAATCATTAGAAACAAATGTTTCTAAAGAGTAAAAAACCTTTCACCAGAAGTGTGGTTAAAGTTCCTGTGAAAGGAAAATTAATATAGCAGAATCCAAAATGTAGTATGCTGAAAAGCAAATGTATTTGTGGTCCAGCATTATCACAGGGGAGTGCTTTTCGGGTTGAAGTGTATGTTTAGTGCTCCAAAGCTGTATTAAAATTGGGTTCTGATAACTTTCAAAACCAAAGAGATTGCAATTGCTTTCATACAGGACTTGGTTAAAAAAGAAGGCATGGTCTTGTTGCCTGGATGTTTTCCATGCAAAACTGCTTTTGCCATTATTTCTCTTCCTCCTTCTCCTTATAATCATGAATAGGCAGGTGCTGTGCCAAAATGTACGTCTACTAGAAAACCACATAAGAGGCTTATTATATGTTTCAAACAGAAGCTGAGATTGTGTTGCATGAATTTTAAAACAAAGGACCAGAATGCTTCTTACATATAAAACCAAAATCAAACAAAGCCTGAAGGCAGTGTTAACTTTGAAGCTGACTTTGAATGATTGAGGGAAAGGGAGGATTCTGGTAACATGCCCTTCTGCTGCATTTTTGTCTCTGCGCTGATCCCAGGAAAAGTAATGCCTGGGCTTAATATTTTACGGAACATCTTTTAAAAACTGTTTTTAGTAAACAGAGCTTTAAAGATCAGCAACCATATTGAAAAATAAAATACAGTAAATAAACATGGATTCTCATTTAAGCTGCAAAGTAAAATGAAAACAGTAATTTTCAGAAGAGGACAAGCATACTGGGTAACGAACCGTTCTGAAAATACGGCTGTAAATCACAACACTGGATACCAAGAGCCTTTAAAAACATAGAATGGAGTCAGTTTAGATTGAAATCCTAATCTCGCTGAAGCTAATGGAAGTTTTCATTTCTCATCCTTATTTAAGCGCTTAGGACTGCACTGAGCACCATGAGACCCAAGTGCTGTGAAGTCTGGTGGAAGCTCCATTAGTGTCCAGTCTTAGAAACTGAATCAAGAGTCTGGAGAGCTCCTCTCATCACTTGTGAAGAATGTACGCATTGCTAGCTGTCATTTAAAGGCAGCAGTTATTTAAAAACTAAAAGTCTGTCTGGGTGAGTGGTGAGAGTAAGGGTCCTGAAGTTAGTAGAAAAACATTTTCAGAGGCAAAGGACAAGTCCTTTTCTTTTTGCAGCTTTAGCTAGTGGCTAATTTTAAAGGCCAAAGTATATTTTTCTTTGCTCCTGTTGCAGAGCACATAATGGCCCATATCCTCCAGACAATCTCTGGAGACTCTAAATCTAGAAAATGAGGAAGTCATACAAGTCTAAGAGATGCAGTCTAAATAGCTAAATCTTAATTGCTCCAAATAGCAGCTTGTGGAGTGTCCAGACTAGTGGGATGAATCTTCGTGATGCTTGAAGAATAAAGTAACGCATGCTGACACTGCCTCTGTGAGAGGCAGGAATGCTGGTCACATGAATCCATAAACAGTCCGACTGTCCAAAGGCATCTCCAGGGCTTACAGAGTCAGCAGATGTGTGGGGATGTGAAGGTTTAGTCCAAACCTCTGATTATTACTAAGTATTGAATAGTTCTGTAATTCTGTGGTTGTATGTGGTTCCTGGAGGCACTCTAAACTAACATCAAGTCCCAAGCATTGAAGAGACTATGTCCAGCCAGGGCAGGATGATCCAGCTGGGAATGCTTAAAAATCTCACCATGTGGCTGCATGCCCTAGTTTCCAATATAGCCTGATAAAAGAATCCAGGCTGGGTAAATTTTCCAACAGTAACATGCAGATTACTTCTACTTCATCTTTTATTCTGAAGGAAGCTCACCAGTTCCAAAAGCTGTCATGCATTTTTATAAGAGACCTTATTCCTTTACAGCTCACCTTTGCTCTGTGTTGGATTCCTCAGAGAAATCAAAATGATGAATTTGGGATACCATAATTATTTCTGTAGCAAAACACTGTATTCATTAATACGGTTATGATTTCCCTGAAGGCTAATGCAGAAGGAGTGGTGCAGCTTGGATGAAGAGAGCCATTGTTAACACAAGGTATCAAAGACCTCAAAGTAAAACACAAACTGTCAGCGTCAAGTCCCATAGCTGTTATGGTGTTCAGGTCTGCTATTTGTTGTAACAGTGCTTATTTTATCAATGTTAAGTAGTCCTCAGAGCAGTCATCAAGACTGATCAGTGGTTCACAACCTTTACCCAGTCTGTTGCAAAGGCAAGTGTTTTAGACTTTTTTCCTCCTGAAACTTCCCATTTCCTGGCTCCATTCATACCACCTCAGTGCTTTCCTTCTCATCACAAGGAAGGGTGTTCACAAAACCCATGAAAACCCTGGAGGATGTGCAGTGGAGAGAGGGAGGGGTGATACTGACTGTACTTGTTTTGGGGATAATCCCTTCTCCTGCAGTCTAAATAAAATAGCCATGAACGGAGCATATAAAGCCTCTATTTTATGCATGGACAGTTGAGACAGAAAAAGGTTAAACCACTTGCTTGATGTCTTTGGCAAGGTCAGGATTTAAATTATTTCATGGGTCAAAATATAAATGGCCCTTATTTTATTTCTTTGGAGTGAGGTGGGTTTTTTTTCCCCTACAGAATGGCTTGGAAATGACTTCCTGGAGTCATACATGTACATTATAGTACGGCAGTTCTGGCTAGACTTTAATCAAATGTCTACTCTAGATCTACACGATGATCTGTGCTCCCCAGTTAAACTGTGACCATGTCTTAGTGGAAACCTGTATTTTAGGTCTTCAGTAACTTTGATTTGGAAAACTGGATCATCCTAAAACTTGTTCTGAAGGCTAGTAAGCATGTGTTTTTGTTACTTGAGAAGAAGTGAGCTAAGATCTTTCAGGGACTTCAGCTTGTCACATTTCTTGAACTATAAACATTTCTGCTCGTTTAAAATATAAAAATAGCTGTTTGGTATTGCAGGGTTCCTCAAGGAGCCTTTGAAACCAGGGCACTTCATTTCAACACTGGAGTAAACTAATGTAGAATTGCCTAGACTGGAAAAGAGCTATAAGATCATCTAGTCCAATCGTTAACCTAGCACCGACAAGTCCCCCACTAAACCATGTCCCTAAGCACTACATCTACACGACTTTTAAAAACATCCAGGGATGGGGAGTCCACCAGTACCCTGGGCATATGATTTAAAGTATTTTTTTTTTTAATGTTGAAGTGTTTTCCTCTAGTATCAAAGTCTGCTTCCAGCGTCTCACTTGTGCACAAGGCCTGGAGCTGAAAACAGCGTTCTTGTTTCGTAAGGTACGGACGAGAACTTGGTGCTCTGAACCGAGTCCCTTCACCCTGATACCACGTCTCTGACGCCATGCCTCAGCTTCACCTCCACCTCTCCTCCCGGGAAACTCATCAGTCCTTCAGAGAATTAAATTACCTTAGTGATACGTACTTCCAGAGCTTTCCCCATGGACAGCTGTGAGTCACTGTAGCTGGGTGTGAATACTCTTAAAGGGGTCTGATCAGTCTGGCTCTCGCAGCCATGCAGTGCATCTCAGCCTGCTCCGTCTGCTTGTGGTACTTTGAGATGGCGAATCACTGTTGCCAGTGCAATGCACGCTGCTGTGGGTAGCTATAGCTATGCAGGTAACGAAACATCAGGTGTTTTTTCAGGGTTCTGTGGTATGGAGAGACATTTGGGAGCTTACTTAGTTGCCAAGTTAAATGCAGTTTTTATTATCATGTAGACATTAGTTGAGATTCCAGTCAGGTTTCTACTAATCATAGTCTGAATGTTTCCAGTACCTTGGGATATCAACTTTCTTTTTCTTCAATGAGAGTAAATTTCCATCTTTTCATGTTTAATTAAGGCTCATAGGAATAGACTATTTGTACCAACAAATCTATTGATTGCTGAATTGAGATGACTTACCGCTACTTGGCATGAGAATTAGCTAGCTATCTTAATTTTATATTCAATCACAAACAAAACAAAATGAGAAAAACATATGGTTTAGGAGAGAAAGTAATCAACACAAGAAAATTTGGACTGGAGGAGATTTTGCCATTTTGCTGAAATACATGTGAAACATTCTCAGAAGAGGCTGGTGTGAAATCCACCTGTATATGAAGTTGTGAAGTTTGGCTGTCTGGTTGTGTGGATAGCCCAGAACTGAATATGCAGCTTTAAATAAAATCTCCCTGTAGTCCAGAGAAAGAGCAGTATAAGCAGAAGTGTAAATCAACACTGCAGTTCACCTCAGAGTGAATATCAAAGTCAGTTGGGGATTATTTCCATGTTAACAAATCTATTAAAAAAAAAAAGGAATTAAAAATTCTTAGGTCATTAGTTGAAATAAGATTTTATATGGACCTTGTCAGCAGCTTTCAACAGGAGTATATTCAGTTACGAAGTTATTTCTAGATGCCTGTGTCCCCTTTCATTTGGAAGGATATACCCTACAATTGGTGTTACCCCTTATAGGAAATCGCAACTGTATGCATACTCATGACTCTTCACAGCTTGCTTTGGCAGATATTCACTAATTTGCTTCTCCCTGCCAAACTGATCAGGCTAGGAGATGGTTAAAGCCCCATGCCAAGGTACATGAGTTTTGGCTGTGTGATTCCTGTCCCTGGTGCTAATACCAAATGCGCAAGAACTGATTAAAAGGAGCAGTCCTTCAATTTGCTTTCATGTTGGCAGGCTCCAGCTACCACTAGTTCTTGCGTTCGTGTCGACTAGATCTGTGTCCCTCTTCTAAATACCTTTTTTGTACTAGAAACACTTTTAATTGTGTTGGTGTTTATTAATGTAGCAATTGCACTGCCTAATTTTATAATATGTGTCAGTGCAGATAATTATGTAATTAAACCGTGTAGCTGAAATGATGGAGTTGTCTAAGCATGGACCAATTAAAACAAGAGATTGTGCTGTGAGAGCCTGACAGGACACCACAGGTAAAGCCTGCAGATGACTTCAGGAGCTGTCCTCCCTCCTAGCATGGATCTGTGTTCACCAGAACAAGCGCCAGGAAACTGCTTTCCAGGCAGCTGCCAAACACGAGTAGCGAGAAGGTGATGCTCTTTGGATGCGGTCCCAGTGAAGCGCAGATGTCCTTAGTTCCCTTCAGAGCCTCCCTGCCCCCGCACACGTGCCTTAGCCGCGGCAGGAAAGGATGCAGTTGTTCCTCCCACGAAGTCACCGCTTCCCACTTACCTGCTCAGAGATGCTGGTGGCACTTTGGCAGGTCGGGTGCCACCCCCTGTACTCCATTAATACTCCTAACTTCCTTCAGGAGTAAAACACATCTCCTTTCCTTAGGGTCCAATTTCTACATTTCAGTACAAAGCATCTTCGGCTCATTGAGTCATATTACGTGGGGGATGGTAAACTTGGTACAAACATTATACACGCGCATTAAACCTCTCCTGGTTTCTTGATTAGGACAAGTCGCTTAGGTGGTAATCCACCACTCTTGAGTTCACAGTTGCTTAGTGGTGACCCAATCCCAGAGTTTTCTTGGAGGAATACAGTCATACTGTTCCGTGTGTATCTAAAGCCGTAGAAAGGTACAGCTGAGCATCAGCTTCACAGTAATGGTACTGCACACTTAATTTTCACGTTCTCTCTTCTGTTGCTCTTTTTGCAGAACAAGGGATGCCTTAACATTCATTTAGTGCTTTAGAAAGTCAATATTTGTGCCCAGTATGTGACTTTTAAAAATATAATGTCTATACATGGCATTTGTTTTTTGTTTTAAAAGAAAAGTAATACTTCAGGTAACACTTGGCCTGAGAAAGGTCCATTTTCTCAGTTCCAGTATATGATGGTTCTTAAAGAGCCAGCAAGAAAACTGTGGTTAAAGCCTAGATCAGCTCTTTAAAGCATATTTAACGTCTTTTTTTTTTTTTTTTTGAGTTGGAAGAAATGCTGGTATATAAAATAGGATTCTGAAAATGGGAGTTTATAATAGTAATAGTCATTTAATTGTAAGGGTGCTATAGTAATCTTGGCTTGAAGAAGCAATTATTTATCTATCAATTAGTTCTAGCTACAGTTAAATACAGTATATGACAAGGGAAGCCCAACAAATTAGTGGCCTTGTGTTAGAATTGCATACTCCTTGCCACAAATTAGCCCCTATGGTGTATTAGTCTATCTGTTCATTTATTTTTAAGGTTCTTTGCCTCTGGAGTTTTTCTGTATAGCAGGAAAATGGTGTTTAATGGGCCTGATGTTATTTTCACAGAGATAAATTCGGGGGTTATTCTATTTCTAATGTATGGCCAAGAGCAGGGAGAATAAGGACAGTTTCTGCTTCCTGTACCTACTACCCTAGGGTATGTTTAAAGCATGAAAAATCATGAAAAAGAGCACATGCTCTAAACCAACATGTAGGAAAACCCTGTTTTCACTCTCAGATTAAGTTGCTTGTACAGAAAATCGCCAGCAAGTCCAGGGCAATAAAACTGAGTAAAAAAAAAATGCTAATAAAAGGTAAATGCTGGTCTTTGTATTAGCAGTTTCTTTTAAGGTGACGTACCTCTTTGTTACCTCTCTGTAAGAATGACATTTTGCCAAAGAAATCAAATCTGTTTCCAAAGACTGAATTTAACGCATTCAGTATAAAAATTACATTAACACGTAGCCAAATTTAAAAGACTTTTGAAAATAATTAATTTGGCACAGAAACTTCTAATAGGCATCCTATAGAAGTGGACTGTCAGTGGGAAATTAGCTCTTGAGCTCTATCCAGTGGGTAATTGTCAGTGTGAGATAAAAGAACTGCATTCTGGCTATCCAAGGGTGGAATTTTTCCTGCACAGGCACAATAAATAGTTTTTGCTAGCAATAAAGAGGCTGCCAAATCAGCCTATCTGAATAAAAACTATGTTGTGCTTTACACGTGGGAAAAGTGCTCGAGAACAGTTAATCCCTATGAAAACATTACCCCTGCATTATCGCCAATAGTACTTGCCTTCAGGCAGTTTTCAGTTATTTGTTTCCATTTTCTATACATGTACCCAATGTTCTTTATTTCCATGTGATTGTTCATCTCGATCATTTTCTTTGCTCTCATCTATTCTGGGCTCATGCACATGCATTTTACATTCTGCCAGAATACTTTGGGCTATATTTAAGTTTCCAGATTCATAGAAATACTGTTCTACATATAATGCTGTGAAAGCAAGTACGTAGTCCTAAGAAGACCACTGATTTTGGTGGGATGGCATATGTCCCTGCGAAGTACACCAGTGGGCAAGGACACTTTTAGCCTTTTCTCCTTCCCTTTTATGTAGAGTAGAAGCCTGGAATGGTATGAAAATTCCATGGAAGTGCTGTATATGTGTGGTGTGAGCGAGTTCAGGTAGCTCACTGGTTGAGGAAGTCTTTCCTAGGTTTTGTTGCCAGCACGTTGGTGTAATACCTGGGTCAAGGGACAGCTTAAGTCTTGTTACTGTGCAGACAAGAAGTCTTGGACCCAAAAGAACAACAAGCGGGAAACCCCCCTCTTTGCAAGAAAAGCAATCCCTGGTTACTGTGTAGATCCTTTACCGTATAACAGAAGGGAGCAGTAATAGTGCACCAGTCACATGTATAGTGAAGTGGAAGCATTATGGTGGAGGGTAAGAGTTTGACCAAAGTGAGAATATTCTTTAGTATAATCCATGATGGACTGAAAATGGACTTTTTGAATTGTTAAAACTCGTATATTGTATTAGGGCCTCAATTCTTGCTATCACTGGGTAAATTCACAGAATGCAATATAATGAGAAAGCAAAAGTTTTCTCCCCCAAGGAAAGAAGTGCCCTCTTTCTTCCTGGAGTGGGCCAGAAGATGCAACCTTGGCATCTCCAAACTCCTGTGCAGTCCTGGCTGTCAGGCATGCAGACACTTGAGCTACATCCCCATCTCTTTCTTAACCATAATGTGCTTTTCTTTTCTTCTCAGCTAGCTCATCTCCTTCTTTCCTAGGGCACTGGCTAGATGAGTGGTGAAGCCTGATGTGCTGTCTGTACCTTTGTCCTTTTCTTGTCCAGCTTTTAAATTTCTGCAACTGTGCCTTGTTGGGCAAGGGATGCTGTGACTTCAACATAATGAGAAGCTTGCAGTTAGTTGTGCTGATTCAGCCTATGATGCGGGCTTGGTCATTTTATTTTAATTTGTCTCTCTCTTTACCTTAAGAAAAGGGCAGTCCAACATCAGAAAGCCAGCCCAATCCTTTATACAAAGGAGGACCTTATAACTGACAACTTTTCTAAAATACCAGTCTACAAGCTCGGGCAAGTTTCTGCATAGCAAAGCAAAATGAGTGGGTGTAGTTGAGTGTTCGTTACTCACTGTTAATGGAGCTGAGAAACACTTTAAGAAATAGAATGATCCAGAATCTTTTACTTGAACTAAAATGAAATGTCTTGAGAAAGATTTTTGAAATGTCTTCCTTTTAATCTTTGAATATATAAATTTCTAATTTACTATGTCTGAGATTTGGGGTTTTTTTCTTTGTCTTTTTTTTTTTTAATTTTTTTTTGGCAGTAATGCCAGTTATATGAATGGTGGTGGTGTCAAACAGTACAGGTTTGAGGAATGAAAGGAAATTAAAAAGAGAAGAAATTGAGGCTGCATAAGTGTAAACTTGCTATAGACCTTGGAAGATTTAAAATTACATTTATTTTTATAAATCTAAGGGTTTTAAAAATTAAGACAGATGATAAAGAGAATGTTGGCAGGGGGACATTATCTAGACTATCCATTCCGTGTTTAAGGTTATACATCTGTAATAAAATACATGGTTCTGAGAAGAGCTGTACTGCAGTCTTTAAATAAGGTTATAAATTAACAGACTGAATAGCCAATGGTCCTGTTCAAATCCATGGGAGATTTGACACCTTCTGTGGGACCAAGACTTGGCTTGCATTTTGCCAGTTTCTTGTTTTATAACATATGATATACTCTACAAAAGAATGACAAATGGCCTTACAAGTAATTTTTTTGTGATGACAATATGTTCACCTCTTTTTGTCTTTTGTATGGAAATAACTTCTCTCTTGGTAACTTCCACAAGCAAATAATCTGTTACCAAGCTCATTCTGAAAGGACAAATACAGTATCAGGAAGTGCACGAGAGAAGATGCTGGACTGGGCACTCCTGAGAACTCCCTCCCATTCAAGCCATGGTGGATTTTTTCAGTTGATTGGCCAAACAAATCAGATTACCACATCTGTTTAGCCAGATGGTCGTTCTAGTGGCATGAGGCAAGTACAGTCAAAATACTGTCTACAACTAGCACAAGGGTTGTATTGGCGACTTGCTGCAGAAAAGGAGTTATATTATGGAAAACCACTGTTGATGGCATTTGGTGGTAGTTTCCTTTTCTAATAGGCAGATGAACTGAGCACCATGCCCAGCCATGGCTGGGGTACACGGGTGCTAGGTGGCAACCTAGAATACTGAGTAGTGCTCTGGTTGGTTTCTGGGTTGCAAGTTAGGAACTTTAATCTTCCTATTAATCTTCTATTAATCGTGGTTGGACCTGCTTGATATTATCAGATCTTTTTACTTTTTAGCTTCTTTTTCCAGCAGCTGTCAGCAAAATAATATTGTATGTATTTTGGGTTCATTAGACTGCTTCTCTTTCTTCTCTTCTGCTGGACCCATTGTATGTACATTAGTACCGTTAGTTATATACTATATAATTAAAAAAGAAGAAGAAAGAAATTATCACAACTGCTGTGCTTCCAGCTAAAAGAAACTACCTGAGATCCTTTTCCAAATTACCATTCTGTTGATTATGGCCTTATAAGGAGGCTTCTCCCAGAGGCTGATCCAGCTGTGGTTAACTACTAAGAATTTTCAGTGACTGGCTATTATGATGGAGCCAGTTGAAAGTTCAAATGTTGTATGACACTTTTGTATTGTTAATAAAACGGATTTTGTCCCCATAGACCTTGACAATTCCAGTATTATAGGAGAAACATATAGGACTATAATATAACTGGAGAGCAAAGGCATCTCCAGTGGGCAAATCATCTCATTACAAGATAGATGTATGAGAGAGATGGCAGAAACCATTCTTTGAAGGAACCTATCTACCTGTATCTAAAGGTTGCCAGTGAGCTGGTAGAAGGCTAGAATTGGGAAGAGGAATCCAGACACTGGTGAAAGGTATTTGAGAGAAAAACAATTTTACATAATAAATTAAAAATTAATCCCGATTACAAGATATCATAGGGACTTTATAATGTTGTTTGGAACATATAATGATGTTTTTTATCAAGATCTCATAATGTTTTCTTAGCAAATAGTAAAAATCAGAGATAAACTCACTTAACATTTTTTTTAATTATTGTTGAAATCAAGGATCCACTGTGGTCATTGGCAAGATTTTCTTCCCCTTTGGTGGAAGCAAGATCAAGTCCTGGACTCAGATGGACAAAGGGAATATAGAAGCTGAGATACATGAAGAAAAAGTGTGCTTTTAGGCATTTGTAAACTTTCTTTGCTTAGCTTAGAGCACATTCATACAGGAAAAAAAAGTTTGTTTCTGACTTTTTGTTACTTTTATGATAATTATAATAATTACTTTAAAAGTCACAAGCCAGGAAATTCTAAATGAGACAGTATAATTATAATATATAACTGTAATAATGCTTCCTTCCATTCCTCACTTGGGTATTGTGAGGCTTAATTAGTTAATGTTTGTACAGCAGTAAAATGCAAACCACCACAAAAGTATTAAGCATTTTTCCTGTTTCAGTTCTTCAGTATAACTGATTACCTTTCACAAGGTTCTTAAAGGGGATAATTTAAAAAGATCTATATAAACCAATCTGCATTTTATATCTGTCTTGCTGGTAGTTGGAGTGGCAAATCAGTGTTTAATTGCATCAGTATTTCTCATGAACATGCCAACACTGTGACAATGGATTTGACCTAGAAGTATTAGTTGATTATCATATTTCTGGGCCTTGCAACAAAATTGAATTGTTCTCATGGGAGCCAGAGACACAGCTGATGGAAATGAATAGAGAATGAGTGACACAAGCTGACAAACCATCCTACTTAGAAGGGAGAAAAATTACAAATAAATGGTGTTCAGTTGGAGTAAATAAAAACCTTTTGTCAAATATTCAGAATAGGAAAATCTGATATTTCTTCCTTTCTGCTGTACAGAGTTCAGTGAAGAAGAAACCTTGTGCAATGTGTAAATCTGCAATATATAAACAACAAATGCAGTTAGGGCTCAGGGAATGTGGCACTGTAGACTAAAATAGGATGTTTTAAATTATCTTTAGGTCAAAGGAGTCCCAAACAAGTTCTGGGTGTCAAAATAACTGCTTTACAGACTGTAAGAATCAGTCTGGGTTAGAAGTGGAAATGGACTTAAGTTAATTTTGAGGAGATTATTAGCACCTTTGGGCATAGTACTGAGACCCTGTGAGTTAAAATCTGGGACGTTCTCCGCTACATCATTGCTTATTCAGTCACCCTCATCCCTGCCATTGAGCTTTAGCACTGATGTAAGGGTTGGGATTAATTTTGCCATCTGAAGGCTAGTTTGTCATTTAGGCTGCACTAGAGTCAATGAAAAGAGAGAGGCATTTCCAGAGGATTATTCATTTTGTCTGCCTCCTACAAAACCACCTTTGTTTCTTTAATAGCTAATGGACTGAAGGACAGTTCTCAAAGGAATTAATCTGATCTTAAACGTTTATTTTTGGAAGAAATTAATTATGCTGTGGAAATGCCGTTCTCCATTCGCCATAAAGGGATTCTCAAGTTTCATAGCTGTCTTTTAGACTTAGACAATTTAGATGCCTAAGATAAATTGCATCCTACGTGTGCAGAGTATTAAGCCTTGAGTCTGTAATGATGAGCGTGGGCACAACCCTCCAGCATGCTACACGCCAACAATGCAGAAGATACTTAAGCACATGTGGGAAGGGACAATCCTTATCATTGACTGGGATCCTTCTCAAGACCATTTGTTTCAGTTTAGAGACCATTTTAGGTTCCTTCTTGCTGATGGTACCATAGAATTAAGAAGCTTCAGTTGTAATCCACATGATTCTGTGAGCATATGGACCTGTCAAATACAGATTAAAACAGGTATTTTTTTAAGCAGAGATGGAGTGCTAAGCAGTTGGGTTTGGATTCACATAGACACTTGGATCAGTGTTTTCAAAAATAAGTTGCAATGAAAAAAATGGAGATAATATGAAATCCCGGTTCTACAAAGGCAGCAAAAGTTTTGCAGTTGACTTTCATGAATCAGTTATTTCACCCATTAAATGAAATACAGTGTGGTCTGTTTTACTGGTAATCATATGCTAGTTAAAATACTAGAGTAACCAATACATAAAACCAATCATAATTAAATATTGACTCTTGCTTTTTTAACCTCATTCTCTCTATTATTTAGGTTGTGTCAGGCTGGTTGGCTTTGTATTCAAGACTGTGTTTTGTTTGGAAAGAATTTTTCTAATCTAATATTGCCGCTTACTCTGCTTCCAGCCGATTTATAAACATCCGCTTTTAGCAGGCAAGAGCTTTCCACTTTTGTAACCGCGAGAATTTCCATTATTGCATTTACATGTGTCTCAGCCGCTGCTAAGCAACAGGGCTGAGTTACCTGCCAAAGCCTGGATTTAAATCCCAGGTCTGTAAAAAGGATGGATAGAAATATAGATGTGTAATATACTTAAAACAAAAAGGGAGGAATGTGGTTTTGGTAATACGTAGAAACATGGAGGTATAAGAGGAATACAATTCTGTTCTAGAAACATGTAAATAGGGTAATATAATGTGTTAGAGAAATTTAGAGAGCCAGTCAATTTGTTATATTTAGGTGGTTTGTTCTTGAAAATAAACTTGTGAAATTGTTTTTGCTTTGCCAGATCTTACCATGAAGCGTTAGGTCTACATACAGTGTTAGATAATGGGGAGCAAGGAGTAGGGAGACTACCAACAAGAAAATTTAACTGAATGCACATAGTATTCCTAAATAGACCAAGTTCGATTTATAGTATTTTTGTATAGTGGTTTTGCTTCTTCTTTTAGAGACAGATGTATTTGTATTTGGATAAGAAATGAGTCAGTCTCAAGTGCTTTTCAAAGACTTGAGACTGACTTTCTTTTCTGTTAGTGTTTTTGGTCTCGTGTTCGGCTTGACAGGGTGGGACAGTTTCTAAGAAATGGTTTGGATATTAGAAATGCTGTTGCAGTTAATAGCATTAGCATTTAAGTCTAAGGGTAGATGATGAGTGGTGGTGTACCAGCACAAGGCATAAAGGTGGTCTTTACCCTGCAGACCTTGTAGTCTACATTTAAGGAGGAGGTGGTAGATGAGGGAAATGGACGATGAGAATAAATGTGAATAGTGAAACAATACCAAGAGCCTCAGAAGTCACAACCCAAGTGCCAGCTGACCATGGTCAAGCCTTGGGCAGCCACAGACAGATTTCAAGAAGACATTTTGAGGAGAAGGAAATACCCTGCAGTGGGCATGCACTGGAAGAACATGTAATGCTGCTTGCTCCAAAACTGCAGATAGCTACAGGCAACATCACTGCTTGAACTGAAGAGCTGGTCTACATTTATGCCTTGGTACAGTGAAGAAAGAGGTACTGTGAAGGCTGCAGGTTGAAGTGACAGGACAGGTAAATGAATTTTGCAGCAGTGTTGGCATGGTGTTAACAGTGGGAAGATAAATTTTTGTAGGACAGAGAACATTGTCAACGAGCACGTTCAAACTGCTTGGACAGAGAAAATATCAGATTTTCATCATGTACAACAGAAGCAGAAGTTCTTTATTCTCCTCTGAAGTTTGTTCATATTTTCGCCTGCTTTTCAAGGCATTTTATAATTCTTTAAGGCATTCCCTCCTTTAGAATACCACTACAAGCCAAGTAACACATTTAACTGTCTTTAATAAAGTATTCAAGAGAAGTTTCCTCCAAAATGGTTACTCTTTCCTGCACTTCCGGACACAGTCTGATGAGAATATAACATCATGAAATGTCATTTTAGACAGGCAGTTTATGCGGTAAATTCCTGATACTTTCTTTAGTTCCCTTGGTTTGCTTGGAAATGATGTGTGTACCTGCAATCCCTTAACACTAGAGTTGTAAGGAACAAAGCATTTTCACATGTATTGCTTGTACTTTGGTACACACTGTTTTACAAACAAAACTGTTGAAATGAGGCAACAAAACTGTTGTGACATTTGGGGCAAAATATTTAGACTGTGAAAAACAATGAAAAATATACTGTGCAGAAATGATACTAACACATTTATGGCTGTGGAAAGCAAGAATAGAACAACTGAATTTGTAACGTAATTTTAAAAATTTAGGACTAGTTTATCTTTCTGTAATAAAACTGCACTGTATTTTTTTGAAAAAAAAATTGGCAAGTGACATGGAAAAAGTGACATACAAGAAATCAGATTAAATCAATGGTTCAGTCTAACTGAGCACAGATTTTTTTTCTTCAGCACTCATGTAACTATGTCCAGTTTAGCTATATTTCCCTTGTTAGCATCACTAGTATGAAGTCTGGAATTTATCCATTGGGGTTTATGTACTTACATTCGGCTGGGGAATAGTCAACACCTCGTATTCCCTTCCTCACTTCTTAGAGATCTCTGAAGGGGTAGGTGGGCATGGGTATAGAGATAATCTGGTTGATACTGTTTACTTGAATTTCCAGAGAATTTCACAAAGCCCTTCACCAAATGAGAAATTAATGTCTCCTAGATCTATTCCAAGTTACAGAAAAGAGAGAGGGTGCTCCCTGGGATCACCCAGAACAAGGATCCCATTTGAGGTCTCTGGTCTGACCCCATGCGAAACCTGTCACTCTCTGTTGACTACAGAGGACCTTCAGGAAACAAGTACCCCTCGGATAACCCCAGCCTTTGCAACTGTTCCCTTTAATATCCGTGTTGGGTCTTTAACTGGATTTTCTGGATTCCTGTGTCTCACAATGCTTTATTATTTTTGTTGAATATAATATCCTAATGCTGTCTTAAAGGGCAATGTATTCTCAGCCTTAACTGTCTTTTCTTCTGGGGATATATTTAAAGCTGTAAGGAGAAGCAATGGTTATCTCATTTGCAAATGTTACTGCAGTTCTCAGAGCAGTAATTGATATCTTACGGAGTATGGCTACCTTTTTCTTTTCTCACGTGTATTACGATTCATAAAGGGGGATCTTATTACTTCTTGAATAGCAGTGCCTGAAGGCACCAACCTGAAGTGCTTGGAATAAAGAGATTGTGTCATTGGCACCAGTGGAGAAAAGCCATGGGAAGAAAAATAAACCTCTAAATAATTTGATTACTTCTCATGCCAGCACTTCCATTAAAGCTCTCACCTGGGCTCATGTGTTTTAACTTTACTGAAAGAATTTGAGCTAATGTACGCAGGAAGAAGTTGAAATGCAAGATAAGACTAAGACTAAATAACATCATGGGTCACAAAGAAAAGACTTGTAAGTAAAAGAAAAACAAAACAGCCAAAAAAGACATGTAGATGTGGTACTTAGGGACATGGTTTAGTGGTGGGCTTGGCAGTGTTAGGTTTACGGTTGGACTCAATGATCTTAAGGGTCTTTTCCAACCGATGTGATTCTGTGATTCTATAAAAACCACATCTGGATGACATCAGTCAAGGCAACCACTTACTGTTCTTTTCAGTAGCCCTGTTGAGAATGGAGGAACTGTGTCCCTGGGTTAACTAGCCAAGAGAATGAATCCCTTAATCCCACTGATTTTGGATGAGAGCAGAGCCTGTACTGCATCTTCTCTGACAGTGGGGAGTTGTGTTTGCCAGTGCTTGTGCTGGCAGCTGTGCTTGCAGTGACCCCAGCTGGGACTCCTCAGGTGACAGGGATTATGTTATCACTCCTGAACCAGTAGCTTTTGAAGCTGGAACCACAGGGTAGATCCAGAAAAAACAGGTAGTCTTTAT
This sequence comes from Sagittarius serpentarius, assembly GCA_034782735.1. Lineage (NCBI taxonomy): Eukaryota > Metazoa > Chordata > Aves > Accipitriformes > Sagittariidae > Sagittarius > Sagittarius serpentarius. Next base: position 17,843,455 of record JAVKLA010000017.1, read on the forward strand.
TCCTGGCCTCTTCAAACCATCACCCCAAAGTGTCCTTGCAAATTGTTATTCTCTGTTGAAGGAGTAAGAAACAGTGCTATGAAGCTGGCAATGCTTTTTCACTTTACGCATAAAATAGGAACAGTCTGCTGCTAAAATAGTCTGCTGGTAAAATAGGAACAGTCTACTAATAGAGGGAGAAGTCAGAGTCAGATGGGCAGTTCTGGTAACAGGCAGATAGAAGGAAAAAGAAGAGTCCAAAAGCTGTGATGGTTTCAGTCAGCTGTCAAAACAATCTTTAATTCCTCTGGAGAACCACTCATAACTAAATTGAAGAAATAAATCATTGACTGGTCTTGTGAGGCAATTTTTGAACTCATTAAGGACATGTCTTCCTCTCATTGGCTTAATCTTTAAAAGACATCTTCCTTTTGTATATAAAAGCACTTTTCCGGCCAGAAGGCTTACTAATGTCAGTGAGCTATCCCTCCACAATGTTGTGCAACCAAGAACATGTGGTCGTTATTTTCCCTTCTGTTGCTAGTGGAGGCCTGAACATGTGATGTGTGTAATCAATAAACTGTGTGAGCAGTAGCTGTTCTGCACGGCAAGCCTTATTTTTTGTAAGTCAGGATCCTGTTTATTACAGCGTATTTGTTTGGATTTGATCTCTTTTTCTCTGTGCCAACATGAGAGAAGATGATGCTTTATCTGCCTTTGCTAAGAAAGAGGGACCTGAGAGGGATGAGTCAGTGCTAAGGTCTATGTCTTAAGCACCTCTGTGTTATGCTCTGGCTTCAGAAATGAAATCCAGGTGCTAGCAATCTGCATAAAGGAGATGAAGCACTTCCCAAGCAAGAGCTGCCAGTTGCTTGTGAGTGGTCTGATTTGGAAAAAGTAACGTGAACAGTCTGCATAGAAGGAAAGTACCATTGGGGAGAGTTTGTACAAATGGCATATGCACAAGAGATCCTGGGTGTACCAGCACAATACAAATGTTAAAGAACCAAAAAGTGTACAATTGACCTAACTGGACAGACTCAGCAGGAAATAACTTTTCTTTTTTTCTTCACACAAGGTGTGTGTCTAGGCACCTGCTCAATGGGTAGGGCAAGCTGAGACGCTTGAGCCAGTATTTTCAGGGTAGAACTGATTTCTCCGATGAGAAATGCCCAGGCCAGGGGTTTTAGATTAAGCCCTGCTCCCAGGAAACATTGCACCCCATGACCTGGGCTGAAGGCGGCTGTGTCCGTCAGTTCTTGATTCCCAGAGTGGAGAGCCCTTCCTGGAGTACGGCACCAAAGCAAATTCAAGCGTTTTCACAAAAGTAGTGTTTCCGCTTCCTTTATAGGCGCCAGCATACTGCCTTAAAGTATACTGGGGGTTGAGGTGTAACCTTACCCCTACTTGAGAGTATTTAAACTTAGTTTTCAAAGTCCCATTAAGGTCCCCTTGACACTTGGTATTAATGTGTCTTTGTCAGCCTCCCTCAGCCTCTTCCATATTATGCTGAACAAAGGCAGCAGCACTGGTCTGGCCAAGGTCACTGGTTGGTCCTAGAGTTAGTCTGTCGTATCTATCTGGACAGCAGTTGCTGTCTCCTTTCTTAAGGAAATAAAGATGATGTGATTGTGTTGTGTGCATGTTTGCGTCTGTATTTCCCTAATGAGTTTTGAATCTGTGTCCATGATTCATACAATTTGGATAGAGGAATAAAAGTCTCAGCCCACACAAAGAAAATATTCCTACAAATTCGATATAACAAATATCCACATGAGGCCATAAAACCATCACGGAGGAAAGACACCAACATGCACTGAAACCTTCTTAGATATCAGAGAATTCACATGGGCACTCGATTGTGAGATGCAGTGATGTGTTTCTGTGAGTCTGCTGCTCAAGAGGTTATCTGTCCCTTGTTTAACAAGTTTAATAGCTCATTCAATATTGCACTTAATAATGAAACTCAGTTATTGAAGAGTTTAATGAAGTATTTGCTATTAACCAATTAAGATTATGAAGCCTATGGAAGCAGTCAAGTTCTTGTTTTTCTCCCATTCTCTTAATAATTTAAAAGAAGATAAAATGTATTACGTTATTTTTTGTCTTATCGTTCTGATTTTAAATTTAAATTTATTGCGTATAACCTAGTAGATTGTAATTAATAGCCTTACATACAGATCTTGATAAACCTCCCTGTCTATTTTAAGTTTGTAAGTCAAGGTATGTGCTGCGGACTATTTTCACGGCTTTTTAGTTGTGATATAACCCTTAAGACTCCAGTGATGTGATACAGTGATTGCGTGTGGAAGAGGACTTCATTAATAAAGGTAACAGCTCTTTTTAATAACTGAATATGCTCAAATGCCCCCACATTTTAGAAGCATTTTTAGATTGACATTTATCTGGGGTTCATGTCTGATTTTCGAGGAATGACCAGTTCAGTGCCTCAGGCAGCATTATGTATGTTCATTCCTTCCAGTCATGAATCAACAGATGAAGTCTAGTGACTTCCCTCCCAAGTGTTCCCCATCAGTGATACCTTGGGCAGCATCACCCGGTTCACTACCTGATGAACTGTATAGCTTGTACTGGAAAATAACTGCTTATAAAAGTGGTATAGCTAGGGCTTAAATAGAAATAATATTAGCAGGCAATATCATATAATGATTAGAAATCATGACCTTGGTAAATGACCTGTTTGCATGATAGCTGACTTTAATAGGTGCTTCACTACAACACATCAGTCTTTTAGCAGAGAATCATCTCTATCCCTTGCACTGCCAGACATCAGGTCTGTTAGTCCTTATATAAATTCAAGGGGTTGAAAGATTTCGCCAAAGGAGAGTGGACTATTTTCTGCATCACTTGTCCATCAGTGTCATGTCATAAATGTACTTCCCTCTTTGTAAAACTACCCAAATGATCTTTTCTCAGGTTAGGTCATTAAAATAATCGTCTTTCTTTCTAATCTGGGATGATCAGCTTCAAATGAGGTTTGGGGGTAGGGCTTTCCATTTGCCTGCTGTTACCAGCTAGTGGTGATTGTGTTGAAATTAAAAGTCTCCAGAGCTAAGCTGTTAATGCTATAAATGATTGATTTATTATTACTCTTTGAAAATGAGTTTGTCATGGAAGGGAGCTTGAAAAGTCTGAAATCTCTCCATTGCAGACCGAAGGTGACAGGTTCTCTGTTAAAAAAAAATGTAATAAAAAAAAAAGCAAGTGTGGGTGTCGCAGTTAGTAGACTGCTAGTTGTAGGGAGCACTCAGAATACCTATGTGCATGCCTCTGCAGCCCGCTCGCGGGCAGGGGAGGGTCGTGGGGGTGCACTTTGTGCCGGTGTCCTGGTTTTAGCTGGGACAGAGTTAATTGTCTTCCTAGCAGCTGGTACAGCGCTGTGTTTTGGGTTAGTGTGAGAAGAATGTTGATAACACCCTGGTGTTTTCAGTTGTTGCTAAGTCGTGTTTAGACCAAGTCAAGGACTTTTCAGCTTCTCCTGCCCAGCCAGCAAGAAGG
>JAVKLA010000017.1:17849202-17870682 GCA_034782735.1 Sagittarius serpentarius
AGGCGGTGGCTGCCCCCTCCCTGGCAGTGCCCAAGGCCAGGCTGGATGGGGCTTGGAGCAACCTGGTCTAGTGGAAGATGTCACTGCCTGTGGCAGGGAGCTTGGAACTAGATGATCTTTAAGGTCCCTTCCAACCCAAACCATTCTAAGATTCTATGGGAATACTTAAAAAAAAAAAAAAAAAAAGCATGACTCCTTTTTTGGCATGTTTCTTATGCTGAGCAGATAAACCAGCACTGGTAATTGTGAGGAAGAAGGACTTAAACCCATCATTTTTAACTCTAAGCTATTCTTTTTAGGCACATATTTGATTTGTCATTTTTGAAAACAAATATCTTCAGATAATTTGACTATTACATGTAAAAATATTGTGTTTTATATAACAGAATCAAGAGTGCATTGTTCAAGGCAGAACCCAAAATACCTATGCAGAATGTCCATAAAATGCTTGAAGAGTCGCTCTGGTTACAAAAGACTGTGTTCAACTAGCTTACTTAACTTTTGCCATGTTGGAGTCTGAACTGTTTATACATTGGGCACCTCCAGCAACCACCTCCTGAGAGGAGAATTCATCCTACCTATTCCAAACATCCTTCTATTTTAAGACAAACAGGTCTGCTGTTGGAGGTGACTGCTTCTCTTCAGTCACTGTTGAGGGAACCTTGATTAGTAGCTTAGATGGAATGCCTGGGTTTGAGACAGATAAAGTGAGATAAACCTCATCCAAAAAAATAAAGGCACAGTTATTAGAGAAAAAGAAAAAATCTCCATTTGCTCTTGTGAATCAAAGTCAAATTTTTAAACTTGGCATTTACTAAAAAAAAATAAATTATTTTTTAGTCAAACATAGAAATCGGAGCGCTCTGTTCTGATCTGCAATTGGGAGGATCTGTCTTGCAAGCTGTAAATAATCTCTTCTCTCACTTCCTGATGTGAATGTTAGATATTTCACATGGGCTGTGCAAATTCAGGCCTTTCTCTCGCTGTAAAGAGAAGGTTTTGAAAAGGCAGCAGTAAGGCGTTCTGTTTCTTAGTCATCATTTCTGGGTGGACCCTTTATTCTGACGATGTGAATTACAGCTTCATCCTCTCCCCACACCTTGCTTCTTGGTTGGCGTATTGCTGGGACTCCCAAGAGGGATGCTGTGCTGAGGGGCGGGATGGGTTGGTGAGGCAGGGCTGCCTGGGCTGCTCCTGCAGTCCCTGCTGTCGCTGTGACCCACCTCAGAGACAGCGCTGGGGCCAACGGTGTATGTAATAAACTCTCCACTGGACCAAGATGTGAAAACCAGGGAGCTCTGTGTGGGGAGAGACCCATGCTAAGGTCATCTTCGGTGTTGTCATCCTCTAAACTTGTTCAGAGCTCCTTCTTCCCTCTCAGTCTCTTTTTTGTGGCCTTGGTCTGCTCTCTGCCTTGCTTCCATGGCTCCATGGCTCCGTGTGTCTGCCCTCTCATCTGCTGGTCCTGGCTTCTGTGCTGCCCTTGTTGAAAATACCAGGGAGAAGCCCTGGGCCAGTGTGAACTGGCATAGTGCTAGCGCTTCGGTGGAAGCACCAGCTGGGGAGCTGGCCCTTGATCTGGGTTCAAGGCAACAGAGTTTCCACAGCTCTCTTCGAACTGTTTTTTGCTTTCTTTATCCTCTGTTCCCTCACAAAGATTTATTACCCTTGAGATATCTCAAGTTGACGCTAATAGAAAATGAAGCTTTTCGGTAAGGGGATAGAGGTCCTCTCTCAGTGCCCAATCAGTCCTTGACCTTCCTGCCTAGACTTTTAACAGCATTACCATTCTGTTGATATGCTTTATTTTGCAGATACCACTAGCAATTAAACCAGGACCACCATCTCATTCTGTGTTGCTGCCAGACAGCTGTCAGATATTAATGACCAGAGTTTGCTATGACCAGAGCTAGATTAAAACTGGTGACCTACATGTGAAAGACTTTGTATCTCATTACCTCAAGCTATTCATCCCTAGATTTCTTTGAAATGTAGTGCTGTTTTCTGGCCTGCTCTTATTAATCATGTTTGCTGGTGTCTGCCTGCTTTATTCCGTGCAATGTCTGGGGATCGATATTCCATGGACCTCTGTCTTGTATCACACACAGTTTTCACCCATCCTAATTTTTGTTCACTCTGATTGACCGTAAGAGATCTAGAAACTGGATAATAACCCAGGAGTAAGAAGATCAAAGCTTTTTACATCTAGGTCACTACTAATAATCCAGTGGTGGTCATTAGAGCATATGTTTAGCAGCTGATGTAAATTCTTTCAATCCCCTTCCTTCTGGTCGTGAAATAAAATGTGCGTTCGTTTTATTGGCACTTTTGGTGAATTTGGTGGGTGTTTGACTAATTAAGAACAAGTCTGTGAGCAAGGTGTCTATTCAGGATTTGACCCTGGTTTAGTAAGCTGCTTGGTGACTGCAGTTGTTTCTGTAAGATGGGAACCAAATAAAGATCCAGTGTTGGAAAATGAAGATGCTCCAGGCTGTCAGTCCAGTTTAGACCCTGCCTTGCCATGTGCTTCCATTCTAGGGGAAGATTTTGGGGGGGGGGGGTCCTACAGAAAGCCTGCAGCTGCTGCGTGTTTGCAGAGAACACTGAATATGAAGAAATAAAGGTTCTAGGCAGAGATCCAAAGCAGGGACATTGCCAGGGTTCAGTCTGCATTTTAAACTGCTAGCATACAAATTTTCCAGACAGACTGGTTCCGCAATTCAGATGGTCCCACCCCGACTCCTGGACCAAGCCAGTGAGACACGTGACACATACACGTGTAAGAGGGAGCTCTGCATGCTGCATAGCTACTGCCAGATCCAAAATACCGTGATGGAACAGAGAAATGCTTTGAATTCTGTCATGCATGCTTTTGGAAGGAGGGTGATGTTATTAGCAGTGAGATTGTCTCCTGAAATGGAAATACATAATTCAGTTTGTGGTTCAGTTAGTTCTATTAAAACTTTGTCTTTATTTCTGCTGTCAAAATACGTTTAGAACAAAACCTTCAAGTCAAAGGCAGGAAAGATTAAATTGCTCTTATCTTTTCAAGTTAAACTGAAAAGAGATGTTGGTGGAAGGGTGTTCTGGAGGCAGAGCAGTGCCATAGCCTCTTTGTATCTGCTCCCCAGACAGAGGGAGGACAAGCCTACAGGATCTCGGTGCAAGCTCAGGAATGTGGGGAAATCTTCCTTCCAGTGTCATAAATGTTTCCAGTGAAAACGGTCACTATTTTCAGGGCCCCGGAGCTCTGCCAGTTCCCTGAAGCTTATTTGGATTCTGCCTAGCTTTTAGCAGCCCAGAAATGTTAAATGGCGTTTGACACAGGGGCAGTGTGAAACTGGCCCCCCACTGTGGACCTACCCCCCCCCTGCCCCCCTCCTGCTAGGTCCTTCATGCTTCATACTCTCCCTCAGCTTTGGACAATCTTTAAGTAAAGCTGAAAACCTGGCTTTCAATAGTGCAATGTAAAGCCATGAATGATGCAGTATTCAAATGTGAATGACTAAGTAAATGGTTGGGACTTATTTGGAAACATAACACAGACATAAAAGCCTCATCTTAGCTCATTAGTTGGCCTTGGCATTTGTTTCTAGTGCCTAAAACCAAAACCCAACCTTTCCATGGAGAATTTGGAAGAAGATCAGATTCATGATCCAAGGTATTTAGAAACCAAGATCTCACCTGCTTTACATGGAAACTGTCATTCCTGCGCTTTTCGGAGCAGCCAGAAATTTGCCTGCCCTCTCAGTAGTGCACTGTTTGCTCTCATGGCTCAAGAGCTGTAGATGATTCAGCCGTGCTAATTCTTGCCAATATCCAAAATTCAAAAAATGCCATTTCTCATAGTTGTGTCTGGACTTCTTGGTAGTCTTCCTGGGGAGAGTTACGTGCTTCCACACCATGCAGTGTGAATAACAGGTCGACACCTCCTAATGTCTGTGTGTTGGATAACTAATATCTGTATGTTGTATAACTAATTTGCACTGAAACAATGAGCTTTGCACCTTCTGTTGTCAGCCCTGGGCACGTTGTACATGTGCAGATTGACTCTGCGGTGCACGGCCATCCCCTCTGGTGCTCTTGGTAGATGTCAGACTTGCTGTGCTTTACTGGGGACTCAGTCTGCAGATGCAGGGTGGCCCTTTCTCTCAGAATTTGAGTTTTCCTAAAGGCTACTTAAAGGAAATACTCCACGCTGCTTTCCACCCAAAAGTCCCAAGCAGATGGACCCAAAAAAGTAATAAGGTGATAGGTCAGGTATGAAAGTGGTAGAGTTGGTAGGTGGCTTATTTCTGTATGATCTCGCAAGCTCGTTTGTTGCCTTTCTTTGCTGGTACTCTGGTGTCCACCTGTGTGGGTAGGTTGTGGGATTAGATTGATGCACTTTGGAATCACTCAGATTTCTGTAGGTGTGAAAACAACTCTTTTTAAAATTGAAAACCTGTTATTAACCACACATCTTTCAAATTGCTATAGCTAGCTAAATCTACAGACTGTTACCTCTCCTGAGGCAGTGGGAGCATTGATATCTGTCAAAGGAAAAGCACAAACTAGTTTGCTGTGACTGGAAAATGTACATTGCCCTCTTGTGAAAACTCCGCTGCAGCAATAGAAATATCAAGGATACATTTTAGTTGAAAAGTCAACATATTCTGCCACTCTGTAAATATAGCCCAGGTCAGTCATTGCTTTAGACTGGCATCTCAGAGATTGTGCTCATAGGACAACAGAACCAAATCTTTCCTATTTATGTACACAGGGTAGGGAAAAAACAGCTTTTTTTCCCTTGGCTCTGCAGTCGTCCTGGATTTTAGTCTCTTCATCAGCATGCTGAACCGTACTGTCTCACTGTATTGCTGTGACAGCTTCACTTGTATTTCAGCTTCATGACAGGTCTCAAAACACATGATATTGTGACCTCAAATTTGCATCGCCTTCAAGCATCAGTGCCACACCATCCCTTTCTCTCCCTGTCATTTCGTATCAGGAGTTAGAATAGTTCGATGTAGATTGCAGATATTTCTGACTTTCAGTGGAAATGCAACAGGACTGTCTGGTTCATTAGTAAATCTGGAAATAGGTACGTCATCATTAAAAACAGCATGAGGAAGTAGCACTTTATATTTTAGTTGAGAATTAAAATCTTGTTCTTCACTGAGCTATTTGTGTATTCAGCCTGTGGTCATGCAAGCCTTCATAACCCAAGAAAACACAAAGTGCTCACCTGGAATGGCATTCAGGTCATGCCTGGTGTTGGGATATATAACCTGTCATGGGATATATCACCCCATCAAGATGCAACATCTCTTTCCATTGATGAAGAAGAATGAAGCAATGAGCTTTGAATTGATGTTTGTCAGGCTGGCTGTTAAACTAAACGTGACAGGACGTTTACACACATTGGCTTGCAAAAATATTTTTTCAGCAAACAGTGCTACCAGAATAGAGATAGTATATTCACAGATGACAAATGCAGGTACTGTGGTGCTGATTAGATGTCAGGACTGTCCACAGCTGAGTGGCAGTCCGAAATCCAGTGAATAAGAGAACTAGACATAAATGTGTTTTGGGGTGGGGCTGGAGTAAATATTGATGCTGACAGCAGGTGGAAATGATGAAATTTAAAACCTTCTTTCTCTGCCAGCAGGGCTTTATTTAGATTGAATTTAGATGGTTTTCTTCATGAATAACCCAGACAGCTGCAAAAAATCTGCCTTTTTCTGTGCTTGTTTGAGTGTACTCTCGCTGTTCCCCACATGAAGAAAGCCAAAACCTTGACACAGGGAGTCTCCAACTGGCAGACCTCTGTGAAAATACCGTTGAGCCCTGGGAGCTTCCTAAGAGTTGGTGGTCTGCTTATACTCCAGTAGGAGAGACTGAGCCATCAGAGGTACAGACTCTTTCTGACACTTGTGTAAGAAAGGAAGAACAGAGCTACCTCAGAAAGCAGTTTCTGATTGACCACAGATTTTGGTGCTTTCAGTATTCTCTCTCCGGTGTACTCGGACAACCCAAAACATTGCTGCTGACTGCTAATGGTGTTTGCTTGGGTGGGTGCTTAAAGTGTTCCATTTGAGAGCTCTGGTGCTGTGGTTGAGAATTTTACCTTCTTTCTCAGGAGCTGTCTCTGCCCAGGGTCATGGCAGATGACGCTGTTAATCTGCCCTGGCAGCTGGACTAGGTATCCTCTGGGCTCCCTGCCAGGTGCAGGAAGAAATGCCGGTGTTGTGTTTTCTAGTTGGACCCTAGACCCCAGCCTGGAAGACAAGCTTCTGGTATTTTGACAGCGCTAAAAAGCACTGGCGCCCATTAGCTTGGTAGGCTATTATTTTTCTTTAGACATGTCCTGTCTAAGGCATATTTCAAGTTTCTTCTCTCCTGTTGTTTAACAGGGACTATATACAATTCTCCTGTGTTTCTTATTCAGTAAGTATTTGTTACATCTTCAGAGACTGAATTCCATGGATGGTTTGTTGAAGGTCTTTGCCTGGGCAGTATTATCACCCTTAGGTATCTGGATGTCACTGAGGAAAGATGCAAAGAATTTTGAGACTTCTTTACGAGGAAATCTGGTTGCAACCTTAGTTATGAAGATGCTGCCGCCTCTCCATAAAGACTTCATGCTGTGAGAAAGGGGGCTTTGCCCTATTTTTATGAGAGCATGAACTCTAAAATAGACGATATGCCACCTCTGCCATATATTTTAAATAAGGTACCATATGGAGACTCTGTGAAACTAGTTGGGTTCTAGAGACAGCTGCCTTAAGAGAGTAGTTCTTCATTGACTGCCTCTCGCAGATGGTTTATGAAGTGTTTAAAGGCTTGAAAATCCTTTGACCATCAAGAAGGCCCTTTAAGCCAGGAGTGTGTTGAGAAAGGAATGCGATAGGAGGACAAATTCAGAAAAGCCCCCAAGCTGGAGAGGATGCCTACCCATTACTTCTGTGAAAATAGCAACCAGTCGAGAGAATACGTTCTTGTTTTATTCTTGTCTTCTTGTAACTTTGGTTTTGATAGTTTTTTTTGCGCTTGAGAATTTAACAACTTACTAGAATTAGCTCATTATTTTTCATCCTTAATTACATCTGGTATGAAATGTGAGTCTATCAAATACGTGTGAAATATATGTCATTACTGTTCCTCTAGAAATAACTCGTCTCTAGAGAGCATTATATGCAGTCGACTCATAGAGGAGATACGTCAGGAATTGGGCTGTATCTCCCAGCTGCAAACTTTAAATGGGCATTTTGGGAACTGGCATCACCAAGAACAGTGTTCCTGGGAGGATCTCTCTTGGCAAGCGTAAACCAGCATCCTTCTGGAAAGCAGTTGGTCGCATAATAGTTTGGTCATGATCGCATAGTTTATTGTTGAACCCATTAATGTCTATAGGGCTTTTTATTCATCTTTATTGACTCTGGGGTACAAGAATATTAAAGATTATGCCATCTGCTTCTCGCATAAGATAAGAAAGCTAACTTACCCTCCTTCAAAATCTCACCCCAATACCGAGCTCTTTTTTTTGCCATTGTTATTGTTTTGTTCCGTGCTTGCTAACGGCTGAGTAGCTGCTGTTGTGTATTCATGAAAGCCTACAACCTGATTTATTTAACATGTTTACCAGAATACTTAGGGGAAAAAGTCAAATCTATTACTCATATTCATTAGTCAGTGTGGAAAAGCAACAGTTGTTCCCCAGTGTGAGCTAGTTACCATAATTATTCTGCTGGGCAGTTCAAATTGCATCAGTCTACATTTTTGAGCGTACTTTTGAGGTAATGTTTATTAATGGGAAACACTGATTTTGATACATCCCTCTAGTTATGCTTTGCTGTGTCTGTAAATAGACCTTGTATTTTGCTCATTGCAAGTGGATTTAGTTGGGCTTTCTGCTTTTTAGAGATTTTTTTGTAGCTGAGGGGAAGAATTCAAATGGATCTGATTTTGAAATGAAATTGCATTCTTCACTACAGTGAAGACATTGGTTTTACATTTGTCATGCTCAGAATTTTATGCGCAGCTGAAGTGGTATGGGTATCTTTAGTTGGTCTGGTGCACAGAGAGTAATTTAATCCAAAGGAGAACGTGTAACTACGCTAAGCTTGTGTGATAAATAAAGCAGCAAGGAGTCAGCATTAGAGAAGTGTATTGCTTAAGCGCTTTATGTTGTGTCTTCTTTTCAGCTGACTCCTAATTATGTTACTGAAACTTCAGTCATTATAATCATGTCAAATAGTGCATGCAATGAGATATCCTGGTGCTGGAAGAATGGGCATGGATAGTAGCTTTCTTCTAAGTGTGCGTGTTGATGCATCTTGTTCACCTTTTTCAATAAAGATGATTTTTAATTAAAGGTAACTCCTTCTCTGCAGATTTTAGAATTTATTTTATACTATCCCTTTGTATGGTCTTACTGCATTCCAGTGTTAAGTCATTTATAGACTAAGTATATGAAAAATTATAAGATCTTAAAGGAACCAAGTGACAGGCAAGCTCTTCGCTGGTTGATTTATCTGTAACAGAAGAGGCTGCTCCACCCATTGTAGCTTTTTGCTTCAGTGGTGGTTTTCTCAAGGCAAGAAAGGCAATTCAAAGGTACCATGCGCTGAAGGATTTAAGTTACTTAAGCAGGCAAATGGAGGAGAGGAGTCAACCCTGCCTCTCACTTGCAGTGCTTTAAATGAACAAGCAGTATGTTCCAGTTTATACTAATAGGTTTATGGATTTCTCTAAAATGAGCCCTTGTGGTCTTGTCTGGTACCTGAAAGAGTGGATAAAACCACAGAAACCCATTGGAAAGTGATAATACAATGTTACACTACTGAGGAAACAGAATCTGTGGGGTAATTTTCCCCCTCCAAACATTCAGTTCACTTAAGTTAATCTCATAGAAGTCTGCATGCCCCAAGAGTTGATTGGGGTAGAAGGGATGAAACTGGGGAGAAGCTCTACTCTGTGGGATGATACTATCTTCTTCAGCTGGCCGGTTGCCTGAAAAGGAGACATGTTTGGGAAACCTATAGTTTGGGAAACTAAGTATCACTGGTATCAATATCCACATTTTGTCTGCACCGGCTCATGAGCACAGTCAGTACTAGCACAGCGACAGCATATCCAGGGAAATGGCATCTCTGTGTGAAAGCAGCGATCCATATGGCCCACAGGGAGTTTTTCTACATCTCTTTCTACAGATACAAAAGAACATAACTGATGGAAAAAAACAGTTTGTATACAACGAGTTTTTTCCCTTCTTGCACCATTTTAGACAAGGAACGAGAATGTAATGCTCTTTCACATCCTTCAATTCATCCTTTGAAAGTCTTAGTTCAAGATCTCTTCCCCTTAGGGAAGCTGATCTGTGGAGCTAATAGACAAGGAGACAGTATACCCAAGAGCTGTTATTGTTTGAATACCTGTGGTTTATTCTATACCTGCCCATGCTTCTTCTTAATTCCCAGAAGGTGACACAATGGGCTGTGTCATTCCCTTCTTTTTTCCCACCTTTGGGAAAATCCATTGGATCAAGTCACAAAGAAAAGTCTTCCAGGCTCCTTGCACTGCCTTTTCCTCTTTCCTCTTTCTTTTTTTTCTATGTTGAGCTTTAGGTTTTATCTAAATGCTGCTCAACCAAGATTCCTAGATATTGTGACAACAATAATAATGTTATTCACGTGGAACTACAAATGTGCACAACACTTCACATAAATAAAACTGGTTTTTTTTAAACATCAGTGAGCTCAAGAGTATTGTCTTCCAAGACATTTTTTCTAAGCAACAACTGATTTAATCCACTCCTTTGTTATATATCTAAATATATCTATGTATATAGAAATAGATATATATAGATATATATAGTTATATATGCATGATCCTTTGCACTAGAATGCTGATACTTGAAAGTTTTTATGTACTATTGGGCTTGTAAGTCTTGGCATTGACCTTTCGAAAGGTTTGTGTTACAAGAGAAAGCCTAGATATGGAAGAAAATTCATTAGCTTGCAAGGCTGGAAACTTAAAACTGTGTTAAAAGAGTCCTTTTTTATTATTATTCTCCGTAAGAACAGCATTGAAAGGGTTACAGGTGGATGGGTCTCCTGAGTAGCACTGTACAAAATTTTCGGAAGAAAACCTGAAAACCTATCTGCTCACAGCTTCATTGCAAAAGAAAAGCTTTGAGACAGGTCGTGGAGCAGTTAGAAATGTGGGACCATTTCCAATTTCAAATGATTAGAAACTTCAATTTAGTACAGTTCCTCTGTGCGTTGTAGGATTGCTTTGAAACTCAGAGCTCAAAATAAAAGTCAATAGGATATGCTTAGGAAAAAAAGGATAATAACAAGTCATCGCCCACTTGCCCCTTATCTATTATGGTAACTATTGCTGCTATTGCTGCCATCCTTCCTGCCTCTCACCTCTAGCTTTGGCGTCCTTCCCATTCCCTTAGCTCTTCCCCCTTTTGTCCCTCATCGAAGCCCTGTTCTGTAACACATCCTGTTACCAACTCCCATCAGGTATCTGTTTGTGTGCCAAGACCAGAGGAGTTTAGGGACAGACGTTGTGTGGTCTCCAAACAGAGATGTCAGGATTTCCCCGGGTGGGTTCCTGAGTACTCACTCTGTGCCCTTAACTCTGCCTAGCCCTTGGGTGTTGTTAAACGTTTTGGGTACAACACAAAAAAACCCCACTCCCAGCCCGTTGCCCGGGTTGGCTGGGCACAGAGGGATGAAGCGCACACCACTGCACGCTGACTGACCTAAAGACTGTAGCTGTGGTCTGGTTACTTATCCTGTTACATGTGTTCCTGTTGGGACGGAGATGCCTGGAGGTGCATGCTGGGGTCCCCTTTTCTAGTCTGTGATGGCAACGAGCAGCAGGGCACACCAATTTTGGGGGCAGTCGGTCCTTCCCATTTCCTTTCCTTGAATACTTAGTCCTTTTCTCAGCAGACGAAGTTCTCTCAAGGTGCTCGTGGTACCATACAACTTTCCTCTTTTTCCACTCCTTTGGACTTTGTGGACTTCAGGTTGTAGTTTCCTTCCTTGGATGGAAAGGTTTATGGACTGCTCTACAGCCAAGGCTTTATGAACTGGAAAAGATATCCGAGTCCACCAGTTCTAAGCTCATTGGCGTGAGCTGTGCGTGTAAGGGAATTGATAGTTTTCCCCAGAAGTTAAAGCTATTTGTTGGTAATTCCTGAATTAGCAGGTTTTGCCCTCAAAATCAAGAAGAGGGATTTTGTAGTTTAGCACTCACTGAGATCTTGAGGTTCAAATCATCAGTTCTCTTATACTCCCAGCTACAGCCATTTTCCCTCTCTTTCTGCAGTTTCCTTTCTGCAGCACTGGGCTATAACAACCCCATATGTATAAGAATTTTAGGAGGACATATTACATAAGTATATGAGACAGTCAGGTATTTCAGGCACGAGAATTTTTTCCGCAGTTCCATCTGTGTGTTCATAAGATGGTTGTCTCGGACTTTAGTGACTTGTGTTTCAAATCCCTTTTTGGATGGAAACAGCACTTACTGATGCTTCTATAGTCCCGTTCTTTTGGGAAATTTGCACTAAGGACTTCTCAACACAGCAGGCACAGCATTCACGTTAATACTCTGAACCTCTGGAGACAAAATGCATTGGGAAAATAAAGCCTTTTTCAGAAATGAAAAGGAGTCAGATGATCTTTACTGGGGAAAAAAAAAAGGAGGGGGGAAAAAAAAAGGCAATGTCCCAGATCACTGTATTCTCCATCTGGTATGTTCCCAGATTCCTGAAGAGATAACATGTTGTCAAGAAAAAGGATATTGTAATTAGGCTGGGGCATAGCTACAGCACAGCAGGATCCTGACATTGTCATAGCCCTGTGCTATCGCTGACCTTGGGGTAGTGGAAGACCGTGCCAAACTTAAAATAAATAAAGTGTTCCAGTGATGCTGCTCAGTTTAGGAAGATCAAAAAGAAATAACATTTAATCAGCGGTAGTCATGGTGTTATGCACTAGCAATACTAATTGTCTTGACGACAATTCTCTCTGAAGATTTCTTTTTGTTAGCACTGAGTAATAACTGATCTGCTAGTGTATTGACCTATAGCACTACCACAGCTCAATTAAGTTTCTTATTGTCCAAATCTAATCAGAGAAAAGCTGAGATTGAAAATCGATTCATTTCCTGCTCGTTAATGACTAATTCCCCACAAATGTGAATATAGAGATTAACTTTTCAGGTTGAAAATTTATTTTAGAAGTAGACCCTGCCAGATGGATGTTTGAGAAGAAGCGTGGCTTCTCTTTTCCCATCCATCTTCCTCCAACCTCTTTGCCTGTGTTTGGGTTTTTTTACTGTGGGCCTTGCTTTATCATAGCCTATGGTGTGTGCTTGTTCTCTGGTCTCTTAACTTAACCCATGTCTTACACAGTTGCAAGGAACTGGTACTGCTAATTCAAGGTCAGCTCCTAAATTCTCAAATATTTCTTCTCCATATGCTTCAAATGAGCATTTGTGCAGTGGCTAAAAACATCTGCAAAACAGGGTGATTTTGTCTTAACAAAAACATAAGAGCTAGTAACAGTCCATGGAGGTCTGGGTAAGACACAGACTCTTCTCTGATCCCACTTCAGCCTGTACAAGTTGTGAATTTTGCCCGTGAAGGGGAGCAATTACATTTCTTGGCTCTTCTAATTATTTCTTCTTTATGCGAAGAACTAACAGCTGCTTATAAGCCTCCCTGTGTGTCTATGCATGCACATGTGTTCACAGTATTAAAGCTACTAAGCAGAGACATAAGCAATAAACATCCATGAGGTTTGGCAGTTCTCCGCAGTTCTTGCTAGTTGTATGACTCCCACTGCAGCAGTATCTGAAACAGTCACAGTTCTTTGTTGTGTTTATCCTAGCAGCACACCTCTGAGGTAGGGACATCTCACGAATTTACTCATGGAGAACCGAGACCTGTATTTAAATAGACGTTCAGACTCTCGTCTTTGGTGGTCCTCGAGATTGTCCTTTCCAGAGGCTCAGCCCCGTGGCTCAGCTGCTCCTGAAACCTATAGACCCACAGCTGTGGATGGTGCCCACTGCCTTGGGACCCTCCAGCAAGCTGAAGCCAGGTGGCTGGAGGCAGTTTTCCTCGGAGGGATATTTCTACCTTACACTGCAGATGTGCTTAAGGGCGCAGCTATACCAGACTCAGCATCTATGGGGGCAAAAGGCTGGAGGGCGTTTACCATGAAGATTAGCTCTGGGACTGTATATGTTTGTTGGTTGTTTTTTTTTTCTTCTCATGTTTCTGTATTGTTTCTGCTCTGCAACTGATGCTTTATCCCCGATGTCTTTTTATATTCACTTTGCTGAAGAAAATACCGTGCTGGTTTCTGCTTTGCAGCAATGAATTTTGCCAGTGTTGAAAGGTTCAGGTCTGTATCCCGTCAGCCTGAAGCCCAAATTCATGTGTGTCAATCCATTGTGCTCCTATGGGGTAATCTCTTCCCTGATACTCAGCAAAACGTGGTCGGACTCTTTTTTTGCTGACTTGAGAGAAGAACTTGATTCCTCCTAAGGAATCTGGCTGGTAAAAGCCATGCCGACCTGCAGTACTGGGTTGTGGCATCGCATGATCAGAGTCTGCATTCTTCCAGTGGGTCAGCCCAGTGGGCTTTTTGTTTGCGTAAAGCACAATAAAGAGGCTAGAGTTGAGCCAGAAAATGGACTTTCTCCCAGATCCTGAGCAGGGACTCACATGCTTTGGGTGTGAAGTGCTTTGGCACATGTATGACAAGCTGGAAGGAGATAATAAACTTTCAGAGTCTGAATGGAAGAAGAGGGAGAAACAGGAAAACTGATAATGTTTTGCTCCCAGTAAAGGCAGCTGTAGGAGGAACACAAAATGAATTTGACTTCTGAAGCAGTGTAGCTATATTAACATGGAAGAGAAAAAAAATACATCGATGCAGTTGTTTCATTGCTTATTCCGTCAGCAGAAACTGCAGTCCTACACATGGGCAGGCTAAATATCATTGTCTGCTTTGTTAATCTTGCTGTTTCTTGAGTTACATTAGTGCCTTAGAGCACTAACATCGCTCAGAGCACTTACACTGAGCTTGGATTTCAAAAGGTACACACTCTGACACAGTAGTGCCGTTTTTATCCATTTATTTGTATTTTGGAAGGCAGAGGAAATACAATTCACTAACCATGAACAGAGTTTGTTAGGGCTATGTTTGCTCTTTCCAGCTTCATCTGCAAAGCAAAAATATCTTAGCAAAAGAAAATTTTAAGCTGACTGGCCTGGTAATATACGTAAGATGTGGTTGGGCAAGGCACTCAACTTTGAAACGTACTCCACAAAACCCTGCTGTTATTTCGTGCAGTTTTATATGCATCGTTAACCCACAAGACCCAGTCAACCCGCTCATTTTCCTCTGGCTGCACCTGTGGTGGAGCAGAGGGGGGATCCCCATCAGCCCCATTAGTGCAGCGCTTCCTTCAGCTCACGTGGAGATCGTGGCATCAGTGCTGTAGCTGGGGGTGAGCTATTGCAAAAGCTTTTAGACCTCTCCTAGGATTTCTCTGCATACCAGAGTGATAATGCAGGGTGGGGAGGAACAGAGGATGAGGAGAAGGGTGATGAGAGGATCCCCATGTGTACCACAATTCCTAATATCATGTCTGGATCTGTTACAGCATCCCATCTCTAGCACAGTGCAGAAACATCATCCAATTCCACCTCCTGGATTTTCAGTAATGAAATTAAATCGTTGTAGCCCTTACTTCTTTTTCGATGCATATGAACAAGCCAGCCCCAGACCTTTCAGAGGTATGTGATGTGCCTTTCTGTGCTGATGTGCTGCTACTCTGTGGCTGGGCGCTGGGAACAGGACAGGAACATCTGTATCTCTGGGATCCAAATCCCTTAATATTTGATTAAATTGCTAATAGAAGCATGCATAGCTGCTGAAATTACTTCTGCTTCTGTGGAGCCAAATTCTTGGGTGTTCATTCATTGCCTGTTGTGTATGTCTCTGCAGTAAACTTCTGCCTCGGAGAGCTCTGAGACTGAAATCCTCAGTGGTTATCTGAAAGTCACCTAAATGCTTTTCGTTTGAAGAGCAGTTGGGGATAGGAACCACAGGACTTCAGCACAGTCAGGTGTGGTTAATTGCCTCTGGGAACAGGATCTCCAAAGCCTAGACAGAAGAGTTGTGTGAGAAAAGCCCTTGGAAATCCACAGCTAAAACATTTTGGACACCTTGGAGTGATGGAAGACTATGGCTATGGAGGCGACTGCTCAGTACCCTTCACTGCCTGTGTCCCTTTGTGGGTTTTGCCTTGGTTGCCTAAAGACCCTTGGGGGGTCTGGACTTGCATAACAACATTTGGATGTGTTTCAGTTCATTAAAGATCTCATCCAATGAATAGTAGCTCAGGGAAAACCTTTAACAGAACTAGAAAGCGGTAAGGAAATGCTTTCAGATTTAGCATGATCGTAGGCCCAGTTCAAAACCTGTTGAAGTAATTTGATAGTTTGCATTGGCCCACACTGCTAATAACATACATTCTGCTTAGTATCATAGCGGTTAAGATGCAGACGAAGTGAAAGGAGCATTGTGAAAATTACTAGTAGATTTTTAAATATATTTAGTGGGGGAACATTCTAGAATCCAAATCTTCTGCCTCCTAAAGCAGTTCCTCAACCACTAATTGGTTAAAAAACAAAAGTTTGCTCTCTTTCTGATCCCTTTAAGATTAGTTCACACAAGGCCTTAAACTAAAAGAGGGCAGATTTAGACTAGATAGAAGGAAGAAATTTTTTAGAACGAGGGTAGTGAAACACTGGCACAGGTTGCCCAGAGAGGTGGTAGAAGCCCCATCCCTGGGAACACTCAAGGCCAGGCTGGACGGGGCTCTGAGCAACCTGATTGAGTTGAAGGAGTCCCTGCCCACCGCAGGGGGGGTTGGACTTGATGACCTTTGGTGTGGTCCCTTCTAGCCCAAGCCATTCCGTGATTCTATGAAGCTGTTCCCAGTTTGGGAACTTAGAGTTCCCTGATCGATTCTGTGCTGTAGCCAGTGCTTTCTCCTGAGCTGCCTGTTCCGCTTGTCTCAGATAGGGGAGGGAAGCAAGAGTGGGGTTTCCATGTCCAAGCTGAGAGTTTTCAGCAGGGAAGGGATGTTGCATCATCCCACTGCTGTGATTTTGGAAAGCCTGTTCTGTAGGCAAGCACTGAAAACATTCGTTCAGCTAAAAGAATGTAGAAGATAGCTGGGAAGAGGCCTCGTCTGAGAATTACAAGGACTAGAAGTCTCCCTGCTTAGGACTGTGGGGGCTTACTTTGCAATAAAAAACAATTTTAAGCTTAATGACCCCTCTGCTCCCCCTACAGCCAGTCAAGGGAGAAGTCTCTGACACCTAATTTGCCTGCTTGGGGTGGCTCTTTGGAGAAACCTCTCTCCGTTGACCAAAGACCGATGCACAGCACCGGTCCAGGGTGATGCTGTGGCTCTCGCACCCACAGGCATTCCTGCTCACAGCCCCATCCTGCTCGGCCTTGCCCTGTCCCTCCCCATCAGTCCCCACCACCCTTGGGATGCTCTCTGCCGGCCCTCTCTGCTCCAGCGCTGGGCGTGGAGGCAGCTCACAACATTTACGTTCATTTCGCTGGCATTAATCTGGAGAACAAGGGTGAGACATAATATGAGTAAGAGGGGCACATTGTGTCTCATCCATTCTTAATCCACCTATTCTCAGGAAGTCTTGAAAATGTGTCTTTATCTATTTTAAAGGTGTATTTGTCCTGATCTGCCCTTGAGCTGTGTATTCCCAGGGCAGTGAAATCTCTTCCAGAAGGACAAATGTACCGGCTGTGTCTTTTTGTGCTGCTGTGCTTGTGCTCTTGTTCCATTAGTTTTCAGTGTTGTACAAAGAGGTGCTGGCAGGCACAGGCTGCAGCCCTGCAGATCGCCCTGGTGCCAGAGCAGCACAACCTTCCCGACAGGCCCCGATGGCTGCAGCCTGTACATCTCTTCCCCGTCTCATGCCTTAGCACATGAAGTGCAAGAGTAGAGGACGTTACAGTAAGTTACAATTATTTTTTCTAAAGGAGAGAATTAAAAAGTAATCTTTTTTCTTGTCTCCTCAACTCCTGCATTTGTACTGCTGGCAGGAACTCAGAGCTTTATCCTTTTCAAAAACCTGCTCCCCAGTCATCACAGGCATCCCCCCCTCAGTGACCTCACTTCTGACGATTTGTAAGATGGGGATTGTCCAGCAGCTGTCAGCTTCTAGGTTCAAATTTAAGAGGTTTGCTATAAAAAAGTACCCATCTGAGCTTCTGCCAGCAGCCAAACCTGCTGATTCTCAAAGTGTTCATGTTCTGCACTTACAAAGGTGAACTGGGTGCCTAGCAAGCTTATTAAAGGGAGGGAAGAAAACCCTAACGAAGTAGATGAAAAGGGTAAGTAACTCCTTCCGAAAGTGTAACAACATCAGTTGTATAAGGTTTTTCCCACGGGAGCCAACTGCTAGGCTTGTTTCAATGTGCTGGCCCCCAACGATGCTCGCGCTGCTCCTTGCGCTGGCTGTGCCCCACTCGTCCCTCCTTGTCGCTTCAGCCCTTGGCAGAGCGTGGCAGTGCTGAGCCCTGAACGGGCGTCTCGTCTCCTGGGGGAATCGGCGGCTCCTTCTTCCATCTTCTCCAAGCCTGGGATACAGAAGCCCTGTACCACCTCCTCCTCGCCTGCCTCCTGTTCTGGCCCCCAGCTCCCACCTTGTCTGCTGGGAGCTGTGACCTTAGATCAGTGACGGACTCGTCACCTGGGCATGTGTAGGCTGTGTGTTCAGCTTTCTGTACGCTACTCTAATTCTGTTTTTCTCCATTGTATAGCAGAATTTCCCTTTTAGTAGAAATGCATCTCAAACATGATAAAATGTTGCATGAAAAACAAAGCATCGCTCAGGCCAGTCTATAGATTTGCTCCACTCCACCCTAGCAATGAAGGAGAGACTTCTTTTTTGGACACACACCCCTCCCATCACTGGGGAATTTGGGGAAGTGTACTGCTTTTGGTTTTATTTTTTTTCTTTATGTTTTAGCCATCTGCTAAAGCTTTAGCCATATGCTTTAGCCATATGCTTTATGCTTTTTCAGTAACTCCCTCCCAAAGTTGATCTGAACAGAGTTGGTCACAGACTTCTCTGTGAACAGCATCACTTCAAAGATGCTAAAGCATCTGCAGCCAAGCAGATAAGTATTTCTAGGTATTTGATCAGTTTCCCCAAGCCTTAAGTTACGTACAATTTGTAGATGCTGTTCGCTAGATGTTCTTATTCCAGGACCCTTTGAAAGCCCCCCATATACCAGAAAGGTGACCAGAAACACTCTGGGAGGTAAGAATCTGCAAGACAATCTTCTCCAAAATTTAGAACCAGAATAAGAGGGATTTTTTTTTACTCTTCCTTTTTCCTTTCCTAATTTGTAGTTGGCTGTAGAGATAACACTTTCTTCACACACCAGCATGCTGATCTAACCAGTCAGAAAATACACGGGCCGAGCATGAGATGAGACTAGAGAAGCAGAAACAAAGGAATGACCAGTGTTTGGTCACCTGTGAAGCTGACTGCTGTAAAAAGCCTAGGTTTGTCTTGATTTTTGGATGAAAAGGGTAAAGCAGGAGACAATGCTGGTATGTAGAGTGCACTTTTCAGTGGTACCATTGCAGCAGAAGGGAACTAGTTGCTTTCATATGTAGATTGATCGCCTGGACAAGGGTTTGCAGAGGAGGCTGAAGGCTGAAGGCACTGACTTGCTCAGTGGCTGTAGCCTCTGAAAATCCCGGTTGTGTTTCTTTGTTTCTGAGGTGTTCACTGAGCTCATGCCAGAGTGCTGTATGAGGTGGGCTAGACCGCTGTCCTCATATTCCCCCTGCCAAAAAAATGGGTGTTTGTCTTCCAGAGATCCCTGTCTTCCATTGCCACTCGGCTCAAACTCATCTTAAAGCAGTTAAAGTCTGAGCCTTTATCCCTTGCTAAGGCCTCACTGTATTTTAATAGTCAAATATTTTACCAGAGCTGCCTTCTTTTGCTCTGTAATTGTTTTGGTTTTCTTTTACTCTATTTCTTATTTATGTATCATTTCAAAACAGGCCAATGGAAGTCTTCAAGTAGGCTTTTAAACAAGTTTTGACAATGTTTTTTAGTCATTCTGAGCTAAAAGTAATACAAATCAGTAGGTACAGACTGGAGAAGACGAGTGCCTTCAGTCCCTAAAGGACTCCCTAGAGGGAGGCAAATAGAGAGAAAAAAAAGAAAAAAAAAAGGCATCAGTTCCATCTGTTCACCTAACTAGGCTGTAAATGCCAAGGCTTAGCTCTGAGCAGTGCCACGGCCTTCCTCACCTCAGAAGAGAAAAACTCGTCTGGGATGAAAAAATTAGAAGGATGCTTTTCTCCCTGCTACGTGAGGTTAATGGTATGACTGGCACAAGAGGCAGTCACAGCTTGCTCAAGCTCCTCTAATGGGACACTGAATGGTATGTTCATGTTTCCCCAAGAATAATTTAGAAATGGTCTTTGGCATCTCCAGTCACTGACTCCTCCCAATCCCCCGCTTCATTCTTGGGCTCCTGAGTATTTTTGGGTGCGTGTGCCACTTCTTAGCCATTTTTGTAGGTGAGCTTCTTCATTGTAGTTTAGTTCTTTGGTTCCCCCCAGTACAGTTATACCATTTCTCAGTCTGGATCACAGGAGAAAGCTCCTGAATGTATTTTGGTTCTCCGGACAGCAAAAAGGACAGTCCCATTTCCCTCTAGCTACTTGCCTTCCTGTTACAGACTACGGAGTGACAGAGTCACAGAAACACTGATCGGGCGGCATCCTCAGCAATAGTCAGCTTTTAACGGAAACACTTGGAAGACTGTAAAATCTTGAAGTATTCTGTTTTGTAACACATATGTCACAGGACAGTGATCAGTACAGATTTAAAAAGCAAGAGATTTGTCTTTTCAGCTTTGAACAGCCAGCAAGCTCCCAAGAATAGAAGCGGGGAGCAGTGGGGTCCTGGTGGAGTTACAGGGCACAAGAGCCCCTTCTTAATTTCTCACCAGTCGTCTGCAGAAGTGTGCATCTATCTATACACACACACATACTATTAAATATCGCCTATGTTAACATCTGCAATTGGTACAGAAGTTGGGGAAAGGTAGATCATGAAGAAGAGGAAGCTGTGAGCAGAATTTTCAGTAACCTGCAAATAATGTTCAGGTTTTGGATAACTTTCACATAACTTTGTTCTGACACAGCCGAATTTAGGACTGTGAGCCCAAAGAGCCTTCCCATGGAGGGAGCTCTGTTTGCTTTGACAAAAGATTGAGGTTTGCACTAGAAGAGCAATTCAGCGAGGTCTGGTAGCTGCAGTCACTGCAGTCCTGAGTTGTATTGGAGAATCCATATATCTTTGTAAGTGTTTACGAGGCCAATCATGCTTGCCATACTGGAATCCTATAATTTTTAAAGGTCAAAAACAAGAAAGTACAGAAAGACCTGCAACAGTACCTTGAGGTATTTACAGCTCCATCAGTTTGGATTATCAAAACAGAAACAGGGCCTGGGTTGAGTACAGACACCTAGGCTACACTTTCTGGAGGAGATGATGCCAAATGCCTCTTTCAGCTGTTGGAGAAGGGGCATAGAAGCAGTGGGTGGATGCTGATCCATACAAAGTCAAATGAGACAATCACAGCTTTAACAGCAATGTTAACCTGGACAAAATGCCACTGGAATGGGTACAGCGTCCCTCTCTCTTGATGCCTCCACACCATGCTCAAATACCTTCCCAAAAAGGTACTTGGGAAGTGAGATGGGCGTATTCAATACCTGTTCTGGGATAATACAGTGATTTGCATCCCTTTGGGGGTAATTCACAACAGGGCAGTATTCTGAATGGATGGAGGTGGGCAAAATTTAACCCTGCGCTCTTTTGAGGTGAAGAGGAAGATTTTACAATGACTATAATGCCACTGAGCCAGAGGAGCAATCGTATCATACCTCTTTAGCAATGCAAAGGTTATCCAGAATTGTGTCTGAAAAGTTGGTATCGGAGAAAGCAGTAAGTTTAAAAGAAACGTTCAGGTTAGGACCCCTTTGGCAATGCAGCAGCGGCTCCTGACAGGACCTGCAGGGCCCCATAGTGCAAGCAGCTGGCTGCACACTAAGTTTTGCATTTTTAGGGCAAGACACAGTATCCAAATCGTCATTTCGCCTCCTGAAGGGAAAAGCAGCAAAGGTTTGCCATGTTCTACATCTGTAGTCAGACAGTTAGTAGTGCCCATTTCTGTATCTGCGGTGGTAGCCCTAAGGTCCGTGTCGTGGTTTAAGCCCGGCCGGCAACAAAGCACCACGCGGCCGCTCGCTCACTCCTCCCTGCAGGGGGGGGGGTGGGGGGGTGGGGGTGGGGGAGAAAATACAAAGAAAGGCGCGTGGGTCGCG
>JAVKLA010000017.1:17871099-17972243 GCA_034782735.1 Sagittarius serpentarius
TGGGGGGGTGGGGGTGGGGGAGAACATACAAAGAAAGGCGCGTGGGTCGAGACAAGGACAGGGAGGGATCACTCACCACTCATGGTCACGGGCAAAAAACGGACTCAACTTGGGGAAAAACAAAACCGGTTTAATTCACTACCAATCAAATCAAAACAAAGATAATGAGAAGTAAACACAAATCTTAAAACACCTTCCCCCTCTCTCACACCCCAATCTCCTCCCCCGCTGCAGGTTCCCCCTCTTAAATCTGTTATCCCAGAGGCGCTGCTGCCGTCGCTGATGGGCTCGGCCTTGGCCAGCGGCGGGTCCGACTTGGAGCTGGGAAAGCTTCTGGCAGCTTCTGACAGGAGGCAGCCCTTCAGCCCCCTCCCCCACTACCAAAACCCCGCCACTCAAACCCGAAACAATCCCCCATGAAATCCTAGTGGATTGTTCAAGAGCTTTCAGAGCTGACCACAGCCACCATCGGCTGCAGTGAAAGCTCTGGACAGGGAAATGGAAAATTGTAAAATGTAGACCCACTTCCTCGGCTGCCACTGAACTCCCTCTTTCAAACTTACATTAGTAAATGCAATACGTACTAAGAATCAGAATTTAAAAAAGCACAAAGTGAGATGGCTCTCAGCTTGGGAATAATGCACATTTAGATTTTAGGAGCATGAAAACCTCCATGAAATTGTGCTGGGAGTATAGAAACAAACATTATTTGTGTAGAGTGGGACTTCAGCACTAGTTTAAAACTTCTTAAGAAGTATGTTTTCTTCAGTCTGGGCCACAGAAAGAACAACTACTGTCTCAATCATACATTTCCTGAGGGAAAAAATACCAGCTGAAAAACCACATGTTACGGTCATTTAAAATATTTTATTAAGCTGGTCAGGTGCAGTGTTCACTTAGATATTAAACATGAAAAGCATTCCTCTGTATCATTTAACTAAATCTCAGCTCTCATCTTATGTACTTCTATTAATGTTCATTGGCAGAAGAGAATATACGTTCTTTTTTCTCTGCAATGTGTTGATCTTTTTTTTAAGTAAGTGAAATTATATAACAACAAGCCTACACATCTCCTTGGTTGCAACACGTCAAGGGCTGGTTACTTGAAGGCAGAAAAAAATACCGTTAAAAACCACCTTGGTTGCTGTATTTCATAGTCAGAGAATATCACATACAACCCCCCCTTTGCACCCAACTTCAGTTTAAGGTTAATCTCGTTAACTTAGCGTTAAATATTTGTAATACAGTTTGCAGTCAGCTAAGAGATGTTTGTAGAAACAAGTTTTTAATAATGATTACACTGTAACTGTTACAGAAGCTTATATTGCATATCTTCAGTTTCACACAAAGCTCACCAGCAACTCCTTGTAAGTGCCTCACTTCAGTAGTTTGCAGGCAGGTACATAGCATTGCCCACGGTTCTATTTATTACTTTATTTTGCAGTTCTTTCCATATGGAGATGCTTCAAAGTTTGCCCAGCACGCCTTCCGAACCTTTGATAAAAATGGAGATGGGACCATTGACTTCAGAGAGTTCATTTGTGCACTGTCCATCACCTCACGAGGCAGTTTTGAGCAAAAGCTAAACTGGGCCTTCAACATGTACGACTTGGATGGTGATGGTAAAATTACAAGAGTGGAAATGCTGGAAATTATAGAGGTGAGATCAACATGACACTCAAAAATAACATGTCTGAACATTAATAAAATTTGATTACTTGTTCACATACCTTTTAGATTTTAAGCACACAAGAGGCTGTACTGTATCATTAAAAGCGTGCATTACATGCATTCATGCTATACTGACTCACGCCTAAGAGGTGCAAGCACACTAACATTTAAATAGATGTAATCTTTGAGATTTGCAGAGTACATATGTGCATATAAGCTTTTAAATATTCAGAGGTAATTTTTTTTTTCTGATGAACAGATCAACCGTAAGAGCACAGCAAATGATTTACAAAGCCCGTATCAAAATCACTTGATGCCCACGAAATTACTGGTTTGTAGCTCAAGTAGCTGAAACTTCACTGGAGAAATTTACAGGGATAACAACGCGCTGTTTTAAGTGAGCTCTCACAAATGGGCTTTAAGATGACCACAGCATATAACAGGAAGGATAAAGTTTACCACCCTCGTCATCTGCCAGCTACTTACCACAGTTGTTAATACCAGATTTTGCTCGCATGTACGCATAGAAAGCTGTTAAAAGGTGATGACTTCTAAAACTGATTATTCAGAATTTAGGTGAAATATTTCAATGGAGTGACTAAAAGCCAAATAAACAGTTGATCTAGAGAACAGGTTACAACAGGTTTGTTCTGTGAAACAGAAAGCCAAAGAAATTCATTCCAGGATGCAAAATGCAACCGCCAAAATAAATCTACATGTAAAGAAAGTAAACCACATTCTTCCTTGTTTTAAGTATGTGGACATAGGATTCTAAGAAAAAGAGAAAATAAACTGGCAATCATTTTATTGTTGGAATGTCTGTCCAGAATTTGATCACATCAAAAAATCAGGTTAATTCGTATGTTGAATTTTCTGTTTGGTTTCTTTCCAAAGGCCATCTACAAAATGGTGGGCACAGTGATAATGATGAAAATGAATGAGGATGGTCTGACGCCTGAGCAACGGGTAGACAAGATCTTCAGTAAGATGGATAAGAACAAAGACGACCAGATCACACTGGATGAATTCAAAGAAGCTGCAAAGAGTGATCCTTCCATTGTATTACTCCTGCAGTGTGACATTCAGAAATGAGCTTGTGTACAATGCGTCATAGACTGCACAGAAGTTTAATGTTCCATTCAGTTTGCAGCTATTTCCACACACACAAAAATTTGCTTGGACTACCTATAAATGGACTTGCTTCTTGTGTTTGAAACACTTGTGTGCATGAGAATGTCATTTGCTAAAGAATTTTAAAAGTATATATTATAAAAATAAACTGCCACAACGTGACGTGTGCAATGTCATTTCATAACAACCTTATTCCTCTGAAGCCTGTGCAGCAGTCCTGTGCTGCAGTGAATTATATTATTTATTGTTCATGTTTTACTGATGCTAGCTCTGTGTCTCCTAGACTGAGTAATGTTAGTGACACTGAATTCCCATGGTAATGTTAACTGTTTATTATAAATCATGTCACCATTCTGCTGTAAAGTAGTACTGGACAGACAGAGGGGAAGAGTTCCTCAGCTCTTAAGTCTGATCCACACATGTGCTTGTATTGTCAGTGGATATAAATGTACTTCATTTGCATGCCTTTTAGGTTTGCCTTAATTCTTACCTCATTTGCATCCCTTCAATCTGGAAAGAGCTATGTCAGAGGAATGCAGTATAAAAAAAAAAAAAGAAAATCCTGCTAAAATGATCCCTTTAATTAAAAATATATATAAATATATATATAATGTTTAAAATATTGTTTTATTGGAAGTTTAAAGGGTTTATTGGAAGTGTATTGATCTTTGCCTGAATTTTCAAAAGCTTCCACAGAGGTTGCAATATATATGTCCCAAAATAAATTTATAACATTTGACCTTTTCCCCTAATACTTATTTTATGTCTTTACCACAGTAATAGGAAAAAAAAATTCAGTCTCTTTAATTATCTGTCACTGTACTACTGAGAAATACATATCTCATTATGAAAGCATGAAGAAAACTTCTTTACACTCTCTCACCCACTAGAAGAGTCATTTCATATGAAACCAGAAGTTGTAGTTCTTGTATTTACCAACAGAGCAGCTGTTTATCCTCTAAGATTTAACATACTGTTTCCTACATCTGTGCTTACGTAGCTTTTTAAGCTAGCTGGAAGTCAAATACAGTTTATTTGCTTGGCCTAAACCTGGTCTTCCAATCTTTTTCCCTCCTTCAGTAAGTCTTTCCTCTTACCATATGACACTGAAGTACCCTGGGTTTAATATAAACAGACATGTTGTTAAAAATGAGTACGTACTGATAAATTAATCATAAAGTATGATGATTGAGAAGGGATAGTGAAGAGAACCACTTTCCTCCTCAATTCTATGTGCATCAAGCAAGTTTATACTGTGGCAAGTACAAGTTCTGCACAGCCCTGGGAAAGCATCAAGAACTAGCAGACTGCAGAAATTGCAGATAAAAATCTTCCCTACACCACATTTCCCAGTTGCTTTGAACAGTTGGTTGCTTGCAGGATTACAAAAAAAAAAAAAAAAAAAAAAAAAAAAAAGTCTGAACATCTTACAGTTGCATGTTTGATATTTCTTCTTTACCTTATGAAGAAACAAGACGGTACTCTTAATAGCTAAAAATCAAACAATAAAACATGACACAAACCAAATCATTCTCTGTATTTTCAGCTTTAAAAAGTGAAGTTCATCTTAAAATTAAGGGGGAAAACCCCCCCCGACAAAAAAGTTTTATGTGTTTTGCTAACAAAGATGGTGGGGGGAACACAGAATCAGTTACTGCCACAACCACAACCATCCTCTCATATTTAAGTTTCTTCATATTCCAAACAGCAAAAGGCAGAAATTTCAACTACATTTTTTAATACTAGAATTTTACTTAGACTACACAGGTAATAGTCTTAGCCAATTAGAGTGGTATACTTTGTATATTTGGCTATAACTTAAAAATAAAACACATTCTGAAAATGTTACATACTTCTGAGAATGATATGCCCATTGTTTCCACTTAGGCTTAAATTACTAGTTGTAGAGAGGACGTTGAATGTTCCTGGGAATTTATGCCTCTTTGGTTTACATACACTTATTAGAGAAGCAGTACCTCATTCTACATTTCTCTGCACCTCAAATTTATGTAGCTGGACAGGCTCCATTTGCTTTAATGCAGCATTAAGCAATGTATTGCCATCGAAAAAGGCCAGTAAAGTCTGTGTTTAAAGTACCAAGAATAAGACAGTCTTGAGACCTTAGTAGGATGACTGCAAAAATAAGTGCATCCAAGCAAGTGCTTCATTAATTGTTTATTCAGAACTAATCCTCTACCGTGAAAACAGTCGTTTATAATAATTATACAGTCAGGCACACATTTTTGTCAAGTACTGTGGTAGATTAGAACCAAAGACCAGAATGGTTGCCAGCTACTCCAGTATTTCAAGTAAGTCCATAGAAAACTTGAGAGAAAGCTGAAGTGTTAGCTCAGTAGGAATGCGGTAATTTTTCTTAAACTCTTTTCTCCACACAACTCATGAAAGTACTAACAAAGATAAATGCTTTTCTCTCTCCTGTCTCTGCACTCTTGCTTTATTTTTTGGATGATGAAGAAAATCAGGAGGAAATAATGTTATGCCAGTCTATCATTTCATATTGTAAAAAGGTCTGAAACATATTCTAGTTTCATCATAAAATCGAGTCAAACTAAACCTGTGGTTCATGATCGTGTAATAGTATCGAGGATTCCTAGTACAAACAAACTGGACTTGTGTTCCAGACAGTTTTGCCAAGTAGGCACTTTGTATGGCCCCCCCTCAGCCCCAGTATTTTCACATAACCCTAAAGCTGTAAGTATCTTTAATATATATTCCATCAAATCACAGTATTACGGAATTGTTTAGTTTGGTGGGGACCTTCAGAGGTCTTTTGTCCAACTCCCTGCTTGCAGGAGGTGCAGCAGTCTCTTCAGACCCCGAAAGCCTCCAAGGATGGAGATTCTACAGCCCATCAGGACAACATGCTCAAATGCCTTGCATCTTCATCTGACCAGTCCCTCCCCCCCAGTTTATCCGGCCAGAACCTCCCCACTTCAATTTATGACTGCTGGCTGTCTCTCTTCCACCGCCCACTTCAACAAAAAGCCCGACCCTGTTTGGTCAGTACCCTCCTCAAGGCTGCTCTGACTCTGATGGCCCGTTACCCTGGGCTTTCAGAAGGAAACATCTGAAGCCTCCAAAAGATCACTAGACTTAATTCCTACAGTTAGAATGCACTAGAACGGCAGATCGCTTTCTCAACTGCATTTTCCAATTCTTACCTAGCTTCCATATTTCAGAGATACCGACGAGTTTAATACATGCTTGCATAAAAACTAAACAACATTAAAGAATACAAAATACTGGGCAGCAACTAAAAAAAATTCAGCTACAAAGTCGAGTTAAAACTTACACTGCAATGAGGTTTTATTGAGGAATTGCTATTCAGTAAATAACTGTAGAAACTGCAGAACTGTTCTCTGAATAGTCTCAATGGCTTGTATCCCCATAGCATCCAAAAAAAAAAAAGAAAAAAGAACAAAGAAAAATTGTGTCTAATGGCTGAACTCTAAAAAGTTTGTGTTTTTGAAGAGCTCCCAACAGTTTCAAGTTCCTGAAAAAAGGAGAACGGAAGAGAAAAAAAGTTAATTTGGGGCAGTTTGAAAAATCTGGTGGTTCTTTCTCCCTCTTATCCCCAATAAATGCTTGTATTATTTAAATAACGCAAGCTTATTTTATTTTAACTGCTCTAGTATAGGGCGGGGCTGGGATAGCCAACAAAATGCAGGCCTACCATGCTGTAGAAAAGTTACTGTATTACTTTCCAAAATTCTTACTCCACTTCATTCCTCTATATTGGAAGGACTTCTGTCACTTCAGTTTGTTATAATACAATGAATATCTACAGATTTAGTCTATACCTGCAAACTCAGACTATGGAAGAACTTAGTTTATTGGAATTAAGAATAGAAGTTTATAAAGCCACAATTTGCTAGGTTTTGTAAGCTTGTGCCCAAAGGATCTC
Organism: Sagittarius serpentarius; assembly: GCA_034782735.1. Classification (NCBI taxonomy): domain Eukaryota; kingdom Metazoa; phylum Chordata; class Aves; order Accipitriformes; family Sagittariidae; genus Sagittarius; species Sagittarius serpentarius. Next base: position 17,877,827 of record JAVKLA010000017.1, read on the forward strand.
AAACTCTTCCCTATAAAACTCTTCAGGAAGAAATAAAAGCACTTTTTTCCTGCCCAAAGAATATACTGCAAGTAAGTTTTTCACTTCTCTAATTATGAAAGTATACACTATAAGTACTAATAGTTTCTCATGTTCAGCTGCTGTGGTTCCACTGGAAAAAAATGAAACACAGGTTTTACTGCATGTATTAATTAGCACACGTCTAAGAAATATAGCAGATCTAGGAAGAAACCAACATTTTTAACTTAATGCTAATTTTAAGTATGTAGAGACACTACAACATTACCACAAGTATCAGTTCCCACTATTTATTAAAATACTACTTCATAGTTATACAAAATATATTTTATCTTTTCCAGAAGAAAAAACAGAACAACTGATAAAAAATTCTACTAGTTGGTAGTTAAAAATATCAACTGAACATTCAGGGTTTTCTCATCATCAAAACTCCATTTATTCTTGATCTGTACACATACAATAATTCCCATTAAAAAAAAAAATACAGGAACGTCTTCTTTTCCTGAGAGTATCTAACAAAAGATCCTCTTATCCAGCATCAGGAAGTAGTAACTTCACACACACATCATTACACATTTATCTGCAATAGTATGCCATATTCATACACAGAGATACTTATTGATCTTCCTCTTTGTCATTCCTATTTTTGAAATTCAATGTTCTTTGGCCTCTTTCAGGGTCTTGCATTCGGAGGATTCGAATACGGGAACTCGTAGGCAGAAAACTAAAACATAAAGTATGCAGCATTTAAACAGTGTTTATTCTGCACAAATTTTAGTATTTTCGTTTGATTCTTTCCATTACATATTTTCCTTTAAATAACTCCATCTTTTTTCTTTGACAGTTTTAAAAAACAGTACATGGGGGGAAGTTCTGGCTTCACTGAACTGATACTGGAGCCAGGCTTCAGTAAAAGCTTGAGCTAAAGACAATGACTGATTTCAGCCATGTGATTTGTAACAATTAGACTACCTTAATTATAGAAAAGGTACTTCTAAGAGAAACTCCCAATGAAATAATGATTGAATACAGTTCATATTTGCCTGACAGATCCTGAAGTGGCACACACTTTATATATATATAATCACTCACGTCATACTAAGGATGAGCAAAGTTACTAAACATACATTTATACAGGCTTCTCCACTGGTTATGCTAAATGTATTTTTTCTGAAGGTGCCTCTGTACTTTTGTTAAATTAGATGTTTGCCGAACATGCAACATGTAACAAAATAAAACAAAACCAAGCTGCACTTGAATTATTCAACTTTTCAACAGTAGCCAAACAGAAAATTCCTATATGTTTATTGAATACAGTTTCAGAAGTTCCCCACAAAGCATTTCTACTTAAATAACAACAGAATACCATTATTCTACTTTTAATAGATTTTAGTAAGGGAAGACAAATTAAGAGTAAGTCAACTTCATTTTGAAGTCTGCTTAATTGTCCTCCGTAGGCTTCACTGACTACATTTGACTACAAGAGAAGAGTTGGCTCTATAAGGTTAGACAGTGACTGTTCCCTTAAGCTGAGCATGGCTTTACCAGGGACTTAATATGGAGGTTTTTAAAGAATTTTGGGCTACTAGATCAAAAAAAGAAAACAAAGAGTAAGTTATCAGTTTCTAGATCAGTGATATTAACAAAAAAAAAAATCAACTCAACTGACAAACAGAGTACTGTAGTATTAATAAAAAGGAAAAATGCATAGTCTTCTGTTAATTTGGGGAGGGGAGAGGGAGATACAAGGCTAAAAGCTAGCAGGAGCCTACTTTACACAATAAAACATTTCACAAAGCTGTTCTACTTAAGATAAACTGATTCAACTGATAAATTGAACTACCATACTAAGAGACTTTACGTAAGGAAGAGTGAAAAACCTGTTAAATTCCCAGAACCACCAGCAATGAACTGCTTAATTGTTGACGTTCTACTGCTACAAACGGCAACATTTTTCTCTCATATTTACTTTTTTCAAGTTCTCCTCCTTGCAATAAAACTTCCTTGAAATTCTTGTACCAGGAAATACACAACAGTATTACCTCATGCGTTGTGGGGTAAGCAAAACGAACTGTCGATGCTGCTGAGAGTCAGCCACCTTAAGAATCATATCCATTGCAATTCTTCTGTTAACCATGTCCTAAAGATGAAAGATTTATCAGGTATTGGTACTGACTGTGTACTTCACTGGCTTATTATTGGACAAATTAGGACAAATGCTTAAGAATAAATTCATTGGAAAATATCTTAATAGAAAAACTTATTGGAATTAATTCATATACAGTAAAGCTTAGGTAAAGAAAAGTCTAATAAAAACTAAGCTGGAGAAACATCATGGTTAAATTCTAAAAGCTACAAATTAGGTAATTCTTAAACTCTACTTTTCAGTATACGTGGACAATAGAAAGCTTCTGTCGGAACAATCTCACACTCCTGCTCGCAACGTTTTTCTATCAGCTTTGATATACATGTAGTACTTCTTACTTTATTGGTATGCCAAGATGAACTGTATTTTAGTAGAATAATGTTTCCTATAAAATCCTGCCTCAAAATTATCTGGAAGGATTTCAGGGCTGCATGAAACTGAAGACATTATGTAGCTTGTTTTTATTATGATTATTATTGTTATTATTCCTATTTTGAACACAACCTTAGGCTTACTGAAAAAGATGCGTAATGGGAAGCTATTATTAGCAGGGGTTAAACAAAGCTCTGCTTCTATACATTGTTACACATGAAACTAGGTATCTCCCTTGCAATATGCTGATGGGGTCCTCTTGTGGTGGGTCTGCAGGATTACACCAGAAGTAACTACAGAACGTGGAGACAGTAAGGTTGCACTTACTGGCTCAGCAGTGGACAGACAAATTGCGTGGAATTATTTATAGAATAGATAACATGGAAGTTTTCTGCAGGATCTATGGTTCTGAGTATCCACCCTTTTCTGGACAGATGGATAAACTTAGTAAACAAGTAACTTATAAAAGAGAACCTGAGCTTTGGAAGTTAACTGAAAAATGACTACTTGACCACCTTAGATGCATCCCTTCCTTTTTGAAATTCTTTATATGCAAAGTGTGTTATCTTTTTTTCCCCTATAGGCCTGTGATTCCCAGTAAATAAATCATTGATGGGAGAGGGACACTGAAGGCAAAATGAAATACTCCAGTACCAACTTCTTGTCTCTCAGAACTCATTATTTTCTCAAACCATACTGCATATTAATAAGGAGGAAATAAAATAAAAAGATATAGCAGTATTGGTTAATTGCCTATCCAGGGAAGCTGTACACAAAGATGAGGTTTATCAGTTTTAGCTGACATTAGTATTTACTGTCTATTATTCTGCATTTCAGCATCTTGGAGAGATGCTACTAGGTGAAGTATAAAACAAGTTTCCGAGTAGCAACAGTGAACTCAGTTCCTACACTTGCTCTGAAAAATAACCCCACATTGATCTCAAAATTGGCACAAGCCAAAACACATGCTAAACCCAGAACTGTCACAGCAATATGCAAAGCCAACCTGTGACAGACACAGTAACAACTGCTTGGGGAACTAATAAAAAGTTGTATATTATCATTTTTGTGCTGACCTAAGGTTTAAACATGTCAAGTAACAAAGATGCTCATAGCTCTGGATACCAACTTCAGAAATAGAATAAGCTTCAAAAGTCACTATGCAAAGTGAACAAGATCCCTAACGAGTTTTGGTTTGGGGGATTTGGTTTTTGGTTTTGCGTTTTTTTTAGTTTGTTATTTACAGTTAACGATAGTGTTTTAAAATCTAGCCAAATACAAGTAACAACCCAACTATTTCACTAATTTATACAAATCAGAATGGCAAATATAGTTTAAGTTGAAACTATACCATGTAGACATCAAATTCATCCAAGCATCTGAAAGGAGATTCAGTAATGGACCACAGAGAAAGAATGAAACAAACTGTTGAGAAGGAACGTTCACCTCCTGATAAGGATCTCACATCATTAAGGGCACCTTCCTCTCGAGGCTGAACCTTGAAATAAAAATATTACAGCAATTTTTAAACCTGAGATGGAGACTTACTAAACAGAATCGTAATTTTAATGGCAAACACATTACACATGAACAGATAGACATCACTTGAGAACAATTTTACAGGCTTCACTGCCACTGCCATGCTGGAATGGGATGGCTCCTAACCACTTAACAACACATTTCTAGGATCACTGCAACTTTCTCCATCACAGTAAAATACATTGAACAGATTGAATGACACTGCCAGTGTTTTCTTACTCAATTCTCTATTTTTAATAGCTATTAAACAATGTTTAATAAATGTCAACAAATGTAGTTACATTACAGTAAAATCCAATGGTTACCAGCTACAATAGAAAAGCAGGTAATTGATTTACAGCAGGAGTTTAAAGGAGGAAGAGTTTCTTTACCAGAATACATGAAACATTGTGAAGTCCTTTGGTGCTATTGACTATGATGACACCTTGTGGCACTCACCCATTAAGATTAAACTTAAGCATTTTCTTGCCCTGTTAATTACATTACCTTTAACAACCTAAGCAGGAAAATAAGAATTATATTGGAGTAGGGTCTTTTGGTGGTTTTTTTTTGAGGGGGGTTGTTTTCTTTTTTCAATTTACCTTCCTTGACTAAATACAGATCTCTTGTATGAGAAACAAAACATCAGCTATAAAAAAATATTCTGACAAAGCCAGGGAATGAATTGACGTTTTATGGGCTGAATTTGGAGTTCTTCAGATACATATCCTTCCCCTGTTTAATTAGGACTGTGCCAACAGAAATTTATGTTGTCACTACACAGGTTTCCCATCAATTCCTAAAACTGAAGTCTCCCACAGAAACAAAAGTAAATACCTCCACGACTAAAACTTTTTGGGAGGTATGTTAGAAGATACACAGAAAAAAAACAACATTTAATGGCTGAAAGCTTCAAAGTTGTTTAAACAACAACTAGAGCCATTATACAATCACACAAATAAAGGCAAACTTCCTATCAGTGAAACAGGAATGAGTAATTTTGAGAGACTGACTAGGATGACTCTCTAATGAATTCCTAACCTTAGCATCAGACAACAGTCCAAATTTGTTCCACGTAATCTAGCAACTTGCCCATGTAAGATAGCAATATGTTTTTTGTTCTTTCTTGTTTTCAACAACACCCTACAATTTAGCACCACATTTTGGAGAGACGGGAACAATTTATTCTGTCCTTTGCAATGCATGTTCTAGCAGCTGATATTAAAAAAACCCCAGTAATTCATTACTTATTATGATAATTGAAGTAGCATAAAGTAACTTACTGTTATTGAAAGTGTCTCATTCTTATGATCAAAAAGTATTTTTCCAGAGCAAGCTCGAAGACGTAGTAAATTGTCAAAGTAGAGTTTGCATCGTAAAGAAAGGAGCCTTAAATCAGTTAAATAAAACAGACATTAGATCATTAAGTTTTAAAATACATGAAAAAGTGACAACAGATTTTTTTCAACAGTTCCACATCATAATCTTAAATATCAAGCCCAACTCCATTAATAACATTTTCCCAAATCAATTATGCACTCCAGCGGGTGACATTCGATACTGGACATATTGGAGAGACTCACTGACACAAAGTAACAAGGTAAGAAATCCAATGTACAGGCTTTGTATTTTCTAGGAGCCTGTTTCAATAGACTGGAAGGTGGTGGTTTTTTTGTTGGTTTTTTTTGTTTGTTTGTTTGTTTGTTTTCTATTAACACAATTCTTCCACAACTTAACAGAAAATTACCACATTCCACTTCTTTCTTATGCAGTATTAGGACTGCACATTAAGGATAGTAAAGAATTTGTGCAGACTCTGCTAGATTCTGGGAATTAAACGGTGTTGAGTACCAATTTCTCCCCTTACCTTTTTCCCCTCCAGTTCTAGCATATAATTCCCCAATGGACAATACATCACAGTACTTTCAAGAAAGAACTATCATTCTTTAACACATCTTAAAGTGGGATTCATACTCAAATTTGGGCACTAGGAACAAGATTCAGTTTGACTTATGGGCACCATAAGGCAAACATCAGATTCTGCTGGTAAGTCTTACCCACCACTGTTTCTATACTTCCACCTGCAAAGGTGAGGATTCTCCTGACCATTCCTATTTATCAGGTCATACTGGCATCACCTCCAAATCCCAGATCAAAAAGTACAAAAAGCAGAGCCAGTACAGATATCCCTCAATTTCTGCTGAAGGGAATGATAAATGATAAAGGACTGCACTGGAAAACAGACCATCAGTCCTTCTGAAGGGAGGCCACCACAAAATCTTCATTGATAGGTATAGGATACTAACGGACTGATGCAAGAAAGAAGGGGTACACTCCTGGTATGGACACTCCATGAGAGAAGCAGCTGTCACATTGCAGAATCTGAATAAAGATCTTGAAATTTTTTCAGCACAGGGCACAGAAAAAGTGTTTGGCCCACAATGAAATTACGCGAGCACAGCACCACTAATAATACTTGATGAAAATGAGTGACAGTTCAGATGATTTCAATCCTAGTATCTTGCTGATGATGTTTTACTGCCCAAAACCAGCACCGAAACAGAACTGCCTTGGATTAAGTCAGCACAGTCGTGGCCTTTGGTGTGAAGCAAAATACAGCCTCCACTGATCACATTGTTTTTCCAGCTGTCAGTCCAGACTGCCTCTAAACTGTCAGGCACAACAGTATTAGAACTGGGAGCAAGATTAGGTTAGAAAGGTTGCTATGAATACCACCTTAAAGATACCTTATTCTCACAGTCTGCTCTATAATTTTCCCTCTGGAATACAGGCACGTACTTACATCTACATGTTAGTTTATCTGAAACTTGAAATGACAGTAAAATTAACTCACCTTAAGAACTGCCGATATATTTTGAATCTCTGAGTCATTATTTCTTCCAGCAGCCTAATAAATTTCTTTAAATGCTTTACTTTACTGTTTGCATCCTCATATCTTTCCTTTGCATCATGAAATTGCCTGTTTTAATTAACAGAAAATCTAGGATCAACTTGCATTACAGTAAAACTGAGCTATTGTTGTAAAAGCTGAAAAATCAATTTGATAATCAAAACACTCGAATAAAAACTTTCTTGTTAGGATCTAAATTAAAGCTAAAAGTATTTGATGAGTCAAGTAAGACACTGTTCACAAACAAAAAGTGGTCAAAAATTAAATTTTACTTCTATTTTTAATTCTTCTGAAAGGAAACTCTTACACCAAGGAGAATGAGTCTCTGGACTCCCCATGCTCAAGAATATCCGAGGTGTGCGATTTCTTGAAATACACTGCAGTCAAAACCTCAAATAACTGCTTAACTTCTGCACTAGTTATTCAGACCAGAAGTATGCTTAATGCTTATTGTATTACAGAACAATGGCGAGTTACGTTTGCACCACAGTCATAATTGGGATACTTCTAAATACTAAGAGGGTATCTGATTATTGGTAACTTCATATATATTTATATATATATCTAGCACAGACACTGTCTAAAATCACTAGAGGGTATTTCAAGACTCCTAAATCTGTATAACCTGAGCAATCAGCACAGCATGTTTCCATACCTTTGTACATGGTTTAAGTACTAAAACCACATATAAATGCATTGTGAATCAATAAGAACACTCTTCTTTCCCCTATCTTTACCATCTTACCTGAACTACTTTAGACACCGAAGATGACTTACTGTACTATCTCTTCTCTGTTTCCATGGCGATTATTTTCTGAGTTTATCCTCTCTCTCAAGCGATTCATTTCTGCATCAAGACTCTTAACAGTTCTGCTGACCTCCATGCGCTCCGAGTAGATTTGCCTAGCTTGTGCCATTTTTTCCTAAAGTAATGTTTGAAACTCAATTAATTGTTACATTTTTTAAAAAGTCCGTTTAGTATTCACAACATATATTTTGTGCTATGGAAAAACAAGGTCACCAAGCAAGAACAATGTTTTTGTATCGTTCTTTGTGTACTTAGCACAGCAAACCTAACCATCATTAACAATTTTACTAACAACATTTACAGGTAGGTAGTTATTTCAGTGCTAAGAACTGTGTCCTTCTGAGATCTTTAATATGTTCACAGTTATTTAGCTAATACAGATAAATAAGGAACCAAATGCACCATATTTAAATAGGACAGTCTTCCAAAAGTTTTTGCAATGTGATTTCAGGGTTAGTTAGTAAAGCTTGATTAGATAAGTCTTCAAAAGATCAGGTATGATATTTGTATAAGGAAAAACCTAGCATCCAAAAATCCAAAACAGTGTTATTCAATTTAACTTAACACACACATTTAAAGTTTAAGTCATTATAATCTTTTCACTGCAGAATACAGAAGAAACAGTCCTAGATGGATAACCCCTAATTTCTCTTTCAAGACAGAAATGGTGCTTTGCCAGACAAAAAGGGGACTTGATTCATTTATACAAGATTAGTTTTACTTGATTTAGATAGTCAGCTTCAGATATAGCTGAGAGACTACTCAGTGTAGCTGAGTATTAATATGGTCTGTACGTTGTACAAGTGGAATAATTTATTATTAAATATCAGAAGGATCATGACCATTTGACTTCAATAAAGAAAAAACACTACACCTACCTCTAATTCTTTTTCTTTGGCAGCTAGTAATTCTTTATGTCTTTTTATGCAAGCCAAGTGTTCTTTCTGTTTGTCTTCATAGTGCTGCAAACGGCGTTTATTGTTTTCTACTTCTGAGTCAGCTTGGTTTAATTCATCCTGTTTGGAATAAATCAGGGTGTGAGCTGTTTGGGGTAGATTCTTAAGCATCTCTCTAATGTTTGCTGACTTATCACAGGTAATTATGTATTTTTTATCACTGTCCAATTTATTTTGCTTTCAGTAAGACTTCTTCAAACATCTAGGAGCTTTAACAGCAACTTATCAGAAGGTCTATACTCAATTCTGGCAAGGACATAATAAATACTTGTAATGTTTCTAGGAATCGTATCTTGAGGGGATGTTTTAATCTTTGGAAAAAAGCCATCCTTTCTCCTAAACCTCCAAAAACTAAAATTTTGTTTTTACACTACATTCTAGCCAGAATTTCTGATGCCTGTGTGACATCAGCCAAAACTGCATTTGTGTGTGAAAATTCAGTGTCCTGCTATATCTATGATGTAGACTATAACAACTGCTATACTACGTAAGTGTTGATACAGTTGAAGTGACATCACATCTTTCCAGAAAAGCAGAGGTGTAAAGACATAAATTAGAAGACAATTTTCTTTCTCATCCCTGTCAACTAGATGGCTTATCCTAAAAAAACCCAACCAAACAAACAAAAAAAACCCCCACCCAAAACACAACCCCAAAACAAACAAAAACAACAAAAAACACACACCCCCAAAACAACAAACAAGAAAACCAACCACCACCACCACCAATTATGGATGCTCTTACCTTTTTCTAATGCTGCCTTAAAGCCACAACTTGCTATATGTCAACAGTTCATTAACAACTGTAAAACATATAGCAGTACCTCTAATCTAAAATCCTTTCAGGAACTGAAGAGTTGCCCTCTAGTGTGTTTTGTACTCTTAAGAACAAGCAATAATGTTCTAATATTCTGAATAAATCTATTCTTTCCTTACACAGTTCTTTGTTTTAAATAGAATGTATCTTTAGAATTTCCATATTAGTTACATTGTAACTAACATATTTATCAGTTGTTTTCCTTACCTGTTTCCTTCTTCTTTTTGTTTGCTCTTGCTTTTTTAATTTAGGCTGACTACATAGCAATACACAATTTAAGTGAGGCATATGACAGATTCCTATAGTGGTCTTTAAGTTTTTCCTCATTCCATCCTTCTACAAGTTTACAATACCGTAAACATGCTAGAATGTCATTTCTGTTTTCTATTTTCAAACCATTAATTCTTAGCAACCTGAGATTGCTTTCCATTTGCCAATATCAAATTTTGCATGTCACCACTCTGCCATTTATCTTAAGTATTGCTACTTCTCTGTGATTTCCAGGTGTCTTCTGTAGTCTTGAATAATTAAAACTATGTATTGGTACCTTCTGTGATTATGCAACTTTGTAGAAAAACAACCATTTCATATAGAACTTCAAATGCTGTTTTGAAAACTGAACAGTTATGAACACTCTTAGCCAGGCCTTATCAGAAACAAATAAGCCAAAACAACAAATGTGGCTCACTAAAATGGAAAATCAAGGAAAGTATTTTTCCTTCATTTTCAGTCCATGACTAAAAATACCTGGAAGCAAACTCTCTTTAAACATAAACCACTATAGCAACTACACTTAAAAATCAACGTCACCTTCAAAATATAGCCAAGCTTATTTCTTGACATGCTTCAGAGGAAATGCTCTATTTCCGTTTTCAAAGGCAGATGTTAAATGTATCAGGAAGGAGCATACTCTTTTTCTCCTGCCTCCTTTTAACCTCATTCCCCTTGCTACACAAAGGGAACTAATTAAAAATACAACATTAAATTACTGCTACCTTAATTGGACCAGCAATTTCTTCTACTTGATGAATTTTTTCTTTCATTTCTTCAAATTTTTTTTCAGCTACCTGAAGAACATTTTGCAGTTCTTCCATTTTTCTGCTTTGTTGCTGCATGTCTTTTTTTACAGATTCCATCTTACCCTTATTTTCTTCAGCTTCATCTTCCTGTCAAAATATATTAAAATGAAGAATAATAAAAGGAGACATACGTTTGCAAATTACTGTACAAGATGTTTATTCTATTATCACTATCAGGGTACAAGATTACATGCAATATTCTGTAACTCATTTTAATAAGAATTCAAGCAGCTCAACGTAGCTGTCATTAAAGCACTAAAGCCCAAAAGAAGAGACTGACGGAGCTTGTAGGAGACCATTAAATCAAATTGCAAAATAAAAAGTGGAATTTCCTTATTATTTGATTGAGAATTAAGAGGACTTTATTTGGGAGCTGTGATGAAAAGACTAAAGGGGCTAGGATTTTGTGAAGACTTAGCCATGCTAATATTTTACTACAGTAATTTTTTAAACAAATGAACAAAGTAACTTCCCTCTGGATCTGTGACAGAGTGTATACATCCAGTATACAAAGGAATACAGGAAGAGTTAAGTGGATCGTCACTGTTCCCTAGGAAATTACACCTTTCCTAATAAATAATCATCACACATACTTTCTGATTCAAAGATACAAATATTTCAAGACCTGGGAAAAATATGTAAATGAAAACTTGTACCGCTAAGATTCTTTTTCACAATCAAACAATTGTGAAATCAAGGTAGCAATGAAAGACAAATACCAAGTGAAAGAACAGCAATTAATCCATAGTAGTGGTCAGGAAGTGCAGAAAACAGAAAAACAACAAAAATCCAAGAAAGGAATAAGGAGAAGCTAATACATAAATCTACCAGCTGCGTAAGACCATTATCAGAAGGCAACGGTAAAAATGTTGATGTTGAAAAAGCCAGTGTCCAATAATTTTTAAACATACTTACAGAAAGGTAATAGACTATTTTTCCATCTCACCAAAGGGACAAAGAATATACTTTTTTTTAAACCAACAGAACTTGATTATCTGGAAAAGAGAAACCCTATAAAAGCTTACAGAATCTGTACCGTTCCCTTATTTTTTGAGTAAATTTTGAAATGTTTACTTACATGCACACGTGTGCACACACACTGAAAAACAGAGTACCGAAAAAGTGTGGGTTTGTGCCAACATCAAAGTGACAAAAAAAATTCTTTGCAACTAAGCCTCTTGTTGATCTCAGATAAAAATAGTGGCACGGAATTTAACTGAAACAACTGTAGACAGGATTCTTACTAACATCTATCAGCGTGATTCTCAGAATTTAAACCTTGGCCATATATACATTAGCTTATTGCAGATTATCAGCTGAAAGTCATGGCCACCAGTATACAAATCACAACAGATTATCAAACACTTTTTCTGTTCTTCAACTACTACCCACATTTTCTAAGAACACATGGATAACAATAAGAACTTTGAAGGAACCATCATACTACCATGATCCTTCCCTAGGGTGATATATGAACTTTAAAACTTCTGCGTGGTGAAGCTACAGCAAAGCAAGAAATTGTGGGTTCAGGGCAAAGCGGCAGTGCTGTGACAATAATTATGCTCCAGAGTAGCCTTTACCTATGCTTTGATAATGCCGCTTCTGACCTCCAAACCTACAGCACCACTTCTCCCCAACTATAGAGTTTTACAGCACTGCAGGTCTGGAATGAGGAAGAAAATGCATGGAATATCCCTTTACAACATCACCTTGCCTTCCATAAACCGACAGTGCTACTGGTTTGAAAAAGGGCAGAAGTAAAAGAAAAAAGGAAAAGGGGCAAGGGGGGGGGGGGCCAGCAAAAGAGAGAAGAAAAAAACAAAAAAAGGGGAGATGGGGACAAGGGCAGAAGGGCAAAGAAAAAAGAAAGGAGAAAAAAGGAGGAAAAAACTAAAAGTCAGTCATGCTATTGCCATAATTGCAGACATTCTGTAGTGTTACATTCTTCACTATTTAGCCCACTTGTACGCTAGTTGAAAAATCTACAGTATCTGCTTATTTCAAAACACTGCCAACATTAAAAGACATTATTTCATACCCTTATTAGACATAATTTGTTAATCTATTCTTACTAATGTATGGATGTCCACTGACTGGTGTTCTTCCGTATTTTCAAGATCTGCTATTTCTGCATTTGTTGTTCTTATTTTTATCTGAAGAGACAATGAAAATAAACATTCTTAAGCTTATCTAAAGAGAAAGGTTCACATTTATTCATTTAAGTCAACACAGAAAGCAAGACATTTTGTCTTTTATTTTCATTAGTGCCTACAAAAGACAGAACTCTTCCCATTTATCTATGGAATCCATTTTTATATGGTACTACTTGTTCTGAGAGACGTGCACTTTAAATCATTAAGTTATTATTGTATTTCCATTCAACATGACAATTGAATAAATATTTGAAGGAAAATAAAATATCTTATCTTCAGCAATTTGAGTCCATGTGCCAGGTTTTTTGCTGGTTCTTACTTGTAATTTACTGAATATAACCTTATATAGTACATATTACCTTACACTGCCTAATTGTAACATTATTGGCCATCACAAATACTTATCCTACCTAGGAGTACTGGAAAACAAAGAAAGACGACCAGTAGTTGTAAAACGGTTTATAAAGAAACTAAAATTAAGAAAACTTAAAGGTGAAATATTCATCATATTAAAATGGGTTAAGAATATAAATGAAGAGCATGAAGAGAAACAAGATTCTGAGAATGCAGAGGCAAGGCTCAACAGAAATAAAGGAAGGGGAAGCAGGGAAAAGAAACTTGCATCAAATATTGTAACAACTTCCTATTTGTGTCAAAAAAAGCAGTAGAAATTTGTGAGATCTAGCACAACAGGGAAAAAATAGAAAAAGATAACATACAGAAACAGCAGCATATGCTAGGATTGATGGGGCCTCTATCGTTCCATCCTAAATGATGTAAGCATACTACAAAAGTAAACATGAAAGCAACAACAAAAGTAAGGATAAACATTAAAAACTACCATCCACTCAAAATATATTGCAGAAGACAAAATGAAATAGCGAAAGACTGACCAGTTTCTAAAAACTAACACTACCTATTTTTACCTGTAGTTCTTTTTGGTGTTGTCGAAGACCGTGGAGATGATTTTCATTCTGCCTAATCTCATTTTCAGTGGAACATAAACGTTGCAGAGATGCTGTCAACTGTGTCTTTTTGTTTTCAATTTCTTTCTCCAAGTGACTTTATAAACAAAGTGATATTGAGATATTATATAGTACACATATATTATTTATTACACACACACAGAAATACACAAATAAAAACTAAATGCATGACAAGACAAAGGCTAAAATGCACTCGCCTAAAAATAAAAAAGAAAAAATATCTTAAGTTTATTATGCATTGGATGGTTTTAACAATCAATAAAGAAACACCAAAGCTCTACAGCAGAACTCAGTTAATAACCAGCAGACAGCTGCTTGATGGTCCTAGTTCAGTGCCTAGCAGATAAACCATTCATGTAATCTGAACCATCTGTACCCTCTGTTAGCAATTTTCACCAACAGGTCAAATGTTTGAACTAAGCAGTGGTGTTACTTCTAAAAATACTAATGCATCTTGAAAGAAAACAAATACTTTGGTTAGAACAAAACACTTCCAGTCAGAGAGAAAATACATTAACAGAGATGTGAAAAAAGTATTTTATATAGTCTCATACTTTTCCTTCTACAAAGGAGGTCATGTCCAGAGATTTCCATAATTAATGCTTTCAGTTTGTGGTAAAACTATTTGAAATGCAAAACAAAGCTATTTTTTATTACTATTTTTAGATGGCAAGACTTTGATTGTGTCTTTCACCCCTGCAAAAGAAAGGGGAAGCTTTACTAATATTACAGTAAAAATCTTAATGCAAGTATTTAATCCAACTTTTCTTATAGATGCATAAAATAAACTGATCAAGTTCGATCCCAGAATCAGTGTTTAATAAATTGCATGTACTATTCCAGATAAATGTGTCATTGCTTTAGGCTAAGTACTGAAGGGGGAGGAAGGGGGAGGTAGAAAGACATTATTCCTTTTTAACTGGCCTACATCATTCACCCATAGTAATACTGGTAATGAAATGCCTACACCACTTTGAAAGTTAAGATAATCTTTGAAGTTCATTATATATTGGACATGAACAAAGTACAGTTAACTGACATATTTAAAACTTGAGTTTACAGAAATAAATTAACATTCAGTCTACACTATCAGCTATTAATACTAAAATTAAAATATTTACTTAATATGTCTGTAATATAATCTGAGGCTCAAAATAAAAGTATTCTATTGTCACCAGCTTGCTTGGTGACAGTTCAAGTTTGTAAACTTTGAAATATGTGTGGCTTTTTAAACTACCACTTTGAAAGTAATGAGAAAAAAAAAATTAAAGAATAAAATGGGGGGAGGGGGAAGTCAAGTTTATCAGGGATACCTAACATGAGTGAAGTCAAAAGCCTGAGAAAACACAGATGCAAAGTTTGAAACCAGTAGGACTACATGTGCCAATCTAATTTTGGTTTGAATAATCAGGCTTCCTTTGCAGTAAATTACAATACCGCTGTTCAAGTATTATATTTTTAAAGAAACAGCTTTGACTCCATACCCTTTTTCAGCAAGTAAGATAAAAAGGAAGGTATCTAGATTTCCTGGAGTATTCAGCCCAGCAAATCCCTATTTGCTAGGCAAGACGTACGTGCCACAAGCTGAAAAATATCTAGACTCAGGTTTGTACCTAACACAGAAAGTCATTGAAATAAAGAGATTTTCCAGAATTCTTGGAAAGGAAGCATAAATCTCAGAAAGAAAATGGAGAGACTGGAGAGTAGTGTACATGCAAATAGACAAATATGCAATTCCACTATTCATGTCAATTAAGTGCACTTTTTACAAATACAACAGTACAGGATGCTAACCTTATTTCTGCTTCAACATCTTTGCTTAGGAACTTGGGTCTGAGGTAAACAGAAGAGTAATACCGTCTTTCAAATACTTGATCACCTTCAGCAGTGAAAGCTTCTCTACAATTTTTTGGGGGCGGATTAAACTGCATTACTTCACGAGCTTTATGGCTGCTCTGAAAAATAAAACAGCCTTATCACACCAACAGAAAAGCAACCATAATTAAAGGTATCCATATAAAACTTATCTAGAAGCTCTCATCCAGGAATAATTTCAATTCCTAATGAAAAATAAGAAATACAGTAATGAAAGAATGTGAAAAAAAAAAAAATCTATAATGCCAAGAATCTGCTTTTCTTAAGTTGAATAAGACACGCATGTTCTCAAAAACCACCCACTTAGTTTTGCTGCCCATTTCTTCTATCCTCTTACAAATTTATCTGCAAGTTCTGTAGTCTAATCAGTCCTTTATAATTTGCCATGGGAAAAAACGCACTAACCAAAAGATCACTACACACATACAGGAAACAATCTTCCAAAGCAAGCTGTGAATTATGTCAAACAATATTAAATTAAGTTCTGGGGAAACATGCTGATAAAAAAAAAAACATTGCCAGTGCCAGACTAAGCGGTCACAAGTGCCTTTTGTCCAAGGCAATCATGTTATCCATCCAGAAGTATCATTTCTTCCACACAATACCCGTTCAGCTTCTTTCAGACTCAGCTGAAATTGTTCAGGTCAGGCTCTGTCGTTGTTTAACCCCAGCCACCAATTAAGCACCACACAGCCACTTGCTTACTTTCCCCCCACCCGGTGAGATGGGGGAGAGAATCGGGGGGTGGGGCGGGGGGGGGGAGGGGTGTGGGTGTGCGGAAGTAAAACTTGTGGGTTAAGAACAGTTTAACAGGACAGAAAGGAAGAAAATAATAACAGTTAATAAAATTACTACAACAACAACAACAACAACAACAACAACAATAATAATAAAAGAATTGGAATACACAAAACGAGTGATGCACAATGCAATTGCTCACTACTCACCAACTGATGCCCAGTTAGTTCCTGAGCAGCGATCTGCTCCCCCCACCCTCCCCGGCCAAGTCCCCCAGCTGATATACTGCACATGACATCCCATGGTATGGAATACCCCTCTGGCCAGTTTGGGTCAGCCGTCCTGGCTGTCTCCCCTCCCAACTTTCTTGGGCCCCTCCAGCCTTCTTCCTGGCTGGGCAGGAGAAGCTGAAAAGTCCTTGACTTAGTCTAAACACTACCTAGCAACAACTGAAAACATCAGGGTGTTATCAACATTCTTCTCAATACTAAATGCAAAACATAACACTATACCAGCTACTAGGCAGACAATTAACTCTATCCCAGCCAAAACCAGGGCAGGCTCAAAGACAATGTTATGAAAATCAGTGGTTAGGTAAGGCAGAGGGGGAAGAACAAAACTAGCATTCCTGCCATGTGAAAAGCACAGAAAGTTCAGCTGCTACGTATCCCACTCAGTAACAGCCAAGCTTGATAAACAGTCAGTCAGCTCTGCACTAGACAGAGCATAAACCACCTCTTTTCCAGTAGGAATGTCAAAGGACAAACTGGGACAAGTCGTTTTGGAGAAAAACAAAATCCACAAAAAGCAAGCATCGTTAGTTCTGCTGCTTATAGAACTGCTGCTTTCTTTAAATAAAAATATAAACATCTTATTTTTATCTTTGAACATTTTACCTGTAATCTTATCTGCAGGAGCTGGTATCTTCAGTAGTAACAGAAAATAAAAAAATCAATTAAAATCAGAAATCATATAGTGGCAGAAGACAGTTCATTAACATGTTTTTATGGTCATCAAAAAAGATTATCAAAATAGTACGTAATCTTAATTCAACGCCAGTTGCTAGTCACCTCATTCAAATCCTACTTAATAACTGATTATTGCTATTTTTTTATTTTACCACTGTCTATCCACAGCTGTGTTTCTTTGCACTCTCTCATCTCAAATGATTTAATGCTGCAGAATCCAAAGGGGCTCTGGTTCTTGTTGTAGGCAAAAAATAAATTAGGCTGCGGATGCTAACAGGCAGCTGATAGTTCAAAAGTTCCCTTTTGGATATTCAACTATCCACTCTTAACATGAAACTTTCAAGCACAAGCCTGCTACAGCTACAACTGGTAACTAGCTACCAGTTGCTAGGTACAACTGGTAGGGGCTGGTTGACAATTTTGGTAACACCCAGACTACACAAAACTGATACATCTTGAACCCACCAATTAACAGAGAGACACGAGACAGGGACAGCAGTTAGGAAGGTGATAATACACACATGGACTATTTAGACAGGGAAACTAGACCACTTAGAGGCATAGAAAGGTAGCGGTGAACATTCCAGAAACAAGGTGGGAAGATCCTGGAAACACAAGAGCAGAGATCTGTAGAGACAAATCCCAAGGCATGCCCAGGGACCTTGGCCAGTAACAGCCCAAACTGGTATCTGTAAGCAGCTGCGCAGCAGGAACTGGTAAGATTTTCTGCCTGACTTTCCCTGACCAGCAGCGATCTCCCTGCTGGGGACAGAAGCTGAGACCTATGAAGGTAGTGTTGTGGGGGGGCAGAGAAACAAATCAGTGTGTGGAAATAAGAGTAAGATATCTAACCTTGCTGATTCTTAAATAAATCCCAGTATCTAAGTCTACTACAGGATGTCAGTTTACTCTGTCTCACCCGTGACAGAAAACAGTGTTTGCTGACAAGTTTGTCGAATGCCAAGAGGGCCTTACTGGGGCCCCTCCAGTGGTTACAGGTAGGTGGGTGGGTGCGTGTGCATGTTGCAATATAACACTGATAACTGATACAGTTGAGGCCCGCTGAGCCATCAGGGTCCTCACCTGTCCTCAGGGCCGGGGGGAAATCCTTCTCTATGTCTTTTGTCCATTACAGACACTACCTTACAAAAAACAAAACACTTTTCTTTAAAGACCAATAGGCAGCATAGAGCCTTACTTTAATCAGCAGGATTGTTTCTATACCCCTCACATCGATCAAACAATTGGCAACCACTGCATGATCTATTTCCAATGCTGTGAGAACCGATGGGAACTCTGGATGATGAACTCCTCTGAAGAAAAGAAGAAAAAACACCATTCATAAAGCTCACTGAGATTTGAAAAAAAAAAAAAAAAAAAAAGTACAAATAGTTCTTTTCAATTAATAACAATTTGAACCATCAAGGCTGAGTAATAAAATTCAAAACATAAAACTTACCTGTGTCTAACATCATAAACTTTGTTCTGGAATTTATTTACAATTATTTGAGGTCTAAATCCACGTGGATAATATTTTGACATCAGTAGCTGAAGAGCTCTTTCATCACTATGATTATCACAGCAAAATGCCTGAACTAGGCTCTTTAAACAAGATTCAACAGCCAAGGTCAGTTCAGCATCTTTCAGATGAATGAAAGCACCTAAATAAACATAAGAGACAAGGCTTTAGCAGCTATGTTCCATAACAAAACATCCAGTAGTGCATTTTTACCACTCAAAGGTTTTGTTCCGTTGTGTTATGGGCTTTTTTGTCTAAAATAAAACTTTCTTACAAGAAGAAAAGAAAAAAAAAAAAAAAAAAAAAACGTAAGCTGAAAGATAAGAAGCTCCGCAACAGACAAGCTACCCTGAGAACACAGACATACAATTTCTCTTCCTATAGAGACATCTATACATATTCGAAGGCCTACATTTTCTTACAAGATCTTTGACAGATCACTACTAACTTCCATTAAGGTACCAATTTTATGGCAGCTCAGCAGGAATATATCAAGACAAAGATTGCTTATCAACAATTTAATGCTTTAAGGGTGAAGGCAGAGGAACGAATATGCTGCAAGTTAAACAAACATGAAGATTTCCATTACATTGCCTGTCTTTAGCAGTACGTGTGTCTGCACATTCTTACCCTGCAGTAAATGCCAAGTACTTACATACTTGGCCTTTACACTTACATCCAGAATATGCTGAAGCCATTACTCTCATTCACAAACTGAAAATAGCAGTCACTGCCAGAGCTGGTCAAAAAACTAATGAAACCAAATTTTCCAAGAAAATCTCAGTTGGTTCTGTCTGAGTTGGTACATGCAAAACATCTCAAGTTTGACAAGCCCACAAGTCAACCACTGGACATTTTGAACAGAGTCTGCCCAAGAGCTGGACAGTGCTATCCAAAAAGGAACAAGCAGCCAAAGCATGGCAGTCTGATGCTTAGAGGGCGTGGGGGAGTCCGAGGGGTGCATTGAAAGTTTACCATTGTAACTACAGAAAATACCTTAACAAAAACAGCTGGAAAATGAAGAACAGTAGATGTTAGCTAGTTCACATGATAAAAAGGACAGAAGCAAAAGATAAGATAACCTACCAGGATAAAACCTTTGCTCCAGGAATTATAGAAGAAAGATATATCTAAGCTTCTTAAAGAGCAAGTAGTTTTTCTAAAAGATCACTGTTTACATTAGCAGCCACGCAATAAATCCCATGAGGAAATATGTCTTTTTCAGCACTCATTCTTACCTAAAGGTCCGACAGGTTTGTGTTTAAAGCGCCCTTGCTTGTAGGCTGTTTCAACTGCTTCAAGAAATGCTGGTATATGTGGTCCAAATCTTTTCAAGGTATTTGTTTTACTATCTGTCAGCTCTCTCAGCTGTTTCTGCTTGGCATCCAGCGATTGTTTCACATCATAGTCTTCTCTCCTAAGAGAGCAGAATTTTTTTTAGTAGCAACATCTTATGAAGCATTAATTTGATTAAAATAATTATAAAGTTTCATTTTTCACGTGCTAATAGGACAGTGTATCAAGACCTCAGTACTTCAATGTACAGCTAGCTACACACATGCAACAATGTTTTCAAAGTTTCAAAGAACACCAGACAGAAAAAGCAAGAAAGAAAATGACTACTCTGTAACAGTTTTGCAAGACTTTTTTATTTCTAACAATTTATAATAAATTTATTTTTATTTCTAATTATATGCTTCAATTTCACTGTCTACAGAGGTCTTCAACAGAACACAAAGTAACTGGTGGTTACAATAACTGATTAAAGACGTTTATCAAGTACAATAAGCAACAATTCTCAAATCTCTTAAGACAATAAACCACAACATCACCATAATCCCCTCCAGTAATCACTGTTCAATTTCAGGTTTCCAAACCAAAGCCAAAGAGTGCTTTGTTCTTCTAGCTTGGGTATGGGCTAAATTGGTGCTTGAACCACTTGCTTCCAAGTCTCTATAAATTTGCCTTTAACTATAGATACAATAATTACCTCCAAATTGTACTTAATTCCTTATATCATGTTATATATCTCGTGACATCATATCAGGATGTACTAGTGTATTAAACAACAGGAAAAAATATAAATTATAGTCTGCCCATAGGATAAGAGAATAAGGGACAGACGGTGGGAGAAAGAAAGAATGGCACTAAACTGACAGTATGGATTTATATCAGGCTTTAAATTAGTAATACCTTTCACCTTTAATGACAAAACTGTTTACTTAATTTAGAAATTTTTTGAAAATTAAGTCATGCTGTGACAACGACAAAAGTTTAGCAAGTCCTAAGATAAACTAGGAAAACAAAATAGAAAGAGAAGCCTAACACCTCAGGGAATGCAGGCAGGTACATAAGAAGGGACGTCTTACAACTTGAAACAAAGGAAAACAGTTACATTCAAAAAGCATAACTTACCTAAGTCTAGCATGTTCTTCCTTACACTTACATATAGCCTGCTGAAACTGATCCACCTGTTGACCAATCATTATTTCTTCATCATGGAATGCCTTTAACTGTGTCCTTAAGTGTGTGATTTTCCTTTGCCTTTCCAATTTTTCAGGTTCTGAAACCTGATTAGCACTAGAAAAGACCATACTTCAATATTTTTAACCACACTGATGATTTATAAATGACACAAACTTTGTTTTATTAACTGTATCATACAAAAGATTTATGCATGAGAAAGCTGTATTTAAGATTCCGTGCATTTACAAGATCTACAAAGCATAAATACTAAATTATTATTTTTTTTTAATTTGTAATCACACATAACTCTCCCCAGTTACATTATTACATTTAGTTTAAGGTGTATTTGTTTTGCAACACTATGCAAACTAGAAAATCTATGTTATCACCAATAAAAAAGAAAAGTTTTTTTTTCTGCTCAATTATGTCGCCACCTTCTAGTCAAAATCTTGGTATGCAAAGAAGCAGGATCAGAATTTAAGTACTTAACTGGACCCTGCTGAAGTTTAAATAAAATATTTTGTCACTATAGATTTTCTCATTAATCAGAACAGCTCACTCCCTGCATACGTCTACCTTAATAAACATACACCATAATCACTGTATTTGTGTTCACTGTATTTGTGTTTACCTGCTTTTCAGTTCTTCAATTCGTTTACGTAGCTGTTCATTGTCTTTTGCCAGACGTTTTAACTCAGTTTTGAAGCGGTTATAAAGTACCTATGAAGGAAATAGGATAAAGTAGTTTAATAAATAGAAGCAAGAAATAATTTCAAGAAGAACTAGTTTTGAGTAAGTGAACAGTGAACTGCATCAAAACAGACAAACACAACTTGAATTTCAAGAATGTGAAAAAAGAAAGAAGAAGTTAACTTTCATCATATTTATTTTGACCTAAGCTTAACACTGCTTAACACCTGTGTAAAAATATAAACCCCATGGGCCCAGAACAGAAACCACTTGCAAGTCAGGCAGGAAACTGCACCTATTTTGAACTGCACTATGGATTCAGGAAACCTAGACACAGATGGAGAAGTACATACGGGTAGAGTATGGACAAGATTAAAGCTTTAAATTGATAAGAACTTCAAAAGTTCTTTTGGCCTACCTCAGCTTCATTGACTGCTTTTCTTCTTGCCTGTACATCAGCCTTCAAAGAAATACATTGAGGATGCAGGGCTTGTGCTTCTTCACTTACAGTTATTAACTTCTCTTGTATTGTTTTGTACTTTTCTTCTGCTTCATTCACTTTTACCTTTGGTGCAAAATGACACAAAAATAGTAATGAAGCAAAATTTTTTTAAAATCTCTTAATGCTACAGAAGAAATATCTCTCAAAAGAATCCAGCTAGCATGTCTCATTTGCTTTTTTTTTGGTTAAAAAAAAATAAAGCAACTCATTGCCACTATAGATATGCTAAGATGAAAATTAATAAAGGAATATACTCAGGAAACCAACGGACTACCAAACCTGTGAAGTAAGCCGCAACCTTCTTTTCTAACTCATGGTTTACTCAAACACAGGACTCAATACAACAAGGCCAAGTACCATGATATGGAAAGAAGTGAAACGAGTATCTGGACAATGTTCCTTCAACACTACACACACATGTTCAGCCATAAACGAAAAACACCTCAAATGTAAAACAAATACATCCTTTTTTTTAAAACTTAAAAAAAAAAAAAAAAAATCAATGAAAAATGAGTGCCAATTCAGAAAGTCTGGGGAAGAAGTTTCAATAGACTGAAAAGATCAAAATAACGATGCCTAGGGTTTCTCTGCAAAAGATAAATTTCAGATGTGAATCTGAATGTTTGGCAAAATTATTCTTTCTTGCTAGCTACAAAAGTCTTAGAGTACCATCCAAAGAGTCTGTTAAATTTCCAGATATCTCCCAAAATCAGACACTGATCTTTTCTACAGGCAATGATACCCAAGCAAACCTACATGGCAGATCTCTGAAAGATGCTCCAACATCAGAGAAAGAGGCATCAAGTAAGTACTCTCAACAATAAAAGAGCTTACATTACTGTTCACTGGTATGTGCAATGCTAGCCATCTCAAATTCCCAGTTATAATATAACCCTTACCTGAAACAAAAGCATCAGCATGAAAACCACACACACATACCCCAACTAAACAACAGAAAACAAAATGTCTTAATATTATAATCCAATGAAATGTGGAATGCAAATGTTACTGTTAAGTTGTAGATGGCTAAAAAGGTATATAATATATAATAAGGTTCTCGGCTGCTTGCGAAAAGCTAAAATGGCCAGTTTCAATAGCTTACAAGCTAAAGGACAATCGTAGTTTAAATATTACTTTCATTCTTGAGGCCAGAAGCCAAAACTAGAGTGACATATGGTTTAAACCATATAAGTACCTGGCATTCTTCTAGCTTCTGAACAAACTTCTCTGTATTTTCTTCTTCAGCTCTGATGCCTTCTTTGATTGGCTGTATTTCTTTTTCCATCTCACCTACCTAAATAGAAGCATATATTAACATATATCAGAATGTCTGCAGCAGATTGGGAATAATTTAAAGTACATTTCATATGAGGAAATATATTTTAACAAGACATTTACCACTGCCCACGCCATTTTATGTTTCAAATCTTCAAGATGGTTTCGCATGTCATTCACAAACCCCATGCTTTTGTAACGTTCCTTTTTTTGACAATAAAGTTGCTTAAGCTCTTGAAGACGCTTAAAAAAAAAAGAAAAAGGTTCAATTGTGAGTGCAAAAAAGCTGTGATATAATATGAAATCTTGGAAAGATTTATTTTTTTAAAATTTAATGTCAGACACCTAATCAAACCAAAACTAGGTGGTTCAACTCCTATAGTTACTTCAGTGCTCAGGTCTGTATTAATAATTACTTTAACTTTTACATACCTCTACTCCTTGTTCTATCTGCATACATGTATTTTCTTTAGTTTTCATAATAGATGAATAATCTTCTTTCATTTGTTCCAGCTGAGTTGCCTTCATAAAAAACTAAAAAGGAATAAAAAGATGCAGATGTCAGATTCAGCACCTTATCTAAGTGAACTTTAAATAATTAACAACCTCTATGCATGCTGAATGATATCCAAAGTAAAATAACTGGTGGGGTATTTCTGAATAATGAACTAACAACTAACTCAGCAGTGCCCTCATTTTTTTTTTCATTTATCAATGTCTTTATAGGAAAAAAAAAAAAAAAGCACTTCAAAAAAATTGTTTTTGCAAGTGGATGACTGCTACAATCAGATAGTGTACTGGGTCTGGCTGGGACAGACTTACGTTTCTTCATAGTAACTGTTATGGTTCTGTGTTTTAGATGTGTGACCAAACTGATGCTGATAACACACTAATGTTTTAGCTGTCACTGAACAGGGTTTGTATAGCATCACAGCCTCCCATTTCTCACCCTGCCCTCCCAGTGAATAGACTGGTGGGGTGTGCAAGAGCCTGGGAGGGGATACAACCAAGCAGATGACCCCAACTAACCAAAGAGGTATTCCATCCCCTAAAATGTCATTGTCATGGTGTAACCCCAGCCAACAACTCAGCACTACACAGCCGCTCACTCACTCCCCCTCCGTAGGATAAGGGAGAGAATCAGAAGGGTAAAAGTGAGAAAACTCATGGGTTGAGATAAAAACAGTTTAATAAAGCAAGAGCCACGCACACAAGCAAAGCTAAACGAGGAATTCATTCACTACTTCCCATAGGCAGGCAGGTGTTCAGCCATCTCCAGGAAAGCCGGGCTCCATCACATGTAATGGTGACTTGGGAAGACAAATGCCATCACTCCAAACATCCCCCCCTTCCTCCTTCTTCCCCCAGTTTTTTATCACTGAGCATGATGTCATATGGTCTGGAACATCGCTTTGGTCATTTGGGGTCAGCTGTCCCAGCTGTGTCCCCCCCCCAGCCTGCTCACTGGTGGGGTGGGGTGAGAAGCAGAAAAGACCTTGGCTCTGTGTAAGCGCTGCTCAGCAATCAGGAAAACATCCCTGATTATCAGCACAAATCCAAAACATAGCCCCATACTAGCTACTAGGAAGAAAATTAATTCTACCCCTGCCAAAACCAGCACAGTCATGCTTCGCAATAAAAAGGGAGAGGAGAGGGCTTAGGGGAGTTAGCCATCTTTTGCTCAGGAACTGGCTGGGCATTAGTCCACCCATGGGAGGTGGCAAGAGGTTGCCTTTGCATTCCTTGTTTTGTTTTGCTTGCTTTCTCTCTTCTTGAAGCTTTTCCTTAATTTTTTAAACAATTTTTATCTCAATGCACAAGATTTCTTGCTTTTACTCTTCCTTTCCTCTTCTCCCACCCCAGGCAGATGGCAGCAGGGAAGGGAAGTGAGTGAATGGCTATGCAATGCTTAGCTGCTTACCTGAGTTAACCCACAACAGGTCATTAAAATTAAGAATTCTGATTTTATTTTCCTCCAAATGCCAGCTCTAAAAATTTGAAATAAGTATTTTAATGTTTAATCAAAATGTTTAATGATTTTTCTTACCTTGTACTTGTCACCTTCATTTTTAGACTGTAAAAAGTGCTTACTCATCTCTTGGGTTAAGACAGAGACAGGATTATCTACCTGTAAAAATCAGTTTATTTTTATTTTAAGTAAAAAAAGTTCTCACATAACTACATATCCATGAAAGTGAGCAAATCATCTCCCTGTTCCATACCCAGAAATTCAGTAATAAGCTGAGA
Source organism: Sagittarius serpentarius (assembly GCA_034782735.1). Lineage (NCBI taxonomy): Eukaryota > Metazoa > Chordata > Aves > Accipitriformes > Sagittariidae > Sagittarius > Sagittarius serpentarius. The sequence continues at coordinate 17,903,870 of JAVKLA010000017.1, forward strand.
GAAGCAGATCCAGAAATTAAGATTTCTGCTCCTCTCACCTCTTTAAAAAAGCCAAACAAACAAACCCCAAAAACCCACCACCACCAAACAAAGAAAAAATTGAAAAATTCAACTACATCAAATACAAATTAGAACCACAACAAGGACAACTAACAAACAGTTTTCAGGAGAATAACTAACTTATAGAAAGACAGTGCCTGTTTTTTCCATTTATTTACCAAGATCAACATTAGAAATTTTGTCCAATGCTGTTTAATTTCTCATTATTTAATTGATCAAAGTATTGCATTAAATGCAATGAATCGCCATATATATTTTTACAGAACTTTCCACAAAATAAAATCAATACGTACTAAGAGAAGTTTATATTATTTGAAAGGCTGAATATTTTGAATATTTTAAACATCATGTGCACTACCTGATCTTTCCTTAATCACTTAAGCAGCAAAAACACACTCAAATTTCTGCAGCAGCAGAAACTGAAATAACAAACAGAAAAAAAAAAGTTCCAGATATGAAAGAAACCTACATATGCCAAGACTCTCATTAACAGCATACATGACTCGTGGCTCACAGATGATAGCAAATACTTACCTGTCTGAGACAGAGTATTATTCTGCATTGTATGAGGTATAAATTTCAATTTCATTTTGCCACTGCATTTAATTGTGAAAAAATACAGAAGTGGTGAACCTCTCTCATTTAACAAAAAGGAACATTGCTTTTTATTTGAGGAACTATAACATCACATCCCGATGTCTTAAATTGCACAGAATTTAAACACTGTAACAATTACCTGTATATTAAAGTGATCCAGTATTCCTACGAGTTCCTCTTTCTTTGAAGAAATTAAGGTCCCTAATGGTAAAAAAAGAAAGGGAAAACACCAATATGTGTAAAGTAGAGACATAAAATGCCCTAGCCTATTGTTCAATCTAGTGATTCTTAGTAAATGTAAAAAATATTAGTATTTTATGTAACACAGATTTATTCCTAAATGAGAAACACTGGTTAGGTTTTTTAATCTTTCTGATATATTTGCATTTGTATAGAAAGACTTCTAATTAAAGTCCCTCCTTGCCTCATAAACCCTCTGTGACAGAATTTAGGTAAATCAGCAAATTCAACAACAACAAAACAAAAAAAAGACGACTAAAAACCATGTTCGGTCTCATCGTACAAGCAGATTTTCATAAAGACAAATACTGTATGACCTCACATCATGCAGAACCAGATGCAACTGCTTTTGACATGTTAAAATATTCTTAGTCTAAGGTAAACAAAGAAATGGACATCATCATCCTTGAATGATGAATTAAATGAGAAACATCATCCTTTACTAACATCAAGGCATTTAAAGCAATGAAAACATTTAAAGAGCTTCTAAGACTGGGAACAAAACAAACTACCACCAACCAGATTTGCTTTTCAGTCTGTAACTTCTGTTTCCATCCAGATTAATGTGCTGATTCACAATAATAGAGTCACCATACACCTCTGGTTTAAATGCATCTCTACCTCGGTTTCGCAATGTTATGGCAATATCGGCAGAACTAAAAAAAAATAATAATAAAAGAGGCAATTAAAATTAGTTCCAAATCTTAAAAAAAAAAAATCAGAACATTCTAATTTTCCACAAAAAACGTCATGTCTTGTACGGGTCACAATTAGAAGTCAGTCATAGTACCACTCGCAACCAGATATATTTATGTTGTTTAACCCAAACCAGCATCGGAGACATACGGCCAGAAAGGCTGTTTACACTGACCTGTTTGCATCTTTTATGATTCAGATAAATCGTGAGCCAAAAGCAAATAGTTGTGACAGCAGATTTCCCCCACCTTCCCTTCCCATCTGAGTGCCCCCATCTTTAGGTTGCAGAATCAAGTTGCTTTTTGGTTGTCCTCTAGTCCCCAAACTGGCTTTTGTAGAAAACTGGCTTCTACAACCATCCCTAATCAAAGTAATCTATAGCAGAATGCTTAAGGTGTTCTTCTAGAAAAGATGAGATGTGGTTTCAGTTCTGAAATCAGATTTTCTGTTTTTCAAGTGAATGCTGAAATATTAAGCTATTGGATGTAAGGCAGGCACTGCCAACAATTTTATTCCAAGCACCTCTGAAAAGAAAAGCCTGGGGCTCTTGAGTTACAGCTTTATGTAAATATAAACTCTTAAACCTTCTCTCCTACCTTTTTATTGATTCCCCTAAACATGTTATTCCTAGTCTTGCAGCAGACATGAATCCACTTCCTTCGTGTTTAATAATCCACCTGTATGTCAAGGTCTTTATATTGTATATACATTCATGTCACCAGAAAGACAGAAAAAAAATTAACCCCACCGCTCGCAGAACAGTATCTAGTTTCCAATGAATCTTTTTCTAATGAACTCAGTTCTTCTGTAGGATATTCAAGTACATCGTGGAAGTAATAGACAAGAACTGGGCAATACACAGGACGTATCACTATGTTGGCTAGTTCAGAGATAATGGTATACCACTGGCAAATTACTGGTAATATTTCTAATGTGGTTTTTGTTTGCAGTTTTGGGTTTTTTTGTTTAAATATCATCTCTTCATTGTTATGCTTTTTATTCAAATCTGGTAGAGAAAACAAAGGTGAACAGAAAACTGATCAGCTAACCTGAATCACAATCACTAAACACATTCAACCTTAAAACCAAGAAAGTTTTACTTACGTCTCTCCATCTCGTACAAACATTTTTAATGAGGAACCTCTATTAGTTGCAGTGGCTTTTCCACCAAGTCCAACAATAAGAGCAGTTAATACAGAACTTTTTCCACCTGTAATAGAAGCATTGAACTTTTTTTAAAAAAAAGTTCTTATAACTGTTTTATCCAGTTCTCCCATATGACCAATTTTTGTTTGTCTGCTTATGTATTAACACACTTAAAGTCCAAATTCTGTCTTCATTGAACAAACATATAAAATAGCAATAACTCTAGAAAAACATCTGCCATTTCCAGGGTTCTCCCTAAAAAAACCCCAAACATGCCGAGCCAAACTTCTATTACTTCTATTCAGCAATTTGCATTCAACAAGATGCGTTATCTCAGAAGGAAAGACTCTCCCCTTCCTTACAAGCATTCAGAAAACATGTATACAACAAAAGAAATCAAACACACGTTACCATTTATATAATTTTTATATAAACTTTATCCAAAAGGCTTTAAGCTCTCTTTCAAAATTTATGTTTAATTTTTGAAATTCTTTCTCCAAAAGAAGTGAACTTGCATAAATATCACAGTTTCTACATAACATATACTTGGACAATTATTGTGCATTTAATAATGAACATACGAGTACATTTAGTTTAAATAGAAATTTATGTATGATTTCACTATGAAAAGACTTATACTCACATTATCTTTTGCAAATCTCCAAATTTAAGACCTAACTTTTTCAACAACCTTGAACTAGTTGGGTAGACCTGTGAGGTTCCCAAGTCCAAAAGTGAATCCGTCTCCATTCCTAAAAGATGGCTAGCAATTCTTTTTCAAATAAATCTTATATCTTCTAAATTATTAACAGAAGTGTTCTTTGACAAAGAAATGATGCAATTAATACTTACTTCCATTGCTTCCAACAACAAAATTGAGATTTGATCCAAACTGAAAAGGCCCCAGCATCGAATGGCACATAAAGTTCTTCAGCTGGATACTTTCAATTATCCCAACTTCCCCTACAGTCTAAAGAATTAACAATTAAAACTGGTGTTATGTATGTATTTTAATGAGATACAGTTTATCTTTTTTAAATATAATGAGAATCCAAATGACAACGTGATGGAAAACATCACTGGTTATAAGCTACAAGGAAATCAGAAGGGTTTCATGACACTATGAAAAGTTGCTTACTACAGAGCAGTGATGTAATAAAATAAGAGGAAAACAGCTACCAAAGCTGATGACTCACCCCTAGTAACTTTCAGTTCTCCCCATAGCTAACAATCTTTTACATTGTATTAACTATAAGATCATAGATTCTATACAGCTGTCAGAGCAGTAAAAAGGAGCATCATAGAAAGACTTTTTTGTTACTTGAATAATACTATTTGTGAGAATTCTTAGCACAGCTTAGAACAAGCGAAATTAAATTAGATCAGGAAGGGAAATGAAACTAAAAGTGGGACAAGCCCACTGTTCAACTGATGAAGTATTCTTTTGACAGGAAACTTCAGTTTTATTGCCAGTGCTTCAGAAAAGCAATGTTTTCTAAGAAAGCAAAGTCCTCAGGAAAAAATAAGCAAACCAATGACACAGAACAGCTGCTGCTCAAGAAAACAAAGTGAGGAATAATGCTTCTGCGTACCAAAAATCAACCATCCTGTCTTATAAACTCAAATAGACTATTTCAGTTGGAAGGGACCTACAACAACCATCTAGTCCAACTGCCTGACCAATTCAGGGCTGACCAAAAGTTAAAGCGTGTTGTTAAGGGCATCGTCCAAACGCCTCTGAAACACTGACAGGCTCAGGGCATCGACCACGTCTCTGGGAAGCCTGTTCCAGTGTTTGACAACCCTCTCAGTAAAGAAATGCTTCCTAACGTCCAGTCTAAATACACAAGACAGTATGATACACAAGACAGTATTTGCAATCTCAGAAATTATTTTTTAAAATTCTCCATCAAATTAGAATTCAATTATTACAGAAAAGCAGAAAAAAGTGGTGTTCCTGCTCTAAAGTTTCTTTTCCATCAAAATACGCATTTCAAACACTAGATTTTTTTTTTTTAGTCATTTGAAAGTGTCAGCTTTGCAAAACAAACAAGTATGTGGTGCTTCTTTCAGTAAATAATCTGTTTTCTAAATATTTTCTCTGCTTTTACTACAACCATGAACCAAATATACCATACTTCTATCAAACAAGACCCATTTCCTTTATTTGGTTATTTGACAACTTCAGTAGTATTCATTCCATAAAACCAGAACACTGTTATTTTATGATCAACTGTTACAACTACATGACCCAAAAGAAATACAGTAAGAATGAACTCATGAAGAAGTCTTCATCACAGATATTACCTCTAGTTCCTTTTATATTGGTTCCACTGAAGCCTACATGCAAGACATTTATTTCAACATCAACCAAAGCCACAGAACTTTTTTATATCAACTTTTTCTTCTCTTCCCCCCCACAACTTTTTACAACTTACTGAATTATTATCAGCTGACAACTGTGAATTTTCTTCTTCATTAGACTCATCACTATGTTCATCTGTGTATTCTTGTCTCTGCCTTTTATGGGATCCAGGCTTTGAAATACTTTCCTCCTTTCTCTTACCCATGAGTACTGAAAAATGAAAGTAATGAAAGATTGTAGGTTTCAGTCTTCTAGATGAAAACATACCTACAGATGATAGCACAGACATACCAACTTATTTACTTTGGTAAAAGAATTGTTAAGATCATAGCAAGCACTGCAACAAACAAATACTTTTTCAGAACTGAAATCTCAGTCAATTTAAGCCTAAATTTACTATGAAGAAGTTGTGTTAGAACAAAAGAAACATAACTTCGTTATTCTAATCAAGTTGAATTTGTTTGTTGATTAACAAAATCAACCTTGATTCGGTTTTCCTTGGTACATTAGACTTGGGATATTTGCTAGAATTGTTTTTGGTTAGTAATGGAGTTGAAGATTAAGTTGTAAAAAGTACATAACTATCATAGTATCATCAGCAGCTTCAACACAGGTTTGATTAAAGTAAGCTGTACAGCCAAAAAGAAAATGTATTAATTATGTGGTTGACAAATGCTTAGAAAATTAATATACAGAACACATAAAAGTAGAATAAAGGAAAATTTAGATTCATAGCATTGTTCCTGTGCGGTTTCTTGCACACAGCCACCTTACATTCGTGAGGCAGTGTAATGTGATCACAGTAAAGAAAATGCTGTTATCCTACTAATGAAGGATAACAATTCTTTACAGAGAAAACACATGTATACATTTTCTCTACAAATGAATAAACGCACAGACTTCCTGCACTAATATGACTGGTCAGAAACCCATCTTGCTGAAGTAAAGTCACATAAAATTGAAAAAACAGGCATCAAGATTAGTCAAAACCTCACATTTTCTGTAACCGTAAGCTTAGGGCATGGTTTTTGTTCCCCCAAATGTGCATATTACATTCTTCATACCTAGAGTCCCAAAGCACTACAGAAAACCTGGAAGTTCACATACTTTTTCCCAAAGAGGAAGCAAGGTCCTGCTTATACAAAGGCAATGCACAATCTTTTTATTTGCCAGTAGTTAAGTCACCTACCGGTAAGTGTCTGAAACAGGCTAAAACTGACATCAACTGCATAGTTTTCTGACATCAAAAACTTCCTGGAGTATGTTCTACTCAGACAACTTTGTTTACTAGAATTTAATCTAGACCTCCCTTCTAGGAAAGGTGGCAACGCACTTAAATGTATCTCACCAGTTTGAGCAAAATTCAGAGGCATTAAATGCAATTAATATCCACTGCTATAGAAAGATCACTGCATGACACATGGCCTAAGAGTAGGCTAAGTTTATTCATGAAAATAAATAAAAATAATAATTTTTTTTAAAAATGGGGTGGAGTGCAGGGAAGGAAGGAATGACCAGTATTAGAGATATTGCATGTCCAAAGTTGATGGGTTGAGACCAAATTGACTGTGTGGAAACTAAACACACTGCGGGCTTGGACACCAGAACACTTCTAGTCAGAGACACATTTAACAATAATGAGTGACCTCTTCGTTGTCCCACAGGACAGATGGGACTATCCAGGAGAGAAGGCAGGCAGGTCGGCCTAACAGTTCCTAAGGTGATCTCCTGTGCCCTGCAGGGAAGATGACACAAAATCCATGAGAGCTGGGTGGATCAGCACAGCAGTTCAACCCTGCTATGCACAGCCTCAGGGCCCCATGGGGCCTCCTTGTTAAAGCCCTCAGGCGCTCCCAGAGCTTCTCTGGGTCTTGCTCCACATCCTCTCTTTAAATGTTTTAGGATTAGTAACTTGAAGAATCTACAAAGAACTCAGTGTAATAAAGACAGTGAAATTACAACTTTAGTCATAAGAACTAGCGCTGCAACGGAGAGGAACAATCTTTCCTCCCTCTGCCTCTTCTGTTTCTGCCTCATCCCGCTGCGTTCAAGCAGCTCTTTATGCAGTAGAATAATTACGCAGCACTGATTCTACTGAAAATTAATGCAGGAAAAAGCCTTTTTTCTTTTTAAATGAGTTAAGTTCCCCAACCATTTCACCATGCAGATCTGTGCATTTGGGTCATTGTGGAGAAAGAGAGTGCTTCTTTGAGCAGCTTCTTTTATTTGTGTCAGCTTAATGTTCTGGCCAAACTATAGCCTGATTTCAACTGATGAAAGGTCAGACAGCTCATACTACCAAGCATCACAGACAACAGCATTTATTATACGAAACATCGCAGACATTAAAATTCGTCACATTGTTACAAAGAGCATTTAATTTCTATTCTAGGGTTTTGTTGACTGTTTTATAAAACACAGGTTCTAATAAGTCCCTACTTAATTTTCTCTGACACAGTATCTAAATGATTAAGAAAAAAATAATACACATCTCTTTCCATTAAGTGCAATGAACAAAATTCAAAGCAAATGCAGAAATGCAATAAACTTGATGTTCCTGCAATAACTTTGTATGGCAGGGATTTCGGATCAAATACTGGATTATTATTATGTCCACTTAAGTATTTGCAGGGAATCTGTCATTTCCATTTTATATTATGTAGTTTAATAATATACACACAGAAACCAAGGAGCAAATACACTTCATGATTCATTTGCATACCTTTTGCTATGCTGCTTTCGGTTTCCTACATAAGCATGTCTTTATGCTTCAGTTGCTTAGACCAGGAAAGAGTCACTTGTATGCTCTTGGAATTTATCCATCACTCAAATATGAAGACAAGCATTCATTCAATCTGCTGTTCCATTGAAATCTCTCTCTAGAAAGAAGGGAAAACACACAATTTAAATGTTGTAATTACTGATGTCCGAACTAAAGATCAGGGCTATGAATTCCATCGCTATACCATTTGGACATTTAAGAAAAAGAGAGTATAAGAGTGGAAAACAGAACAAAATAACCCAGAAGAAAACTCACTCGTGTAATCTAAGTGTGACGAAGGCAAAGAACAGAACAGTCTCCACCCTGGAACTCTTGAAAAGGTAGTACTGAAAACAAAACTTAAACTGAAACTGCAAGCAAACTTTATTGAAGTAGCGTCAGAAATTATTCTGACAAGTACCAGCAGATGTAATACCTACAGTGAGTACAAAAAGGCCAGAAGGAAGAAGAAACTGACTGCAGCAACAAGGAATCCACTAATAAGACTTGACAAGAAACAAAGCTTTAAAAGCTAAAGGAAGAAATAATCAACATTTAAAAAAAAAACCAACACAGAAAATGACATATACATTTGAATTTTATGTTTAGAACATCTTAACATTTTTGACAGAAAAAGTTCCTTTTTTTTACATTAATTGCTCCCAAAACTCTTGCACCAAGACACACCTAATTTTCCTCATTAAGTTTTTAATTGAAAAAATAGTCGATTTCAGTCTCAGCACCACTTACCATGACTTTAACAACAGTTTGGGAATAACTACTCAAGGCAAACGAAAAGCAGCTGATCTGACCTATCTGAAGGTTATTCAAACGTGCAATGCTATGTTGGAAACAGCTAACTGGCAAAAATATACACTAGTGCAAGTATTTTAAGATACTAATAGACTAATAGGAAGCCAACAACAAACACTGTTGACAAATGTTAACAGATTTTTTTTTTTAATGGATCAGGCACCATATTTAAAAACTAAAGTCTAAATTTATGTTTATATTGCAATCTAAAGTAGGACCATGTTAATTGAAGCTTGTTATGACAGAGTCAGGAACACCAATAATAAAAACAAGAACCTGACTTATTCAGAAAGACAAAACAAACGTACTGATTTAATAGAGAAAATGAACTTTACTATCATGGAATGTGAGAGCATACAGTCTGGAATAAAAACTGTAGCTATAAATTGGGAACAAATAAGGGCAAGACAGATCCAATTACAAAAACATTACAGGATCACTACAAATTATTACAAGTAATTGCTACACACGTAATGAGAGGACAAAAGAAAAACACAATCCCCAAATGCGCTGGATAAAACTGTTAGGACTATTACACGTTATAGTAGAAAAGTATTTACCCTGTTAACATCAAGGTGTAGGAAACAGACGCTACATCCACTGGAAGCAACGTGCACTGATGCCCACCCATGTTACAGCTTAACCAATACCACTCCTTCTGCAGTTTCCATTGCAATGCAGTTCTACAACTGGTTTCCCCTTTCCCTAGCTGGCTGGTCACAGTCGGTCTCATCCAGAGCAGATACAATCAACCTACTGCCAGCAAAACCACTCCACTTGCTTTGTAGCAGCCTTGTGTTGGCTTGGTGTTCGTGTGAGGTAGGAAGAAGAAGCAGCAGCAGCAGCCACTCAAAACGTCCACTTTAACCACTCTGCACCCAGACCAGCTAAGACCCAGACTGACTTTTGTCCAGCCAGCAGAACAGAGGTAGAGAAAATACATCAGAGCAGACCTATGGCGGGATGAATGCAAGATATGGGAGGAAGAAAGTTGTAGCCTTCTGCTGATGTGCAGCACACCACCTTTGCTTAAACAGGCACAAAGGTAGGGATAAATAAATTACAAATTAACTCTAGCAGGTTATAACAATGAAGGAAGGGAACATTCACTATCTGTTGTACTTAAAAGGCACGTGATTCAGAGAACTGAATTCAGAAGCCTAGCTTCATACACAGCAGTGGCATGCTGCACATTTTTAGGGACTATCCGAGTGAGATGTCCCATGTTAGATGACATGACTGACATTCACAACTCCTCTCTGAATATATTCTCGGCCAATGCACAAGATGTCTATACCACCCCATCTAGACACTGGAAAAGCACTGTCTGACAAACAGCAACAGAGAAGGCAGCTCCGCCTCCTCTATAGGGAGGGACAAGGGAAAGAGGGGACTGAAATCCCCCCCAGTCCCACTTCCAGTCCCACGGTCATTTGCTGCTTGGCCCAGTGCTTCCTCTGGACGACCAGGAAGGATCCGCTCACCTCCCAGAAGCGACACGGGTCCCCTCGCGGCCGGAAAGCCCGGGCAGCAGCCGCTCCCCGGTCCTTACCCGCCTCCCCCCTGCCTTCGCAGCGCCGGCTGCCGTCGGGCAAAACCGGGCACCCGGCGGGTAGCCCTCACACCAGGCAGAGCAGCCATGCTGGACAGCGGGTGACAAAAGCCAGGTCCGACTGCTAACGCGCCCCCACAAAACCACCTGAGAAAGGCACCCCGGGGGGGGCAGGATCCGCGCGGCGGGGCGCGGGGCTCCCGGCCCGGCACTGCCCTGACACAGCGCGCCGGGACGGCGGCAGACGCCGCCGCTGCCCTGCGACCTCCCTCCACTCCCAGCCAGCCGCCCCCCGCTCCCAGAGAGGAGAAGCGCGCCCGGCCACCGGCCGCCACGGCCCACGGCCCCTCCCCCTACCTCTCCTCAGCGCCGCTGCCGGTGGAGCCGTTACAGCCGCCGCGAGCTCAGAGCCCGGGAAGCTCGCCGGGCCCGCGCGGCGGGAGCCTCCGGCCAGGGGGCGGTGCAGCTCAGCCGGGAGCGACGGAAGCGCCGCCGCGGGCGCGGCGCCTGCGCGCTCCCACCGCCCGCCCCGGGGGCGCCGCTTACCGTGTGCCCGCCATTTCGAGGGGGCGGAGCCGCCGAGGGGGCGGTGCGGCTGCCGGGAGCTGGCCGTTGGGGCTGCGGAGCGCGGGGCGGGTGAGCGCCCCCGGGGGTTTTCTTCCCTCCCCTCTACCGCGGGGGCCTCGGGAGTTAGCGGCTAGGCCTGCTCGGGTCTCCCTGAGCCTCTCGGGGGCTCAAGCCGGGGTGTAAGTTTCTACGAATCCCCCCGCGAAGGCTGGATCGCCTTCGCTGAGGAGGTGTCGGGGGGCCTCAAGGCGCCGCGGTCTCGGTGGGGCTCGGCTCGGCAGGCGTCCGCTCGCGGGCGGGAAGGGGGTAGCGTTGCGGGAGAGCGGGCCCCCTGCCCCATATCTGGAGCCAGGGAGTTGGGCCTACAGCCCTCTTAGCGGGCGGGGAGAGCCCCCCAAGAGGCGGCGCGTCTCACAGTGGGTCAGGGAAGCGTCTGCCTGTGTGGTGCGTTGTTATCGCCGGTTCGCGTCAGGGCGGGAATTTTAGATGCTTGCGTTCAAGATTCCTGTGCGCCTTGTTATTTCGGTTTCAGGCAACTTCTCGGTGTTGATTTCATCTAGGGGGACAAAAAAGGTAGGAGTTTGAGGAGGAACCTATTAACTGCTGAAGCACGCCACTGCTGTGCTTCAGGTCCTCGCGTTTATTGGCAAAGCTGGGCCAGGTGCTGGGGTATCACAGTGGCGCAGAGAGGGAGTGGGAAGGTTGTTAAAACCGTATTGTGGGCTTGCTTTTTTTTTTTTTTTTAAAAAAGCCTCTGTGTCAGGCATAAAGTATATGCTTGGCAGTCTTTGCAAGTTACCTTGGCAATGGGTGAAAGCATATCTGTATGAATTAAACATTAAATGTCTTCTGTAGCTATTTTCAAGTAACTGGCTTACTTTTCTGGCTGTGTAAAAAAACTTTGTAGAGTAGAATGAATATAGCCTGAAAATATGATTTATAAAACATAAAAGCTATATAGCTATAGCACATATTGCCCCAATGAGAAAATGATGTTTTGTGTTGTTTTTTGTTTTTTTTTTAAATATTTCCTGTCAATGGTCTTATAATAGCATGATCTCTTCAGTGATCTCTAAGTATATGAAAAAAATCAGGTTCAGTCTTCCTTCTTTGGAAGTTACCATCTCTCTAAGCAGATGGGAGGCTTTTGATGAACGAAGGTCCTCAATAAAATCTGAGTAGACATATCACTCCTATTAACAGTAGTAGATCTGTATGTATACAGGATCCAGATCTAAATATTTTGCAGAATACACTCAAAAAAGCAAAGACTGGTAGGTCTCACAGGCTTTCATAACTCAACCTTAGATATATATTGAATGGGGTTGAGGAAGACGTCTGTCTTCAAATAACAGTACGTTATTGTCTCATAATAAAAAAAAAGTGGAGGTTTCTTGTAGTTTTCAATTTTTTATACTTAATTTTTTCCTTATTATTTGTAATCTTATGGAATGTTAAGTGTTTATAGTGTATATTTCTTTCCTGTTAATTAAGTACCATGTGACATTCCATAACAATATTTAGAAACCAACAAACAGGATTTTTTTAAAAATTGTGTTGCTGCAGGCTGGCACGAACCAAGCGATAACATCAAAAAACACATCTCCCTTTTTTTGCTAGAGTTCTCTTGTTAAACCTCACTGAAGCTGAATATCACACTTGTCTTTTGAGAAGGTTTGGATGCCTTTTGTTAGCCTCCTCTGTGCATCAGAGAAATTGATCATCCTGGACTTCAAGAAATTATGCCATGTATCTGCATGCTTTATTTTTAACTGATTTTATGTGCTTGAGGTATAACAACAACAAAAGCAACACATTATATGCCCTGTATGCATACAACTAAAATCAGGTTGAGTGATTGTAGTAAAGAAATGGATTAGAGAAACATGATTTCTGTTGAAAGTAAATCTTAACATGAGAACTTAATTTAAAAACAACTTGGAATTGATCAGCTGCCTTGCTTTAAAACAGTCCTAGAGTATAGAGCAACGTACCCTACAAAGACACACCGTGATGGTGTTAAATGTGGAAGACTGCTGAATTTAACGTGGCCGTGTTCACTAGAGGCCACAAGGTGGCATCGCTCCTCGTATGCATTAAGCACATCTCAGACCACAGGTAGCAAGCTCATCTAGTCGTCATTTGTTCAAAGGAGGGCTTTATTTTATCTGAGTATACAGTAGTTTCAAAATCAGAAAGAAATAAATACAAAACATTCCAGATTTTATTTGACTTTTATCTTAGAATATTGAGGGAAAAGAGAAATAAGCATGAATCAAACTTTGTGCAGTAAGACAGTGCAGGAATAGATTGGTATTGTGAGGGGGAAAGCAGAGTATGTGTTAGAGGCCTTGTATACAACTGGCAAGGTATGAAAACCAGAAGAATAATGAAAAAGAAGAGAAGAAAAGGAAGCAAATTAAATCTGGTAACATGGTAGCATGGAGAATAGAGCTATATAAGTAAAGTTAAATAAGAGACAAAGAAATACCACATAATGGGTGTATATTTTCAGCTGGCATTCATTATAGGTAGTGCCAGTCACACAATACCAAAATTGAAATAGTAAAAACATACACACTGGCATGTTTCTGCAGTCACAGTGTTACAAATGTCAAAACGTTTGTTGGAAGGGACCTCTCGCGGTCATCAATGCTGATTCCCTGCTCAGAGGGGAACTTCCACCAGTACTGGTTAAAACAACAAGACAGTATGCTGGCTGGATGTCGAAAATCTCCAAGAATGGAGATTCTGCAACCTCTGGGCAGGGCTGCAGTACTGTCTCTTGTTTTTTTCCTGAAGTCCAACTTGAATTTCCCAAGCCAGAATCTGTGACTGTTGACCCTTATTATATCATCTTGGAATACTAAGGAAATTTTAAGTTCTGTCATCATTGTAAATATTCCTCAAGTAGCTTTATGAGACTTCTATTTGAACAGAAACATTTTAATGTGAATCCTACCACTTAAAATCAGGAAGTAATTCCCTCAAGAGGTGTATTTTTTCTTTGTTTTTAAATAAAGCTTGGATTGTGCAAGTGTAAGGGACACACAAGACTTGGAAATGAATGATTTTAATTTTTTTTTTCCCTTTTTCCCCCCAGCTGAGTTTGGTTTTATTTATGTTCAGGCTATTAGCAATGAAAATGTACAGTCCAAAGAAGGTATTTAATAATAAACCACCTGTTAACTGGAGTCACTACACACTTAGAAGGCTTGATTGCAGGTATTCTTGGCTCATAGAAGTAAAACTGATAATGACTAAATATTTATTTTTTGAACCTCACGTTCATGATATGTCATACTTAATGTTATATTCTGAAAGTATTTTATTTTGCTTGGTTTTCACAGCTAAAACATTCATGCCGACAACAAAGAAGCTAGAACAATGGGAGTGACTAACCTGTGGCAAATCCTTGAGCCTGTGAGACAGCCTGTCAACTTGAGCAGTCTCAAAGGAAAAACACTTGCTGTTGATTTAAGTCTGTGGGTTTGTGAAGCACAGACCGTTAAAAAGATGATTGGAGTTGTTACCAAGCCACATCTAAGGTATGGTATCCATATAAATTACTGTAGCTAGTAGTCTTGGAGCGGTATAATTTAGGTATGATACTTACTCCAGATTGAAGACTACCTCCGAAATTCGTATGACTATGTTGTTTTGATTCTGTTGTTATCGCTTGTGCTACATACATAAAGGGTTTGAAGTGAAGACTCAGTCATACTGGCTGAATTCAGTTTAATGCTCAGGTGCAAACAGAAGTTCTCGGGCCCATCCTACCTTGTCTTGAGGCCTCAACTGTAGGTAAGGATATGAGATAGATGTAAGCAGAACCATGTTTGTCTTACTGTGGTATGGCACTGTGTGATATAACGCTTATCAAGGAACACAAATCAATATGCTAATTCCTATATATTTCTGAGGCTGTGTGATGGAATGTAGTGTGGGAGTTTCAACTGTTTATCACAGCAGTTTGGATGCTAGTCAATTCAGAGCATACGGAGAGTCATGCATGCTCTAGCCTGATCTGGCTTATAAATTAAAATTCTATTTAGACCCCATGTTGAATTAAATATGTTTAAATCATTCTTCCAGCTTATGAACAACCTTGAAGAATACGTGTATTTTTAATTTAAATGAATCGCATACTTAAGGGATGAACAAGTATAAGCAACTGTAACTTCAGAGAACTGTTTTCTGCAAATGATGCTGACAAAAATGAAAATACGTACATATTTTCATAAATTACATGTTATTGGTTAGCTCAAGAATACCAAGTTACTAGATGCGGTTAGATGTTCCCGTGGCTTCTGTTGAATTCAGCTGATAAGAAATACCAGCATCTTCTGAGAATAATTTCTTAAAAAGTTATGCTTATGACCCCAAATGGATAATTAACTATAAAACTTGAAGCATGACTGAAGTCATTACTTCCTTCTGATAGGGTGTCCTGTATGCAGTGGAATGGAAACAGCAGTCTGGATCTCTTATGCTGTCTTTTCAAAGCAAGACAAAAGGATGAACAGATTTCTACCAAAAAAAAAAGAAATGTTTTCAGGCAGTTGGAAATGAAATTGTTTTGCTAAGTATTTTAGAGAAACTTATTGTACGTGATTGATTTTTGTATCATTTGTGAAAACAGAACTAGCCTCAAAAAAATCAGCTTATCCTTTTTTACCAGTAGCAATTGTACAAAATTGAATCTAGAGTAATGGTCTTTCCATGTCAGTCGGAAGAGATATAAATGTTTGATGTACTCCTTTTGAACGATTGATCCTGGAATTACTGGAAAAAGCATATGCTGTCTGATACTGCTGCTTTCAATTTTACTGTTATAGACCAAATAGTTATTGCTCCCTTGCAAAATTCCACCTGTCAGTGATGCTGGTTTGCATATGAAATAAATTGGCATGGTAATGGTATCTGTGACTAATACCACAGCATTCAGTCACTTCAGAATCTGACGTACCTGTATTGGTAGATTTGGGATTAAAATTTGATATAAAAGTATCAATGTGGGTGTGTGTTTGGAAGCAGACTTTGGATGTTGAATGTTTTTTATTAAGCCTTTTAAATTTGCTTATGTCTTTACATCCAAAAAAGATCTTTCTTGTCCTTAGGTGGTATTTTCTTGGGAATTTTGTAAAGCTGTTACAAGTTCATGGTAAAACAACTTCAACTGAAGACAGGGATATAGATAAAAGTTTGTTAGCTTGAGGGTGAGGGAATCATAAAAGGGGGAGAGAAAGCTAAGATTGTTCCTGAGGTAGGCTGAGGGATATAAGGAAAATGTCTGAAGAAATTGGGCTTCACTAATTCTGCAGCTTATGGAACACCTTGCTTTATTGCAGAAACCTATTTTTTCGGTTCTCTTTCTTAACGTCAATGGGAATTAAACTAGTGTTTGTAATGGAAGGAGAGGCCCCCAAGTTGAAAGCAGACACCATGCGTAAGAGGAACGAGATGCGCTATGGACCTTCAAACAAACTTGGAGCTGCAAGAACAGGGAGATCTTTATTTAAAGCCATTTTAAAAGAGGTGAGTGATTGAGGGCTGTGTTCCAGTATTTTTCATGTGATAGGAACAACTCTTAACGAAATTATATGCAAGAACTTGAAAGAATTAATAGTTTTCTACACAACAAATTTCAACCACATTTTGAGTTTTGAGGGAACACGTGCCTTTTAAATTGGGCCTTACAGCATCTGTTAACTGTTGTTGTAGAAGAGGGACAATGTCAGTTAGAATAATTTTCTTGTTTGATGTGTTCCTGTGCATATTGTGCTGTAGTGACCCACAGTCATAACTGAGTGTTTATTACAGAATTTCTGCTTCCTTGTTCTTTTATAGTATTAGTATTCATACTTTTTTTTTTTCCTAGGTGGGGTATACGTGAAAACAGGAATGTGTTGTATACCTGTGTAAGCTAAGCTAGTGTGTTTTTGAAGGGGTACACAGAACTGTTTAGTAACCTAGATCTATGATTTGGTAAACTAGCTGAATAGCTAAGAGGATACACTTGTTGGAAACCTATGGGATCAGGCTAAAAGGAAGATTGTATAGTCATCTTGGTATAAATGGTTGAGACAAGTCTGATTACAAAGACCTTCTAGTCAGTAATTTTCGTCCTCATTCATTGTTGCACGTGTTTAACCATTTTTGTCTATTCAAAATTTTGTGAAATAGAATTTATAGACGCTCATGGCTTTGGTAGATTGAACGCATCAATTCATGTTTTGTTCTTAAATTCTAAAATAATTTTTTTTTTCTGAAACCTGTAAGAAGTATATATATCAGTATGTCTTACAATGTGGTCCAGTCTTAGTAGGCCAGCAGTATTGTACTTTCTTGCTTGGTATTCTCTGGGAGTCTGGCATCTGTTGAAAGATGTCTGTGCTAGCCTAGCGTTACTAAACAGCGTTGTTTCACAAAGATAAATATTCTTTTGTTACTCTTCTTTTAAAAACATCCTAAATATCTATTTGAAGTGTAAAGATTTTTGTGAAGGAGTAACCATTAATCATGCTGTGTTCAAGTCCTGTAACTGATAGTTTGATCTTAGTTGGATATTTCTTTTTACTGTTATGTCACAGTAAACTATTTCTCCTAAAGTAGTGCTTGTTTTGATGTAGTGTTCTATAGGCAGTGCAACAGTAGCAGTTTTTGTATACACTTGTGTCTGAGAAAATGCATGCTAATGAGTGGATCTAATTCAGCATTCAATCTCACTTTCCTTTTCAATTCCTTCTTTTAGTGTCTCCAACTGCTGGAGTGTTTAGGTGTCCCTTGGGTTCAAGCAGCTGGGGAAGCAGAGGCAATGTGTGCCTACCTAAATGCACAAGGACATGTTGATGGCTGCATTACCAATGATGGAGACGTCTTCTTATATGGAGCTCAAACAGTTTACAGGAACTTTGCCATGAATACTAAGGTAATGTACCTCGTCCCGTTCTCACCCTCTCTTTAGACTCTTCCCAAAAATGTAAATGGAAAGAAGGGACTTGAAACAATTACTTAGATATTATTGTACTTAGCCTCTAGTAGTAGAGTTTGTTTAAAATAGTACGTTTAAGGCAGGAACGTTTTGTTTGATTCACTGGCAATCCATGCACTGGATGCAAGACCAAAACTACTGAATTGAAGAACACTTATGGTATTGTCTGTGTTTGTAGTGTCCTGTGATGTGTAATATAAAGCTAAATAGCAAACTTTTTTTTTCCCCTTTCCTTCTCTACAGTGAAGAATTTGAGTGAAGTAATTGCTTGCTATAAATTTACAATTAGGGCATATAGGAGTAGTCAGCCTCCTGAGTCTAGTAACAGTGTTCACCCACTTGCATCTTACAGGTTTGTTTTATTATGAATATACTTACAATTAATACTATTAGTCTCCAGTTGAACATGAGTAGGGTAAGCATCCTTCATCTGTATCATAATCAATTGTTGTGATCATTCAAAACAACAAATCAATTTATGACCTTGAGCTGAAGTGTTCGTTTGTTAGGAATGCAGTTTTCCAGAACTGGTGAAAGGCAACCCCAAATTTCCATAATTTATACTTTCTCTATAAATCGGAGAAAGGAGTGCATGTGTTCTGTCTGGTCAATCTAACAAGAAAGTGGAGGAAAAATTATATTGGTGTTGGAATTTTACATAATGTTCATCTGAAAGACTTGTTGAGAAAATATAGGAGAAAATCAATAAAATGGAAAAAAAGCACTATGAACGATTAACTTTTTAAAAAAAATATAGTTGATGGAAGATGATTTGCTTTGCCACCATGTTTGGGTTTTGTCTTAACCTGATTCTTTTGTTTCATTCAACTTCCTTGTCATTTATCAATAAAAATGGAGGTGGCCTCAGTCTTTCAGTTGTACTTTTTTACATACCTAAGTCAACATGAAAAAATAATTTAAGTGAATATGTGTTTGTCAGGGGCAACTGTTCCAGAAAACTGGATTATTTTGGGTTGTTAGCTTGTGTGGAGGGGGTTTTTTGTCTATTTTTTTTTTGGGGGGGTGGGGGGGTGGGGGGAGCAGTGTCCTATGTTTTGATTCACGTTAATCATGATTTCTTGTTGTTTTGTTTGAGTCCCCCTACCCTTCAAAGCTTCCGGTGTTCCTTTAGATCGTGTTTAATATGCTAGGTAACATTTTAATTATTTTTTCTTTTTTTTTTACTCAAGTAGCACATTAAAATGTTTACATGGATTTTAAAAACTGCAGATCCTGAGATGACTTACGCAGCCACTAGTACTGGATAATGTTAGTTTTGCCACAGTTTTTCTACAGGTAGTAAACAATAAAAACACCCCTTCGCTTATTTTAGTTTCTTTCAACAAACAGTTGACGCCCATACTTAAAACTTGAAATTCCAGAACTGTAGTTATTCATGTGGTGTCCATTCATTAGTTGATCAATTCTAATTACTGCTTATCTTTTTTTGCTATCAGATCCCTCTTATGAGATAGACCTACAGATGTGGGTGAATAGGGGTGGGTAAGCGATCACAGCTGGATGTGACTTGGGGCAGTTCCTTCCCTGATGTTACAGAAATAACGTGTGATAAATTTCTCTTGCAGGATCCACATCTTGACTGTTACACAATGTCCTCTATTAAGGAGAAGCTTGGATGTGACAGAGAGTCTTTGATTGGGCTAGCTGTTCTTCTGGGTTGTGATTATCTTCCCAAGGTAAGCAATATAATTATTTTTTATTAGGTACTTACACTGTCTTGAAAAACAATAAAAGTATATCAAGGGAGATGTGTGGATGCTGACAAAACTGTATGCAGTGCATGATTACTGAGACCTAGTTGAAGAAGATGCTTAGTAAGTCACTGTAAATTCTATTTGTGAAGGCTTAAATATAATCAGAATGGTTCGTGAACATTAATCTTTCTAAAACTGGCATGTATTATTCCAGACTTTTTCTATAATGAAGGTGAAGACAAAAGTTTAGGTGTTGATTACATTGAGGAAAGGTGTGAGAACTTGGTTGTTTATGAGGATACTTTGTAACCATTCACATATAAGTACATCCCTGGCAGAGTAGCTGTGGAAAATGATAAAAGCAGCTGTGTCTGTGCTGTTTGGAAGACTTAGTAGTGATGGTTTGGAACTGTAGTTATTAGTAATGCCAGTTCTGGATGCAGTGTGGATCTATCCCTTTTTATTTCTATCATTTGTAAATGTATGATTTATGAAGAAGTAGAAGTCAACTATTGGAAAGTTTGCCTAATGAATGAAATGAGAGCGATCTCATTCGTTACTACTTCTCTTTTTTCTTTAATTTTTTACTGTAAGCTCTTGAATGTTTTTGGAGACTTTGAACAGAAGCTGTTGTAATGGCTATTTGAAATGGAAAGAAAGTGGGATGAAACTTGATTTCCATACAGTTCATCGTACAGTGACTTCAAGCAACAGTTGTTCCCATTCAGGCTTGCAGTGAATATCTAGTTATTCTTAAATCATTGTGTTCCAATTTGATAAACTGTCCTTTTAAACAACTGATACTGCTGAAAGAGCAAATAGCTCTAATTATTTTTTTCTGAAAGACTTGCTTCTGTTATAGGAATCTTTTTAATAGGTGGGTATTATTATTGCTATTATTATTGCTATTATTATTACAAAATACATGTATAAAGATAGGAGGAGTGAAAAAATAGTGGCTAATCAGTGGTTATTGTAATGGAACTAGCAGCTCCTGGAATGCCAGGTTCTTGCATAGTCCTAAAGTGGCACGATTGTGTAATGTCAGATAGGTCTTTTGAGTTACTGCAGCCCAGCAAAGTGGATGAAGATAGAAACTTCTAAGGAAAGGTGAATTACAGGAGTGCACTGGGAATGGGGATTGGCAGAACAGATAAATAAGAATACCCCTCTATAATTGCACTTACTTTGTTGAATATATATCAAAATGATGCTTTACTTGCAGAGGCTGAATAACTGACTCTCTACCTCATTGTCTGGCTGCAGTCCAATGAGAACTTCTAATTGGTTTTGAATGTACATTTATTTCATGTGGTTGCATATATTTAGTTCAGCCATTACAGCTGGATAAAAATAAGCTATAGATTTATTTGTAATAATGCTTTAGAAAGCACACTCAATACAATCTTTATATTAAACTGTACTGATTCTTGGCAAAAGAGGGTAAGGATTGAAAGAGGAACTGGAAAAGCAGTATGTGCATTTTAAATTATAGAATCATAGAATAGTTTGGGTTGCAAGGTACCTTTAAAGGCCATCTAGTCCAACGCCCCTGCGGTGAGCAGGGACCCCTTCAACTAGATCAGGTTGCTCAGAGCCCCATCCAGCCTGGACTTGAACGTTTCCAAGGATAGGGCATCTACCACCTTTCTGGGCAACCTGTTCCAGTGTTTCACCACCCTCATCGTAAAAAGTTTCTTCCTTATATCTTGTCTGAATTGACCCTCTTTAAGTTCAAAGCCATTACCCCTTGTCCTATCACAACAGGCTCTATTGTAAGTTTGTCCCCATCTTTCTTACAAGCCCTCTTTAAGTATTGAAAGGTGGCAATAAGGTCTCCCTGGAGCCTTCTCTTCTCCAGGCTGAACAACCCCAGCTCTCTCAGCCTTTCTTCATAGGAGAGGTGTATATCTCTCTGATCATTTTTGTGGCCCTCCTCTGGCTGTTTTGAATCAACTGACTTTCACTCTTCAGTATGTCTAGGGATTACTACAAACTTCTGGATTTCAGTCTGAGAGCTAGGTTACAGAAAAGGAACCTCCAAGTTCGGGTTGGACGGGGCTCCAAACAACCTGATCTAGTTGAAGGTGTCCCTGCTCACTGCAGGGGGGGTGCACTAGATGACCTTTTAAAGGTCCCTTCCAACCCAAACCATTCTATGAAAATATTTGCTGTCCCTGTCTAACTATTATCCATAGTGGTAGTCTCTTTTCCTATAGAGGACGTGCATACTACAGATGTGATAATGGAGTAAATATCAAAATCAAGCAAGCAATTATTGAAAGGGAGGGGAGGAATTGTTCTGGTTTGTGGTTTTATTGGGGTTTTTAATTATTTTTCAGAACATGCTCTTGCACTTTTCTTTGTCACCTCTCAGAATTGATTTTGCATAAGTGCTTGAGTTCTTCAAGTATTAAAAGTTGTTTCTGTTGCCATAAAGCATCTCTTTCCTGTGAGTGAAAGCTTTTTGCTGGGTTTCTTCTGTCCCTTAAGTTCCAGCCTTCTGACTCTAAAATACAAAAGATATGTCTTCATCTTGTCTTTCCAAGACAATTCTGAAAAGTTTCAGCTCTCTGGCAGTTAGCTGGCAAGAAAGTTACTAGTATTTTATATTGTTGTCCTGTTGCACATAGCAAGAAGGAAAACAAACAAAACCAAACCTCTTTTCCTATTT
This sequence comes from Sagittarius serpentarius, assembly GCA_034782735.1. Taxonomy (NCBI): domain Eukaryota; kingdom Metazoa; phylum Chordata; class Aves; order Accipitriformes; family Sagittariidae; genus Sagittarius; species Sagittarius serpentarius. The sequence goes on from JAVKLA010000017.1 coordinate 17,926,050, forward strand.
TTTTCTACTACTTTCTTTTTCCACCTTGTTTTGTCTGTGCTGCTATCGAGCGTAAGAACGTGTTACGCAGCTTGTGTGTTACAGCTGTAATCTGTCACCTTCTCTGAGTTTAGAACTTGGTCAAAAATTAGTTTTCTTAATTTATTCTCAACATCTGGGATAATTTTTGTTATTTCTCTGCGTAATGTTAGAAAGGCAGTTTTTATGAAATTCTGAAAATTTACTGCTTGTCATTAAATAATGTTTTGTATTTTTGTCCCTATAGGGCATTCCGGGAGTTGGGAAGGAACAAGCTTTAAAGTTAATTGAAACTTTGCGAGGTCAAAACTTACTGCAAAGGTAGAATGAAAATTTACATTGTATGCTGAAGTACTTTGATTTTTATTCAAAGACTTGCTAGTATGTACTTCAGCTCCAAGACAATGTTTGTAATACTTTAATTTGGAAGGGGGGAAAGGGATTATCACATTCCTTTGTTTCCTAAATGAATTATGTCTTTTGCTATGCAAGCTTCTTAACTGTTTTAAACACTAGCTGGCTTCTAGCTCTTGAGCTAGCAGATGTATGTTGATATATTGGAAAGGAAGTCATAGGGACTGATGAGAGACTTTTGCTGATTTTTTTAATTGGGTTGTGGATCGGGACATGAGATACCAAATGCTATGTTTGTTATCATAATGTGTGTGTCAATACTAGAAATCCAACAATCATATAATGTACTGAAAAAAAAATCTGTTTCATGAATCGGAAAACTCTGTTTCTCAGGTAGATGCCTGGGAAGTATAAAGGGAGTATTTTTCAGTGTTTCATTTTAAGTATGAAAGTTAAAAATATTTCTTAATCCTTTTAATATCATCCTTTTAGGTTTGAGCAATGGAAAGAACAATTTCAGTGTGGTAATAATCTACCTTTGGTTGTTAAAAGGGTAATTCACTGTTCTGAGTGCCATCATCCAGGTCAGTGTGAAAAGCGCTGAATTTTATTTTTAGCCTAATTGTTTACTTTTTGTTCTGGTTGTGTGGGGTCAAGGGTGGGTTTTTGGTTTTTTCATGTTTGGTTGGGTTTTGGGGGTTTTTGTGACTAGCATTAAAAACTCCTTGCCACTCAGTTTCTGGCCCATCTTCACATTTTCAGCATTGTGTATATGTATCTTTATATAGATATTTTTGAGGCTGGGGACTACCTTTCCTCATATGTGAAACTGGTTGATAGTAGATGGAGTGTTATCACAATGCTGTTGTGTGATCCCAGATAATTGCCTTCTTAAAATTATCAGGAAAGAAAGTATGCAACTATTTCTTTAGTTGCTTGAATTGGTCATGCATCAAGAGGACTGAATCCATTAGCACCACTGGGTTTTGCTGCAGTGTTTTCTTGAAAAAAAATTAATCTTAAGGAACCTCATTTTGGTCGCATCTTTGATCAGTGAACTTGTTCAAACCTATCACTTGGAGAAGGAAAAGCTTGTTTCGAATACGTTACTTGTATACATTTGCCAGGTTGTCACAGACTACTTCTGTAGTTTTTAGGTAATAAAGTCTTCAGCATAAGGTCTGAAACTACTGGGGGAAAAAGTCTTCCAAAAAAATGAAAGCGTGCTTGTATTTTTCAGTTTTCACTGTAGATAGATAAATACAGCTCATGCACTCAGCTCTGCTTACAGCTACTATTCATGTTAGATTCGTATGTGTTCTGAGCTTTGTATTTGTACTATTAGCTTTGTATATTTAGAGATTTTGGAAACCTTTTCTCCTCACGTTTTATGCATCTGCTTCTATAGGATCTTACAAGGAACATGAGCACAGTGGATGTAAATTCTGTGAAAGCACCAGATACTGCAAACCCAATGACTCCGAATACTGCTGCCCTTGTGAATGGCATCAGTTAAAGAGAGTGAAACAAGCAAGTGCAGTGGAGGACAGTATCAGAAAGTAGGAGTGTCTTGAAAATTGAACTGCTTTTCCCTGCATTCATGTGCAGGGTCAGCGTTTAAATTCTGCATTTTTCCCGTTTGTATTCAGTTCCTAACACATTTGTTTTACTTGCAGAAAAGCTAACAGTTGTGAGGGCTTTCCATTCTCTGAGGTAACAAACCAGCCTATTTAAAGATTCTTTTTTTTAATCAATTAATTGAAATTTCAGGTTTTAGCCCTCTCTTAAACTGCTTCTTTTTTGTTTTATCTCAAGGTTATCCAAGAATTTCTTGTGAACAAGAATAAATTGATCAACATAAAGGAATGTCAGAGGCCAGATTTATTGTCCTTCCAGGTATATAACAAAATACTGGATATTCAGCTCTGTAGTTTTTTGTTTATTAGTAAGAAAGGCATCTGTGATAATTTTGGTCTTCACTGGAAATTTTACTGGACATAATAATTAAAGAATCTTGCTACAACTTCTTAATGTACCTTATTTTTTGAAAGCCTAAAATTGGAAACTTTGAAAATGATCAGTTAATGTAAACAGGTATGTAGAAAAGTGGAAGAAAAAGAACTCAGAAAAAAGGTCACTTGCCATTGTTTTGTTTTTCACTGTCCACTATTACTAGATTGGGTTGCTGAGTGCCGCATTAGCGATATAGTGTATAAAATACTGTATGGTTATATGATGTAATATATGCTTCAGGGAGGTTATCTTTTTTTGTTTTCATCCACCTTTCATAAAGGTATTAACAGATATGGCTCTTGTTCTTACTCGTACTTGTTTCATCATCATGCTGACACAGTGCATATATGGTAACTTTGGGTACTATAGCAAGTCATGATTGTGGACCTTTTTTTTTAATGTTAAACTTTCTTTTCAATTATATTTTTGATATTGAGATAACCAGCTTCTTTATATAACAAGCAGAAGTGGCTTTTATTCTGAATGTCACATGTTTTCCTAAAAACAGATAGCAGGCTTATATTTAGCATGATACTGCCAGCTTTCAAGTTCAGAGGCCTTTTAATTCAAAGTGCACAAAACTCAAAAGTGGTGTACCTTATTCTTCTTTCCACAGAAGAAAGGATAAATATCCTGTGAAGCTTCTTTTTTTGGGGGGGGGAGGGGAAGGAAGGAGGGAGGGGGAGGGCGTTAATATATGCATGTTAACATTGTTTTCTAAGAGTGATTTTAATTTGGTTTTTTTGTTGGTGAAAGCAGATCTTTTACAATGTTTCATTGTCCGGGATTGATGACAGCATGAGAATTATGTATAGCATGGCAGACCACTGTTAAGAAATATAGCTTTAATGAAAATCCATGTTCATCCTTCCCTCACGTGCAAAATATGTGATTTTCACAGCTCCTTGCATAGCTGATCTGAATCTGATAAGGTGTTTAGCAACTGTCTTGTTCCTGCTGCTGCCACTACACAACTGTTCTCTTGGCTTATTATTGACAGCTGATGAATCTGCCGTGTTACGGATGACTATTCCCTCCCTTGGCAGTGCGATGTCCTTGGGCATTACACTAATGTATAAAAGCCTTCTAGATATCTGAAGTATTTAGTCCTGTGTCCCTACTACGTAGCTGTCTAAGCCTGATATCTAACAGAATAAGAAAGTTTTAAAGTTTGCGGTGTTTTTTTATACTAACAGATATTTGCTTCTGAGAAGATGGAATGGACCAAACATTACGCTTGTAAGAAACTGTTAGCATTGTTAACACGTTATGATATGATCCAGAGAAAATCTGGATACTTTGATTCAAAACAACTGCAGGCAATACGGTAATGTAGCTTGACTTCTTGAACTTAATATGTTTACATCTACCGCTGGATGAAAATCATGGGGTTTTTTTCCTTTTTTATGGAAATATAATTGGTTTTCTTCTATCTCTGTTTCAAGCTTTGTGCGCATTTTGAATAGAGGTAAAAATTTAGATCAGTACACCAGTTCTTATACTACTGCTGCACAAAATAATACATACAGCAGTTTCCTTTCATTCTAACTGATGGTGCCTGCTTTTTCCTGTGCTTACTTTCTATTCTGTTTCCTTGGATCTGCACATGAGATTTAGCATTACAGGTCTGATCCTCTGCTCAGATTCTTAGCAGAAGTTTAATTGATTTCTGTGTTTCAAAATAAGAGCCTAGACTTAGAAATGAGCATCTGCAGATTCAGTCATGGTCTCTGATTCTTTATCAGGCCTGCTGACTGTCATTGTACTATGTATCTAATGAAATCATTGGCTTACAGTTCTGTTCTGCTACCCCTTCTTCTCGAAACAACATTTTCATTCAGGACTGCTGCATTTAGGAGTATAAAAATGGACAAGTATCCTGTTACTGAAAATGGATATGCAGGAAAAAAAGATAAGCATGTAACTACTTTCCCCAGGACTATTTTCCCACCATCCAGGTTTCTGTTACTTGGGGGTTTTCTGAGCCAGAATTAGTACCTTCTTATTCTGTCAGCCCTCAATGTATGTTTTTTTTAAATGATCTTATCTTTTCTTAAACTTTTGTAAACTTTCAGAAGCTACAGTGCCTGTTGGCAAATGTGAACTTCACTGTGTGAAGGGAATTGTGAATTATTGTAACTTTAGTATCTGATGGTTTAATTTCCCAAATGAAACCCAAATTCCCCCCCCAAAAAAAAAAAAATTCTTGTATTGCAAGGAGGCTAGTAGTTTTTCCATGTTCCTTGAGGCTATTCAAGATTTTATAGACCTTAATTTTGGGGGACAGAAGGACAGTCAGTAGCAATGTGATAGTATCTCTTTTGGGTTGATGTGTCATAGTCTCTTAAATTATTACTTGCAGAGAAGCTGTTCTGTTCAGTGCTATATTTCAAAAGAATGGAGGGACTGTTTGGGGGCTACTTTTTAAACAGATTGGCTAGATCAATTACCAGCGTTTACCTTGATGAATTAATTAATTGACATCCTCTATTTATAACGCTTTCTAGTGTTTCAGGAGTTTAAAAGAGAGATCATACATGCTCTAGAAGATTTCTTTTGTTAACAAGTGTTTAAAAACACAGTAATCATTCAGCAGGGGCCTCTTCACACATAGGAACCTATTAAACTGAGGTGTAGATAATGTTTTTAGAAAAATCTCATAAAGACTGTCTGTCCCTGCTTAGGTCATGTTTTATCTTCCTTCACGCTGTCATGCAAAAGATACAAATGACCCTGTCTGACCATTCAGAAAATTACTGTCTATGGCAACAGCCTTCTCTGTGGCATTAGTTGAAGATATCAAATCGATGTTTGTAGAGTCTGCGTTACAGTTGTCTGTTATAGGATAGCTTTTTGATTTCTTGTTATGCTCCTCTGAGCTGTATCAGTAAAAAAAAAAATGCTTCAGTACTTAAATCTAGACCCAAAGTTTTACTGTGTAACTTATGCAAAGTAGTGTATTTTTTAAAAGGTATATTTATTTCACTATTACAAGAATATTTTTTGTCTGAATCATTACAAATTAGAGTATTGAAATATTTTTAGATAACTTAGATTTTTCAGTTCCTGTTTAAACAAAATCATTTCATAGGCTTTTATTCTTCCAGGATTGTCAAGACACGTGTTAAAAATGGAATTCCTTGTTTTGAAATCGAGTGGCAAAAACCAGGTTGGTCTGGTTTCTATGTACATTATGGAACAAAACAGTTCATAGAAAAAGAGAAAAGCATTCTTTAAAGATGAGAAGTTTGACAACATTATGAGGCAATGAAATGTGGGCGAGAATGGAAACTGTTCTATGAAAACAACAGAAAATGTGCATCGAATTGCACATACCCTGAATGTAAAAGCAGTGCTTTAAAAAAAAAGAATAATCTACCTAGAAAGCCATGGACTTGGTCTTCAGGTACTTTTTCTGGTACATGTTAGTAAGACCTGGACTCTGTATTTCATATCTTATTTCACTATGTACCCAAAGCTGTGACTGTTTACTAGCTAGAAATTTTTCTTCCTTCTTGTACCTTTAGTGTGCCAGGAGACTGGCAGAAAGAAAAAGACTTTACTTGTAGCTAAATGTCGAACACTATGCTATTGGCCTTTTTACATACCTTCTTTGTACTCAAATCTTTCATTCTTTGTTTTTCTTACTCCCTACTTCGATATGTGTGTATATACATGTCTAATGTACAGTCATTAATTTTTTAGAACATTATGTTGATGCAGAAGATGAGCCTGCGGAGTTGTTTGTAGTTACAGTAGAAGAGGAATCTTTGTTTCAGGCTGCTTATCCTGATATTGTCACCCTTTATCAAGTGGAAAAGTCAGAAGTTCTGAAGAAGAAACAGAAAAGTAGGTCCCAAAACTTATTTCTTATTAACTTAGGGGTCTTGCCAGAATACAAGAAGCAAAAGCAACAAACATTTCTCCCACTGTTGAGCAATATCATGTTTTGTCAAGATCAGGGCATGGTATCTTGCAGGGACTGTGCTTTTATCTTACCATTTTATACTTCAGCACTAGGAAATTCGAACTGTGGTTAATGTGCTGTTTTGATATGCCCTTTTTTTTTTTCCAGACAGGAAAGACAGACCAAAAGAAAAGGAATTACCAGATGTTTATAATGATGTTAGTGATCTTCTGTCTCAAATGAATTTAAAATCAAGACATGGAATTCTTCCTGTGCAACACTCCACTTCAGATAGAAAAACTCCCCCAGAAGATCAGATACACCAGAGAAGTACTGAATCAAAAGATCTAGTGTTAGGTTCATCTTCCTGCATAACAACTGTTCAAATGCCAGCATCAGCAGCTGCTCTTCCTCTGACTACATCACCTTACTCGCTCTTACAGAGTACGTTGGCTGACTCATCTGTATTGCCAGCACAATTTACTAAAGAGTCAGGGATATCATCCTCTTCCTCTCTAACAGCTGGTCTACAACTGAGCAGTATTGATTGGGAAGGAACGTTCTTCAGTGCTTCACCAGCTCATGGGGTTGATACCCATGATCCAGCAGCTGACTTAACTACATGCATAAAACACTCGCATCCACTAGGTCATGAAACAGTAAGAATTAGCTCAGAATATTCTGATGCTGTGCAGTCTGATGAACATCATTCTGATAGTGTGGATGATGGTATGGGACAACTTCAGAAGTGGTCTTTAAGTGAGCAAATGCTTAAGAAGACTTCTATTCCATCAAAGCCTTTGTTGTCTGAAGATGTAATGCAACTGGAGTCTTTGAAATGTTTTAAACAAACAAAAGAAACATTGAATCCTGATAAAGATTACGTCTCTTCCTCATGTCAGTTAAATAAACTAGTGCAGGAAAGTAAAAATGTGCTATCAGAAAACTATGTAAGGGAATCCAGCATACACATTTATCAAAATCAGTACAAAAAAGCTGACAGCCTGGCTGAAATGATGCGAAAAGACCATAATCTAAGCAGTTCAACATCCCTAGCCCTCAGTGGGCAAACAACAGAGACACTGCATCCTGGGTGTGAAATGCTTCCAGGGTCTCAGAAGCCAGCGGATGTTGTAACTGGCTGTCACATTAAAAAAGCTGGTATTCAAACTACTTGGAAAACTTCTTTTAAAAAGAGTGTGTGTCAGAACAGGTGTTCTTCTAGTGAAGACAGTGATGATGGGAATATGAATAAAAATCTGATTTATGAGCAGCAGAAAAGGCAACTGAACACTAGTCAGTTTAAACAATGTTTTTCAAAGAAAAGGAGTAACATTGTTACTAGCAAAAGAACAAACAGTGACTCAGCCCTTGTAATTAAAGGGGAAAAGAAAATGACCAATTTAAAAAAAGCTGGTAATAGTTTCTCATTGCAGGTATCTCCAAAACTGTCCTCTGTAGGGGAAGTTAATTGTTCCCAAAGTCCAGAGCAACCATTTGAGAGGTTGGGTTGCGGTCCCATGCAGCAAGCCAAAAGTGCTGTCCTGACTTATGCATGGGCAGACAGTCCGCTTCCCTTGTCTGAAAGACTAAAAGGAAGAATCAAAATCAATTAGGTTCTCCATAAAATAGATTATGATAACAATTAACTCTGAACCTTAAGCTCTTACAGAGTTCTTTCTCAAAGTTTCTGGAGTATGCTTTATCAATTTTAAGTTGAAACTAAAATGTTAGCAAAAGTACTAAATAGTTGATTATAGGCAAGTGCCAGTTAGTCTGAACTTGATTACATTCTAAACTTGATACATAAGTATCAGGATATATACTATACAAGGGAGCAGAGAGGTTAATTTACAAAATAAGAAAGGTTTTTTCCCAGCTGTTTGTGAGGATTTTGTGTACAGCTATTAGTCCTTCTGCTTATAAAAAGAGACTTATCAAAATAGTGCATGCACTGCTGTTGGATATTCTTAACAAGACAAAGTGATACCGCTCGTTCCAACTGAAATTTTCCATTCTGCTCCACTAACTTAATTTTGCTAATTTTAAAACGGGTTTTCAAATCCTGGGATGCTGGTTGTGTTGATTATCTCTGAAGGACCAGACAGAGACACACAGCAGATGTACCTTGCAGGGTAGCTAGATTTATGTCTGCCATGCTCTATAATGAACTGTTCTTTGAGTGTGTGCATCTTCCAAAGAATGGAATAAGCCATGTAAGGATATTCTGGTTTTGTAGCTGTCATATCTAACATTTAAGGAAATTTGATGGCTGTTTTAATCAAACATTTATAGTTTTGGGCATTTTTTTTCTTAAAAGATATGAAATTCCACCTAACAGTTCTACTTACAATAGAATGAAGGTTAAGTTACAAAAAATCAAAATCTAATGATGATATTGCAGATTCTTCGAATAATATCATGTAAATGTTTGTTTTTAAGGGGGGAACTTGAATACGATTGCATTTATGAAAATGTCCTTCATACCTCTTTAATATAGAAGCAATTTCAGTTCATACAAAAAAAAGTTGTCTTCAACGGCTTATTAGAAAATGCCTCCTTGCCTGCATTTGAGTGTTCATAACTTTTTTCTATGGACCAACCAGAAGGAAGGCCATTCTTACCAAGATACAACGTTAACAATTGGAATTTGGAATATCCATGCCTTAATGAAAGTGTCAGTTCTTTCTTCATAAAGGCCAAGCCTTTAAAAGTCAGGAAGCTAAATTCCAGATGTGTTTAAAGAAGAAATAGATAGTCTATAGATAGTACAGCCTGTAATTAGCCAAAATGGTAGTTTCTTATTTTCCTCTGTGGGCAGGTGGATAAAGTTTATTTATAGTTGATTTTCCAAAGGAGAAATGTATTTTGGAAATGAGCAAAAAATCCAAAATATTGGAAACTTATTTTCATTTTGAAGGTGGTCTCTCTGTTCTGGAGACTCTTAACCACCTAGCTGATGTGAGAGGGTAGCTAGAAGACTAGAATTGCTAAGGAGAAGTAAGAGTAGCAGTTATCTGGGGACCATAAATGGTGAGATTCCTTATGCAGTGGTCAGTATTGGAGAGATCAGACCATTTTTTGTAGAAAAACATTGTTATTGGTTATGCATGATTCTTTTCTTTGCTGCCGATTTTGAGTACTGAAACTTGGAATCAAGAGTTTGACTTTTCATTAATAAAAATGCCAACATCATGCAAATGACCTCACTTTTGTTCCCTCCCAGTGTATGGGAACGCGGCCTTATGTTGGAGGGGTCATACAGTTTCACCCACAGTGTGTGGGTTTCTGTGGTTTAGGATTTTCTTTAGAATGGGGGGCAAGAGCAATTTTTGGAGGGTTTTTTGTTTGTTTTCCAAATCTGGCTGGGATGACTGCTTTAATGGATGATTTGCTGAAAATACTGTGCCAGAATTATGACAAGTTCATGTTTTGCAGATGATGGAAACCAGAAGTGAGATATAAGATATTAAGAACTGCAGAGGAAAAAAAAAAGAAACTATGTTGCTGATTATTGCTACAAACTAATCTGGTTTCAAAGTACAGTTGAAGCATGAAAAGCAGAAAAATTTCATTTTTTTCATTTGCAATGCATCTCAATTTTGTGCAAGTTTTCTGCCGCTACTTCAGAAGCAGCAACAGATGTGAAGAAAACTATAGGATGCTCTCTCATTTAGTCTGTAGCTGCTCATTGCAGCAAATAAACACAAGAACATTTATCACTGGGGGTGACTGTTGCTTGAATTAAACTTGTGATTAGTTACAGAAGGAAAATTACAGTTTTTAAAGTGTTTTGATTTCTCATCTTCTTGTAATTTACTCAGCCTAAGTATTAGGGATAATTTTTCTTCTTTGGAACTGTTTTTACCGTGCCAGAGCTGACTGCTTTGCAACTGCTCACACTCGTGAAGATGTTTAAATAAATTGAGTGGGTGTAACAGATAACTTTCTTCTGCCGGAAGTATTCCTACAAAATTATGTTAAACTGGCTGTAAGTATAAATGAATGTGGTGCATCAGCCTGATGACCCTGAATATATTTTCATTTATCACCTGTCCTGGTCAGCCCAAAAAGGCTGTGTCAGGGTGCTTCATCTAAAGTAATAAAAATGTATCTGCTGTGGAGGTGGGGCAAGTAAAGGATGTGTTGTTCTTCAGGTACTTTTCTGAAAGTTTTTCTGCAGAACTACTGTAGCAGCCCGAGTACTTCACCTGGCCTGTCGCTCCTGATGGCAGCATCCCTCTAGCTTGAATGATTCCTGCAGAGATACAGAGCAGATCTGTGAGTTCTGTCTTAGCAGTATAAGTATCATTATTTCCACTTATAAACAGTATTAAACATCTACTTAGATGCAGCAGATTTATTAAGCATAGCTTAACGAAGGGAAATGTTTATTTGGTTTTCTTTGTGATGGTAACTCACTGTTTCAGCACCATGGGCAATCAAACAGAAAAGAAAATAAATACTGTTTACATGGAGTATATACATAGAGAGCTACAAAAAATATAATGTAAAAAAAAATATAAAACCAACCACCCCTCAGTGTCTATGTATCCCACTATCAAGCTACACATGCTCTTTTTTCATTGGAAGGTATTAGTGAAATACTTATCAACATGTGTGAACATGCTCAACAGAAAGAAAAACTCATTTTCATTGCATTTACCAATTTGCTTTAGTGATATAATTGATGAGCTCAATAAATCTTTCTAGTTAACAGAGAAATTTCGTAATTTGAGAAGGGGATATTTGACTCAGGATTTGCACAGCCTTGGCTCTGCTCTTATGTCAGGAAAGATGCTTGGAAATATAGCGGTGAAAGAGACTAATAGCAGCTGTTACTTGAGACAAGATAGTCTTTTCATGTCTAAAAAGGTGTCAAACTCTGCCGTATTATATCAGTAGATAAAAGGAAACTGCAGTTAGAATATTATTGAGAGTTGTTATAAACCCAAGTGCTACTGACAAAACAGTAAACTTGGTGCTAGATTTAGCACTTTTTCCTCAGGAAACAAAACATTTAACTGTTTCAAGAAAACAAAATTACGATGGGTGACAGAATCACTCTGCACAGTTCTTTTGCTCATGTATCCTGCATCATAGCTACTATCAGTACTGAACTTAATTTAACTTAATAAGATTAATCACATAGCAAACTTTAAAAGTTCTTTAAACACAACCCTTGTCTCCACCCACCCCCACAATTTCCCTTGATGGAGTTGGAGAGATTTTGTCACTTCAGGGACTGAGCACAGTTGGAAAAAGGGACATATCTTTGAAAATACTGCTCCATGAAAACCGCTACCTGTACTAAAATTCCACCTGGTGGATGTTTATAGTGAGTTAGTTGCCTAAAATACAATTAAGGAAAAGAAGCTAACCAGGAATATTTTTAGTGCCAAGGTAGTGTAGAAGTAGCTATACATTAGCATCTATGTCATTTTAATATCTTATTTTTAAATGCAATCTGCTCTGCTAGAGCACCTTCCCAGCCGCACTGGCAGCCAAGTGAGTTGTCCTGCCAAACTTTCCTGACAAAGGTTGGATCTGTGGCAAGCTATGGATATTCTTTAGGACGTGGTGGGAGGAACTGCAAGCATGCTCTGCTTTGGGGAAGTTTGTGGGCAAACTTACTAGATGAATCCTTACGTGCCGTCTTCTTCCTCCATCCCAATGTCACAGTGTTGCCCTGGCAGTGACACCACATAACAAATAACAGACAGACAAGATAGCCCAAACCCTAGAAACTGTCCAAGTTTTATCTGCTGCAAAATCATTAAATTTGTGGCCTCACTTCAGGTCAAATTCAGGCTGTCTTCCAGTCCAACACGAATGCCAGCTCTCAGAGCAGCTTTAGCCTTTAAGCCTCTCTGTTGCTCAGCCCACTGCAATGTGTTATAGACATTTTCTTTGAATCTTTTGCACTGGTGAGCTAAATTCGCTGCTTGATCTGCAGCTGGGTGGAAGAGAGCCCTGTGCTTGGGCTCAGATTCCCCAAAGCCTGGAGCTTAATGGAACAAAGAGCTTCAGGAGTCAGCCATGTGCACACCTGCTGTACAGAAGCTTTATAAGACTTTTTATCCAGACTAACATGTAGCTAGTTTTTGTAGTTGTTGAATGGCCTCTCCCAATTACGACCTGCCAGTAAGAAATAGGGGCGATGGTCCGTTTTCTTGTAATTACTTACAGGGCTGATGTCTCAGTATGACCTAGGAAGACACTGCTGAGAAGAACAGCCTCTTTCATATGAGATGCTGCTGAAGCAGTGGGCAATTAGCATTTGATAGATGACTGTGTGGCACTGGGACAGTTCTATTAATTGCATTTTTCTATACCTAAATTGTTTTCGTGGTTTAACAGTGGGTAAATCTTCCTGCTCTCCAGAAAGCTTGCTTAGCAGTGCAGGCTGCCAGTCTCTTACATTCTTTTGAGTTACAGAAATCTGAAAGTTTCCTGAGAGTGGGTAACAAGAACTACTGCTTGGTAGGCTTAATCAGGCCTCTCTTATTCTGTTGGATAGACAGAAGAATGTGAGGTGTCTTTTTCATAGAAGTTCATAATAAACAGAATTTCAGTTGGAAAAGTAGAAAACTGGTTCAGTGCCCTTCTCAGTCTGGATGGGTTTCTGGGAAAGTAGCCACACACCCTGTTCTGGGCATGGAGCCTTATGGAAAGTTGCTTTGTCTATGTCACGTGACTTCTTTTCCTTTGTCCTTCACTGGTATTTTTTAACTGGCCAATTTCAACCAAATTTGGTGGTTTCCGGTCTGTACATTTTTGACAATCAGCCGCTCAGGGAAGAGAGAAAAACTTTTCATAACTTCCCAATGGAAAGAAATAGGCAGTGGCTCTGCTGACAGCCGGCTGGTCAGTCAGCTCACACGTGCTTGTGTGCAGAACTGAAAAATTTGTTCAAGAAAATTATATTCCTTCCAATAATAGTGGTGCAAATCTCGCAACAACTTCTTAGTGATAACGTATTTATTTTGTAAAATACCAGCAAATTAAGTTTGGGGTGGGTTTTTTTTTCTTTCTTATTAAAAAAACAAAGCCAAACATTTTGTGCTGGGAGGCCATGAATTAGAGATGCAGAAAAAATTACTGTCAGCAATCATAAGTGTCTTCCAACTGCCAGGCCACTTTCACCACAGAAGCCCAAGACTTGGAAATGCTTTGACCTGACAGTGAATGGGGAAAGGCTTTCAAAGCTGTAGGGTCCTCGAGATGTGACATCCATGTGGGTATCTATATAACCTTGTATAGACTTCTTGTAAACTCTTATAAACTTGTTACTTGCCCCTGGGGAAAAGACCCTAGCTTGTATATTGTGTTTAACTGATCATATAATTCAAACTGTAACCTAAGTGGGTGATAGTGGAGGGAGGGATGTTTCAGAGGCAGAGGGAATAGGTCAAAACTTTGACCACCAGAAAAGCCAGTGAGGTACCAGTTGTCCCTGGTGCAGATAACAGTTACCAACACAGATGTTCTGGGGAGTCGCACGAGCCCCAGCCAAGGACACCTTCTGAACATGTTTGTAGAGCTCAGGGTCCCCAGTCAGCTCCCCTCAGACAACCCCTTGTCCATCCTGACTGAGAGCTTTCTGGTCAAGGCTTACCCTCTTTCAAAGATTCCAATAAAGCTCACATAACAAAACCTCCCTGCAGTTGTTCATTTAACAAAATAGAGTGCTAGGATTTGCCTTTTAAAATAAAGATTAAGTATAGTGCAATATTTTTTTTTAACTCTTGCTCTTCTAGTCAATTAGATCAATGAAATATTCTGTTACAATGCTGAAACTATCTATAAAAAAACCAAGACATAGTACCTTTTAAGAAAGTAATTATGTTTTCAGAATAGTAACAGCCTAAAATAAGGATGAGTATGGCATCTATCTGGAGAACATACAGTTTAAGAAGTGCACATTAAAAAATTCCCCTAAATGTAGTTCAGGCTAAGAAGCCAGCTGGTAATTGTTAGTACATAAATCACAGTAGCTCATAGGTTGGCAATTAAAGAGTTGCTTATTGTAAGGACTCTTTTAATAACCTATTGTCACAGATCTCAGTTTAACTTTAATAGCAACAATATGTGATCACATTTTATTTATGGATCATTTGAAAAATTTGTTATGCAGATAGTGGGCTGTTGGACCATTAGCCAAATAAATCTAAAGGTAATAAAACTCACAAGAAGATAAATAGTTTTCTTTTTCTTGTTCTTTTCAGCCAATTCAGGCTAATTTAAGCCTTTCACAGAATGGTGATAATGAAGGATTTGTTCTCAGCAGCGTTATGGCAGGTGATTTGCATTTGAAAGTTTGACACATTTATAGGCCTTTGATCTTTTCCCTCCAGTGCTTGTGCCCCTGGCCAGACACCTACACCCACGTTTTACCAGGTGGAAGATCTAGGAGCAAAAGTAGCTCTGAGGGTTACCCTGAAGAGGTACACTAGAAAAAATAATTATAAGATTTGTGTCCAGAAAATAGTCTATTGCTGAATTTGAGTGGCCTTTATATAATGCAAGTCAAAATATATTTGAACTTCTTTTATTAGTTTCTTGTAAGCTAGAGAAAGTCCTCATGGACGATTTTAAAGGAGTATAGAGTCTGATGTAAAGCCCACTGAGCCATAAAGATTGGCTTCTTCTGTAGGTTTGAATTTATTGTTGAAATGTAACTTCTTACCATAGGACATGAATTTTGGCACCTAGCAAGCTCAAGAAAAGACTGTGACAGCCATAGAGCCATTTCTTAAATATTATTTAAATTTTTGCTTTGTTATTAAAAAAAAAAAGTAATTAACTCTTGGTAGGAGAGCTATCCTCAAGCTGGAAGAGGAAGCCTTGAAAAAAATTGAGGGTGTTGCTGGCATCATGAGCATATGTGAGTAAAATCAAGTGTATAACCCAGGATATATAAAGGATGTTCTTAATGTTTGCTATTTGACCTCAAAATAAGAAGGAAGTGACAGGATTCAGGAGGAACGAAGCTGAATATTTGAAACAGGACTATTTTATCCCTCGTGATTGTCTAAAATTTTATATAATCAGCTGATTTATCTTCTGGATCATTATGGTTAATTCCAGGTCTATGAGCCAGCGGCTCATTTCATTATCATCTCAGACACAGGTAGGGTACGATCACTAATTAAAAACTGCTTGCATGAAATTCCTTCCTGTGGCAGGAGCAAATGATACTTCTCCAAACTGAGCTTTTCCTCTGAAAGAAGACAAGGCTTGCTAGGTTCCTTGGAGGAGGACAGCCTGTCTGGTCTCGGGGATCTCCAAGGATGGAGGTGTCTGGCTAAATAACTGGCCTCAGGCTGTATGTTGTGTTGGGGAGGATGCGGCTCACCACCCGGACTACTCAGCCTTTTTAAAGCTGTGTAATGAGTATTGATTAGCCATTGTCCGAAGTACATTGAAAGTAGCAGGGACTATGTAAATGTTAGCTTACTTTATATGCACATTAATAGGGAATCCCCAGTAGCCCTTTTGAATCCTTTCTTTTTTTTCCCTCCTTTGCCTTTAAACGATGATCCTTCAATCTAAGAGTTAACTTAGCATTGAATGTACTTGAAAATTCAGTTCCTGGTGCATTTTGTTCTTCAAAAGAGTACTATCCATCCGTGTTACTTTGCTTTCAACTCATCACAGAATGTCAGATATCAGATAAAGCAAGAGACTGATGAACGTGCATCCCAGCCTGACAGGGCAGGTCAATGTCAGGGAAACTAAAGTTTTCCTTTTTTTTTTTTTTTTTTTCTTTTTCACTACAACCCATTTGCCAGTATTTACTTTAGAAAATCACTTCTCTGGGGGCTCAACTGTCTTAAAGCAATATTACCTGGAGAATTCAGATTTAATTTTTTGCTGATACTGGCTCCATTTTGTAGAGTATTTTGTAACATGACAGTGTCACAAGCTTTAAGTTGACCACTCTGGTGGGCATCCTACAGAAGATCTCTGCAGAGAGGTAATCCCTCCCCTGGCACAGTCTGTATTAAAGGAAGGGAGAGATTTGGGGGAGCAGGAGTGGAAGACGGGGTCTCTTTATGATCATGCAAGTCAGTGGCAGGGCTGAGAACAGGACATTTGTGACCTGATATCCCATCCGTGTGATTGTGCTGCCTCTCCAGACGGTGCTTTACTGTTCTTCCTAGTCTGCAGCAAACTGGACCCTAAGAGAGCAGAATTTTAGCCAAGACCAGCTGCCCTCAAGATTTGCATACCTGCTGTTGTAAGATCTACCTGCTTATTCATGCATGCCCCGATTTTACACAGCCCAATTACCATTAACTAAGGAGGAACTTAGGCAGGGTGCAAACCAGATGTCTGTGTCTCATCAGAGTGATGGGGTGGCCAGCAGCATACAGTTAAATAAGCTCTCAGAGTGAAGGCAAGCTAAGGGTTTGGTTAGTAATCCCTTTTTCCCACTAGCTCTACGTTTTACCTTCTCTTTGTTTTACCTTCTCTTTGTTTGACCTAACAGATTTATAAACTTGACTTACTGGCCTGTACATAAGTTTTCCTGGTAGGAGTTTAGGTTTTTTGCTCTCTCATGTGTTTCAAAATAGAAATGAAATTAATATAAGAGTTTTCTAAACAGCAGTGGCCAGAAGTAAATGACTGCTTGCAATTTTACAACCTTAACTGAGCCCCTACCTGTAGCTATATTCTATAACTATTCAATAACCTGTGCTCTGGACTTCCTGAAAAGCCTGTTTCAAGTGGATAATTAAATGTTTCCTGCTTCTAACATTAGTTTTATCCACGCAACTGAGCAGATAAAGAGAGATGTATGCTTTATATGGGCAGGGTATATTAAAAAAAGGCACCATGTTCTGCTGTCAGTATCAAAAAGCACCAAAAAGAATGAGGAGACTGAAAACCAAATAGATGAAACCTTAAAAAAAAAATTAAAAAGAGGGAGAGAAAGGAAAAGAAAAGACAGAAAAGAGGAAAAGAAATAATGTCTACTCATAGATGGGACAAGCTAGAGGTAGAAAAAATGAGAAGAGGTGGAAAATAAAAGCTGATCATGAGGCAAAGAAGGGGAGCAGGGTCTTCAGTGGTGGAGAATACAGACCTCTGCACCATGCCCTTGTCACCCCAACACAACTGTCCAAAAATCTCATCAGGCAGGAAAAATAGCAGTGTCTTCTGTCACCAGAAGTACAGCAAGAGACCTGTAATGCATCATTGAAAGGTTGAAGCCTTGTGAGACTCAGAACTTGATGTGTTCATGGTCTCTCTTTCTTCCACTGTGAACTTCTGCAAAGTTTGGTTGCTCTTCTTTTCACTCTCCCATCAGGTAGCTGCAGGCAGCGGTAAGGTCTCGCCTGAGCCTTCTCATCTCCAGGCTGGACAGACCCAGCTGCCTGGGCCGCTCCCCATACGCTGTGTTCGCCAGCCCCCTGGCCAGCTTGGTGACCCTTCTCTGGACTTGCTCCAGTCTGTCAATCCACCGGGCTCCACAGGTCTTCTGGGAAGCTGCCTCCTGGCCAGCCACCCTGAGCCGGTCCTGCTGCATGGGGTTATCCCACCCAGCGCAGGGGTTTGCGTTTGCTTTCCTTGCACCTACCGAGGCTGCTCCCAGATAATTTTTTCCAGCCTGTCCAGGTCCCTCTGAATGGCAGCTCTGCTCTCCAATGCATTAACCACTTCCCCCATTTCAGTATAATCTGAAAACGTCTGTATCTGCAATGTTACCTATAAAAAAATGGGAACAATTTTACTCAAATGTATTCACATGGAAGCCTTCAGAGTAAATGCAAAAAACATCCCAAACAATATACCATTTGTGTTCGTCAGTAGACTGAAGGACAGACTTATTTTGTTGTGGGACTGAACGTGATTAAAATTAACATTTAGCAACTTGCCAAGAAATTTGTGATTGCAGTTTAAAATCAATGGTCCTCACCCACGGGTTAACCACGTGCTTGTGAAAGGTGGCTTGAACAGGCACACAGCACTTTATTTCAGAATGTGAAATGTGTAAGAGCTAAGTAAAACTTGTAATCTAACACTTGTATGTTGTCTCTTACCCAGACTATCGATCCATTTTATAATTATTAAACTGAACTGCAGGCTGTGCCCAGAGCATAACTTCATTTAGCACTGAGATGAAACATGGTTTCTATAAGCAGCACGCAACCATTCTGTACACCAGTGCTAGGACACAGGGGAGGAAGAAATGAGCAGATACTGATGAGGAGGTTCAATGGATGAAAAGGAACAGCCTGAGCTGAAATGTAATCACAGCAATTGAAAAATAGCTCCCTTCACAAACACCCAGCTTCAGCTGTGCAGCTCAACTAGAAATAGTCACAACTGAGATTTTAATGTGATTTTCCTGGCTATTGGAATTTCCTGCAAGATTTACCTCATTTTGGAAAATTCATCATGCTGCAAAATGAACCATTTAAAGCACAGGGCACGAAAGCCCATTGTAATAGCAGGAAAGCAAGAGTACAAATCCTTAAGTGTTAGCCCAGTTTTTTAAAAAGCCCTGTGAAACCGCTATCACACATGGCAAAGGCAATCATCGAGCTGTTCATGGGGAGAGTAAAAGAAACACTTGGAGATAAACTATATTGTACTTTATCATTTATTAAATTTGAATGTATGCTTTTGGGGAGAAAAGGAGGCATTGATGATGATCTTGAAATATTGGCAACAGGTAACCCTCCACCTCTCCCATGAAAAACTGAAATATATCCACTTCATTAAAGCAGACAAATTTTTTTAAAACCAAATGTGAAAGCTGATACAATTAAGCTGCACTAAGCGATACTGGAGTTCTATTGAAACAGCTTCTACTGTTTTGGTAATATCTGTTGCTTCTCATTTTCTGAGCAAAATAAAACTCGTCAGGCTCCTCTTCCTCCCCCAGCTTTGCCCTGTCCTTCTGGCTGAAGTAGCCAATAGACATTAAAGACCAACCACACAGTTGAACCTCCTTTCAACT
Organism: Sagittarius serpentarius; assembly: GCA_034782735.1. Lineage (NCBI taxonomy): Eukaryota > Metazoa > Chordata > Aves > Accipitriformes > Sagittariidae > Sagittarius > Sagittarius serpentarius. The sequence continues at coordinate 17,945,315 of JAVKLA010000017.1, forward strand.
TCTGTTAACAGGGGTATTAAAAAGACATTCCTAAATATCAGCTGAAAACCACTAGGTAATAAACTCCCTACTTAAAAGGTGGGTAGGTGTAAATTCCACACATAGGCCTTTTCATCTGGGAAGCCAGTTGCTTGGAGATCAGATGTTTTAAATGAATTGCTGAGCTGATGTCACTTGTCAGTCGATGGAGACTGCTACTATTTGGAGGATCAAAAACTCACATTTGAGGATGTAAAGCAAATAATAGATAGGTCCTGATCCTGCCAGGGCAACGCCAGAGAGATGCTTGTCACTATGCAAAGCCCCAGTGAAATAAATGATACTTACTTGACTGTTTCTTCTCCATGAGCAGGGTTTTAGTTTGGCATTTTGGAGTTGTGCCCTTGAGAACATTAAAGGTTTTAAAAGTTTATTGCGGGTTTTTTTTAACAGCACCAGAACTAGCCTATTTCTGGTCTTACTACAAATGAATAACAATGTCTTCTCTTGTGCTAGGCACAGGGTTGTTTAGCCAAAGGAGGTAATAACAATTAGACATCCAATTTACGTATGGTTTTCATTGATTATAGTAAGGGTTGTAGGCTCCCTTTCATAGGGCTGGACTCAGGATCAGTCCTGGTTCTCTTACTGCCTTCTTTCCCTTCAGGAATTGTAGCTGGCTCTTCAGCTGTATTCTTTGGAATATTGACCTCAAAAAAAAGAAAAAAGAAAAAAAGAAAGAAAAAGTATGTATTTGTTGACCAGCTTGCTTACCTAGCACTCTTATTTATTTCAGTTGAGGTTGGACCCAGATTAAACGATCTTCCACAAGTAGAAAAAAAGCTGCAAAGTCTACTCATTCTAAAAAAAATGCATCTACCCACACTGAGGGAAAGCCTTAAAAAGGAGAGAAGCATTGTCTGGTAACTAATGTGACTGGATAACAAATGTGGTGGATCCTTTTCTTACTTTATTGCCAGCTTGAGCATAAACCGAGGTGTTCAAGACTGTTTTTCAGAAGTGTTGAACACCTGCTGCATCTGCTGAAGTTAGTGAGACCTGCAGCTGCCCGCCCCATGGTTTTATGTACAGGCGATTGACTCCTCGTCTGTGCCTCAGTAAGGCAGGACGGTAACAGCCACCTCCGCAGTGAGTGGGCGGTGTAGCAGCTAATACTCAGGAAACCTCTTGCTAAATAAGAGATGAAGTGACTTTAAAAGCTTTCAGGAGAGAGATATTTTTCCATGGTACAAACTGCAAGATGAGGCTTTATCGTCTAAGTGCTCTACAAGGATGTTAGTACAATCTGCTGCTTGTCAATAATATAAGACTAGACTTCTGTCCTAACTGTAAAGGAGGCTGACTGTTATGGGACTAGTGTTGTTGAAACATGTTTATCCATGTTTACTCAGTTTCAGCCTGCATTCTTCCCATCCAATACGATTTTTTTGCTTATTGTTACAAGCCTGTTTCTCCTACCAAAGTCACAGCTTGGTGGAGTCGTTAAATAACTGTACACAAAAAAATGCATTTATCTACTATACTCATGGCTGACAGTGATTATCTGGACAACTTGTTTTAAATGTAAAGCTTGAATCAGATGCATATGGAAACTAAAAATTTTCTATTCCATGGGTGGTTTTATTTTTAAATGGAAAAATTTTTGCTCCTTCCATGCACCCATACTTATCCTTCTTTCTGTAATGAATTCAGAAATTCATTCAGAGATGAAGATTGAGATGTTAGCCTTTATACTGCAGAATACATTACTGAAATGAAAATCAAAAGTATCAGTCAAGCAGAAAATGCCTCATCATTTTTTAAGTGTCAGTTTGTATTTCACTAGTGTTAGCCTCATATCTCACTACCCTTCAATGTTTTGACATTACTGACAGACAAAAAGGGAATTCCTAACATTTGCGAGAGGTAGAATAAGATAAAGATTGCAGGAACTTTTTTTTTTTTTGGCATGAATTTACTTTCGAGGAAGGTGCCACCTGAACTACTAGACTTTTTTAGCTCTTTAGTGACAGAGCATCAAGTAGTCATAGGGTATAGAAAAATAAACCTGGTATCCAGCCTGTAGCTATGCCTTCCTCTGTAGGGTAATTTTTAAGGCCCTGTTATAAAACAACACTGTGAACTGTTCTACCATTTCCAGTGATTTTTGCCTCTTACAGTTGTTTCTACTTTGTGAGATAGATAATTTCCTAACTGAGGATTCTCATACTTGCAGGTGGAAACGTAGCACTATCCAAAACTAACTAATCCAAGAACAGCTACATACCACGAGACTCTATTGACTTACATAGGCTATGGATTTTACAGGTATCATGGAGAGAGGCTTTACATAGCTTCCCAGTCTGGCCAAAACTGAGGCACACTTCATGTGAGTACGTTTGGGGAACCTGGGGGCTGCGCGTAGAAACAGGCGGCTATTTTCCAAAACTGAACCTGCTGCTACATCTATACCAGTAGAGCAAACCGTTCTTTGGCTCTGAAGACGCATGTTAATGGCAAAGTTTGCTTTCATATAGGTAAACCCTTTGCTCACCCCTATGTCCTTGGTGGCATCCCCTGAACAGCAGTCAGGCAATGTTTGGGACATAAGAACACCAGGGAGCATGATGGTAATAAACCAGGATGCACAACTGCAAGGCAGTTTTCAAGGACGAGTATTAGCCCTGTATCACCTATTAATATAGAAAAGCCTGTAATTTTTTTCTTAACCAGTGTAACAGTTTAGAAGAGCATAAGCTTATATGATCTAGTGATTTTTTTCATGCAACCAAAGCAGTCATCCACATAGTCTAATATCCTGCCTTGCTCACTCTAAATATTTAACCATAAGATATAAGAAAAGATAAAGCTATTGTTATAATTTGCATTCCTCTTCCCTCCCTAATCTCATCCAAATCCCTATATATAAGAATATAGAGATGAAATCTGACTGTGTTCACCTGTCGTTTACAGCAATGGCATCTTGGATGTCCAAAAAATCTTTTCGCCCTTGGTGTCTGAGCAACACTTTCTATGATATACCCACAGATTAGGGGTATAGATTAGCTGGCAACATGCATTGTTTAGTCAGCAAACAAGTGACTTGTTGAAATCTTTGCTTGTAAATTTGACCGTATTTAATTAACATTTGATTCCAAAATCAAAACTGCTGAGCAGAACAGTTTATATATATATATGCTCAATACATGTATTTTTAATATATTTATATATATATACATACATACATACATATATTTGCAAGCTCCTTTTTCTTGGCACACCCTGACAGAAGTTCCTCCTTTTCCACCTCCCCCTCCTGATTTTATCTATTTGTAGACTTCTAATTGTTGTGTTTATCAAAAAAGGGAAAGACATACAATAAGAGCAGGGGACGTGTCAAATGGAAAAGGCACTCTAAACACAAATATGGGGAGAAAAAGAGAAAAAGAGTGGGAGAGAGTTTTTAACTGGGACAAAACCAAGTCCCCTATTTATGCTAAATTAGCCCTTGTGTCTGACTTGTGGCCTTGTGACCGTTGTCTTGGTGCTCAGTAAAACTCATTCAGTTCACTGAAATGACAGAAAATACCTGTCGTTCATCTTACTTTTAATCTGTAGCAGGCATCTGTGATTCTTAGGACTGTTTCAGCTCATTTTCCTTAAAGAAGGAGTAAAGCAGAGCTCAGAATACAACAGGCTAACCATAAAACCCAAAGCAATCCTGACTGTGGGGAGCTGTTCCCTGAGTTTCTGCGTCGGGTAGCTGTCATCATGGTCAAACTGTCTCAGCCCGGGTTGAAATGCGAAAATCCTTCACTTTTGGGTTCCTTCTTATTCACCTCAGCATAAAATCGGTAAGTCTCCCACAAGCTGCTTCCCAACTTTTGGATCCCAAACTCATACAAATTCACAAAAACCTTCCTAATGACTATGGTGATTATTGGATTGTGGTTTTTTTTTCTGAGTGGTTGTAGTGAGGATTTCACAATTGGAAAGAAACGGTGTACTCCAGAAAGCCTCAGCTTCCTTCTGCTATGTGCCATTCAGAGACGTTTGCCCCCTTCTTTCAGAGTGGATTACGGTGCACACAGAGATTGTTACAAAGAAGGAATCTCTAAAATAAATCCTACTTTTCTTTTTCCTCCAGGCTGGCACTCTTTCTTCCCTTCTTTTCATTATATATTATATTTTGCTTCCATTATGGGCTGATACAAAGTCATGGCTAGCAGCCGAGCTGCTCAGTAGAGCTGCAGAGCTCAGTAGTTTTGGACAGTTTTCCTGGCTCTCCTAATGATCTGCTGTGTGATTTTGGGCAAGTTACTCCTTGCCTCTGCTTATCCATTTCCCCAGAGTAATAGAGATCATTAATCATCACTTTAAGCTGTTCTGAAGCCTAGAGATAAAAAGTGCTCATTATTAATGCTATTAATTTATAGGATATACATTTTCACTTGAACTGCCTAACATGTAACTTCACTGTTGCATTGAGTCAGAGCTGGAAAAGGATTTTTTTGGGCAGAAGAATAGATTCCTAGAGGTAGAAAATTTTACAGAAATAGCTTCTAGTCTTTTTTTACACGTCTAATCTGTATATCACTTTGAATTAAATTTCTATGTAAAACATTTGTCTGGGGCCAAAGTTTGTACACTGTTTATTTTAATTCCTGGACTATTTTTTTTAATTACATTTTCTTTTTTTTAAATGGGACTTTGACTTTGTTTACAATTACAGATTTCCTTTTAGATTTTCCAGTCATGACTTACTTAAAATAGCAAATGAATCTACAGACTGCAGGGAATGCGTTGCTCTTCTTGCCTCCTTTCTCCTGTTGAAAACCAAAGTGATCCAGAGAGAAGTTACAATCTAATGAGAAGAGAAATCCACAGAGCCATAACACGTGCAAATCCAAACAAACTATCTTTGACTTTCAAGATTAAGATGCAGATAATGAGAGACTACTTCAGCAGCAGTCAGCACGGATCACTGCTGTAGTGCCATCGCCTTCAGACAGTTACACAGAAATCAGGGCTCGGTGGCTTAAATTCAGCGTTTGTTTTAGCGGTCCTTATCTTTAAATTCTACATCTGTAAATTGTTTTGTAAAATTGTTAATTTTCTTTTTCCTTTCTCATTACTTATCCCGCCAGCGCAACGTTACACGTAGATGCGCAGCCTTAATTGGTTTAGTTGCAAGAAGATAATCTTTTTTTCCTCCTTTCTCACTGTTGCCTGTTAGCGTAAAGGCTTTTTAGCTGAAGGTTGATAATTATCATTGAGAAGAAACTAGCACATCAGGAGTTCATTTTCCATCTTAGCACTTGTGGCGCTCCTTTGAACTCCCCTTGCCAAACCCACGTTCCCACTCTGTCACTTTCCTCCCTCCATCATAAAAAGGTCTCGGCAGCCGGCGGCTCCAGCCTTTGCTGGCGGGCAGAGGGCATTGCTTCTCCCGAGCGCTCCTCCAGCATGGACAAACTGCACGAGACGCTGATAAACATGGAAGACGCTTTGGGTTCGGAGCACTCCGGCTGCTTGTCGTCCTGGGACTGGAAAAGCGCCGCCGGGGCTTTCGAGCTGCACCCTGTCTCGTCTCCGCACAGCTTATCCCCGACGCCCTCCTTCGAATCCTACTCCTCGTCCCCTTGCCCGGCGGTGGCGGAGACCCCCTACGGCAGCGGCGGCAGCGGCGGCGGCGGCAGCCTGGTGGGCTACGGCCTGGTGGACTTCCCCCCCGCCTACCTGCCCAGCCCCGGGCAGGCCCGTCTCCCCAAGGGCACCAAGGTGCGGATGTCTGCCCAGCGCAGGAGGAAGGCCAGCGAGAGGGAGAAGCTGCGGATGAGGACCCTGGCCGATGCGCTCCACACGCTGCGCAACTACCTGCCCCCCGTCTACAGCCAGAGGGGACAGCCCCTCACAAAGATACAAACCCTGAAGTACACCATCAAGTACATCAGTGAACTGACGGAGCTTCTCAACGGCGTCAAGAGAGTGTAGACCCCACCCGGAGCACCCACCCCGGCATGCTCAGGGTCTTTACAAAGAAAAAAACCAGCCAGAGTACGGTGGCTCAGGGCTCGAGAGGAGGACGGAGCGAGGGCCACCGTTGTACGCAGGACGCGATGCTGGAAGGTGATGTAGGATTGCCTAAAAACCTGAGCTGCAAGTTGCTGAGACCGAAGTCTTGCTTTTTGCTTTTTTTTTAATGTCTTTTTTTTTTCCAGTAATAAGCTTCTGAGAAATATTAAACCTAGTCTGATACAAAAGTAAAAAAAACCAAACAACTGACCTTCCTAGGATTTACGTATCACTCTTTTGACTGATCTTCTGTTTAATAAGGACAATAGTAAATCCATAGGTTTTAAAGTGAATTTTAAAAAAGTAAATGACAACAACACTATAAGAATACTAAGTGTATTGATTTGTAGGCACTTTAATACTAGGATGAGGAAAAACATGTATAGTTAGTTCAAGTATTGTCTATTTATCCACGTTTCCACTGTACCTAAAAATCAAGAAACTGAGTAATAGTGAGAACACCTTCGCTCATATACAAATAAATATTCAGTGTCATAGTCTGTATCTTGTATTATGTATCTGATTGATAGATAAGTAAAATCTAGCAATGACCACTAAATATTGGAAATGAAATATCAGCAAAGTGACATTTTGTATAGATAAATTGCCACTAAATCCTATCTTCTTTATTAATATATACAGAAACGTACAGTATTTCTGCATTTAGTGTGTAAAAAACCCTTGCTTCAATGCCTGATAAATTATGGAAGACATTTTTACATCAAATTGCTAGAACAAATAAGATTAGGCTGAGTTATCTTCCTTCTCTCTGACATGAAATAAATTGATTCTGGTATCAGAAAGATGGGAAGTTTCATCCTCAAGGTGTACTGAAACCTAGGAGGGCTCTAGTAACCGTAATGTCTCCTTATTAAAAGCTGTCAGATCAGCCGTTTCCTACAGCTAGTAACAGTCCTGTAAAACACACACATGAAATTCTTCAAAAACCAAACAAAGGAGGACATAGTCTTAATCCTTAATTACTCTGACTTTCATCTGACAGGTCTCACACAGGTCTCACCCCACCACCAAAAAATACGGGTTGCTTTGTAAATCTCATTGCAGACTGATTCATAGGACTTGGCTGTGCTGAGGCCAGCAACGCACAGAGAGGAGCAAAACCCAGGGCTGAGTTGTGTGGAGCTAATTAAGTCAAATTAACCTTTTCTCCGCAGGGAGATATAAGGCACAGAGAGAGCAGCAGCCAGGAGGTAACGGGCTTGTCTGACCAGGATGGGTAGATCAGCATGTCTGCGTGGGGCAGATGGTTTAGGTCTGTGGATACATCCTGTAGCAGAGCACGGCAAAGCCAACACTTTATTGCATCCTTCTCTTTTTTTCTTTCCCTCTTTCTGTTTGTTTGGAAGGAAATGTCTTTGTACATTTTTTTCTCCAAGGTTCAGCCTAAGCTGACTCAGCGCTCTTCTCACACGGTACGTGCATATTGGAGCAATCAGTGTGAAGTCCATCAGTGTCTCAAAAAAAGCACCTACATTCAAATTCATGCAGGTAGCACTGTCACTCGAGATGTAACCACATTTAAATACATCCCATACACTTCTGTTTTGTTTTAACCCATGTCACATTTCTCACAGGCTTTAGGGTTTCAGCAAGAATATAAGTAGAATCATTTTTTAAAGCCGTATGAAATTGTCAAACTAGAGAATATTTTATGCATATATGAGGTGGCAGCACTAATGTCAGCAGAGTATTCCTCACTATAAGCTTGTGCAGCTGATCCAGATTTAAGCAGATAAAGAGCTACATAGACTGGATTATGTTTTGCAAGGGAGTGAAATTGCACATTGCCCATGGGATCTTGCACAGAACCATAACTGAGCTCTTGATCCCATGTCCTTTCTCAAAGACTGTCACTGACAGCTGTAAAGGGGTACCGGCTCACTAGTGCTGGCAAACCATCAGCAGATGCACAGGAAGACAGCCCTGTCATTCTGTGACATTAAAGACCATCATCATTCACCAGTATAGCAGTTGGCTACATTGTCTGTTGTCTTGTTCCTTAAATCCTCCATGCCTGAAACTGCAGGTAACGACTACGCTTTTCCGCTCTTTAGCTAGGGAAGCCTATAGGGTCATGGTTAAAGCAGAGGAACAAGGAGTGAGAAGGATCCACTTTTATTGCTAGTCTATCTACGACCTTGGCTGGTCACCCAGCACTGCTGCCTCAGTTTACCCACCTACAAATGAAGACTCTGACAGCTAACAGCTTCAGAAGGCTGCTGCTTGTAAGCAAAGCTAAGCAATGTTGTGAGCAGACGGAGTGTCCCAGTAGGAAGTACCCTGCAGACCTAAGAAGTGGCTCAGGGTCAGCATTTCCCACCCTCCCAGAGAAGGTGGAAGGTAAAGGCCCTGAACATGCCGGGCTATAGCTTGTTAGGTGCCTGTAGAGTTCCTCTGTCTCCCTGCAAGACCAAAGTGGAGCAACAGCTCTTGGTAACCACAAAGGCAAGGCTTCAGGAGGACGTTTTACTGCTGCTGTGCCAGCGAACCAGACCTTGCCTGTGCCTATTCCCTAGACCCAGAATTCCAGTGGCCGCTGCCATGCCCTTAAATACTTAGATGCAGCCATGCCGTGCTGGAGCTCAAAGCTGACATTAGGGAAGGGTCTGCCCTAAATCACTCCCTGTGCTGCAGCAATCAGACCAAAGCCCATGTCCAAGATGGAGTTAGTTTACTAGAATACGTTGTGCTCTTGCACTGCTTAATTTGTTTGATCCCCTTTCAGGGGATCTCTCCTTCCACCTGCATGTGAGCGCAGCGGGGAGAGTGACTGAGGTGTATGAGTAGGAAGCATAGATACATGGGATCTCCTCGGATCTGCCACGTTTGTTTTTCCTCTCACAGAAATAAATGAATCCTTGCTCTGCCAGACAGCGAGCATCTCTATAACCCCCCTCCTCTTGTAATTCTTCCCCTTGGCATAGACATTTCACTGATCCAGACATTTCACTGATCCAGAGGAAATAGTCTGAATTATTATATTCATGATGGTACAAGTCCTGGTGATACTAAATGTCGGATTTTATTTATTTTCCAATAAAATGGAATACAGTAAAGATTCCTTTACCCCCAGGAATTCAGGATATTTAACTGATGTGAAAGAGACCAAGTTAAGTTCCTCACTTAAGGATATGAGATGTAGCCTCCAGGACTGTACATAAGGTCCATGAAGCTATATTGAATTCCAGCACCACCACCACAATAATCCATAGAACAGAGGCAAAAAAAATGGAATCTCGGTGAAAAAGTTGCGCAAGTCACAGAAGCAGAGGACATCATCTTTCACATAGAAGCATCTTCTCTCAACACAGTATGTTCAAAATCTACATGGAAATAAAGCTAAAGTAGCAGCCCAACAATCACTGGAAGTTCATGGCTGAGGAATTAAATTACATTCTGCCTAAGGGACAGAGTTGTTTACCATGCTGAGGAGAAAGAGATACAGGAGAAGGAACTAGGGTTTAGTCCCAGACCATGAAATGAACTCTTCTGCTCCCAAGAGCTCTCCCTTTTCCAGGTTAGCATGTCATTGAAATTCTTTACTAACATGGAGAGCAGAACATGGGTACTAAAGAAGAAGCCACCGCCACAATGTTATTTTCTACTGCATTCACAGTTTTCTCTTACAAGAAATTGCTACATGAAATTACACTTCATGAGTGACAGTAGTCATAAAACTGAAAGGACAGCAGACAAGTGTTCAAATACTAAAGAGAAAAGGGATGAAGAACATTATAAGATCTTCTACAAAAATTAGTTTATTGAAACGGAATTTAGAATCTCAGGAAAAGCCTTGAGATACAGAAACCTGGCAATCTGGTTGGACTACTAGTCTCTCACTCTCAGTTTACTGACATTACACCATCCTGCTGCTCCCAGAGTTCATTGCTGCACACTACAAGTGCTCCTAGACATTAAAATAAAAACACAAAAAACCCCCCCAAAACACTTTGCATTGAACCAGAAAGAAACAGCCCAGACTACTCATATGCTCTCCCTGCCCAAAGACACTGGAGAGCAGTGCAGTGAAACAGGCTGAAAGCAGGAGAAGAGATGAGCAAGGGGCACCAAGTCATAGGCGAGATGCCTGGACCCCACCAGCTGCTTCCCCAGCAGCTCTTCATGTTCAGAGCTGCCCCCTTGCCTCCACTCAGGGTGAATTGCTGAGGGGGAAACCAGGTGTGATGGCAGGGTGCTTAAAGCTTCAGAAGCCGGGGCGGGGGGGGGGGGGGGAAGACTTTTGCCCCACAGCCATCCTAACCCTTTTATTATGGAAGAATAAGGCAGGGCAGAGCAGGCAGTTACACATAGTGGATTTTATACAAGTTAACTCCTTTGGTGCCATCAGCCAGGCAGGTGGTGCTGCTGGAGGGAAGAGTTGCTACTATCAGCAGTATGAGAATAGGCTCTGCGTTTCTTCTCATACCCTCAGAGACTAGAGGCTGTTCTGGTGGAGCTGGAAATATGTGATGCTGCTTTATTTAGCAGAAGGCACACGGATGGAAAGGAGGAAGCCTAGTAGGTGGGGTATTAGCCCAGGATTCAGGAGACTTGTACAGCTTCACTCTCCAGGGCAGGCTTTCCACCCAGATTCAGGAGAGTGACAACTTCTCTGCCCATGCTATAAAAAGGGTGCAGCAGCATGGTGCCTGCCAGCAGCAGTAATACCCAGACAAACACCCTGAAGGTGGCAAGGAGGTCAAAATCCCTCTTGGGGGAAGAGTAAGTACCTCAGAGAGAATATGCCCCAGCGGTTAAAGGATCACACGTGGAAGAAGCTCCCCAGGCCAGCCCTGGCTCTGTGAGTAGCAGAGCTCACCCCCCACTCCCCAAAACAGAGGGGAGCCTGGGGCCACCCGCCCACACACACAGTGCTTTGAAATTCTACCCTGAGGAGCACCATGTAGGTGCCAAGAGGTTTTATGGTTACACATTTGGGCTGCACATAGGTGTGCTTGGGGGGGGAAGAAAATCTCCTGTGAAAGGGCTTCAGCCAGTTCCTTGGGAGAGCTGCTTATCTGGTAGCTGGCACAGCTCCACATCCCCTCTGCCTAGGGATGCCAGGGGCCAGCCCCCCAGCTCTGCATGGCAGTAGCTAAAAAAAAAAAAAAAAAAAAAAAAAAAAATCCACAGTATACACACACCTTAGCTTCTAAGGAGCCAGGATTTGACTTACTTTTACTCCCCAACTTCTTTGCCATACAACCACAAATGCTATTATTGCATTTAACAGATGTGAAACTCTATTGTGAAGGGAAGTCGCAGCTCCCAATAAACAGCTTGTTTTTAATGAGCTATAGAAGTTGGATCCATCTGAATCCTCTCCCTGATCAAGCCCCTGACTTTTTGCTTCTTTATGCAGCAACATGAGCCTAAGGCTTGCTCTCTTATCACTACACCAAGTACAGTAGGGAGACCGATTCAGCTTACTTATACTTTAAAGCATTTCTTTAAAAGCACATGCCTGGGATTTGGTAATCTAGCCAACAATGCGCTTCGGTGTTTCTGGACTTGCATGTACAAATGAAAGCAGAAATTGTATGATAGTTAGTAGCTGAAGACTCAAACTTGTGGCAGAAGCCAAAAGTTGAACCAAAGCTTCCCGAGTGATTGCAGCTATTGCTGCTTTAAATCACCAAAGCAGTACAGAGCTTTAAAATACCAGCCATGTCATTGAATATAGAAACTAGAGCCCTGCGTATCTATCAGTGACCAGATATAATGAGGCTACTTGTAGCACTGACTTACTGCCATGATTTTGAAATGGAAATAACTGTCTGGAGTACACTTCTGTTACTGTTCCTATTTTCTTATAAAAACAAATAACAGACTTTTCTCTTTGCTTAGACTTTTATCATTCACCTGTTGAAATTGCAGAAGACATTAAGCATAAACAAAGAAGATTGATCTGCTTTCAACTTGTGTTAACAGGGACATAAAAATAACATCCCAAATACCAGGGGAAAAGCATGTGGTCATAAAATATCCACTTAAAAGGCAAAGAGGTGTTGATACAGCACTTGAAGAGGTTTTTTTGTTGTTGTTTTATATATATATATAACCAGGAAGGCAGTTCCTGAATTTTAGTATAAACAGACACCTCTGAGGTAGAGAGAGTATTACTGTCATGTCTTCAAAAGATTTTACACAAAATCCTTTTGAATATCAGTATCTCGCACGGTTGGAAAAGCTAACAAGAAGCCATATATAAATCCTAGTCCATCCATGGAGGGGAATGTCCTTGAGTTTTCCCACATATCAAAAATGTAAAGGACCATCTTATCTATCAACACTTCTCATTATGCAAAATGGCACTAAGCAGAAATTTTAGGAAAGCTGAAGAGTAGAGCCACAGCTTACCTGGGCATCATCTCGCCTTTCAACAACTCTTAACTCCACATCAACAGATAAAGAATCTCAAGATATTGACTAACCTTACAAAAATAAATGAAGGTACCTTGGACAAGATTGTAAATACCAGATGTCTATTCCCAAGTGATGTTGTTCTCGAGTCCTGAAGAACAGAATCAGAAACCCAGGAAGCCCCAAGTGGGATCGAGTTAACAGTTCTGAAAGGGGCTGCCCAGCCTCACACTTGATGCTCACAGCAGTCCCTAGCTGCTACATTTTTTCTCCACACAGCTGTAAGAAGGGAGACGGTGGCTCAGCCTACGCTGTGCTGGTAGAGCACTGTCATGGCTGATGAAGACTGCCGCTCATCAGTCTAGAAAAAACCTTGCATAGCGGTCTCGTTTCTTGGGAGACAGCGTGATGGAAGACGCAGGGAAGTCACTGTACCACTTCAAGTGCCCATACTCGTGTTGGGTTAGGTGCAAAACCCTGGCAGCATATTATATGTGTCTCCTTTGATTTCTTAATAGACTGTGCCCACAGACTGACAAACAGCTAGTACTTAACCCACTGGGTTAACGCAGGGGAAAGCGCTAAGCACAAAGTCACTGACTTGTCAAGTCTGCTCTCAGGCTTACATTTTCTGCATTTTTTTTTTTATTTTATTTTTTATTCCTATGCTGATGTATTTACATTTCATTCCTCAGTATCACAGCTCCATGGCTTTAGTCTTCACCTACCACAGGGGTAAGAAAATAAGACTCCTTTAGATGGTAGCCTTCTCTATTGGAAGACAGTCTGGATGCACAGCTAGGGACTTGACATGTTCCTCATCATGAAGCCCACACAGATTTTTCCAGAAATGGCACTAGAAGACACCTACTACAGGTATGCTTAGCAGGCAGTGGGAAGACAGACAAGAGTTACAAACATGAGCTTGTAATTATAGCTCAAATGGTTTAGTGGTATCTCTGTACAGGTAGTGTAGCAACAGAACTACAATCTTTTAGACACCATGCTTTTTCATAAAGTGCAAATAGGTTCAAAAAATCATTTCTTGCCCAAGCTGGCCTTCACAGAAATTCCTGCTAGTATAATCCTATTTAATATAAAGTTAAAAAGCAGACATCCATTATTACTTCTTTAGCCCTAAGGGATAATAATTCATGCTAAGAAATAACCTTCCTTAGAACAGGAAAATACAATATTGAATCTGAACTATTTTCACATCGCTGTTCAAATGCCAAGAAAAAAAACCCAAGAAATTTTCCTCCCATAAAAAAAAAAAAGCAAAAAGGCAGGATAATCTGACAGGAGCTTATAAGCATCATGTTCTCTAGTAAGGAAGAATCCTTAACACTTTGTGGATAGAGTCTATGTATTATCATTACTACTAGTGTAAGTCTTCACTAAAAGCTTTTTTTTCATTTAGGCTGACAGCTTACTCAGCTAAGCAGTCACCGATGCCACCTGTGAGCGATTTCCCCCCACCTATGGAAGGCAACTTGACATTGCAGAGCCACAACACTCCTGTGAGATGCACAGTTTACAGCTTTTTCATCAATAGACACTACAGAATCAAGGATGTTCGTTCCCATCTTGCTTCGAAAAAACACTCTTACTGACATTAAGCTGCTTTGTTCATACTGAAGCTTTAAAAAAAAAAAAAAGCTCAAAGTAATTTACAACTGACTTCACACCTGTTGCCACCTTCCTCCCCCTACCCTAAACCAGATGCTTCCAACTGCGAAGTGACTAGACACAAGTTTTGGACATGTTAGCTGAGCAGACTAGGTCAGATGCAAGTCACACAAAAGACTAAGAGTTCGACACTGTAGAGGAACACAAGAGAGCAACACACTAATTTAAAGATAAAGATACATCCATACTGGTTAGCTGACCCTTTTCTCAGTAGACACCGTCAATATATTTTCCCAGTAGATACTTTTGAGATGTCTTTACTTGTAAGTCTGGGTAGGCTGTGCTTGCTTAAGCCACCTAACAGCAGCTTCATAAAACTACGTAGTTCTTCCTTAGTCTCTGTCAAAAGACAGTGTATTCACCTACAGGGAGAAGAGAGGCATACAGAAGTCTTATGTTACAACAACTGTATGCTTGGTATTTTGGTAGAGTAATTCAAGATTGACACCAACCTCTGCTGATTGTTTTCCTTCCTAACAAGCACTGCTCCAGATGATGCTTGCCCACGCGGATGTGGTTCTGCGCTGCGGTCTAGCGAGACATTTCAGCTTTTAATTTTCTGTACAGCACACACTAGGACTAGGAGTCTGTCATCTGACAGAGATCGTGAGAGCATGTGCCATATTGCCAAGCAAAGATTCACGACTGGCTTGAGAACTGCCTGTTTTCTTACCAAGTCTGTGTTTCCCAGGATTGCATCTCGTTGGACAAAGAGAGCCTGAAGGCTGTTGCTTAGTGCTGCAGATCACCACGCTGCAGTGGAAATATAGCTACAAGACAAGAACGTTTATATTATGTGTAGGGGAGTCTTATTTGGCAAATATCCAACACGTGTAATGACCTCAGAGGAGATGAACTGAAAACTGCTAAGTGACTAGTCTTTGTTTACTACTCTTACAGTGCTATGCCTTCAAGGAGGTGGCTAATAGCCCCAGGCAGCACCTGGGCAGCTGAGACCTTACGCAGCATTTGCTGCATGCACAGCTCCAGGCTCATATATTGGGGCTGCTGACAGCCCATGACAGACCAGAGAGACATCTCACCTGCTCTTGTAACAGAGCTGTGCCTTGTACAAAGGTGAACATCCTCACTTCAAATCTCTTCAGATGCTGAGGAAATTTTACTCTGAGGCTATAATTAACTTTGTGGAAGACAGTTCTGTAGGAGTCTTCGCTGTTTTCACACCTTTTGGGGAAAGTAAAAGAAAATGTTTTTAGTCTAAACCTTCATCACTTCAACCAGATTTTTAAACAAAGCCAAGGAGGTAAAATACAGGGGGGCTTCCCTCTCTGTTCTCCTGGGGCCATAGGGATATGGGTAGAGCCTCCCCCATTCACAATCCTTGCCTTTGGCTACAGACAGAGTGGCTTCTTGTTCTTTCTCTCCAGCTGGAAGCTGTTAGCTAGAAGTACTTCTGGCCACCCCACGACCTGCTGCCACCAGAAGGCATAGCCACTGTGCTGACACCAACGTGCACTCCACAGCCTAGCAGAAACTGCCCATCAGGACAAAACAATGCATCCAAGCTGACTTCTGTCCTCCTCCCCTTTCCTCGCACCTAAGGTAAGGGGCCTTGTGCTGAACAGTTACCAAGTACAGGAGAGAAGCCCTCCTTACCCGTTTATAAGGATGGGCCACTGTGGAACACTATCCTGGCTTTGCGAGTTCGTAGCCCAACAGTCATCCAGGTTTAGTTCCAGTCTTGCATCTTTAGGCTGGAGCAGTTCAATTTCAAAGTACAGTGCCTCCCTCAGATATTTTACCACAGGATATTCCAGTTCCTGGTAGGAGTCTGAATAGGATTTCTCTAGAAGACAGTATTGATGTTCGAGTTTCCTTTTTACAGAGTAAGTATTCCCAGACTTTCTACTTCACTCTTCTTTCCACCACCATTTACTCTGCCACAGTAATGCTAAAATCTGGGAGAGTGTATGAATGCCAACAAACAGGGATACGATGCAGAAAAGTAAGAACTGGTGATGAAAGCAAATATCTGAACTGCATTCCTCAGCTCTGAGGATCCACAAACAAGACATTCCTCCGTCTGCAAAACCCCACTGGAGGAAGATGCTCATTCAAAACTGTCTCTTATAAAGGTATGGGGTGGGGGGAGGGGAAGGGAAAAAAAAAAAAATTCATTAGGACCACTCCAGTCAGGGTGAGGGTTTAGTTCAGGCTTCAGTTAGCCCTCTCTGCTAGTGTAGTTACCACCTTACAGCAGTATTGCACGTAGCTTTCTTCTCTGACACAGGTTACGATTATTTCGGTCAGTGCTAACTCTACTTAGCAATGCTTATGGAGTTGATAAGAGAGAGAAGCTGACATCACATCCACTCCACAAAACTTTCAGCATGTCCAGACCAAGCAGGAAAACCACACGTGTGTCAGTGATGCTAAGTCTGATCCATTACAGATACTGCACCATTTATATTGCATCCTGGAATGGAAAACCTCTGCTACAGGCCTTAAAGAGGTTTCCACTTCATCCTTGGAGATATTCAAAAGTCATCTGGACATGGTCCTGGGCAACCTCTTCTAGGTGGCCCTGCTTCAGCAGAGTGGATGGACAAGATGACCTTCAGAGGTCCCTTCCAACCTCAACTGTTTAGTGACTCTATGGAGTCTAATCGTAAATGTTACCTTTGAAAAGTTTCAGTGAAAGAGCAAGAGAGCCAAACCCTGGCTTAATACTGGGTGGTGGGTTCTTCTTAGATTCATATTGGACATCAACTGTCTGCTTGATTGCATACCAGCATACAAATTTCAGTCTGAGGGAAGAGGTTTAACGTTAGATTTTTAGAAACCATAGTATCTTGGACAGCCTTCTTCT
The DNA here is from genome assembly GCA_034782735.1 of Sagittarius serpentarius. Taxonomy (NCBI): domain Eukaryota; kingdom Metazoa; phylum Chordata; class Aves; order Accipitriformes; family Sagittariidae; genus Sagittarius; species Sagittarius serpentarius. Next base: position 17,962,272 of record JAVKLA010000017.1, read on the forward strand.
AGGGAGTGACACTTACTGGTATACTGGTGTATCATTGCCATGTCTGAAATAGAGTACGTCGTTTTCATATGCCATAGTTGTGCTATTGAACTGAAAGATATACATCATTACAAGCAGGACAGTAACATGAGAGTTTACTTTCATTTTGACACAACATCCACATCCCTTCATTTGACCGGCAGATTGCACTGAGCAGACTACACTTTGAAATGGCCAGAAATTACTGGCCAACAGCCCTGTGCCTGCTGAACTACAGCTGACAGCTATGCCATAGTTAAGAAGAAACAGTTTATTAGCTAACAATACCTTGAATATGACATAACACCCCAGAAAGGGAGTGCAGTAAGCCTGAGAAAAAGAGATCAGCTGTTTCTGGTGACAGAATCAATGTATAGAATGAGATGCAACACTTGCAGAAGCAAGCTGCATTTATGGGGACCTGAATTTGAGCGTGATCTGATCCTTTGTTATTTTGTCTGTTTTCTATTTCATGATCTGATCCTTTGTTATTTTGTCTGTTTTCTATTTCATGATCTGATCCTTTGTTATTTTGTCTATTTTCTATTTATGTAGTACATAGCTAGCAGGAACAGGACCCACTCTAGTCCTGGGCCAGGTTGTCATTAGCAGTGCCTAATCAGCTTTTGCAAGGCATATAAGGATGTCTCAACAAGATAAACTCATATTCAAGTCCATTACTAATTCAGGTGTCAAACTGAAGGCTAGTTTCAGAAAGCACTTCTGACCTTGAAAACAGTTTTTACCAAATAAAAATTTCTGCCCAACTGAATTTAGTATCTTTAGAAAAAAAGTGTAGATTTACTACTTCACAAGAAGTCAGCTGTGACCTTTTTGCAGCTTCTGCTCAGCTCTGAACCTCTGCCAGTTCTAGTAATAACCCTACCCCAGAGCAGTGTAAACTTCACGTGACTAAGCCCTTACCTTTCTACTTGTTCCACAAGTGTTCACATTAAACTTGAAGGTTGCAGTTTTCTCTGTCACTAGACTGGGTTTGCACTGTCTGTCCCTCAAGACAAGCAGGCTGGTGTCCAGGTCTGCAGCTCCTACCAGTTTTACTGCAGTAATAACCACAGTGCCATTGGGCAGGCACTCTGAAAGAGAAAAATACGTTTTCATACAAATCAGAACTCAAACTCCTTTATTTTGTAGCCTAGCACAACAAAGAGGTTCTGCATGGATTTGCTAGCAAGTTTTTCAGCAGCTCACAAGGTTTAAGGTTTGAGCAAGACTCTCTTCAGTACTAACACCTGATTTTCTCCAGGCTAACTGCCAGTAGAGTGTGCACTACGTGGACAAAGCTAGTGATTTCACTTACCCTTCTCCTCCTAGGAACTGTCACCCTCTCTCAAAAGGATTTTTCTGGCCAAGATATTCAGTACATTCAATACTGATGAGTAGCTTTAGAACAACTAATTTATATGCTGATCCCTTCCCCCCACCAAAAAAAAAAAAAAAAAAAAGAAAAAAGTCCTATTCAACCCCCAAACCAACCACAAAAAAAACTTTAAAAAAGCTTCATGAATTTGGAGATGTGAGGGGAAGTAGTTTCCCACCTCCTTCCCCCACTCCTGTATTAGACAGGATAGTCGCTCCAATCTGTAACTTGGCTTGCCTTGTAGCATGTTACCTCATAGGAAATCTGACAGGGAAATAGAGTATCACACAACTGTAAACTCTAGAACCATTTCAGACTGCACAGGCTTGTGCGATTTAGTTATGCAACTCCACGAGCATTAACAGCTAATCCCTAACATGTTATTACGTATTAGCTCTGAAGGTAAAAATCTGCAGGAAACTGAGAAGTTCCTCCTGTTAGCCAAGGTGATGCCATCCTTCAAGGTTAAGTGAAGAGAAGCTTTTATTCCAGAGATATGAAAATCCTAGAGAGGACAATCACAAGTTAAACAAGAGAATAAAGACACACTGTTCAACTACAGCATTCAAAAACCAAGAGGATGGGTTATCACTGAGGTAATGGAGCTTAATCAAAGTCAAATCCACAGGAAAGTTTTTTCATCTAGAAGCTCACACAATGAGCTTTTTCAGTTGTTTTGCAACAGAGCGCAATACAAACTCTGTTGCATATACCATTGCCATTAAAGATGGCTCAGCCTTAAAGTGCTTACAAAATGTTTTGATTTTTTCTCTTGCCTACTTCTGCCAAAATTAACCAAGGGAAATTAAAGCGTTCTTCCAAAGGCAGAAAATAGTCCTTCATTAATCCTTTGAAGCCTATCTCAACAGGAAGTTTTATTTCACCTTCAAGGACACAGTGTATCATGTTCATATCTCACAGCTAGAGCATGCCTTTTAATTGCTACATGCTGGCATCCTTACCTCATAGTTCACATGGGAAGAAAGGAAAGGGACAGTGATTGCTAAGTGAGTGCCATTGTCCCTCAGGCTGTAGTTGTACTTCTGCACAGCTTCTGGGGTCAGGTGCCAGTCTGAGATGAAGGGTAGCCAGTTTTGGTCCACATTCCCATGAGTGATAACGAGATGAAAGTTCCTCCCATCACAAAATCCTCTCGCACTGGGCAGTACTGTAATAGAGTCAAGAGTCAACCAGTGTGCTAGCTGCCATCAGAGTTTAAATAGGGCTGTTTAGGACTGACAGTATCCCTGGCTAAAATTAGCCCAGTTAACAGCTGAGTTCACAGCCAGGCTAGCCACAGCCAGGATGGTACAGTTTTGCCCAAGTTCCACCAGTTTACCTGCATCTTTAACAGCTGACACTGTCATGACTGGGACAGCAAACGTCTCGCTTGTTGGATGGGTTATGAATGCAAGTGTGACATTCAGGGTGTATGCTCTTATGTCAGCTCTCATGTACTAGGAAAATCATATTTAGAAATGAATATTACCAAGTGATATCATCATTTCTCTGCCATGGTATACTGCAGTGTCTGATTACACACCTCTTTCTTAATGCTTGGTGCATCAAGTGGGACTTGTATTACATAGGCTTTGCTGCCATTAGCATATCTGATCTCATATGTTAGATATCCATGCTGAACAGCTTCAGGTACCGCAACAGTTGCGCCCTCAATGGTTAAGTTCACAAGCTCCACGTCTGGGAGGAATGTTCCCACTGTCACATTCATTAGTCTTGCACTCATATTTGGGTCTGAAAAGCAACACAGTAACACTGAGCTCTTAACAGTTCCAAAACCTTCAGTAAATTCAACATGAGGCTACTTACTGTTGATTATAGCAAGTTCTACGTGTTCAAATGGTGTTTCTATTTCCTTGATGATAGTGTGTTTGGTCAGTCCCCATTTGTTATCTTCCCACTGATGTTCCAAGAACAGGTTGATGGTGTATTTTGTCCCATGCTGTCCACTGCTCACAGAAGTCTAGAATTTAAAATCAACACCTTTTAGTACAACATGATTTTACATTGGAGTTGTATTGTAGCACCTCGAAGGCAGCTAGAGCTACAGCTCCAAACAATTGTCCTTCTCAGCTCAGGAATCATGGACTGTTAGTGGCACTTGCTGTATCCCTATGAGTTTAGATTATCTCGGAATACTTCCTTTGGAAAAATTGTCCCCCACTCCCAGTTTCAAAGCAGCAGGGGACTCTCTCACCAGTGAAGGGGCTCCTCCTGCAACTTCCTTTGAAGTTCAGTTGTTACAACATTTGCCGGGGATTCAGTTCACTCCAGGCAACTACATTTAGATGTATAGTCTCAGCCCACCCCAATGTCATATGGTCTGGTGGACAAAAGGGTTGTTCCCGTTCTCTTAAATGATCTGTATAAAACGGAACAGAACCCATGCACGCTTTACAGTCCAGTTAGGACTGTCTCCAAGGGGTATGACATCAGGACTAAAAGGCAAACGCTCTCTGTTAACCTGAAGAAGGAGACAAATCAATAGTTCTGTGTAGGATTCTGTCCATCCATGCTTGTAAGAAAAGAAATTCTTTGCAAAGTGGTGCTTACAAGAGCTACCTTTGGTCAGGGCTTTTGGAATTTTTAATATACCTTTCTCCCCCCCCCCCCCCCCTTCATTTGAAAGGAACAGGACAAAGAATTATTCCTCCCCAGAAAAAAAAACCAAATCAAACTAGAAAGTCTGTCACCTGGCACCAGGCATAAGTCACTAACCTTGTAATAGCCACCTTCTGCACCTATTGGTATCTTCACTGTAATTGCATTTAAGTCATTCAATAACACATACTTCCTAGAAGCCATTTCCTTGGCAGACAGTTTGTGTAGATCCACGCCAGCTTCGACAAGCACATCCTTAAAGCTAGTCGCTCCAGCAGAGAGTGGCTGAATATATTTTGGAACAGTCCAGATGATTGTTTTGTTAGTGTAGTCCACACCATCTTAGGGACAAGATATGGAAGCTGTCAGCTCATTACTCTAGTTACAAGTCAGTCCCTGTACATTCAAGCATCAGAGTAAGGTACCGCATTTCTCACCTACAGGACATGCCACAGCAGTATCTGCCATCAGGATCATCCATCGCTGTTTGTAAAAAGTACTTGATCTCACTGCAGAAAAGGTAATTCCCTGATCCTGTAGAAAGAGATCTGGTTAGACCTATGCAGTCTGGCAGCTTGCTGGGCCAGAACGAGCATACCAACCTCAACCAGCTGAATTTGCTCAGCAGTGTATGGTATTCGCAGCAGAACCCTGGTGTCAGTGATGTTGAGTCCATAGCCTGCACTCCAAGCATCGCTCACAAGTAGAGCCTTTTTTTCTTCTGGCTGATGAAACACTATTTGCCATATTGAGGCTTCTTCTGCTTTTGCCTACTCAGAGAAATTCATCAACACTTTAAACATGCTGTTCAGAGTAACGGATTTATTGTATTGAACAATTTATTGTACTGTACTGTCCAGCAGTTTTGTTGCCTTGTTCTAAATACTGCTATAGTGGGATACCCTTCCAGCTTTCCCCCCTCAAACATACAGAAATCTTTCCATATTAAGAGCGCCAGAGATTAACTGCATTGCTGCACTGCAAATACAGGATCCAAGAAGAAAAATGCCTGTCCACCGTTCACTCCTGGGCCATGGGGTCTTAGAGACAGTTTTTGTTGTACAGTCTCTTGCCTGGGAAGACTTGATTTCTAGGCTCTGAGAAATCAGTTTCCATTTCTTCCTTGGAGACATGGCCTACAGCTGTCTATTTCTAACATAAAATCTCTGTACTAAAACCACTTGGTACAGAAGTTCTGCTCTCAAGTACTTTTTGAAAGGACATTTTGGACTGTGTAGACATAGAATAGAATGATGGTTGTGCCAGAAGTAGCACTAGCTTTTACTAGGAAGAACACCTGTAGTTTTACCTCTGGAAAGGCAAGACTCCAGTCCTCAGGTTCATCTTGAATGAAATCTTTTACAGTCTGGGGAACCTCCCTCCTGACAGAAACCTGAAGGAAAAAAGCCTCTGTAAGGAGTTTGCTGATGGCACTTGTTTCCATGTCTTCAACACCCTACAAGTCTTTTTCAAGGGAGGCTAGCATTTCCTAGAGGGAGGTTTCCTTCTGCTAAGTAAAAAAGCTATGGTGTAAGATGCCATCATGCATGGTGCATTATCTATAGTCCACTTGATTTCAGCTTCTTTTTATTTTCTGCCTATCTTCCCATTTCTACTTAAAGTTAAGGCTAGTAATTTGCTTTTGATTCCCATGCCCTCTTCCAAGAGGAGTCCTTTTTGCCCTCTCTCCATTTCTCCCTAGCAAATTCAGTAGGGAAAATTCCTTCAGAAAGCATACTTTTCTGTTATCTCAAATAAGATTTGTTGAGGCAACATTCAGTGAGTTCAATCTGTTAGCTTAACCTTTTGAATACCATTTCACAACTTTATTGGCTATTAATGTTGAAAAATAGGCTATATAAGCATATTATAAATGCATCACTAAACTCAAGGTGCATGCTGTGCATTCGCTAGTGAGCTGTTCATGGCAGAGCATTCAAATTCTCTTTCCAATACACATTCCTACCATCTAATCAGCTTCAAAGAGAGCATCATCTGGTACTTACCTGCTTACCATAAAGTACCTTCCCATAAGTACTTCCAGTACTCACCTCCATGTAGTTAGTTTCACATACTAACTCTCTTGGACTCCATGGACCATAATAGCAACTTGCACTTTTCAGATGAGTTGTAGCATTTTTCATATCAGGAGTATGAGATGCTTTGATTTGTATAGTTACTACGAACACATCTTTCTGCACGGACACAGGGAACACTTGCTTGTTAGACTGATTTTCCCTAGCTAGGAACCACCCACCCTTGTGACCTAAAAGCAATTACAAAACCCACCCACCAGCCTCTGCACAGAAGAGCAACTCCATAGGCTATATATACATATATGTGTAGAGCAACATAGCAATATAAATACTTCAGGGAGCCGCTTCAACCTTTTGCATAGCCCCAGCACTGGACAAATGCTCCCTAAAATATAGCTGATCCTGTGTTTTATGACATAGTAGCAGTGAGCAAGCAACACAAGCAGCCAAAGCTTTTGATCTTTTACCCTAACATGTCTCACACACTAAATATTAGAGCAGAATGCAACACAGCTGCCAGAGAGAATTCCCTGTTCTTATCCAAGAGAAAAGAGTTGCCCTTCAAGGGCATATGCGGTATGCTTCTTCATGTGTTCATCTATAGGCTATTCAAGTGTCAATACCATGGAATATTCTCAGACCTCTGGATACATTTGAGGAGAATTAAATAATTTTCTGCTGATAGATGTTCAAGACATTACAGAACCTCAATGAATACTTATCAATAATTTGGTAATCTTTCACATAAAGGTTGTATACAACAGCACTGTAGTCAAAATGCCTGTAATAGACTTACCTCTAAGTGAGAATGGCAGCTTAGTGCAGAAGCACGAAACTCAATGTTACTCCAACTGCTGTAAGTTACTGTATAGCCACACTGTGATGCCATGGTCTCATCTAGCTCCCAGGCTATGCCAAATTGGTCTATGGGCAATTAGTGAAGAGCAGTATCAATGAGTATAACTCCTGCTCTGCAAACTCCCCGAGCAACCTGCCCTTGCCCCAGGGTTCAGCTGACCCTGTTCCCATAGGGCTCAGCTGCATACCCTGGGCTCAGACAGAAGCGAATCGCAAAGTGGTGAAAGAGCGCTGTAACAAAGTCTACAGAAAGTAAGAAAGGTAAAATTACAGACAGACTGGGACAGGGGACACTAGTAGCTCGAGGACTGAAGATGGGAAAAAAAAAAAAAAAATCACCAACACAGAAAGAAATTAAATCCTAAAGGGGCAAAAACCCCAGTAAGCACAGAACAGTCAGTTGGGTCATCAGTGTCAAAGTTGTCAGGATGGACAGATGATGACAACAGCGCAGCAACATCAGGAGTCTGATCCACAGCTGGCACAGGCCCATGTTTCTCTGATATGCCTGCCTGGCCAAAAGAGTCTCTTCAGGGTTCTTACCAGGTTGATGAGCACACTAAAGCTTACCTTGGATTTTTTTTTAGGCTAAAAAACTCTTTGAGGTTTTAGATTTTTTGGTTTTGTTGTTCCCCCCCCCCAAAAAAAAAAAAAAATTGCTTTATACTTTCAAGCTGTACATATCCCAGTTGAACAGTGTCTTTCTTTGTGTACGGATAAAGATGCCTGAACAAAGAACATATATTAAGTAGGTTTTTACACAAGTTTGACATTCTAGAAAGATGGATGTTATGTTATAGATGTCATGGACTATGTCTAGTTAGACAGCTAACTAGCATGGAGAGCTAGTTCAAGGCTGAGTTTACATTTTATGCATATAATCTTACATCTGATGATGTTTATAGCCCCAAATTTATCTCACTCTGCCCTTCCAGGACACTCTGTGGTGCTTTTCACTCAAATGTACCACTTATTGATGACTAAACCCATAGTCAGAGGGCCCAGATAATTTTTCTTACACTTCATTAAGAATTTTTACTCCTTCACCAAGTCACTTAGCTGTAAGCAAAGAAGGTGTAAAGCTACTAGTGCAAAATCAGTAATGTAGTGCTAGCTCAACTTAGTGAATTTTCAGAATAGTATGTGCTGTTACTGGGGAACATTTTTACCAGGAGGGAAATCCACCAGCATTAACATGCCTAGAAAATACCATGTGCATTTCAATTTGAGTCCAACGATAGCCATGATTAAACTTGATATTGCTAAGTTATGACACAACAAACCTAACAAGATAGGTTATACAGAAATAAAGGCAGCATTTGGGTTTACTTACAGTGAGGTCCAACCTACTAAGTTCTATGATCTCAGAATAATCCAGGGAATTCTAGTATAGGAGGACCTCAGAGAAGTTTAAACATTTCATCATGTGTAATTCCATCTCCCATTTCTTCTATATCAACTTACCAACAACAGAAAAAGATAAGTATTTGTCCTCAAAGTATTCTGCACTCAGTGTTATATGCAAAAGGTTCCCCACGCACTCCGAACTCATGGCTCCTGTGTTGTGCATATTAAAAGGCTAGTAAGTACCAGATTAAAGGTAACATACAAAGAGAAACTTGTTACTTCACAGGTTGATGTACAAAGTCAGTGTTGTGACAGTCATATTCCAGCATCTAGAGGTTTTGTTGATTTGTTTTGTTTTGTGTTTTTTTGTTTTGGTTTTTTTTTGTTTGTTTTTTTTTTTTTTTTTTTTTAACCAGCAATACTTAAAGACGAAAAGCCAGTACTGGAATTAGTATTCCAGTAGTAACTGTGTCTAATAAGCTGGCAATGCTACCTGCAACAGCCAGTCATGGAAAGAGGATTTTGGAACAGGGTCAAAAAAGTACTAAATTGGCTGCCCTAATCTGAGCACCTTAAATGGAATAAAGCAGAACAAGAAAGTGTCCCCCCCCCCCCCCAAAAAAGAAAAAACCAGCCCCTAAACCAAAAACCCCAAGCAACAAAACCCCACAAATAAACCACAAAAAACAAAAAAAACCATGCACACCTATTCACAAGCAGCCACAAGCCAAGTCTGGGTGGGGAGCAGCCACATCAGCCACCCAGCAGCCCACTGTCCACCTGCCCAGGTACCAGTACCAGAAGCCAGTTGGCACATGCTGGGAAAGGACCACCCAGGGACAAAGAAGATGGCTTGAGAAGCTCAAGTCCCAAGCTATCACCACAGTATAAACCAGGCTACGGCTGCCAGACCTCTGAAAGGCAGGAAGCGGGTATAAACTGCTCTAAATGCAGGACTAGAGACCAGAGACGACTTCTCATTTGACATATTTCTAAACTGGGTTTTGTTGTTTCAAACAGAAATTTCTATGGCATAGTGAGCTAATGCCAACTAGACTTTTGATAGCAATTGTGCATTTCAAGGCTAAGGGGGTCCTTTTTCCTAGAGTTCAGCACTGTACCCTTAAGTAAACCAGAGATGCAGCTCCCATGTCAGAGACGGTCGTACTAGGGAACATCAGACAGGTGCTGGCGAGCATGACCTTATTCTGCCCATATTTCAAGCTACCAACCTGATTCAGTGTGAAGCTAGATAATTGCTCCAAGCTGGATAAAATCTCCTCCAGTATCTTTTTTACTTTGATCTTCGGTAAACTTACATAGCACCTGCAGTGAGCAGGGCAGACAGTCCTAGAATCAGCTCTCTCTACCTGCTGTTCCAGGACCAGTTCTGTTTTGTAAGGAAGCAGTTAAAGCAAACAGCAGTTTTGGCTAAGAAAACTGTGTCTTCTCAGGCAAAGTGCTGATATCTTTACAGTATTTAAAAGACCTTATATGTTGTATGGTCAATAACAATAACTAGGCTCAAGAAAACAAGAACAACAACAAAGTTCCTATTAATGCATCAGTGCTTGTTACCAGAGTGAGAAAAGTTAGAAACATTTGCTTAATATGATGGTACATAAACCTAGAGAGTGGTCATAAGCAGTTACACCATGAGTACACACTTGTACGTTTGGAGTTTCTCAGAAAAACTTGCAAGTATGGCTGCTACAA
>JAVKLA010000017.1:17975396-17990376 GCA_034782735.1 Sagittarius serpentarius
CGGGCGGGCGCGCGGGGTCCCGGCGCCGCCTGCAGCCCGAGCCGGGCTCCACCGCCTCCTTTTGGCCAGGCGTACCCGCCGGCGCCGCCTGCCTCCGCCAAGCTTGCGGCACCGCTCCCGCGTCTTCGGGAGAAGCGGACGGGGAACTGAAGGCCGGAGGGAAAAGTTTGCCGCGCTCCAAGACGCTGGAGTTCGCCCCAGAAACAAGTGTTAGCCCCAGCCGGTTCGCGCTGCTGTTGTTTCCTTCTGAAATTCCCGATGTGACGTGTTTTTAACTTTACAGGGAGTTTTCCTGAGAAGCGCTGTCCGCCAGGGGTACTACATAAATAATGGATTACAATAATAAATAAAACCGTGACCGGGCAGCCCAGGCTTAAATATTGGATAGCACATCCCTGTTTATTATTGTTGGGGCGGAGACCATTTGAATTATGCCTTTACTTCACCGTGCAGTGTGGTTTTGCAATATTACAAAAAGGTTATTACACTTTTCCAGAACTCAATTATAGGTGCCACCCGGGAATTGCCTGAGATTTCCTCCAGCTTGCTTCGACTCCACTCGACATTTAAAGCAGATCTGCACCGTAGACAAGCCCGTCACAACAACTATGTGGTGTCAAGGCTGCTCACGCTTTTCAACCCCAAACAGATTCTACCTGTGTTTCCGTTAATCCTTTAACTTGCCAATAATCACGTGCAGGCTGAGGTCATGAGGCAAAGTGGTGCCTTCTTCGCTTCTTGCAGTTTAAACAGGATCGCGATAATTAGCAACGGGAGGAGAATTGCAGCAGTCCTGCTACAACTCAGCCTTATCGCAGCGATACTGAAAGCATTACCCATCTAGTTTACTCACACAGTCACTGTTTGTTTGTTTCCTTTTTTTTCCTTTCTTTTTTTAACCGTTCAACTGTAGTTTAATTCCTAGACACTTATGTTTCTGGGTTGTTATGGAGTTTTTTAATTTTTTATCTTAGTATGTAGCACGTCTTGTCTTGGACCATAGTTATGATTCTGGGTAACGCAGTAAGACAACTGAATCTGAGATTATTTATCTTCAGTCAAACTTAAATTACCAGCGGACTTGACTAAAAAGCAAGAAGCCTTGTCTGTCACAATTTTAATTTCTAAAGAATATTGAAATCTAAAGGCTTTACTCAAACTCTGTTGCCAAAGTATCCAAGATGACAGACAAAATTTTCCTTCTGGCCTTTCCATCAGTATCAGGGCAAGAAGAGGAAGAAATTACAAAGTATTATGCACGCTTTCAGGGCTATGGTGATATCAGCATACCTTAATGTTATCAGCCTTTCAGCTGGTAACGGATAATTCTCCCACAGCAAGCAGCGACTGGGCAGTCGGGTCAGGTCATGTAGTGCCATGACCCTTGGTGGAAGATAAAAAGGAGGTCCGTACAATCTAATATGGCTGTCTGTTAAGCGTACCTTGGAAACTCTTTTGGCTGCATGCAAAAATTCATGATAAATTAAAGTCAAATCACAGTTCCTCTAGGATTGGATAATAGATAATTCTATGCTGACAGGAATAATAAAACCAAGAGAGATTTTGCAATCTCACCCGTATAATGTGACCCTTGTAAAATGTCCACCAGGAAATTTATTACTCATTTCCTTCACAGGGTTGCAGTGCAGAATAATAGATACTGAATCAACTACTCTACGTGTCTCTCTCTGTTTCCTCCTCCTCCCATTAATCTGTTCCTAGATGGTGTTTTTATGTACTAGCCTAATTCAAATATTTTCCATGTAAATAAAAAAAATGGGGAGACAGAAAACACACAGCTCATCTGTAAGTGATATCAGACACATTAGATAGAATGAGGCCATTAACTAAAACTCAGCGACTTATGCTGGGCTGTCTCTGCTGCAAGGTATGCCTCCTCTGGGGATACAAATGATTTCCTAAATCATCACTGACTTGATTTTCAGTTAGGCACGGTCCCGCTACAGGAGTACAGCAGAGCTAAGATCCCCAGAGTGTCGGGAAACCACCTGTCTCAGAGTTATGGGTGGTTTTCTTTGGGCTCCTCTATGTTCAGGGGCAGTAGGTATGATGATTGTCAGCTGACAGTTCACAGATTAAACCAGGGACCAGCACATTTAAAAGGACAAACGTCCTGAGTTAAACCTTTATAAGGCATGCTATGGTAGTCCTTTCTTCTCTGAATAGGGTACAGCAGGACATTTGAAACAAGTCTCCCCGCAAGTGTTGATCACGATCACGTTGTCTTGTGAAGCGCATCATGTTTTGCACACAGATCATGCATGAAGCCGTGCCTCCACTCCACCTTCTCCCCGCTCGTGCTTTCTGAGTTCAACGTGGTGGTGCAAGAGCAATGGATGTCCTCCCCTGACCCAGGACCATGACCTATGGAGTTACGTACGAGATCTTCTACAATTGAGAATACCATTCTCAAAGTTTGTCTGCATCAATAAAACTGAGCCAAACTAAGTGAAAGAGTTACACCAGGAAGTAATTTGGCCCTAGAAGTCCAGTTAGGATTTGAGAATAGGAATTTATGTGTGGTGGAAAGCAGTTTGTGGAAATGTCTGGAACCAAATGCAAAGCAATTTAGATTACTGTGATAGCACAAAAGCGCTTTGTGTAGACAATTTAAGACATCTGCCCATGGTCCAGACATCTGTGTGCAATGAATACCATTTTTGAGCTAGCTCTTTATTTATTATTCAGTTGATGTCCATTAATAATCGCTGCCCCCATACAACCCTGTCTTTGTCTATATGTAGTTATATATGGTTACTTGACAACTATAATAAACAAGGAAAGAATTACTTGTTCTTAAATTGAAAATACAATCTGTGATCTAGTTCTATTTCAAGTATAGACAAACACATTTTACTCTTCTCTCCCATTCTCTCTCTTTGTCTATATTTGAAGATGCTATTGCACATTTATATCCCTCAAAGTAATGGACACATAAACTAGCTCCTGTCATGCAGATAGGTCACGCAGATATAATCCTTTTGTGTTTTTAGCTCATCTTCAGTTTCAATCCTCCTGTGATGCTGAAGAGCCTGAAACGCTCAGGCCTACGCTCAGAAGTCAGGAGTCTTCTCTTCAGAGAGATTTCTTTTCTTTGGTCACTTCCAATACTTCTCTGGATTTATACTAGCTGTTTCACTGATTTGGAATCCTATCTTTTCTCTATTTGTGTAAAGTCTTATCATTTACTTATATAGTACGTAAGTCTTTGCTGCTGTAAGAAAGCAGGAAATTTTCTTTGGTGCAAGACCATGCACCAGTACTAATTAGACTTTGTAACAACAGAGATAGCAAGTGAAAATGGTGTGTAATCACCAGCAAATAAACAGATTTGTTCCATCTGTTCAAGTAATTCCACGTCTTACTAGCAGTCAAAACGAAGCAATATAGAACCAAGAGAAGAGTAATCCTCCCAGGGTATTTTTATAAAATTTAACTTGTAAGTCTAACTGTAATTTATTTAAATACAGGTTTTTGCTTGTTTATTGAAACCTCTAATGTTTAATGCTGCAGTCTGAATGAACAACAATCTGATCCTCTCTGATTTCAGTGAGCTTTGGATTAGGCTTTCAAAGTTGGAGGAGGAGGTTGTCTGTGTTCCCAGCACACTGTAAACAGTGAAAAACTTTTTTTTTATTGATTGATTTATTTTGAAATTTGGAAGTGTATTCAATTGCATCAGTGTTTATCTGCATTGCTCTGCTGATAGAGCTCCATAGTGCCTGTGGGCAAGAAGATAAGTTCAAATTCAGATGACACGTCTCCTCTCCCCAGAACTGGCAGCCATCCAGCATTAAGTTAAAGGTCTCTCAGCACTTTTCATAATGGTTAGGGGACAACTCTGGCTTTTTGCCAGATTTCCTTCTTCCGTGGAAACGGATTCTAATCATAAAGAGCCAAATGATGAATGACCTTTATGAAGGACCATGAAATATATGGATAAGGTCTGGGAATATCTCCACCTTCTGCAACGAATTGTGTAAGGAACCAGTCAGTCTCTTGCATCCCGAGACTAATCTATGAATAAGGTCAGAGAGGTAAAATGGGCTTAACCTCCAATTCGACTCCACAGCAGTCTGTGGAAATGACTATGCTAAAGAAAAGCCATGTTGGCTCTTCCAAACTCCCCTTCCATTTTTTCCCCTCTTCACCTTGAGCAATGAGACAAAACAGGAATCATTGCACTGAATTAGAACATTACACTGAGATTGGGGCAGTCTGCTTCAGATTTCCTATGTGAGCTTAGAAGTCTCATTAGACATCAGTATCTACATCCCCCATTTATAAGACTGGGTTAATAATGTTTCATGGGCAGGATACAAAAAAAGTTTGTGAACTGCTCATACACTACAGATTATGTGTACCAAAAAGGCTGTATAAGTATGGAAGATCATTTGTGTTCTACTGTAGCAGCATTATTTTAAATATAATCCATCTAGATTTACACTGACTTTGTGTAACTACAGGGAAAATTGGCCCTAGATTAAGTATTTTACAGGAAAGAGAGAAGTTTGTGGCCTAAGGAGATACTTCTCACATCTTTTCTGTGCTTCATATACTCCTATTGATTCCACAGTAAATGTCATTGAACATTCATCAGTTCCATTCAAAAAAAATGGCATTATGTCCTGGTAATAAGTTTGACATTTGTTTTACTCCCAAATAGAGATAAAGAGCAGAAATAATGAAATACTTAGCAGAAGAGAAAGTTCAGAAGAACTGAACTTTAGTCTGGAAAGAAGAAGAATTCAGAAGAAATTCAGTCTGGAAGAATCTAGGGACTTTGCTTCAGATTGCTGTGATGCTGGGCTGAAATCTCTTGAGGTTCTGTGGTATCATTTGGAGATTATAGACTAAATGTCTTTACGGTTGGACTCGATGATCTCAAAGGTCTTTTCCAACCTAGATGATCCTGTGTTCTCACTGCTCTCCACAGTATGCCAAATTCCCCTGCCAGACTCCCCCATCTGCAAGGCGCTCTGATGTCTGGATGGGTAACAGTCTGTCCCACGTCCTGGAAGATGTTGGATGGAAAGAAACTCCAGACCATGGAGAAGAACAGGAGATATTCAGCAACTGAACCACAGCTTCCACAAGGTACTGTGGTAGCTGATGACAGTATGCCAATACTAATCACTTCAGGGTTGCATGGACACTTAGTAGTTTGGCAGTAAGTCTTGGCAAGTTTTAGTATAGACACTGATGTCATCTTGCTGAAAGGAATTACTCTATAGTAATTACGATTACACTTGAAGGAGTCAGGGAGATGCTGAAATCCTCGTATGGGTGAGGGGTGTGGAAGTCACTTTTACCCAGCACTAATCAGAACAGCTATGAGCCATTCGGGCATAGCAATACGCCCTCTCTGAACCCCATTTTGAATTGACCTTGACCTACCTGTTAAGTTTTGCTTCTTAATTTCACTAGAAAACACTTATTCACTAAGATTTCAGAAGCTGAGTCTAATAAAAAAAATGCAAAAATTGACCCTTACTGATTTCACATGAAAGCTCAGTATTTTCTACTGAAAATACCAACAGTCCTTTTTGCCTCTGTTTCAAAAGAAGCAGCAGAAACTGGCTCTTAAAACCCCCCACAATTTATCAAACAATTGAATATTTGATTATGATCTCACTCTTATCAAAGGAAACTGGGAATTTTTCTTTTGAAATCGGTGAAGACCAGTTAGGACAAGACTGTTGTCACCTGACCCATGCTCTAGCTCTGAACAGGTTCTAGCTGTAATTTCATTATTTAGGTTGTAAGAGGGACATAAAATGAGAGGTTCTTGAGGAGTTCAGGAGTGCTTTTAATGCAGCTTAGTGAACATTTGTTTATTAGCTTATCGGGCTCCTTTCAGAATACGCTATGGTTTGACCGTGCGTTGCCCACAGTGGCAAAACTGCCTTAACGTCTTCCCTGCTTGGCTCCCGTGATCTGGCAGGCCTTTCTGTCTTCGTGCTGCAAGGTGCTGCCCCCGTAGGAGCACAATTTTGACTATTTATGGGGCTATGCTGTGGACTGAATTGGTCAGCCGCACTACCATTAGAAGAAAACACGTATTTTTGCAGTTGTCCTAAATAAATGTTGGCACGACTGGACACGAGGGGAGGAGTGGGGTTGTTTGGGCATAGGGGAAGGACCGTGTATTGAGGTGGTGTACTGCTACTGATAACAGATTGTCAAACAATGTATTTTCAGCACAGTAGTTGTTTTGACTAATTCTGCCAGTTATTGCAGAGACAGGCAGGATCTGGCAGCCTTGACAGCAGGGAGCGTGACTTACTCCTTTCTTGAACTTAGATGATATGGCTGTAGTCAGAATGCCCAAGTGAGGCATCTGTAAAATGTGATTTAAGCATGGCATGTGACTACTAGAGAAGCCTCCTGAAAATTGTGGTTTAGACGATTCATATCCTTGTCTTTATAAAAATTCTGCGTTGCAGTGCTGAACTTGCAGGTCCATCTGTAAGGCTGAGCCTGTGGTACTGCCCAGCAAGGGCAAGCCTCTCAGGAGGCTCCTGACTAAGAGCAGGAGAAAAACAGGGGGAAGAGCTGGGGAGTAGTGGCTTGCCTTTTTAATGATACAGTTGCCATACCCTAAACAACATATAAATTTGCTATTCTAGATTTTCTACATAGTAGAAGCAAGGCTACTACATCTTGAGAATAAAATCGTGTTATACTTAGTGATACGATTTCATTTTACTTAAGTTGAAGGGATCCCTTTCAATGTTATTTTTAAATTAAAGAGCAGCACTCTGGCATCAGTACAGGAGTAATGATGCAGCTTTTAAAACTATCTGCCAGCCTGATAATATTGCATATTAGTCCAGTAGATGTCCCAGGACTGCTTTTAGAGCTCCTGTGTGTAGCAAGTGAATCCTATATGTTTGTAAAGCAGTTTGCTTTAAACTCCTTTGCAGTCTCTTTATAGCACAGGACTGGGAAGCAATGCTGATGTTAAGTTGATTTTCTTTTGAGAAAGCACTATGTGCTTTGAATGTCTTCAGCTCCTTAAGGTGATGAGTGTTGTTTTTAACTCTTGCAAGACAATGAGCAGTGGCTAGTGTTCAAGAAAGTATTAATAAAATAACAGATTCTGCTGCAACTACTTTAACTTAGATACCTGGAAAAATCCCACTGTTACAGGGATCAGCCAAAAAATTTTTGTACACCTGTAGGAGACCAAAAAGCTCATGTTTTAACACTGTGTTAGAACCCTTATAATTCATCCAGATAAATATTTTACTGAGCTCTGTACTATTTATTGCATTTGTACAAGGGGGTGCTACAGTGCCATTAAACCTCACCTCACTGTGGGATTCAGATATCTTTCCGTTAAGCAATCAGGTTGCTCCATAGCTGGTTTATAATTGGCCCACCTGTTTTCACTTTGGTAAGCCCAGCCTCATCAGATGCATTGCTTGCATCTATGTTCATCTAGTGTTTCCACATTCAAACTGGCCATATAAATAGATGTTTGCTGCTGAAGGAAGCAATTCTTGAAGCACCTGATTCTAATCACTGTAAGAAAATGGATATAGTATTAAAAGGGTGTTTGATCAGGGTAACTATTCACAGCTTCCTTTGTGCAAACGTTAAGTGCTGCTACTGTAATTTGGAGGTTTTTCCACATTTACTTGCAGTGGTACCCTTAAAAATCTCAGCGCTGGGAAGAGGTTTATGAGTCCATAAATCCATGTACTTAGTACCCCACTATTGCAGGCAATCCTCTATACAAGAATTTTCATCAGCTAATTAAACCCCACTAAAAAAACAATCAAATTTTTTGCATACCCCCCCTACCTGCAAACTCTCTAATGAAAGAATGTTCCAGATCTTTATTTCCTTGACATTTAGAAACGTTTTAATTTTTATCCAGATTGTGCTCTTGAGCAGTTTATATTGATTTGTTCTTGTACCAGTACAGCTCCTGAGCCTAATTTACTCTTATTCACCTCCTGGTTTTATTTCTCATTTTCAAAAGGAGAACTCATGCTCACTGTTACTCTTCATCTTGTGGACTGAAGCATCCTAGTCCTTCTCATCCTATCTTACACTTGACTCTCCGTTCCTCTGAATGTCCTAGTAGCATATTTTTCTGTAAAACGGACGATCAGAATACAGATGAGGTTTCACCAGCACTATATATAATGATATGAATGTTTCTCTATCTCTACTGAAATATCTTGGGGTTTTTATGGTCATGTTCTGTTGATGGCTCATAGCCATGCTGTGATCAATTACCTTAGTGACATCTTTCTCTATTCTTTCTAGTCAAAACTCTGAGCAGTTGGATTCAGCAAAAGGCATATCTACTTGACGCATTTGAACTGCTGGATGTGAAATGGCTCTCACCTTTAAGCGGCACAAAACTGTATCATGTTATATGCCCTGTTAATAAAGCTATATGAAATGTAGCTTGTTTACATTCAAAAAACTTACAGAAAGGACAGAGAAGCCCCACAAAAAAAAGTATGTGCAATGTGAAAATTAAGCCAGTCATATGCAGTATTAACATGTGTCCTGCTTAATCATCTTTGCTGGACATTGGACCTGATACGATTTCTAAGATGGGGTGTCAAAGATGTTAATGTTCTGGGTTCAGAGAGATTTGGGGGGAAACTATATAGCATACTGATCATAATGCAACAGAACATATTGCTGTTTGAAGGAAAATTAGATAGCAGCCAAAGATGACTTTGGCATAGCAGAGCTTTACAGTTGATAGCAAAGCAGGGTAAAACACCCCATTTCATCCTCTTTCTCCACTCAACATCTACAGTTTTAGATAGTTTATAGATGCAGTGACGAGGATGGTTATCAATTCTTTTGAGGACAGAACAGGCATTCCTTCTCAAACATCAATGTTTCTTTTTGGTTGTGTCACCGAGAACGTGTTAGTGTCTCATCTGCAATGGGCTGTGCAGTCATTTTGTTGGTGCTGCCGTTTTGGTCACTGCTTCTTCCGTAACTGCTAAATCACAAAAAAAAATCGTGTAAATATCCTTTGTCTTAACCAGAAAGAGATTTCCTTGTTCTTTAATCACATAGAATGTGATTCACTTTACATTACTTTTAGTCCTTTGTGTTTATGTTTTTAGCCTAAGCCATTAGGCTTAAGCTTTTCCTGTAGTCAGTCAGATGAAAATGAGCACCCTCAAAAAAAATGATTCTTCTTATCAGGTGTGTGTCTAAGATACATGGAATAAATCACTTGTCACTGACAGAAGGTCCTACCTGATTATCTTAGACTGAAGACCTAACCTTTGAAGGGATGCATATGGGTGAACCTCATATAATTTTACTAAAATGTAATATCTCTAGAGCGGAAAGACATCTGTATTGACCTTCTTTGGAATGCATACAGTAATTGTGTCAATGGTCTGCCTCCATAGATTCTTCAGAATAGAAACTTTCCAAAACGTGGACAAAGTTCTTAGCTTTTAGTGCTCTCTTTTTTTTCCAGAACACATTAAGTAAACACAAGATGGTAATGAAGATGTAGTAGTCCCTTCATACACTCCAAAGGTTTTGTTTGGCTAACCCAGACCCACAAGAACGCCATATCTTCTTTCATTATTCATGAGAAGAGAAAGGTGGAATGCTCTCAAATGTAAATACCCTTACATCTCAATAATCAGTGCTATATGCCTGTGGAGCAATATTGATTCCTGGCCCATTTTTCTTTTAAGTATTGAAGGAAATCTTTGCAATTCTGTCTTTCACCCACACAGCTGGTGACTGATGGCAAGTCAGAGAAATGGACATGTCTAGGACTTCAGAGCTGAACAAAAATGCAAAGTAAGGACAAATCCCCAAAAGGAAAGAAAAGGAACTAGAACTAGAAGAAAATGGTTGTAGATTTGAAGAGAAATAGAAGAAAAGAAGGTTTAAAAGTTAAGCAAATTGAAACACTGCTATAGTTTTTATATTGTTCTATTCATTTTAGTATTACCTTGACTTCCAAACTCTGATTTTTGGTTTCTTCTATAGCCCTGTGTGTCTTACACAGTCTTCAGGATTTCTTCCTTTGTTCTTGATTGTATCACATCTATCCAAATGAAGTTAAGTGCCTGGACTGAGGTTCCTAAGGGACTACTTTAGTAACACTGAGTAGTAATAGAGCTGAAAACCAAGAAGGAAGAGAGCAAGGAGAAATAAAATAATGAAGAGAAAGAATGTTGAAGAAAGAAGGCCTCACCTTTTACTTCATCTTCTTAAGCACCCCTCCCCCATAAACTTGTTGGAGAAATGCAAAAATTACAGATGATCCTTCTTCGCCATTGTTTACAGACATCCTTTTCTCACTGAAAGATCTTGTCTTCTTTTACCTCAGTATCTATGCTTTCCCATTAATTTTTTAAAAGGCATAGCACTGTAAAGTCCATTGTGTTTGTTGTAACCAAGAATTCGTCTGTGACAGGCAAGCCAGATTATATATCTGATGTGTAATTACTGTATTAGTAGCCTGTGTAATGATAGCTGCTGCATTCAGCATTTCCACATGAGTTGTCATTTATATATTGTGCTTCCAAGGCCCTACCTTAGACCTATTCTGCTACAGGGCACACTGTAATTTCAGGTTAGTTTAAGTTAAGAAAGGTACCAGGAATTTCTTATCTACCTCAGTGAATAGTGATTCAGCAACTTGCCATCCATCATCTTCTATTAAACAAGCTTCTGTATTAACATGTTTTTCAGAATAAATGGAAAACATACTTTCCAGAAATGGAATATGCTTAATGCACATGTACGTTGAATTCTCTTCCTAACAAATGTGTCAGTAGCCTGGTAACCAGGGAGTAGCTGGCACCCATAATTTCTTTACTTCTGCTTGATTGAAGATCTGGTAGGGTTCACATATTCCTAGAAACATTTACAGATGCTTTTAGACTCAAATGCTAACAGTATTCTCCTCTGACTATTCATACTTTACTACCAAACTCAGCATTAAATAATCAGTAAAAAACTCTGGAGTCCTAAGTTCTGTTCCCGGCTCTGCAGCAGCCGTAGTGTTTCCTCAAGTTATTGCATCATGCTGCCTCACAAACCCTTTGAAACTCTTTATCTTTCTCTTGGTAATACTTTGTTATCATTAGAAATATGATATTTAGTGAATTGAAGGTGCTATGTTGCATTATATGAAGTTAGTTTCTCAGGCTAACTAAGGAGGGACCCTATCATTTACAAAGAAAGTTTATCTTCCTGAACTAAACAACAAAAGTTGTAAATTCCCACTGATTTTCTTAAATCAAAATTGCATAGACAGTCCCCGGATTGGGAACACAAAAGCAGGTACAGGAGTGCTCTGTTTCCAATCTACCTCTCACTTGCGACAATGCGAAAACATAATATTACAAGAGTAGTTCCCCTGATGTGTATGAGAGGGAGGACTGGGCCTCTGCGGATGTAGAGCAAACCCCAGGTTAGTCTCAACCGAGTGAGAGAATTTGCTTCCAGCCAGGGTGCCAGTGAAACCCAGAGTCCTGCACTGAGAAAGACGCAAGTCAATGGGAGGGCGAAAAGCTGTGATTCGTATGGGCTGTTGGGTGGCAAGGGACAACTGGCTGTGCCCGCTGGTGGGGTGGCCGCGACCGTACACCGGCAAGTACTGCAGGGACTGGAAGCGGTGTTGCAGTCCCTGTCCCACGTGCCCTCCTGCGGGCTGGAGTGGGTGGGATTGCAGCAGGCAGAGCAGATCAGATTCAGTTCTCGCTGACAGAAGAACTACCATTCTAATTGCCTTTTTTTTTTTTTCTCTTCTCCCCAAGAAAGTACCTAAGGCAGAGTTACTCCCACTTTGTCCCACAGCTGTGCAGTTTAAATTATGAACATTTGTGGAGGAAGAACATTGAGTCCATTTGCCTTTAATAGGGTCCCCCTGGTGTAACTGCTGACAGAATTTGGTTGAATGAAGGCAATTCAGGGAAGAAAACAAATAGCGGGAAGAACGGCCAGCCCCTAGGGATAGCAGCATTACACAAACGCAACAAACTCATGCACAACAGTGCTCAGGGCGTTGTTGTTTCCAGTTTAGATTAGCCAGTGGTAGCTTGACTTCGGATAGGCTCACTGCATGCTTTAGAGAGCCATAAAAAGGATGTAAGCCATGGGGGGTCACAATCCCTTCCGATGTAGCCATATGTTCACTAGTGCAAACTTTTCACTCCATTCACTCCACCGGTGAAAATCTTCTCATCTTAAGAGGGATTTAAACCAACAGTTTTGTCTTGAGTTAACTTATTACCAGCAGCTTTGAAGGAGTTAATATTTGTAAAAACTAGTCTGGACACTTTGTAATGATTTGTTCCAGAATACAAATACTTCTGGTTGACCTTTGGCTACAGCAGAAGATACTGTGAGCCAGCCTTATGTGTGCCACTTTCCCTAACAGTCTTCATCTCATAATCCTTTTAAGCCAGTGAGCAACAGTTAACACCATTTTGCAATATTATAAACCACTGCAGTGCAATGAAGATGATGGTGTTATAGCCTAGATTTCCCTTCTTCTCTTTTCCCCGTTACCAGCAGCTAAGATCGTGCCCACCATAAACAGCTGTCAATAAGTTTTCCTGCATCAGGAAGCTAGAAATTACCTCTCTCCTTTTCCAGGTGAACAAGTCAAGTAAATTCCAGGGCATGTTTTCAAATGAAGATGCAAAAACTTGCCAAAAACCTCAAGTCAGCCTTCTGTGTAAAAGCATGATCACAGCTCAGGGGAGTTGCTGTGTTTTAGTGGAAGCACATGAAAAACTGCTTTGTAAGGGAAGATGCTCCTTCAGACAACTCGGTGCTCAGACACTGCTTATGTGAAAAGAAACCATGACACATCAAATACAAAAATAAATGCAATTCCTCAGTCTTGTGATATTTCTTGATGCAGATAAACAAGAGAAGACATCTGGGTCTGCAGAACAGTGGGAGGAGAGAACTGGCATTTCTAAATGCGCTGCCCCCAAGGGACTGGGTCTGTTGTCCAGAAAAGAGCAATGCAAGATCATGCCGAAGTAAGGAGCTGTAAGTTATGATAATGTAGGCTGCAGCTTGACAGGCTCGGGGAGAAGCCAAGACAGCACGTTTCTGCCCTCCATGCCAGGCAGAGCAGGACCATGGGACATACCCAGTGGCCACAACAGTGGCTAAGGACAGGGTCAGCAGTATCGCCAGGTGTGCTGACCTGAGCAATGAGCCCACCACCTCCCCCTTTGCCGCCGCAGATCTCACGGGGTGTTACAGAAACGTGGGTGCCCTTGCTGCCCAGGGAGCTGCCGCTCACCTGCCTGGGCAATTTCCAGCATCTCACATTCTCGCCTGTGATGACTTGGGTTGTGTAACCGTCTGATGGGCTGCTGTGCTGCAGTATCATTTCCAAAGTCAGTAACAAGATTTCTGCAGGATCTTTCAAATTTTATGCTGAAATCTCCAAATGACCCACTAAGATGACCTCATTTGTCTTCAGGAAGTATTCTGTTCACATTCTTGTATTTGGATAGTTCTGAGAAATTCACTCTGCACTCAGTGCATTGCTTTCCCACGAACTTTCTGTAACTAAATGTCATTCCGTGCAGGTCATTACTTTTGATCTTAATATACTGCTGGTTAATTATGTTTTTTGAAGAAACATAGCAGAAATGCAGAGTGCTGTGTACAACATTGAAGGGTTGATGCAATAGCTGAACAAGCCATTCTGGAGTGATTAAAACTTCTGTGATTAATGAAACAGGAAGGAGATAAACTGTGAATTTATTAATGCAGTTATACACCATAACTTGTAAGAAAAAGAACCCTTTCTGCATAGCAATAGTAACTTATGGGAATGCCAGTAAATACAATCAAAGAGAAATATATTATCTTAGGATCCCCACTCTCCTCAGTCTTCACATCTGAGGATGCTTGTAAGACCTCAGAATTGTTACCAGGAAGACAGCAGCATGCTGAGTATTTATGTTGACTCTACGACAAGAGGTCATTGAATATTTTCCCTTAAAACATGTAATGAATTCTAAAAAAACCCACAAACAACCCCCACCCAAAAAACAGAGGAGAATTTTCTGCAACGTTTTTGTGATTTTTTTTCAAGGTAAGATTGATTAAGAAAAAAAAAAAAGGCAGAAATAGTTACTTAGAGGGTTTTGGTTTTTTTCCAAATCCTGCAGTTGGTTATGATGAGGGTGACGGTTTAGAGGACTTTTTTAACGAAAAGTCTGGAAAAGTTTGCCAAAGGTGCGGAAAATACTTTTTCTTTGTGTGAAAATTTGTAAGGAAGGAATAAACCCCCACGTTCTTCCTCGGCAATTTTCAGAACGATGCCAGCGGAATACGCAAAATGTTCCATTCTCGAGGTGGGTGCAGCTGCGCTTCTGCAGTTACACTCGGAGCTGGCCTGGCTTCCCGTTACCTCTGACCGAGGCAGAAATGAGCCCTGACCCAGACAACTGCCTCGGGGCACAGCACGGCGGAGGACTCGCACCCCTCTGCGGCGTGTGGGGGGACACCCCGCACCTCACGCAGTACAGCCGGCAAAGCCAGCCGCCTGTTTGCCACTTCAGCAGATCGGCGGCGGTGAATCAATAGCAGATCAATCCCGTTCGCGTTGTCATTATCTGCGTGCTACTTGGCACCGCTGCTGCTGCACAAAAGCGGGGAGGTAAAAGCCGCGCAGCCCAGTTTGCGGAGACCGGCGGCGGGCGCAGAACTTGCTCCGCCGCCCTGCCGCAGCCCCGCGGCGGGGGGAGCCCGCCTCCAGCCCCCCCGCCCCGACGGCCCAGCCTCGGCAGCATCACCCTCTCCAGACGGGCTGCCCCTCTCCCCGCGTCTTCCTCCGCGTCGTGGGAGAGAGGGGAACCGCCTGGCCGTGCCTGGTAGGTGGCTGCGGGAGGCAGCGGCGTGCTTCGGGGACGGGGTCCGGGAGGTTGCGGGACCCCCCCCCCCCCCCCCCCCCCCGCGGGGGGCC
>JAVKLA010000017.1:17990967-18001424 GCA_034782735.1 Sagittarius serpentarius
GGGGGGCGTGCGGTCCCGGAGGTGCGGTGGTTTCTCCTTGCGTTTTGCGGGGCAAACAGCCGCGGGGGGAAGGAGGAGGAGGAGGCGGCGGAGGAGGAGAGGGGGAATGCAGCCCCTGCTGCTGGGGGAGCCCCGGCGGGCTTCGTTGCTGGGCCCAAGTCTTGCCCCGAGCTCCCCGGCTCGGGGCTTGCCGCCCCTCTCCGAGCCCCGAAAGGAGGCGGCGGTGGGCACCGCCTCGCCCCCCGCGCAGGGGCCGGGGCGCAGCCCGGGCGGCCGCGCCGTTTCCCTGCCGCCTTCTCCGCGGCTGCGTTTTAATGGCTTGTGCGGGAGCGGATCAATAGAGATGTCTCTGAATCCCTTTCGCATTGCAGAGCTCTGCCTTGCCTTTTAAAAACACATTTAGACTAAAAAGTAAACTAGATTTAAGCAGCCGCGAATCACTACAGTAGCCTCTATAGCTAAAGAAACGTGGGAGAAGTCTCCTCTCTCTGCGTGGCTGATTTAAAGTAGACGTACTAAGTTGGGGATAGTTTACCTGATTTTAGATCCAGGCGGATTTTGAAGGGGCTTTCTCTCTTTATAAAAACGCTTTTCTTATGTGCATCTGCAAGACAGTGAAAATCCTCTCTGCTCATTTTTTGGATTTTCTTGCCAGTGAGATAGCCCCGCGTCAATACGATTTCTCTTTCGCCTAATGCAAAGTACAACTGCTGGTTATTTGGGGAGCTGAACTCGGAGTGTCTGCTGGGGAAGGCAGACCTCAAGATCTGAGCAGCGGCAGCAGCATATTGATTCCATTAGCAAAATTTACAGATCTACCGACAGATCCCTTTTAACACAGTCACTTTCCCAGAATTAAAGTTCTTCTCAGAGCATCCGTCGCGGGTCTAGGCCAATAGATGGCATAAGGTGCTCAGGCTAACAACATCCTAAGAGGACAGAGGAGGGAAGAATACGCTGTGTACATGAGCCAGGATTTTCGGAGCGTATGCGTGAGTCAAATTCTGGGTGTCTGACTTGGGTACCTTGGGAAGATGTCGTTTTCAGGGGCACGTCCTGGGCCACACATTCTTCTTTTCCTCAGCTACAACTGCAGCTTTTTCCAAGATCCTTCTCTGCTCTAAGCAGTTAGGGTTAAATCATCCACAGTTTAGGTAGGTTGGATCAGCGTTGGTGTCCTAAGCTCACTAGGAAGCAGAGGCGGCTTTTCAACTTTGGAAGTGTATTTAGTATCTGCTGCTGCGGGAATGCTGCCCGTCACAGCAGTGTTGAAACGGTAATCATTTGTGATGAGAATGGAGGGGTTTTTACAGAGAACTGTACCTTCTCCTAGTTGCCTTCTACTTTTCTAGATTTCACTGCTCAAAAAGGTAGTACTTGGGGAAGACAATTGGCTAATAAGGAAAAAAGTCTTAGTTTCTGTATCTAAGCTTCTGCTGAGATAGCACTGTGGGTAGACAATGATGATTTTATGTTCTGAAATTGTGTAAACTATTTGTAGATAGGTAGGTAGCTAAATGATGATAAAAGAGCTTTAACTGACAGCAATCATAATATAAACCTAGCTTTTATATGGTGCTTGTTATCTATAGATTTCAAAGCAATTCTTTTTATAAAGAGGGGCAGTATCATTATTTCAAATTTTTTCAATTGCAGCAATTGAAGAATGGGAAATGTCCAGAAATAGTATCCAAATTTCCTAAGTCACAGTTCTTTACTTGTCTGTCAGACCTTCTTTACACAGGCTGGACAGATTTGTTTAAGTTGATCTTAAAATAAGAAAAATCTGTGTGTATTCATAGCAGAGGACATTAAAGCTCTTTCGAAGAGACCGTCTTCCTTGAACACTATCTCTAAATGTCTACGTCTTGTTATCAGTCTCAGCACTAAGGCAACCCACAGAAGTAGTAGCAGCCCTTCAACTTCCTGTTTGTGAGCGCGGGCAAAAGAAGACCAACGAACAGTGGTTTTCGGCTGAACTGATGCAAACCCTAGTGTGATCCCTAGCGTTATTCCTGAGACAGGTGGGGCCAGATGTTTTCCTAAAATGTCCTTTGCAGAAAGAGTGAGGTCCTGAAGGAAAAGCATTTCTTTGCTCACCCTCTCTAGGACTTAGCAGATTTCCCAGGGCAAGAAGAGTAAAACCGCCTCAAACCTGAACAGATGATAAATCAGTATTAAACCACCACTATGGCCTCAGCTGTGGAATTACAGCTGTAGGCAAGCTAAAATCAACCAGTAATACTCAGCGCCAAGACCACGGGCCAGGTTCAGCCTCAGTACAAAACAAGGTTCAGCAGTGACTGAGCCGAGCTGCAGAGGCACCCGAAGCCCGTAAGGAGAGTGAAGAGAGCCGGGCTTTCCCCGCTCAGCATTGGTGCGTCTGCCAGGGGTATGCTCTTTGGTCGGGCTGAGCCCCCAGCGAAGCCGGCGTGGGACACATTGCCTGCCTCCCTGCTGGGATCGCTGCCAGAGACCGCTGGCCCCGCTCCTGTGGCTGCCTGCTATTTGCATCCCTCCTCCCCGCCAGCCGAGCCCCACATGCTCCCAGGTAAAGTAAGTGCCGGTTAACAAGGAGTGCGTGCGAAAGGCAGATGCTCTGCAGTCTGATGCGAGCTAGGGTCAGGGTGAGAAGCAGACTGTACCCTGTTGGGCAGTATCTTCCCAAACAGCCTGTCCTTCCTCTTGGTTACTTGAAAACAGGTTGTGGCCGTGCTTGCTTATTGTCTTTTCTCCCGGAATCCCTCTCTAGCTAAGCCCTTTTGTTTGCAGCATGCCTCCTGTCTAAAGGCTCTTGATTTAAAGAACTTGTTTACTTGCTGCTGGGGCACGTATATTAAAAAGACCTGCCCAAGGCTAATGACTAGAAACAAGGCTCAAGTCTCTAAACTCGCATCATTCCCTGCCTTGCAAATTTTCAGTTATGGGATGTCTGCCAAGGACACATAATAAAACAGAGCTCATGAATAAATAAAATCTATTCCACTAACCTGTGGGTATTTTCTTTTTTGTCTTTGCCCCGACTCTTTGTTCTTATTTCTTGCTCTTCATCCATTTTTTTTCTATTTAGCCTCTTTCTCCTTTGTAATTTATGGGATCATCTTATTTTCTTCCTGTGTTACCTCTTTACTTTCCGAGGGGAGAAAACACCCCCAGAAAACCAGGCAGATTGCTGTCTGATTGCCCTTGTCTGGCTCTGTGCAGAGGGCCAAATCCTCAGCTGACAGAAACTGTCCTTGACCTGTTCCAGTCGGTGGTTCTGCACCAGTTGGTGTTAGATGATTATCTGCTCCAGGGTGTAACCCCAGCATCCTTCTCCATTCTTTACCATTTATTCTTTTTTATACCTCTTTCTTTCTGGCCCTTTTTATTTTTCCATATTTTACTGATGCTTCTTCCCTGTATACTCTACTTTCCATTCTATTTGAATATGTTCTACTCTGTCCTGTCTTACCATCACTCGTAACATATCTAAAGTCCTAACAGTAGTGTGTTAAACTGCTGTCATCTGTCGTTTGTGGATAGCATTCATTTTTCCGTAGAAAGGAGTTTTGTATGTGATGGTTGCTTGTAATGGTTTTCTTTTGTTTTGTTTTTCATTCTACTCTAGAAGAGATGACTTCTAAAATATTTCTCTTGCTTGGAGATGAAAATGGGGTTGACCATGTTGGTCCTTAGTTTCTGAGGGAGCTCATTCCACAGTCATGATCTTATTTTCAAGAGAGATTTGTCTTCTGGAAAGATGAGCTTTATCATTTATGTTAGAAGATCATCTTGTGATCACTGTTCTTGTTATGGAGCTTAGTTTACTCTGGATTCAGGCCATTTGCTGTGTTACAGATAAAGCCTGAGACCTTGAATTTCATGCATTGTTCTTCAAGGAGCTAGGGTAAGTCTGGAGTAAGCATGGTGGTTTCTGTGGTTGAAGTGGTGGTGCTGTTGATATAAAGGATCGCGGAAGGCTTCACTCATTTTGGCCTCTCTAAATTGTTTCCCTCACAGATATCTGTCTGCTAGGTACTCCCGCTGTCCTTGGCCTTGGCATGATTTTCTGTTCTCCCTTCCTTTATCTGCAAGCTCTCCAGCTCATCTTCTCACCCTTCACACCGAAGTGCCTTATCCATTTTGCCTTCCCATCCCTCGCAGGTGAGTGGGGATTGAGGTGAGACATCTTGGCTTACCAGCTCTCATAGCTGCTGAGGAACTGCTGGGAGGGAGCACAAGGAGAGGCCGTTTCAGCTCAGCCCTTCGGACCCCCTTCTGTCCAGAGCGGCCATGCACCCTGACTGCAGACATCAGCCTGACTTCAGTTTGCTCTCTGTCTGTTGCCACCTCTTCCAGGTAGGATTATGTCTTAAAGGTTGAGCTTGGGCAGGGGGAGCTGCCTGATTCTGATCCAGCAGAACTGATCTGCGTGCGCTGGCCATCAGGCAGCACTGCACCACCCGTATCTGCAAGAAATGCAGTTGTCCCCTCTCGCCCTGCAAGGAGCTGTGATGACAAGGTGTGAGTGCTCTGGAGCTATACTTATTCTGCTGGAGCTGTGTATGCTCTCAACAGCATTGTCTTGGAGTAAAGGCTAATAAATGCATTTTTCTTTTTTTCCCTTTTTTGGAAATGTCTTGGTCTTACCAGCCTGCCAGTAAAAGCCAGCAAAGGCCACGTCAACAAAACGGAGTGTGGCTGGTTTAAGGAGGACAGGTTATTTATCATCTGAGACAGAGAGAAGTTTGCTTCCCCCTTTTTTTCTTTCTCTTTTGTACATTTTTGTCCTTTGTTCGTCAACTTGGACAAGCAATTTAGATGCCAACTGATGTCTTAAAAACTGGTTAATTCTTCCATGTGCTTAATTATTCTAGCCCAGTGTTATTCTAAGGACAGGCTTAGAGCTCAACCTGTGCATAGGATTGCTTGTCTTCTCCTTTGGTTCTCACTAAAAGCAAAGCAGAGAAAGAGGCTTTATGAACTTGGGAATGTTGAAGTAGAACATGTTGACCTGCTATGTGACATTGAACAGGTGACTTCTCAAGTCTCAGATTCAGCTTCCAAAGCATGGAGCACAAGGTATCTGTCTCACAGCACTTTTAAGTTAATAAAGTGCTGTGAGATTTATGGACAAAAACTGTCTTGTATGTAATAGTCTTGTAAAACCTAGTATTAGCAATTTGCTGCCCCATATAGGAGGCATTTTATATTTCTTTGGGTTTTTGTTCTTCTTCTCTGAGCCTAGCAAATTCATTGCTGCTGTTCGTGTAACTACAGGCAGGTTACCTGTGGGAGGCAGGTAACCAACTCAGGAAAAACCTGAAAAGCTTTGGTTTGCATGGAGGAGTTAAGACACAGCCTAGGTAGTGTGATAAAAATTGGAAGCACTTCTCATCGGTCTGCTCTGCTCCTTGCTTCTCTTCTGCCTCCTCTCCTTGAGCTGACAAGAGCTGATGCTGCTTCCAGCGGTGTTAACTGCTGTGAAGGTTTCAGCTCAGAAACCTCCTTGATACCAGGGGACAGCCTGTTGCAGAGGGCAAGGCATTTCTCACTCTTGACTTTAGTGAGAGAAGAATCGACCTTGTAGTTTGTGAGATGCAGTGATCAATCTACAATATGATTTTAGTGTACAATTATTGTCAGTCAGTATGTTTAAAAGGAGGGTGGTGGAGGATCGGATATGTCCCAAAGAAGACTCCTTTTTATTGAAGATTTTATTATATCTTTTCTCTTTTTTGTTTTTTAATTAAAATTCTTCAGTTATCTGAATCATTGTAACTGCCTGTTTAACTGGATTACAATTCCAAAGCCGCTTTGTAATTTTATGAACTCTATTTATTGCCAGTTGAAAGAAGAACAAATAGAGCCATAAGTTAGGTTTTGATTTTGAAAATAACTCATTACGGCAGCGTAAATTTAAATCAGTCCTCTGTGTTCTAGCCCTAGCTAGTGACAAGCACTGAATGATGGTTTCAGCATGACATTTTGGTGGCAGACACCTTTTCCCTAAATAAGGTGCTGAAAAGTGTGCTGCCTTGTATATCCTTCTTAAGCTGAGATCTGTGTGTCTCCCTGTCCAGTGCAATGTTTGCACTGAAAAGGACAGCCAGTATGGATCAATACTGCTCTTTTAATTCACCCATGAAATTGGTAAAAGCTTGAGCTGAACAAGGGGGTTAGCACGGCCCTTGCTGATATTTTAGGTCAGTGCCATTAGTCTGGAAACAGTAATGGTGTTTATGGTCTCATTTTTTGTAAGCTGTTCTTTTCAGGGAGTTGTGATTTTGTTTTACTGTCTGCTGTCTGTTAGGCCAGGCAGAGAGCAGTTTTCCCCACTTACTTTGATTACTTTGTTAGGCTAACAGAAAAGTACAAAACTGAGGACAAATTAGCTCTTTGAGTCTCATAGTATATTTGGCACTCAAATAAGAGTTGTTGTGGGACACATTGAAACCTGTGAATCTTAAAAATGAGAAAAGCTTAATCTGGAAGCGCTTGCTGCTAGGCAAAGTGCTTATTCCTGGCTCTCTGGGATGCTCCATCCATCTCCTGGCTGTGAAGCCAGCCTTTCCCGAGGTCTTCTGTAAGTGCCAAAGGCACGGGAGGTGTTTCAGCCTTCTTAAGCTGCCAGTGATCCTTGCAGCTGAGCAAAAGATCCAGTTCAAGGTAAGACTTAAGCACAAGTTTATTCATTAGCTTGTAAGAAGTCCAGTGAAAGAGACTCTTTTTGCTTCTGTATATCCACCTCTATCTGAAAACTTTGGACTGAGTCTCAGCTGGCACCTCTGACAGCTCCTGGCCCTAGGCCTGAGACTTGGATCTTAGGCAATCACCAGACATGTTTCTCTTAGTGATAAATCTTACTGATTTCAGCTGGTACCCAGTGTTTATGTATTCAGATAAGAAGTCTGAACTGTAAAGATCTTCAGTGTCCCTGGGGCCTGTGGCAAAAACTGCTGCACAAATTAAGCGAGAGGCAGAAGTCATCGTTTTTCTCTCCAAGGTTTTACTGAGCACATACTGAAGTACTTCATTCAAATGTAGACCAAAAGAAAGAAATGTAATTTCAGGTCTCTTCTTCTTCCTCCCAGAGAGTTGTGGATTAGCACTGCTGCTAACGCCAGACAGGTTTTTGCTTACAGTGGTGTTTAGTGGTACTTTGCTTCAAGCAGCAGCTTGTAAAAGGAAACTACCAGCTAAAACCAAGTATGTATTGCTCTTAAATTAGTTTCTTCCAATGCACTGCATGTACTTAATTAAATCTAATTCTTCCTCTGAAGATATATAGTCAGGTCCTCAGATCTTCCTCCAGACCTGTTGGTATGAACTGCCTCCATATTGTGGTGCCTTCGAAATCCGGGGCGCTCGTTGTGGGGGTTTATGAATCTGTTTAGCTGAAGTTTAGCCCAGGCAAAAACCTAAGAAATCCCTAGTCCTGTTAAAGTCTTCTGCAAAACCTCTTCTGATTTTGTGGGATTAGGATTTACGCGGCCACCTGTCTTCATTTTTCTTCTCCAGACATTTGTATGGGTAATCCTGGATACTAGAAAAATATATTTGTAAAAATAAGGTGGAAGAGGGAAGGAGAGGAAGGGCTGTTTCTGGCTTCTGAATTTCCTTCTAATTTGGTTTGGCTTTATATTCTGCTCCAAACTTTCTATCTTTGGAAGGCAGCAGTAAAAATTACACCTCAGTAACTTTATAGGGCCTGACATTGTGGGGCTGACTGAACGGAAAACAGCTTTGTAGAGAAGAACATGGGCATCCTGGTAGGCCACATGTTGAACACAAGTGAGCAGTGTGCCCTCACAATGAAGGCCAGCTGCATCCTGGGCTTTATTAGCACGGCTGTAGCCAGCAGGTCCACAGAAGCAGTTACTCCTCCCTGCCTGGTGCTGTGAGACTGCATCCGACGGACTGCGTCCCGATTTGGGCTCTTCGCTACAGACATTGACATACTGGAGTGAGTCCCACAGGAGGCCATCAAGGTGGTTGGAGCACACAGCATACAAGGAGAGGCTGACAGAGATGGGTTTGTCTAGTCCAGAGTAGAGAAGGTGCAGGGGAAACCTTACTGTGGTCTACAGTTACTTGATGGGTAACTTTTCTCAGAGGTGCACAGCAATGGGATGCAAGCTAGTGAACCCAAGTTGGAATAAAAGAGCATCTGATTAGACTTTAGGAAAAATATTTTCACTATAAGAGGGTTCCAACACCGGCTCAGGCTGCCCAGAGAGTCTGGGAAATCCTGGGGATATTCAAAGCTCAATTGGCCCTGAAGAGCCTGCTCTAACTGGACCAGCTTTGAACATGGGGTTGGACAAGATGACCTCCAAAGGACCTTTTCAACACAAATTGGTTTGTGATAGTACCTGGAAAGTCAAGATGAGAGGTGGAAAAAAGCGATGTCCAGTATAGGAGCAGTGAGCATGTGTCCCAAAATCTGAGTGCTCCAAGAAATTGAGGCTTCTAGAGGCCTGTGTATGGGTAAAGCTTACACAGTGGCTCCGAAAAGTATGTCCCCAGAGCTTGGTCTGCATCTAGTGTTTCTGTAGCACCATGCTACACTCTGTCTCCCACTCTGAGATGGCACCTGATGGACACAGCTAGCTGGCTGGCTTGACCTGTAGCATGCTGGCCCAGCTGCTCCCAGTGTTGGCTGGAAGGCTGTGTCCAACTCTTTTTTTGCGTCCAGAGGTTTCTATGCTCAGGAAAGTCTCTCTTGCAGATATTCTCTCCAGCTGCCTCCACATATTCTTCCTTAGCATGTGGCCTCATGTCATACATGCTCACACATTGTAAAAGCGACTTGGATGCTTTGAAAGTGATTGTAGGATTGAAGCAGAATGCAGGACTTACGTAAGTGAGACCTGGAGCTCTGCTTCAGGGTTGTCTTGGGTCAAGAGAATTTTTTTTGAACAACACAGACTCCTTTACTGAAATTAGCATGCTTCAAACACAAATGTTTTTACAGTTTTTCAGTTGAAGGTTTCACCCAAAATATCCACAAAAACAATTGCTTGTGTTCTTGTTGCCTAAGAGACTCTGCAAGTATCTTGGAGAATTTCACCGTGGTAAAGAAAAACCTTGTTTATCTCTGAGATTAACAGACTTTTTTCAAAACATAAAAAAATAGATACCATGTAGTTTTAGCTACTCAGACTGCCAAGTAAAATTAGATATATAGCCAAGGAAAAAACTGAACTGTTATGGAGAATTTGTAGATAGCCTGTTCCTCCTGTCCACCTTCAGTGGCTCCATCCCATTCCAAATCTACTCTTAAGTATATACATCCACGGGCCTGAATTGCAGCACAGCATGCTTAAGTAGATGTTAGGAAAACAATTTTGAGAGAACAAGGGCATTCAAGCACTGGACTAGATTCCACAACCTCTCTGGGCAGGCTTCATCATGGGAGATGAAATAAACATCTGTGAAAAATTGTTTAGGAATAACTGATCCTGCCTTGAGGTGGGGGAGGAATGGAATTACATTACTCTTCAAGGTCCATTCCCAACCTAATTTATGTAGTCAATAGTATATTACTAATGTAACAATTTTATTTATAAATAAAAAAACCCAAAGTGACAGAGATACAGCAATAACAATATTGTGTGGAGAGATTTTTTTAAGCCGCTTATCCCAAAGCCAGAACTTTAGAGATTAAAACTATAATGGATTCAGAAGGTATGGGTAGCCAATTGAGTGGTTTAGCACTGTGCTGTCTGTGGCTGAATTGTCCTTTTAGCTATTTTGGTCCTGTGGGTGAGTGCTAGTGAAGGTGTGATTGGTAGCACAGGCAGGGCTGATTTCCCATGTCTCCTAACAATTTTTTCTGCTATGATGTGTTACAACATACCAGCATAAGGTGGAAAAGCCCTGCTTTAGGCTGTGCTTAAATTTGTCATTGTTCAGAACAACATTTTCGCCCAGCGAAACTGACTGTTGCGATTGGACTTTGTGTCCTTCAGAAGTATCTTGCTTCTAAAAAGGAAAAAAAATGAGAAAGATTAGGAAGGGGAAGAGATAATCTATGAACAGAAATGATCAACAGTCCTGCAGCATCAGGAGTCATCTGTGCTAGGAACTGGAGGACGATTCCTCAGACCCCAAAGTGAGAAATAAGAGTAACTACTTTTCCTTTACAATCAGGAAATGTAGGATGGACTAACGAATGGAAAATTTTGAGTATCAGGTCAGTATTCCTGGCAGTGAGTTAAATCTTATTTTTAACTCTCTGTTCCTTTTCCACAAGAGATAAGAACATTCTGAATTTCACCAAACTCCATATTCCTTTCCTTAAACATGAAAGAGTTATGGTTCACTGCGGGTATAGAATCATAGAATGGTAAAATGGTTTGGGTTGGAAGGGACCTTAAAGATCATCCAGTTCTAAACCCCCTGCCATGGGCAGGGACACCTTCCACTAGACCAGGTTGCTCAAAGCCCCATCCAGCCTGGCCTTGGGCACT
>JAVKLA010000017.1:18002647-18037812 GCA_034782735.1 Sagittarius serpentarius
GCTGGAGCCTTCGCTTCTCCAGGCTGAACAACCCCAACTCTCTCAGCCTGTTCTCATAGGAGAGGTGCTCCAGCCCCCTGACCGTCTTCATGGCCCTCCTCTGGACTCACTCCAACATGTCCATGTCTTTGTTATGTTGGGGGCTCCAGAGCTGAACACAGTGCTCCAGGTGGGGTCCCGTGAGAGCAGAGCAGAGGAGCAGAATCACCTCCCTTGACCTACTGGCCACGTTGCTTTTGATGCAGCCCAGGATAAGGTTGCCTTTCTGGGCTGCAAACACACATCACCAGGTCATGTTGAGCTTCTTGTCAACCAACACTCCCAAGTCCTTCTCCTCAGGGCTGCTCTCAATCCATTCTCTGCCCAGCCTGCATTTGTGCTTGGGATTGCCCCGAACCATGTGCAGGCCCTTGCACTTGGCCTTGTTGAACTTCATGAGGCTCGCACAGGCCCACCTCTCAAGCCTGTCAAGGTCCTTCTGGATGGCATCCCTTCCCTCCAGCATGTCGAATGCACCACACAGCTTGGTGTCATCAGCAGACTTGCTGAGGGTGTACTCAATCCCATTGTGCATGTCACTGACAAAGGAATATGTTGATGTATCTTTATTCCATGTCATTTTTTCCTATATGGAAAAGTATCTGATGCTGGGATCATGAATCAGATGTTTTTGACCACTAGTGGTACTACAAATTACCACAATAGGTATAACAATATGATTTAATGTTCATCATGCTTATTGGAGAAGTACTTGAATGGAAACGATGGAGGACTCAGTGGAAAATGGGGTACAGAATATTAATTTGAGGAATAGATCTATAGAAACTGCCCTTATTGCAGAGGTCCTTTGACCTACAAGTTACGATGTTCACTTCAAACAGTACTCCTTGTTTTGAAACTGTGCTCTTGATGGGTGTCATTAAGATGACCTGTCAAACAAGATTATTGCCTAAAAAATTAACCTGGAGAGAGACTATTTTTTATTACCATGAAAGCACAGCAATGCTGACCTGGTCGTAATAATGCCTTTGGGATCTTCTCATCTTATCAAATATTTCTGTTCAGCAATTGGGACAATATAGCTCAAGGAAATTCTCAATGCGGTCAGCTCTCTGCGGAAGCCAACAAGTGTCGTCACTGCAGCATTGTAACTGTGCTTAATTGGTGGGGATTTATGGGTAGGTTTTCAAGCAAACACATTTTAACCTGTCATTTCCACTTAGTTAAAGCGGATAACGATCTTTTAATTTGTATGAACAGAATATAAATTGCAGAGCCTTTGGGAACATTGTAAGGTGCGAGCCTTGTTAACTGTCATAATGTGTGTTGCCTCCAGGAGCTTTTCAAGTTAGGGAGAGGATTTCTTTTTCTCTCCCCCCCCCCCTTCATCATTTTACAAGATGACATTCTGATAACTGGGTGGTATTAGATCTCACTTCCTGCTCTTTATTTATATGAGAAAGCAATTCAGATCACAGACTGCATTCCCAAAGAAGCTTCTGTCATGTTGATGCTACAGCTGGCGCTTTTTTCCCTTGCCCCTTTCTCATACCCACCCCTTGGCCTGTATTCTCTCCTTGCCACCATCTTCATAGTGAAAAATCAGCAGAATTTCACTTTGGGAGGATTCATTTTACCTAGTGTTAGCCACACCCGAGTTAGACACCTTAGGACATTACTCATATAGGCTGCTTATCCAGTCAATACAGAGATGGACCCCACCTCTGGTGATTCACCCCACCTGAGAACATGTGCCTAAGCTAAGTGGTATGAACCATGGGCTGGAAGTGCTTATTCTTCTATTCTTGCTTGTGTTCTTTGAGTTATAATAGCTCAATTTCTTCCTTATGCAGTCTTCTGGAGGAGGTGATTTTTTAAAAAAAAACCCTGTATTTTGCCTTGAAGACTATTTTTCATTGGTTCCAAATGATGATAATTTATTTCTGATTTCCATTTTATTGCAAAGATGCACAAATATTTGGTGCAAGTTCAGTTTCTCAAATAGTCTGGTGACATCAGTAGAATTGTACCAGGGTGAGCTTATGCAAGTAAGCGTACTTGGAAGTAACATCAGAACAAAATTTGGCCCTGGATATTTCAACTCAGGCTTTATTCACCTAAGGTCTTCTGTGAGTTTGTACTCAATCCATTTTAAGAGAAATGTAGGTGCATAATTCTATTATTTTCATGGCATTTTAATGCAATATTCTGGATAAAGGATGTCCTTGCCAATGGAATATAAAAAATGAATTACAACTGAGCAAATAGTTTAGTTGATGAATTTATCCTCTTTGCCTCACAGAATGTCCATAAACACAGAGCAGTTTCCTCAAATGGTCTTGCTATTTGTCCTAGATGACTTTTTTTAAGTTAACCTCTGCCTTCACAGACGTGAATGATTTTACAGTTAACTGTGTTGAATATTACAAAGGAGAGTTGATGGTTACAGATTATATCACAGTGAAAGAGGCTGTGCCAAATAATATTGCCTTACATTTTTTCAGGCTTAATTATGTGTGCTAAAGCAGTTATTACTGCCCAGCTGACAGACAATAGCTTAAGTCATACTAACTGGATTTCAGTCCAAATCCTTAATTGTGATTGATTAGGTAAATTACACATGCATTTAGATGTTTTACTATGCTCAGTGAGTCAGAAAGCATAGACAGTACTTTTAGGTGGTGCATTAGACAAGTATTTGCCCTATGATGAGTGGACAAATTCAAACACAAAAAGTTAGTGAAAATGTTGATCCTGAGCTGAAGTTTGTTAGGGTCACATCCACAGCTTTTTAAACGTACTTAGGTGTCTAAAGGTGCACATGCGTAGCTATGGTGATTTGTAGAAGCTCTTAACTGTCAGGAAATTAGCAGAAGTTAGAGCCCAGGTGGTTGTCTGCATCATTAGGAGGCCAAATCTGGTGCCTGGGGATGGCTGGGTGCCCCAATAAGACTCTTTAGAGTGTGTTTGCTCAAAACACACTTTTCTCAGTTGGGAACCCTGAAACCTACCAAGATCATTAGATTCTTTGGGGAAAAAAAATCCTTTAGCTCTGGAAACAGTTTGTAGAGTTACAGAGATTTGCGTGCCCTTTCAAGCTCACGTCAGTATTGTATGCCTCTTGACTTCGGTGTGAGCAGGACTAGGCCCTTTTTAATTATATTCTTTCAACAAAGAGGAAACTATGCTGAAATGTGAGCTTTCTTAGTCTTGAGAGGTTTATGGAGTGCTACTGTGTAGCAGGCAGGAGGTGATGCTATAGACAAGGCAGCCATGAAGCAAACTGCTAGAAAATCTGTAGGGATGTGCTGTCTTTGAATATTTTAAGTAGCAAAGCACAACATAGTCTATCCAACTGCTAATCAGTTCAACTTTCTTTCCGTTGTGCCCGGATAATCACAGACAGATTAATGCTAGCAAAAGATGAGACTGTCCCCATTTGGAACTACCAGTAGCTGTGGTACTACCATGCTCAAATGTGCAACATGTCAAAAAAGATGTACTGAAGCTTGTGATGTAGGACCTCACAGGGTATGGGGACTTTGTGTAGAGAATATGTGAAAGATAACTGAGAAAGAGAAACTTTGCTGACAAATAAATTTGTGGTATGGGGATCCACATTGCCACTAAAACTCTTTTAGGGTTTGTTCCAGAAGAGGTTGGAAACCACAGCACTTCAGGGTATGTTATACATCTGTGGCATAGCTCTCTCAAAGGGACCGCATATACAAACTCTGTCTCTGTGACTCCTTTTGTGAGCTTTAGGGATTTCACAGCATGCTAGAAGCCCAGAAATTTGCAGTCCCCCTTCCAAGCCAGACAATGGGCCTGTGGCCTCACCAACAATGTATGACTGCAGAAGTGCTGGCTAGAGCCCATCTCCAAATTGGACTGGGAAGAGTTGGATCCTGTAATTTTGCTTTTTATTCTAATGTTTGTAGCCTTTTCACACAGCTTTCCTTATGACTGGCTTTTATTTAGCCCTCAAGCTTAACGTTTGGAACTTCTATTTGTTGGGTTTTTTTCATCATCTTGGAAAATAATGTTGATTCTTCCAGTAAGCATCTTTCTTTTGTGTTTCGTTTCATTTTCTGTTCTATGTGAGTTCTTATCCAGTAGCTTATTGAAACTACTGAAGCAATTAAAGCAACCAAGTAACTAACATCTGGTATGTGTTTGCTTACTCCCTTATACTCTCTCCAGGGCAAGAAGCGTGTGCTTTGGAATGGTTAGCAGTTTATGATGTTATATATGAATACTTATTGTTTACAAAAGATCAGAGGTTAATGTTGCACTTCAAGTTGAGAGTTGCAAAGTTTGTGGTAGCTCTATGTTCTTAGGATTGCCATGATACAGGCTTTGGCACTCCAGGAAAACATCCTTTCCAGCTGAGTGCAGTTTTACCCTTGAGTAAAAAAGTTGGTTGAGTGAGTAAAGGATTCCCTTGAGTAGACAGCATGTTGTGTTGAGACAGAAGTTGTTATCTGTGGTCTTTGCCCTGTGGCTGGAGTCACTTGTTTAAATGCTACAAATTGTTCTGATGGTGCCTGGCACAACAATGTCCTGGTCCATGGCTCAGGGATCAAGGTCCCTGCAAGCCAAACAAGACATTCTTCGGATCATTAAGCTCCTCTTGACATAGTTATCATGAAACTTTCCTGTACATTCTTGCCTTAATCTAAAAATCACTTAATAGTAGTGTTATATCAGGTTCCGGATCGTGGCCTTCCTAAGCAAGATCCATTTTCTCTCTGTATCTTGCACAAATCATGACTACAGTGCCCTCGAAACAAAGCAGCAATTTGTTGCTCACTAAATTTATTATACAGAGCAATTACATGGAGGCACCATTATGAATATCATCTGCATAATCAATATGGTTTTATATTGCTGTCTCAACATTAAGTCAGAGTCTAGTGTATCAAGGATTTGCTGAGCACGAAGTTCTTGCTTTAGTTATTTCTGAGTAAAACTTGGGGTTTTTTTGTTATGGTCAGAAATGCCCCCAGATAATCTGAGATCTTGCCTGGTTTTTATAATACCAGCTTTCGTTGCTAACACTCTCATCTTAATGAATTGCTGAAAATGAAGTAGAGATTTTACCTACTGAAATTAATCAATAAGTAGAGTCTTTTGGGTTTTGAATACACTTTGACCTCCCATCCATGAGAGTTTTTTTTTTTTTTTAATTTATATTGTTGTAAAACACAGCTTGGCTCTAGATCGTGAATGAAGTGTGGTACTGTTTATCAGCTGAGTCCTGCTGCCCTTCATTTGTGAGTCGAGATCAGTGCTTTTGTTTTATGTCTTAATGATTCCTAAAAGCTGAGCCTTGGGAAATGCCTGGAGCAACTGTGTCTTACAATCGTTCTGTTAGCTAGTGAATACGTGTCTTCAAACTACATTTTAAGATGTAAAATCGCTTCTATGTACATAGTTTATCACTCCATAAAAACTGACTCTTCTCTGTCTTGCTTAGTTAGAAAGCAGTACGTCTCATATAGTGCTTTCCACACCCCCTTATATCTTAGCAGAACTTTATCTTGATTGTATGGTGGGCTATGTACACAGTAAAGTTAATGTTTCAAACTAATTTGGATTTAATACAAGTTGTTTAAAGGGAGTTGTAACGTGGCCAGAAAAAGAAATGCTTTTTCCCATTTCTCACAATAATAACATTTTTCTTTCACTGTATAAATAAAGCTTACTCTGGATAGAGATCTGTTTTTGCAGAATTAATTTCCAGAACAAATATGTAGTTTCAGCATCTTCTGGACCTGGTTTTTCATGTGTTACACAGGTCAGTAGTTGTTATACAGAGGGAGATTACTATGAGATTTTCAGCAGCTTTGGTTGGAATGAGTCCCATGAAGAAGCAGAAGTAGAATACATGAGGTTTATAGCATCAGACTCTGTGTTCCTACCCGTATGAAGGACTATCAAAAAATAATACAAGGAAAAGAGTAAAAGAGAACAGCACTGTGTAGATCTCTAGTGATGTCTGCAACAAACCTAAAGGAACCCTTGCATGTGGCGAAGTTAAAGGCCAGGTGAGTGAGAAGATCATGGCTCAGAAAGTCCTTTGTAACCTCCCCCTAAACAGAAAAATGGATCTGTATTAAAACCTGATGTGCCTTAACTTATGCCCTGAAACCCTGCCACCATGATCTCCCAGTGATCTATTTCTCTGTTCTCACCCTGTCTTGAAGGCACTGGAGTGGCAAGAAGGCAACAGAAGTCCTTTCCTTCATGGCAGCTGCAGGGAGTTGCTGCTCCTTTAAACAGTAGGTGTTCTCCATCACAAAGAAAATAAATCATTACATTTTACAGATACTACAAAACAGTCTCAGCTGGAGGGATTCAACTTCTGGCTGATAAACTCTTCAGCTCTCTGGGCAGTTTGGCACTTTCCCTCCCAGCATGGATCTGTATCTCCATTTCCTTCTCCTCTCCTTGGCATTTATTCAGAAGTTTGAACGCAATTTTTAAGGCTTTGCTATAATCAACAAGTGACAAGGACAACATTGCGCATGAGGGTTGACCCTACTGTGAAGCAGGAGGGGGTTGTCTACCTTTCGGTTTTGCTGCAGTAAAAGGAGGTTGGGAGCTCTGCAGCAGAGTGGGTCCCTCCAAGGCAAGCAGCCTTGCTGGATCCTCCCATTTGGGATGATAGATTTGGGATCAGCAGCGGGAAAATGGCTCCACCTCCACCATGCAGCCAGTTCAGTCAGTTTGTTTTAAAAATGGTGAGGAAGTCAGTTCTGGATTAGATAGAGGTGCCTAAGAATTTGCATAGTGAGTTGTTCTGGGTGACTGACGGAGCTGTAGCTAGCAGTGGTGGAGATGCAGACTTATCTCTGTTCAGGGCATTCACAGTTAACTCATAGCCAAGAGGTCAGTTCAGCCCACTCAAGTCTTCCCTTCTCCACAAGACCCCACGGCTCTAGTCTTTTATTTGAAGCTACGGAAAGAAAACACTTGCTGTCTTTACAAATTCAGGGAGTGGGCCTATATGGCTCAAAAGAACTAGTCCATTAATACAAGTACCTGAGGCTGAATGAAAGCCGAATTGTTCTAGCTGACAGTGAATAAAGATTGCGGTGTGGGGTTATTTTTTTCTTTTGTCTCCTACTTGTTCTGGCGGTGTAAAGTAGGTCTCACCCTTGAGACCCGGTATCCCAGCCATCCACTCTGGCATTATTAAAGTCTACAGTGACTCCTGTTTGAGGAACATGCCCACGTTTCTTTTATGCAAAGCAGTGCTGGTGCTCCTCTCTCATGCTGACATACAGCAGGGATGCAACCATGGTGCACACACTACGAACAGGGAAATAGATAAAACCTTAATGACCTTCATTAACCGAGTCAGGAGACCTTGAGAAGCAGCAAAAAATATTCAAACTCTAACATGTCCCAATTTTGAATTGTAACTGGTGCTATTGCAGGAGGTGCTGAAAGATGGACAGGTATAGAAATTACTGTCTGTTCCTTGAGTAGGTTCCCCAGGCCATTAAAGAGCACCAAAGCAATTTCTTTGCATAATATGAATCCTTCTGTTAGGATGGGAGAATTACGATGCTCTCTTGTCATGTTTGAAATTCATTGACTTCCATATTGACTTCCATATTAAATTGAAATAAATTAGCTTAGTATACATCAATTAATATTTAAGTGTCAGAGATCAAAAAAATTTGCTCTCCTCATGATCAGAAGTTATATATAATCTCATGACAAGTGTAAGAGCAAGAATTAGGTTCTCCTGAAAAAGTTAACTTATTTGCTAATAACTATATCTGC
Source organism: Sagittarius serpentarius (assembly GCA_034782735.1). Classification (NCBI taxonomy): domain Eukaryota; kingdom Metazoa; phylum Chordata; class Aves; order Accipitriformes; family Sagittariidae; genus Sagittarius; species Sagittarius serpentarius. The sequence goes on from JAVKLA010000017.1 coordinate 18,010,445, forward strand.
CTTTCTGAATTCAGTTTCAGCTGGATGATTTGACTTACAGTAAAATACAGAAACACTGAAATGTCCTTCTGTCTATCTGCAGGTGTCCACACTTAGTTGCTGAGGGAAAATTTCTGTGGAATTTCCATCTCTGGAAGCTCCTGTTTCCAGAAATGGCATTCCAACACCTACTTCTCAGCATTACCGTAGTGGTCGTGGCTATGCTGTGGCAGAATAGGAATTACTCCTGGAACTGCCCAAGGTTGTAAGAGGGTGGTGGCACTCCAGGTGAGTAGGAAGGCAGGTAGAAAAATACCTTGAGGGAGCACAGATACCCAAATATGTCGTCCACATTCAAGCAGATGATAACATTGAAAGTAGTGGCTTATGAATTGCAACATCATATAAATCAATATAACTCTACTGAAACCATAATTGAGAGACACCTGCCTTAAGCTTTGTCCTAAATGTTTTGATGGATTGACAAGTTTTCTGTTTTTAAGCTAAAGATTTTTTACATCACTGAAGTTAACTTATTTCTTGACTATTAATTTCAATGTGAAAGTAGAACAGAGACTGATTTACTGATGAATTAGGTGTTCTTCCTCCACACTAGAAAAAACTAAGGAGAGCTAAACCAGAACCTATTGCTTTCAAATTTGCTAAAGCTGTGTTAAACTATCAAACTGATTTACACCTACTTCTGTGAAATGCTGAATAATGGTATTCATCATTTTGTTTCTTTTTTTTGTTATAGCATTTCACAGTAACTGGAGATGGAAAAAAGAATGTGTCACAAGAGCAAAACTGAATTAAATGCTCTAACAATATCTTTTGTTCTTTTCAGGTTCAATGTAATCTCCTTGGGCACCAGCAACGGAACTCATCTGTTCAAAATGGTTTATGGTGAATTTTTCCGCAGACCTGGCAAAGATGCAGAACTTATCAATTTGAATGTGGGTGGCTTTAAGCAATCAGTGGATCAAAGCACCTTGCTTCGATTTCCCCATACGAGACTCGGGAAACTTCTCAAATGCCATTCAGAAGAGGCTATTCTAGAACTGTGTGATGATTATAGTGTTGCAGACAAGGAATATTACTTTGACAGGAATCCTTCCTTGTTCCGATATGTTCTGAATTTTTACTATACAGGCAAACTTCACGTCATGGAAGAACTTTGTGTCTTTTCCTTCTGCCAGGAAATAGAGTACTGGGGCATAAATGAGTTGTTTATCGATTCCTGCTGCAGCAATCGGTACCAAGAAAGGAAAGAAGAAGGTCCTGAGAAAGACTGGGATCAGAAGAGCAATGACAGAAGTATAGACTCCTCTAATGAAGAGTCATCCATATTTGATAAGGAGCTGGAAAAGTTTGACAATCTGTGTTTTGGTGAAATAAGAAAGAAGATCTGGGTCAGAATGGAGAATCCTGCATACTGCTTGTCTGCCAAGTTAATTGCCGTGTCATCCCTGAGTGTTGTCCTGGCATCAATTGTGGCCATGTGCATTCACAGCATGCCAGAGTTTCAAAGGCTGGATGCCCATGACAGGGAGATTGAAGACCCTGTGTTGGAAGCTGTGGAGATTACGTGCATCATCTGGTTCACTGCTGAGCTAGTGATCAGGCTCATCACCGCTCCAAGTCAAAAGAAGTTCTGGAAGAAACCACTGAATATCATTGATTTTGTCTCTATTATCCCGTTTTATGCCACGTTGGCTGTGGACACGAAGGAAGAAGAAAGCGAAGATATTGAAAACATGGGGAAAGTGGTTCAAATCCTGCGGTTAATGAGGATATTTCGCATCCTGAAACTGGCCAGGCACTCCGTAGGACTGCGGTCTTTAGGTGCCACTTTGAAACATAGCTATCAGGAAGTTGGACTCCTGCTTTTGTTTTTGTCAGTTGGGATTTCTATTTTTTCAGTGCTTGTCTACTCAGTGGAGAAGGATGATGACTCATCAGAACTGCACAGCATCCCTGTTTGCTGGTGGTGGGCAACCATCAGCATGACCACTGTTGGTTATGGGGACACTTACCCAGTCACGCTTGCCGGAAAGCTGCTCGGCACCTTGTGCATTATCTGTGGGATACTAGTGGTAGCACTTCCAATCACCATTATTTTCAATAAGTTTTCTAAGTACTATCAAAAACAAAAAGATATTGATCCAGACCAATGCAACAATGATCGCAAAGAGAAATGTAATGACCTACCTTATTTTAACATTAGGGATATTTATGCAAAAAAGATGCACTCCTTCATTTCTAGCCTTTCTTCGGTAGGAATTGTAGTCAGCGACCAAGATTCAACAGATGCCTCCAGCATCCAAGATATGGAGGATGTTTATAACACAACATCTTTAGAGAATGGTACAGGAAAATGAGTTGAATCACGTTCTCTTCCCTTTATTTCTCTTCTGATTCTTGGTAAATGTGGACTTAGAAAATTCAGTGAATTTATTAAGAGCAGTTAATTCTCAGGGTACTTAACTCTCAGCCATATTTGGACATTCTTTGCTCTGAGGATGCCATAAAAGCTTCATTGTTTATATGAGGCTTTAAAATATGCCTCATATGGTGGTTTAGTTTTTACACAACTAATGTCATGCAGGAAAACAGTTTTAAATGTGAGATCAGTGTTTGCTTGGTTTTGTGGTGGTTTTTTTGTTTTGTTTTATTGGTTGTTTTTTCCCCTACAGCAATCTGATAGCTTATACAGAATCTGCTTTTATAGTTTGCTGCTCTTCAGGTAGAGATATATTACAAATATTTAAGAACTATTGCACAAGTCAGCGAAGTATTTACCTGCAAATACATCAGGAAAAAGAAGGAATTATGTACATGTAAAACTGTGCTCTCTAACACATTTCTGTAATCTTGGAGCTGGGAACCCATTTCCTAAGTTGGGGCAGAAAATATATTGGTATATATTGTTTTTACTCCATGGAAGCATAATATTTATGAATTTCTTTCCAAAAGCACAATACATTTTTAGTTTGTTAAAATAAATTATTCCCATTGGTGCCTATATTTTTCCCAGTGTCCAGCATGGCCAAGCTTTATCAGGTCCTAAAGGGTCTAAATCTTGGGTCCCAGGATGAAGTGTCTGGTGCAGGCAGGACAGGAGCTTATTGCACCGTTTAGCCACCTCTTCTGCCATTGTGAACCTGAGCAATTCTGGTGCCTGGAGAGGATCCTGCTGTGATAAACACCACCCCGGTGGCTTCCCCAGAGGCTTTGTTTTGTGGGCACTGAAGCAAACATCTGTGGTGGTCTGTAGAATTTATTGCTCCCTGCTGTCAGCCCTGCTCCATTGCTGGAGGTTTCTGCCTCGGTGGTAGGAGCAAATGTGAGCAGCATCTCGGCTGCGCTGGCTCTCAGTCCAGGGCTGTAATGCCAAGCAACGGAGATGTATGGACATGCTCTGCTCTACCATATATGGCCTATCGGAGATGCAGGGTGGGCACTGCATCTGGGCACCCATATGTGAAACTATTTCAGCTCCTTTTTCTAAAGCTCATCTGTTGGTGATGGCAGCTTTCCTGGTTTGTACTTTGGGCTGGAGCGGTGCTCATCGCCTGGCAGAGTGCTGCAGCTCTGAGCGTTCCTCTCCTCTCCAGGGATTCCTTATGCAGCCAGCTAATCCTTCTCTGGTTCAGACTGGATCTTCCAGGGCTATTTAAAAGGAAAGCCAACCCTTGAGCCTAGCACGAAGGAGTGGTGGAGAAACTCGAGGACCTTAGAAAAGCCCCTAGTGTTTCTGAACGCTCATTTTCTTTCATTAGATGTTGGGCAACGAAGAATTGAAGATACTGTGGTGTTGATATTTTCCTTAAAGAGAAGCTGCTTTTTTTTTTTTTCTTCAAATTATTATTTCACCAAATGCTAAAGCCCTTACTGAGTTTCTACTCAGGCAGATGAAACTCAGTAGCAGTTGACTTCAAGACGGTAAAACCAGAAGATGGCAATCTATTTTAGCCTCTGCAGAGGGTTGATTTTTTAGGTGTCTACCAGGTTTTCTATTGCAAAATACATTAAGTAAGTAGCTGAGGTGCACTTATATTTACTGATGCACAGAGCTCTAACCCCTTTCTGAGATGGAGAAACGAAAAAGAATAGTACGGATCAACCTGTACCTCAAAAAGGGGTGTCCCTCAGGACTGCTGTGCACCAATATGGTGATGTGGGACTTAAAGGGAGTATTTTGAACTTCGGAGAAACTTCAAAATTTGGCTTATTACTTGCTGAGTGTTGTAAGTATCTGCTTCACAGATAATTAAGGTTAATTCATCCCATAGTTAGTGCAGGAATACTAAAAGGGAAAGTTAGCCTAAATGTGTTTTGTTCTTACTGAACAATTAACATTACAAAGATGCAACGATGTAACATATTAAATAAGTATGTACATATGAATCTAATAGGAACCAGCAGAATAACAGCATAAATACTACTCTCTGCCCAAAGAAAGTCTCTTGGTAGTCTCCATATAAAGACATATTACATTGCCACTGAAGTTCAAAAGCAATGAAAAGTATTGTAATGCAACAAAAACTGCAAGAAATTTGTATTAAATAGTTGAAAAAAACCCGCTACTGAAAAATCTCATTTTATATACCAAGCATTACCCAAGGATCACAGAGTATACAACTTTTTGTATTAAATTTTACTGACTGGTAATTTGTCATAAAATTGATAAGCTCTTGATCAAACACATGAATCAATCTTAAGGCTATGACACTGTTTAAGTTCCTCTGACTTTTTTATGCATAGATACAGCTTGCAGCAAAGTGAGGCATGCCTTTTGGAACATATCAGAAGGTAAAATACATATCCATGTGTCATGCAGTGTCTGTTATTTTGATTCCGTGATGAGATCTCATTTATTTTCAAATCAGTTGTATCTTAAATAATGGCTTTGTTGTTTTCTGTTCACTGTGCTGGAATAAATCCAGCATCTTGGTTTCACATAGGTGTAACTGGGAGCAGGATGTGAACAGTGTTTCATGCCAAAAGATACACCCCTCAAGGCAGAACTGCAGTCCTGTAACACGCGCTGGTACCAGGGAGTGTCACAAGTCTTGAGTGCCAGAATAAAGCAGATGAGAGCAAATACTGAGATACTGCAGGCTCTTCCTGCTAGTAAAAGTTTTTAGTAGAAGAATTTTTTGGTAAGAAAAAAGCACAAGAGGGGATTGTTTCTTATTTAATTTGTCTTCTTCCTTGGTCTACAGTTACACATTATTGATATGTAATATCAGTGTCAACAGAAGGTAGGTTGTCTATTGGTTTTGTATTCCTGAACCACATGTTTTTCTCTTTAAAAATGCTTCTTAAATCCTCTCCACCCAGCTGCTCTGTTTCAGACACGAAAGCACAGAAAAGGTTACTGTTCAGATATGCCTCCCTTTTTGTACGGGAGAGACTCGTTTGTCTTTATACAAAACGGTTTACTGGCACGTTTAGTTTCTTTGTCTTGATGGCAAATGCTTCTCTTTCGATATCCAGTGTTCCCAGAGCAGCATCTGTCTGTGCAGCATTTTTCCCTGTTGTAGTGTGGGAAGGCACCACTGCACCACATTGCAGTTTTCTGTTTTGAGTAGCTTCCAGCTGGCAGGGGGTATCACCCAACTGCCCACAGCTTGTGCCTTGCTGAGAGCAGGCTCTGCCACTGCCACTACCACTGCCACCGGTTTTGGTGCGTGTTAGAAGAGGGAAAAGGCCAATGTAGGGGAATGTGAAAAGAGAAACGGGAGAAGGTAGGAAGCCGTCAATCAAAAGGGATAACGGAAAAACCTGAGAGGACCTTAGAAGAAAGGAAAAGAGAAAGAAGTTGACAGGAAGAGTACTCACTTGTCTTCGCTTTATTTCTTGTTTTTTCCACCAGTGCTTTTCTTCCCTTTCTGCCCCTGCTGCCTCACGTGCCCTCCCGCTGCCACCCTGGCCTCCCTTCCCACCCAGCCTGTGGTCCAGCAGTCCTGTTTCTGTCCCAGAACGAGGGTCTTTCTGAGTCCAGAAAGGCATGTTTCACCCACCTGGATGGCAGCAGGCAGAACTTGGCAGGGATGAAATTAGTGAGCACTCCTACTGCGTATATGAGCAGTCTTTTAACACACTTACAGGCTGTGCTTTTTTGTAAGAAAAGTCACAATGTGGCTCAAATCAATGAGCGTAAACATGAGCTAAATAAAACGGCACATCTGTGTCAGCCCTGTAAATGAAATATCACTTATGGGTTAGGTAGGAATTAGAGTCAGGCACCATAACGTGAAATATTACCATTTAAAAAGAAGACTCCATGCTGATTCCCATGCAAACGGGTTTCTGTCAGGGAACGCTGAGAGTATCAGGGAGATTTGACTGGAAAAGGCAGTACACGGGCTCGTGGCGTGCCAAGGGCTCCTGACAGGCTGCTGTGTATTAATATATTTATTCATTTCTGCACATTCCTAACATCTAGAGCAAGTGACAGAAACCCACTAAGCTGTGGAGAGTTTCTCTAATATTTTTTGATTAGCTGACAGTGTTTGTGAAGCTGCTAATACCTCTTCATCCAAAAGAGGACATCTCTCAGACCAAATCAGAGTAACCCTGTGCTAGGTGTGCAGTTTGTGGCTGATAGCAATAGCTCGGTTGCAGTTGGTAAATGTTGCTGTCTGGTGCTCTATAGCTGCAGTGCTGTTGCTTCTATTTCTGAAATGTTTATGCTCTGTCAATCAAGAGACAGCAGATGCCATTAAAACCATCTCAGCACTTTCCCACTGCACAATAATTGCAACACCTCTTCCAAGCACAGCAAAATGTCATGACTTGCTGAGACCTCTTTTTTAATATCTTGTGTGGTTGTAGTTAATTTTTCATGATAAACCTATAGTCCAAGCACAACCTAGCAGAAGAAAAAGTCACTGTGTGTCTCTAGACAAGTTAAAAGACTTCCACTCTGGGCATTGCCCTCCCACCTCACTAGCACAACTAAGGTGGTACAAGGAGTGGTAATTCACTGTGGTGTAGGCTGATAGCTGTTACAGGTAGTTAAGGAGTCAAAGGCAGAGTTCCTGAGGGGTGGATATAGTTTATAAGTAATTGTGTATATGACCTCTGGGCAAAGCTCATTTAGGTGTATAATATAATCAGATAAAATATAAAATGTGACACTTTCCCTGAGAAACCACCTACATCTCATATCTTTTTAATGAATATATTGGCGAGGTCAGTCTTTGCTTGGCGTTTTAGCAGGTCATGGGCTGCGGGTCGAGGGCTCTCTCCTCACACACATCAGTTTTCCCCAAATCGCATATACCCATGGGAGGGAGAGACTTTGCAGCATCCCCAACAGGCCCATGAACTTGTAGGCCAAGGAACTGGATTCTCAAGATGAGGGGTGGTGGTGAAGGAGAACCTTAACTGATCCCCTATTTTGTCAACTAAGACCAACACCATGTGGCTTCATGTGGTGACTTATGAAGGTAATCTGCTCTCACTGTTTCCTCAAAACTATTTCAAGGTAGAGCCCAAGGAAGCGTTGCATTATAATGGTTTAATCTTTATTTACTTTCTACTATTTAATGGCATATGTGTTGTCTAAGTCACCCAGTTTTCTATGGCATTCATTGCTATTTCCACTGCAAATCCTACTCTAACTAGCATATGATATGTTAGAGATTGGTATAGCCTAATGTACTGTCATTGACCGAGGATCTTTTATGAATCAGCAGAGACAGAAAGGCACCCTAACTTCAGCTATCATGTGGCTGGTCATTTGGTCTTGCTCTGTCAACAGAGAAACAACAGATCTCCTTGAAAGACACCACATCCTATCTATACAAAGCTCCTATCTGTAGATGGGTCCTATCTCAAGATGGCTATACAACAAGCCTATATGATTTAGTTAGTTAGATGCCTGGCCTCTAGGTAGCTGAAGTTAGATCTGATGAGTGCTAGATGACAAGAAGTAGGGCTGTGATTACCCCCTAGTGATGCTATCCTTCCCTTCTCAACACTGTATGTGTAGGAAGGACTGTGTCTCTGACGTAGGCATCTGAACTTGGGTGACATGAAGCCAGACACACGAATTCATTCCGAAGCCTGAAGACTGGTCACTGACAGCCACTGTTTAAGGTGTAATTCAGTGTAATATTGCTAAAAACAGTTTTCTGTACAAGAAAATTTGGACTTTCCCAAAAAGCCTTGCTAGCTGTCTGTTAGAGTCTGTAATGACCTGCAAGTTGAAGTTCAGTCTCCTGTAGTAATTAAAAAAACCACATAAAATACCAGAGGGAGCAAACTGGTGTTGGCAAAGAGGCAGGCACAATATGCTGACAGTACTTTTGTGACCCAAATTTGCATTATTTCTTGGCTTCCTGTAAGCCGTATAAAATATTCTTACTGTGCCATGTGTTGTAAAATCTGCCCCTGTGCATTAATATAAATATAATAGTGGAGCCAAGTCCTGGAATTACAGCTGTGGAGCTGCAAAAAAATCTGGGCTTGGAGAAATTGCAGAAATATTGTTTAGCTGCAAATGCTGTTTTAATGTTGCAGCTGCCGCAGTGGTGAGGAAGAGCAAGGGACCTTTCACAAGCACCGGTATGTGGACTTCTCTTTCTTCCTTTGCACACTTAACGCTAAGCTCTTCTTGGCTGAGCATATAGGCTGAGGAACCCCTATAACTTTGGGGACTGCTCAACAGACCCTTCCTGGGGCTATTAGGTGTGTGGCCAGCTGTCCCTAAGAAAGGGTGGAGTTGGGTGAGAAAATAATAAGGTCGGTATGAAATGGTCTTCGAGGAGGTAGAATAGCATCACTGCATTTGGTGTTGCCACCATCCTACACCTCTAAGAAGATACCTGGGAGAGAAAGCAGAAACGAGGAAGAACGTCAAGGTTCAGATATTTAGCTGCAGCCATTTGAAGGCTACTTCATTTTGTGTTCATCCGAGGGCTTTTACTAAATCACAGGTAGAGATTCATACATAACCTTGAACCCATTCCATTAGCTGGAATAATATGCTGTCTTCCCACAGGTTTGAGTTGCAGGTACAATATGTCCTTTTCTCTAAGCCAGTTGCTAGATGCGATGCTGTCTCTGCTTTTCATGCTGACTGGAGCTTGGGTGTTTCTGAAGTGTTGCTTAAATCATCCTTGTAGCTTCTACTCCATTTCCTAGAAACTTGGAAACTACAAGCGTGAAAGAGTTCAAAACAGTTTCTCTAGTCCAATATTAGTTTTTGACAGCATCAAATGGCATGCATTTCACAGAAAGGGATTTTCCCTGTTCCTGAATTGTGAAGCTTATGACTTTAGGTGGGGTTTTTTATCAATTATTTGAAGACCAGCTTAGGTCCTGACACAGGCAGATAGATAAGGCTGGCATTTTATTCCAGGTGGTGTAACCCCACGTAAACAAATAACTATCCATTTCTTTGGGTTTTTTTGGAAAATGAGGTTGCAATCTTGCATATTTGTATTGTGGATCTGTGGAAAAAAACCCTTGGTGAATAAATAACTCATGGTGCCAAAATGCCGTTTGAATGCTCACTGAGTGCACAGGAATTCCTTATGAACCAGGAGGACGCTGGTGTCTGACAGCATGGCTTCATAAGCCTCCTGGGTGGAAAGGAAAACACATTTTTTTTCTTAAGTCTCTAAATATTTCAGGAGGTGATGGAGTAACAATCTTGCTGTTCTGTGGTGATGGAGAATGTTGAATGAAATGAAGGACAAATTGAAGTTAAGGCAGTTAAATCCGGACATGACTTTTTTTGTAAACAACCCCCTTCCCTCGGGACAGTAATTTTTCATCTTGTTCCAACTTCTCTTTTTTTGTTAAAGGCAAAAACATAACGTACCAAAACCACAGCAATATTTTTCTTTGCTGGATATTTTTAAGATTAAGTTAGCTCTCGTTATAGGTGTGGAAAGAGAAAAGGCTGGTGTGTAGGATGTGGGGGGTGCTTGAATTTTTTCTAATTTATTTTGTAGTTCTATTCTTTTACCTTTGGCATCACACACTTTTGCATTAGCTTTTTTTGGTATTGACTGAAGAATCAAAATAAGTAATAGACAATATTTTTCTGGAGAATTTTTTTAGACAATTGAATCTGAAGGGAAAGATAGGGTACAGCATGTCAGTCTGGAGTGATGTCAAATATACTGTTGCAGGGCTTGAGAATGAATTTAATACTCATCAGAAGCATTCCTAAGCAACATATGGATTCACACATAGGTATGGTATGTTTAATGTATCTAAAGCCACAAAACTAAAGTTTTGGCAGTGTTCAGTGAATTAAAGGTTAATAGAAATTCAGGTATTAATCTGATTCTGTTCTAGTTGCAGCTTTTGGTGCAGTAATGTACTCTTGGCTTTTAGACTGCCTCTGTAAATGGGAGGCTAGTACTTCGGGTATTTTATGTATCTAGACATATACAGACTGATTGGACAGCTGTCAAAGCACTGTTGTGCAGGCTTTTAGATGTCTGGCACCAAAGGTAACCTCTGTTAATCTACTGTGCTGGCACTTGCCGAGGAGTTGCTGCATTACAGGGGTGTGCGGTGCATACAAAGCGATCCCATTAGGCGATGCAGCGCGAGCATGCAGGTGGGAACATGGGTCTTTGCCAAAGGAACTTGCAGCACAAGTGTTGGTTTGTATTAGCTTGCTTCCACTGTATTGTCACCTGCTGAAAACCTCTGTGTGCCCCACTTAATGTTTTAATTAATCCCAAGAAGATTTACAGTATCTGGAAAGTGTTTAGAAAACACAGGGCTTCCTTGAGAGCAAATACTGAGACAAAGGGGAAAAGGTGACTCAAAGACTTTTTGCCCTGGCTTTTCTGCCTTGTCATAGGAGTAGTGACAGGGCAAGAATGGGAGTAGCATAACGAAATTTAGGTGAAAATTCAGAATTCAGAGAGTCTTTAGGGCCACTGTGAGTCCATATGAAAATAGGTGTAGGAGGAATCTGGGGATCGGGGTAGCGAATCTGCACGCTGGATGTGGGACGCAGCTCGTGCATGCTCCGTGCTCAGGGCAACGGGTGGAAAGAAGGTGACGTCCCTGCACCAGTGGTTTTCTGCTGCACAGGTGCGTTGCATAGGCTGCAGCCTTCTGTGCCCTATCCACAATGTCCCTCTCAATCCGATGCCAATTGCCGCAAGCATTAAAATGCTCTTCAGACCTGAAATTGCAGGAGAGATGCAATGAGAGCAGCTGGAAGGAGGTAAAGGAGTAGGAAAAAGGGGCTGATGGCAAGAGCCACGTCTGTAGAGAGGACATGCTGCAGAGATGCTTTGTTGGGAAATCTTACCCGCCGTGTCTTGAAGCTTTTCCTCCCCGCAACTCCCACAGAGAAACATCTTCCAGGGAAGAGGACTGTGCCATAGAGCAGCTTTGGCAAGGTGCGGTCTCCCTTCTTGCGGTCATTTCAGAATGTGGAGTGTAACCTGGGGGGTAAATTTATTTTAGGAAGGGGACAGCCTAGCTCACTTTGTTGTCTTTCTTTTCCTTCTGATTCTGTACTTTATAGCATCCAAGAAGGCTTTGGGAACACATACTCCCCTTTTAGGCATACAGCATGTGTCAGGCTATATAATCTGTGCAATGTTCCCAACTATTCAGCAAACTAAAAGAAAGGGTGACGGAAATGAGGTCAGGAAGAAATACTTTGTATTGCTAAAATCCTGTTCTCCCACATGTAATTTCAGTATCCAGTTCCTATGAAATTCAGGTGACTTCCTCATCACAAATTGACTTCACCATGCAAAAAACCACTTGCAATAAACCTAACATGGGCTGATCGATTACTTATTTTTGGATGGAGGAGAAAAAGAGAAGAAAAATGCATGGCTCTGTGTCATGAAAAAAGGCAGGCAAAAATATTTGAATAATAACTGGCCAAATAATTCCACAGTTACCAGAGTGATCTTTGTTGAGTGAAATAATGAAAAGAAAAAAAATATCCACTTGAGCTGAAAAAAATAAGGACAGGAAAGAAAAATTGCTGACTCTTTCCTATCTCTGAGTCCTTTCACAGAGATTGAGGTACCTTTCCCTTGGCAAGTCAGATGATGAACCGCTTGTTAATTAAGCGGTCAAAAAAGTAGCTGAAAAAGGAGTTTGGAATCTGAGACAGCTCAGCGTGGAGGAAACCATCTCTGTGATGAATCCTGTCAGGTTTTGACACCTTAATTAAAAGTTATGTTTGGCAGTGTGAAGGCAGCTCAAGCGCTGGGAAAGCGGACAGCTAGGCGTTTTGTTCTGGTCGTTTGGGAGCCACGGTACTGAAGGGGTCGGCAGCCAGTCCTGCTTCCGCCAGGAAGCGAAGGCTGTAGGTATTGCAGTGCTGGCAGGCATGGAGCATCAGGGACGGATCCGGGCTGGCTCAGGAGGATCGCGCTCGTGGTGGAGAGCAGCGGCTTTGGGCTACAAAGGGTTGGGCTCTTCCCTTGTGGCTCTAATTGAAGTTTCATGTGATCCCGTGCCAGCCATTCTGTCATCCAGCACTTCTGGTTTCCATCACATCTTTTGCCTCTCTTCCTGACATTTAAGCTATGCAGGACAGCAGTTGTCTCTCAATCTATACACTCCTTCCCTAGGGGCAGTGTGGTGGTCAAAAATGGAGCCGTGATCTTGAAGACGACCTCATGTTACTGGGAAAGTGGTGACTTAACTGTGGAGAAGCGGAAAAAGGTGAGGTCTTGTTGGAAGAGCTGATTTTAGTTTTGGCCAAGTTGTTTACAATAAGCTGCCTTTAACTAAGGAAAAAAAGAAGAAAGGCAGACATACTTGTATGGGGAGGGGCCATGCCCTCTGCTGTCCTGTCATAGTTATATAAAAAATAGTATAATATATTACAGCAAACAATAGATTTTTCTGTTGGGTTGCTGAACAAAATTGTTTTTAAAAAAATCCATAATTTAAGACCCCTTTGAGCTTTTTTTCTTTGACTCAATGTTTCATTTGATATTGAGGGGTTAATTCTTTTCCATCTAATTAAATTTATGCTGGTTTGACATAAAAAAAAGTTTCACAATGAAAAAGTATTTTTTTAGAATATGTTGAAATGCAGCATTTCAGCATCTTTGGAAACAAGATGCTCTCAGAAAATTTCACAATGAAATATGCACTGTTCCAAAATCCCTCCTGCGTTTTTTGTTTTTTTTTTTAGTTTGGTTTGTTTGTTTTGTGGAAAATTCCCACCAACTGTGGGCTGGATTCAGAAATAAAGTCCGTCTCCCTGTCACAGCCTTTTTCAATGAATTTTCTATTCACAAAAAAATTGTTTTGATCCAGTTTTAGCTGTATTCTTTGGAAAATGCTTATTTTCCTTGGAGAATTCAGATGGAGCAAAAAAAAAAATCTTTGTCACCTCTATGATTGCTGTCTCTGATCCGTTGCTTTCCTTTGATGTGCGTGACACTCAGGTGGTGATTGGTAAGGAGAAATGAATCATCTAGTTTGCTCAAGATGGAAAATAAAAAGCAGTTACAAGAAAATCACATCCTGTGAGAGGAAATGAGCCCATTTTAACAAGTTTATGAGTGAGAGCTTCGTTATGAAGCACAAAAAACCAGAAAACACATGAAAAGCCTGTTGGACCCCATTGTTCATGTGATTCCTTTGATGGGAATATAACTGTGAAGGCTGATCAGAGAGAAAATTGTTATTTCTTTTAAGTAGTTGTTACAAATGGATATTTATGTTCTTCTGCAATTATTGGTGAATATGTTTCAAATAGACCTCTTTCCGGTAAACAAACTAGCATCAACCAGTAACGGCTTAGTGGCTGGTAATAAGAAGCAGTTTACTAAAACGGATAGGTAGGCTCAAAAAAGAGATTGTTATAATATTATTATTTAATATTTATACTGTTTAGTCTAAAGAAGAGAAGGCTTGGTCAGTTAGAACAACCTTAATGTATGTGAAAGGCTTTTGCAAGGAGACAAAACACAGGTTTTTTTTTCTGTACTGTTTAGGGAGCAAAGGAGCTGAGCTCAAGCCAGGGAGAGTGAAGATGAAGGGTTGATGGTAGAAGTGGCTCAAAAATTCCTCCTGCTCCCCTGCCGCCTCTTGCCCAGCCCCAGCCCCAGCTCCAGCTGCTCGTTATCTCAGTCACGCTGATATAAATCTGTGTAAAGACAGAGCAGATTGCTCCAATGACCCAGGTTTAAAAAAATCACTGATTCTCTGCTGAGAGGGTGGAAGGGAGCTGTGAGCCTGAAAAGTTGGAAAGACCCTGGATTACTGTCCCCTTGATGGAGATCCAACTCTTCTTTCAGTGACTCTCTCGTTGAGGCAACAGTCCAAAATTTTGTATAGCTTGTCAGTTTGTTGGGGATGGGAAAACTTACTTCACTCAGGGTCTGACTCGGTGGCTTCAATAAGGACTTTAATGGGCTGCCTCCCTGCGTCACAGAGGTGTCCCTGGCCTGAGAACTTGGGGTGCGGTGAGCTGAAAACAGCCAGACGATGGGACCCAGCCCTGTACATTTGAATTGCACTGGTTACTCTGTCTTGGACTTAAGGGGAGAAGTTGGTATCCTTTGTGGCGTTGGCCAGTATTTTCCCATGGTCTCACTGGTGGAAAAGGAGGAAGGACCTTCGGGGAGGAAACTGGGAATACATGCTAATAGACAGTGAAAAAACTTCTTACGCAGTAAGGGGGCCCTTGGGAGCATGACAGAGATACAGTGACAGTCTGCCACGAGCAAATTCCAAGGCTACTATCAGTCTTTTGCATATTTAGCTAATTTTTCTTGGTGCAGATTATTTTGGTATGTGAGCACTGTACAGATGTGATTCATCTTCCCGGAGCACCCTTGTAAGGAAGTGCTAATAATTCCATTTCATGTCTGATTTTAAAAGTCAAAGTGCAAACTAGAAATATTTAATCATCTTCTTTGTGATTTGCTTGATTTGTCATGCACCTATTTGCATATAGACACATTCCCGCGCCCCCCCCCCCCCGGACTTTCTTCCAGAGGAAATTTCAAAATCCCACCCTTCCATTGTGATTGGGAATGGGTTTTGGTTTTGTTTCAATTTCTATGGCAACAGGAATTTTTTTTTCTGACAGACTTTGCACACAAAAGTCTGATTTCCCTGGGCTCTTTTGAATATTTCGGTTTGCATTTTTATCCCTGCTAGTATTTTGAACCTCTGTCCTTAACCCTTTGACTCCATCTAGTTCACTGAAATCTAATCTGTTTCTCCTTAGACAGGACACATAGGGTTTTTTCACACTTTCTTAATTTTTCAGATATAATTTGATTCAGTGTGCTGATATCAGAAATATAGCCACATTTTATACTTAGAAGTTCAATTCTTTCCTTAGAGAAGCATTATTATTTTTTAAACTACTTCTAAGCACTAAACTTGTTCCAAATCTGGCTTCAAGGTTGTGGAATAACCTCTATCTTTTTAAAGTCAGGATCTAACTTTCTTTGTTATGTTTTGCTTACATTCATATATTTACTGTGTTTGACATGCTGATCAGCCAGTCCATGGGTGTGCTTGAAGAGTGCCTTATAAATAGTATAACACCTACATAATCATTAAACTTTGTACTAAGTCTCCTGCAATTTTGAACTAAATAGTTCAATTAATTTCTGAATAGATTCCAGACGTCTGTGGTTTGTAAAGCTTCATCATTCACACAGTGAATGATGAAATTTCATTGTATTTAACACTGACTTCACCTGTGCCACTGAATTGTTTATCATAAGTGCTATAAAGCTTCAAGATGCATAGTTTAAATTCAAGCAGCCTTTTAAGTTCAAATGTGAAAGAAGAATGGAAGAAAGTCAGGGATATGGTAGCCGTCTTCTTCTGTGCTTTGCCTACCTGTTTAGCTCCTTCCACAAGTATTGCTGAAATAAATTACATCTCTGTGTCCCACTAGCAAGTGTTTCACCTGTGAATATTGTTGTGCCACTCTGAGCCTGGCCAGTTTTCTTGCTTGGTTCCTCTCCAGCTGAGCTGGAATATGTGAATGGCTCCAGCTGAGCTGGATTATGTGCATGGCTCCTTAACTGAAGGGGAAAATATTTCTAGTAAGTCCCCAAACCTCTCCCCACTCTTTAGCCATTCTCCGTAAAGCAAGGTAAAGGCAGCACTCAGCAACTGGCTGCACAGACCTGCAGTCCTTCCTCTCTTTGATTAAAGGGAGAAAGAACCAGCAACCCTGATACGTGAGTTATTGGCAGCAAGATAAAGACAAGAGTGAATTAATGGGGCTGTGCAAACCTTTGAACTCTGCTTTGCCACCACAACAGTTGGAGAACTTTACAAAAGAACTGAAAAAGCTGGTGTTCTTGGATCACAGCTTTTGGGGACAGCATCTTTGGAGGACAGCTGGCACCCTTGATAGGTGTTTCCAGCTGTTTCCTAACTCTTTAGAGAATGTTGTGCTGGTAGAAGGTAACTTTCATTCATTAAAGCATTAATAAGATTTAACTTCCAGCACAGTCTATTTGGGCAGTTATATGCAGTCTTTTTTGTTCATAGGCTTTTTCTATATTTATCCATACCTTTGGTGTAGTTGCCTCTCATTATTAATAGATATTTATATTACACAGACTTTGTTGATGCTGATACAATTGAGTTTTCCATTGATGTTGAGCTCTGAGCTTAATTATGACTGCATTCCTGTTTGAAAGTCATGATAAAACCAGTCTGCATTTTTATTTTTGCCATCAATGAAGTATAGCAAGCTTGTATACATTACCAGAATAGATATTTATAACTATATCTGATTTTTTTTTTCTTAGTTGTTAGATCTTTTATCGCTTTCTTGGCATGGGTTATCTGAGAAAACTGCATAGGCTCTAAGTTGCGGGAAAATTTGATCCTTATATCTTAATATGTGCCAAGAAAACCTATCATGTTGCCCAGCTGATCTGAGAATTGTTTTGCTTTTAGATAAATATTTTTGAGACTGTATCTATTTATGACTTTAGCCCCTTGTGAATGGTTACTGCAGGTCATCTGTTGTTGGTTCAGAAGTATCAGTTAATCACACAGGAAAGGGAGCATGGGTGAAACTCGATGATTTATTCCTGTGGGAAAGCGAACAATCATTTTTGTTCTAGATTAGTTCACTAGGAACTGTATTCCAGTCCATGCCTTTGTAAATGTTTGAAATAACGTTTCTGAATTCTGAGAGTGCAAAGAAGCAATTATTTTTTCCAGCATCTATCCCTACTCAGTCAAAAAACTTATCCCTTAATGAATATCGGAAAGCCACTTTCAGTATGAAAACAAATGTCAGCAAAAATATATTGCTCATTTTGCTTATTTATCTAATGATTTTTGGTGTTTCATTTTCATGTCTTGACATATTCAGGTAGGAGGTGCCCTACTGATTCTTAAACCCCACCATTTTCATTGTGTCCCAAACGAATGTGCATCCTTAATAAATTCTATAGGCTTTAGTATAATTCAGAATAATTTGTATCAAAGCATCTTTGTTTCTTCTAGACCCTTCCATAAAAATATTGTTAGGAGCAGACCAGAAAGCTTCGGCTCTGGTCGCTGTGAAGGACAGACAGATGCGCAGCTGTCAGCAATACGAATCTGCGGACCTCAAATGGACTCGGGTTGCAAGAAAGACAGAACCTACAGGGCAGTCTGAGTCCTCTGACAGGGCACACATGTGGGAGAGAGGTGAAGGGCTCTTCTCCTCCCAGCCTGGGGAAGAGCTGTGTGTTTGTTTCTTGGAGGTTACTGGCTAGAGAGGGTCTTGTTGGAAAGCTGGGAGGTGAGTTTGGGAAGCCCGGGGGAAAGCCTCTGCCAGGCTGAGGCTGGGAGGAGGGCAAGGAGCAAGGGCAGAGCCCTGGAGCGAGGGGGCGGAGGGAGCTGTTCAAGCACTTCTTCCTCGGGGAGCAAACTCTTTGGACTGGCAAGTGTAGTCTGGAGCCAAGGGGTGACATCATGAGTTAATTGTCTCCGTGGACAAGAAAATTAATTTGCAATAATTTTCCAGCCTGCCATCTTTCTAGAACTTCACTTGTTCATTGCCATCTACACTAGAAGAACTGGCTGCTCTTCACTGTTGCTGCAAAGACCGTCAGGGATTTACGGAAGAAACCAAGAGGGGCAAAGGAGCCTGAGTAGTCACAGCTACGCTCAGTGGGTTTTAATAATCCCTGTACTACAGACCCCTCCAGTCCTTCTGTTTCTGATCATCATGGATGGGAGGTGTTTGTAAATCTGGTTTAGGAAAGGTCCTGTGTTCTAGGTCATCATGGTTTCTGCACCTTCTCTCAACACAGAGGAGAATATTAAAGCTGTCCCACAGGGCACATTGGCCTTTCCAGGGGAGGAGAGTGATGGCTTACTTTCATCCTGTCTGAAAAGCAAAAGCAGTTCTTCTGTAGTTTTTTATATCCCTCTTTTAATGAAATTTACCTCCAAATCCTTTTTTTTCCTTTTTTTTTTTTTCCTTTCCTGAGACAGTGTGGGAAAGCAGCACTCTATTCAGTATTAGCAAAATACTATTTTTGTTTGCTTTGTTACTTTGTGACTGCTGGCTTTGATAAAACCATGGATTGATTTTATCTGGTCAGGAAATTATTTCCATTCATCTGCAGCCCCGGAAACCTGCTCGGATCTTGGAAATGCGCCTGGTCCCAGTTTCAAATTGAATAGTCTCATTTTTATTTGACGTGAATGAGGGCGGACACTTAGATCATAATTCCATTTCTGCGCATCTCAATCCAAGGAGAAGTCACTCACCGCTGGCCTCCCAGTCCTCTCCTGTCCCCAAAACAAGCTCTGGTACCTCTCTACTGTAACTGTCTGTCTGTTGCAAGTTTTCTGAAGGGTATTTACAGCATGGAAGAACTGTGCAGGGGAAACATATCTCCTTCTGTGAACTCCTATTTGTATGCATAAGCTTTCCTTGGGAGCACTGAAGATTAATTTCATTATTGATGTTGTCAGTGAACCTCTCTTTATGTCCAGTGACTGCCATTCTTTGCAAGGTCCTTTTAACTGGGTAGATAATAGTAGGAGAATAAGAAGGTATTTGACAAGAGTTTGCTATTTGGGTCTGGCAGCCTTTTTTGTTAGTTACACTCATACTTGTGAGCTTCCCAGATGTTCCTATTTTTAGGAACCCCCAAAAAAGGTCAAACTAAGTTGCAGAGTAAACAGCGATTGGACAGTACCTCTATCTGACATGTCTGAACATCACAGATACTCTTGGTAACAGGAAGCCTAAAGGTACCTGACTGGGCTGAGTTCATTAGACAACATCATTGTAGCCAAATTGATTACAGTTAACTTTTTCCCTCAAAACGCAGGGCAGAGGGCCCCAGCTGAGCTTCTTCGGCAGTCAGAGTTAGATGGGACATGGAAAAAGCACCTGGTAGCAGACAGCCACTAAACAAATGAAACCTCATTCTGTGTTAGTCAGAGTCTGAGCTGTGACAAGGTGGTGGCAGAGGAAGAATCACTGACCTCTGAAATCCTTGCACCCTCTCCTGAGCTTACCAGCATTTATCAGCCGCAGTAGCTGTTTCGTTTCATTTCAAGACAAGGCATTTTCTTTAAAATCTGTTCTGACAAGTGCAATTCCTGGTAGAGTGACTAACAGTCTGAGTGCATTAACTGATAAACTGGCTGGGGAATGGCTTATTAGCATAAATAGCAAATACGAGATTCAGCACTGGCTAAAGGGTAGTCCTTTTAAATCTCCTCAATCTGACATACTTCCAGTCTATGACAAAAGGAGATAGAATAGAAAGAGCATAAGTTAAGAAACCTGGTGATTTTGGTGATTATCCATGAATTACGCTGTAATACATTTTTTGTTTCTCTTGGGTACAGCTGATAGCAAGTGGCATGTCCATGGCTTATGAATATAAGCAACAAAGTATATTGTTACTTAAGGTATTTGGGGCTTGATAAAACCGATATTTTAAGTTTGTTAAACAGGTTGTTTCACTTAATAACATTTATTCATATAATAGGAGCGAGTAAATATTTTCTCTTCCCTGCTTCCTTACCTCTGCATTGCAGGTCCTACAGATTGAACTTCTGTAACCTGCCTTATAAAGGACAGTGGAGACTTGGTATATATTAAAATTTTACAAATTAATGTGATTTCTCCAAGAGATTTTGGGCAGTGTTTTTGCATGTTCTCTGAGTAAGAGAACAACATTATTTTGAGAAAAAATATTTCAAAAGACCGGAGTGTTTGCTTTTCATCTGAGGCATTCCGACTTTTTATTAGCAGTATTAAAATATTTTGAGAGATGCGTACTCCTTCATGAAGCTGATTTCCAGCTGATCTGTCTAAGCATGGAAAATGTTATGAAACAGGTTATTAGCAGCCTGCTTCAGAGGGTCAGTGTGCATCATTAAGCAAAAAACAGATACAAAGCAACTCTTTAATTATTTGAAGATTGGCTAATATATCTCAAACTCATAATGAATCTCTGACAGGACCTGGAACCCAACCACTTCCTTATGTTTTCCTTTGGATTATTGGATAGGAGCAGGAATTTTAGAGCCAATAGTTAAAAATTCTGAACACTTTGTTTGAAAATAAAGTTTTACAGTGATCTCTTGCCTTCTGCGGCCATGAGAGAGATTTTCCTAGGCAGTCTCATATGTTAGTGCTCATAACTGTAGTTTGTGATGAAGATTGTTTCTCGGTGCTGAATGAAGCAAGAGATCATAAAATCAAAATGCAAAGCTTTTAGCTGTGCTGTCAGCTAGATAGAAATCAACATCTTCACTACATTGGACCGAAACTGGACTACACGACCGATTCATCTGACTGAAAAACTGGATAGATTCACCCAGAAGATGGCAGTGCACCTGTGAATAGTGTTCTACCAGCTTTGCAAGGTGTATCATTTCTAGCTGTTTTTTCAATACTGAGTGCAATAACAAAGTAAGTAATGAAAGCAACTACAGTTGGGTGTGAATACCGATGGTACTTTTGATCTTGACATCTGAAGTGAACACTAGTAATCCACAAAGGCCTGTCCTGCGTGGGTGGTGATGGACTGGATGTTTTTGGGTAGGTTGGCAAGTTACTCAGCATTTTGCTACGCTCACCAGCATGATGAAGATCACCTTTCCATTGGAGTCCTTCAGATAATCCCTATGCAAAGCCCATTGACTGCATCCAGACCTTTAAAATGTGTCTGAGTTCTTAAAGTGTCATTGCTCTCAGAGGAACGGTTCTATGTAGGATAACAGTTACTAAGAAATGGGATAAACGATGAGATTTGAAAATCTGGCCTTGTTACATCTTTGCTCCACTGTTTCTCATCAAAGAATTTCTTCATTCAGATAGGGATCAAAAGCAGATGTTCAAAAATACCAAAAAGGACTACTTCTGTATTAGTTCTAGTCCAAGAGCAATCAATAATTGCTGTAAATTTAGGGAAAATTCTAGTTCAGCTTCCAAAGCAGGAGTCTAAGTGTGGATTTCCAAATATGTAATCAAACCAGAACTACTTAACCTTTCAAAAATTGATCCACTCCTTATCATTTTATTTATTTGAGAATTAGCAGTAGGGAATGCTAATATCTCTTTTTAGAAATCCATCTTAATCTATAGCTATAATTTGCAAATAAAAGCCAGTAGCAATTCTGTAGTGTTTGTCTTATGAACTGTTTGATATGCATACTTGCATGAATAAGCAAGATCTTTTTGTGATGTTCCTGAATGAAGAGATGTTTGTAAAGAGTGGAGAGGGAAGAGAGGGGACTTTAGACACATAGCAATGCTTACATGTAAATTTTGAAACTAAACTTTGCCATCCATGTTGTGTCTTACCCAGAATTACTACCAGTAAGCTAAAGAACATTTAAATATTTATTCTCTGTAGCTTAGTCTGAAAAAAAAAAAAAGACTTCTGTTCTGGTGCATATGTAGCCATTTATTTAGTTTTCCAAACAACAAAAATGCACTAGCAGTAAAGAAAAATAAAAATTGCAGCTGTTTCTTTAACATAAAGCAGAGATGAAAAACAACTGTATGTTCTTGTTCTGCAGTCAAATATAATTGCATATTCTTGTCCTACTGCTCAGACACTGTGGGTGCTAATTTTACTAAATTAACGTAAGCTGCATCATTTCCTTTGCATAAAACACAAAACCAAGCAAGAAATTAAAATTTGGTTGCTTTTTTTTTTCTTTTAGTTTTCACTTTCCTCCTCCAGTAAGTCATGGGAGCTGCAAGATACATCAGGTTCTTAATGTTTTAGATGTCTACCGTCCATTTTAAAAGTGTATTTGTCTTCCTCATAGAAGGAGCATCTCTAGTCTTTTCGAGGGCCCATCTGTGACTGAACCTGTCCTCACTCAGTCAGGCAAAATCTTCCTTAGCACCTGGAGAGACACAGCAGCACCTTCCCATTCAAATGGCCAGCATACCTGTCTAGCCCATCTTTAATGGCCAAAATCACAATCCGTACGTTGTATGAAGGGGGCAGCGGTGACAGATTGGATCCCGTCACCCGTTCACCAGTAGAGCTTATTGCCAATACTCACTTCACCGCCTGTGAATCCACCTTTCACTACTGACAAGCACCCTTCTCCTTTGTCAGGAGAGGGCTTACATTAAATCACACACTCCCTCCCCCCAGTCACCTTTTTAACATCATTTTTCTGGTGCTTGCACGACTCGCAGTGCTTGTGTGACTGACGGAGCTTTTGGATTCTGTGCAGCTGCTCATATCATAACTGCTGGCATTTGCTGCTGGCTTTGTGTAATCTGGATGTACTGTGACATGTAAATGATACTGCTTGCTATTTCCTTGTTCCTACTGTTTAAAAATCTCAATAAAAGTGAAAAATATCACTATACAAACTGCAAGTATCTCAGCTGACTATTCCACAATAAGGCAAGCTACCTCAGCACCAATAAAATATTGATATTACTTTCTTTGTGTATTTTTCCCTGTGTTTCTTAGTGAATTCTCCATCTTTAATCTCACTGCTTGAGGTAAAACCAACCTTGTTTTTTGGTCTAGAACAGTATTATTCTGGGCCAAGTTCTGGGATCCTTATGCAAGCAAATGCTATTTACATTAGAAGCAATAAAGACATTACTTAAAATGAAGGAAGGATCACAGTGTGTGGCTTATGGTAGGGTCAGTGGCTCACAGAGCATTTTTCTTTAATTTGTGTTGTGAACTGCATGTGAAATAAATAAAGCTGCTGTACTAGCTGTAATTAAACCATTAAAGCTGTCTTCTACCATAGGGTATTGTGATTAAACTTTTCAAATTCTTAGGCCTGAGATACTGAACTTCACTTGATACTTTCTTCTACTGTAGTGTTATGTGTTTTGAGGGAGTTGAAAGGGGCTTCATATCAAGCCACATTTTTGCCTGCCTCATATCAAATAATGGATCTGCCTGTCTTTCCAAATGCTTTAAGAATTTCACAGGACACACTGAAAATACATAAACTATATCGGGGTCTTTCTGATAGCTCAATCACAGCTTTGTTATGAAGACAGGAAAACGGTGGGAAGCTTGTTGCAGCCTTTCTGCAATAATTAACTGTAACTAATAGCCTAATGCTTACAGTGCTCCCCTAGGAAGCAGGAGAGCCAAGTCTGAATTTCCCTTCAGCCAGAGTGGTTTCAAACATGCAGCTCCCAGGCCAGCCCTCACCTGAAACTCATCCCTCTGTTGAAACCATGTCAATAGATGGCAAAAAAGGAGTGCTTCAGTGGGACAGAAGGATCATGTAGGCATCCTGCAGGTTTCATAGATGACTAGCATTTGACTGGTTTGTGTTGGCTTGCCCACGGTCCTCCTACAGTCCCTGATGGTGTTGAAGGCTCATGGTCTGCTGTTCGTGCTCTGTCCCACTGCCAACTAACTCTAGGCAGTCTACTGTATCCAGTGTTCTGAAAACCTGTCTTCTTATACTGGTCATCTTTTGATACCAGATTGGGTAGCCTGAAGGTCCTAGGAAGGAAACCAGATCCTGGCACAGCTAAGCCACTCTTTTCAGCACGCAATACAGTCATTCTGAAAACAATCTGGCCAAATCTTGCCTCCTTGACTCCTCAAGGACTTTGTGGGACTGCACAGATTTCTGTTGAGATCCAAAACCAGAGCTCACTGAAAACAGCTAGTCTATGAACATGGGTACTAGTTTGGCTAGTGGCTGGAAGCAGAGTCAAGTAGGTACTATACCAGATATTTTACATACACTCTCAGACTGCAAGTACGACACCAAACATCAAGACTCTAAAAGGATGTTGTCTGGATGCTGTTTACGGAGAACCTGGCTGTGTTTGGGAGCTCTCACCACTGTTCTGTCTACTCTTTCCACAAGCCCCTCAATCTGTCTTTTCAATCGAATGTGCGGACAAGCATCTGCTGTGCCATCTAAACTTGGAAAATATTCACTTCTGTGAGTAACTCCTACTCAATAGACGACACATTTCCAGCAGAGACCTGAATTTGAGGCTTTTTCTGCCGAGTTCTGTAACCACAGTTGTTGCCCAGGTGGGCAGGATTTCCATAAGGTGCTTAGTTCTTCCCTGGAAGCATTCAGTGCACCACAGAGGGAAGAGGAGGCTTGGACATAGCTACAACACTGTCTGCACGAACCTGTGCAAAGACAGGGTGCCTGCCTTCCCATCCTGGAGATCAGGGTACAGGAGTTGAATTGCTGCTTTCCTTCCCAAAGCCAAGTGTTCCTGGCCCCTGAATAAAGTGTGTAGATAAAGTGTATTGCAAGCCCTGAGCTGCTACTTCATGTGATGAGAGGTGACAGACCAGGAGCTGGCTTCATGCCTCTGTGGTGCTGAGGAAGTCTCCTAAAAAGGGTGTCTTGGAGGGAATCATCTTTGATGGGCAGAAGAGTCAGGCAAGGGATTCAGGATGGAAGGACCTTGGAAAGGACTGCAAAAAAAGGTGAGTTGACTAACTGGTGAATCTGAGTTCGAGCTTCCTGAAGAGCAGCGACATGAAACAGATACAAAATCCCTTCAGCCATGGGACTTGGAAATCTTGAGCCTAAACATGCACACCTAGTGAGAGCTGTATGGGCTTAGGACTCAAATGCAGGAGCAAGGTCTTGTTGTGGAAAACCCATTGAGAGGCTATGTCACCATATAGAGTTTATACCCGACCATAGATATGTTCAGGCAGGGAGAACTTTAGGAGGTTGGTGAGGGAAATATAATTTTCTTGCCAAGCCCTTTTTATTGATAAAAAGGCCTGGATGGTATTGACAGCACTGTCTGGGCAGCTCTTCTGCTATGCAAGTCTTCTGTTGTGGAGCATCTGTAACAAAACGCTAACACCTCTCTTTAATCAAGGCACTGAAATGACCATATACATCTGTCTCCCTTTCTCATAGGCTACATTTTTTGATTACCTAAACAACTTAGTAATTAATTACAAGCTGATTGCTATACATGTACACACACTTCTCTGAGAACTGTGGAGCAAGATGCTCAGATGATGTAGAAACAGGAAATTCTGTGAAGGATTTTTGTGCTGAAGAATGATTCTTGCTGATGGATATAAATAAAACATATGGCTTGTCAGGTTAAATACAAGCAGTATAGTAAAAGTATTGAATTTGTGTATTGAATATTTAATTTATATTTCATCTCAAACTAGTTTTCTCCACAGCACTACAAATCAGGTGAATTATAGAAGGAAGATCTGAATAATTAATATAATCAGTGAAGTTCAAAGAATACTCAATTAGGCCTATTGCAGACTTTCAATACATTTACATTTCCTTATTGCCACAGAAGGGATGTAGATGCTTCCAACCCAAGTGACTACAGTGCAGTATTTTGGGTTCTAGGTATCTCAGTCCTTTGGCTGTTTTAGGTTCTTAAGATCACTTTGGATTTGTCCCTGTATTTTTAGAGTTATAAATAACTCTCAGGACAAGATGATTTCTTACCTTTTCCCAGTGAATCACCTTCAGGTTTCAATAAATTGAAGTGCAGTTACACTGCAGGGGGAGGGAATACTGCATTTTTGGTCTGAGTTTCTGTGTTTGGGCTTGCATTAAATTACTGCTCTGAAAAAATACCAATCTCATCTCTGCAACAAAAAGTGCTGAGTAAGTTTTAAAATTGAAAAGGAATGCAATTCCATTTCTCCTCTTTGAATTGAAAGCAGAGAGTTTGAGAAAAGCAGCGTATCAGAGTATTCTGACTGGAATACCCATCACAAAATACAGGGATGATTTTTACTTATTATAGTTTATGTTTTATTTGTGTATGCTTATACATATACACATACACGTACATGTACTACATAAAATTTATATATATTTATGCATGAGTATCAGTATATTTAACTAATTGACTTAGTACATGCACATAGGATAAGCTCCTACTCTTAAGCACCTTTTCAGTTATTTCTCTCAATTTCGCGTAAATGGTTTGATAGCAGAGAGTTTTCCAAAAACCCTTGACTCAGTATGAACTGTAGAAATAAGCTGGTTGAGTCCATGATGGCCTTATTTCACAATGTCCATGTATACGGTGTTCATTATGTGTGTTGTTTTTCACATGTATTGTGGTAGCAATTATAGATACTGGACCAAAACCACTTCACCTTATATGGACAGTTTTTGTCAGCTGGCAATATCATATTTACAATATTGAGAGTAGGTATTTGGGAAAGGAGGAGTTAAGAGAGATACAGTTGGGTTTTTTTAATAATCTAAAAGGAATTCTACAGCAGAATCAAGACTGAACTTGGTGAGGGTCACGTTCCAAAACAGTCTTATAGATCTTCATTTTTTTCCAAGTCCTTTTTTAATTTTTTTTTGTAAATAATGTAATCCTTTCTATCTGGCTTTATATACCTTAGGAAATGAAGAGAAAGAAGTCTCTTACATTTATCAATGATACCGCAATAAATCTCAATATGCGTTTGCAAGAAAAGTGCACCAATTGTGCAGAGTGGGTTTGATTAAAAAAAGAGTGGAGAAAGATATGTGACAACCTTGGACATTCGACCTCATGTAACTGGGCCATTGATACAGTCTTCGTGCACCAGTCACATTGACCTTAAGCCAAAGCTGCTACTTTCTAAAGGGATTTGATTAACATCACTACCCCGAGAAACATTTTCTCTCTTCTTTGCAGAGTTTTGGGTCATATCAGCCATTGGCTCCCAGCAGCGTTCCAAGGGTTTTTGTAAGCATCCTGAACTATTTTTATGACTCCATTCTTGGAGGACAGAAAAATGGGGGAAGGAAAGTGAGACAAGGAGAATTAAATACTAAAGGAGATATCTGGTATGGATAGAAGCTGTTTAATAATTATCTAGCTTGTAATAAGGTTAAAGGGAATGAAAAATAATGTTTTAACGACCACATTGTTAAAGCTAAGTGAAGCAAGGGATAGTTCCTGGTAAGAATCAGGAACCGATCAAAGA
>JAVKLA010000017.1:18049954-18071376 GCA_034782735.1 Sagittarius serpentarius
TGCAGCCAAGGCTGCCCTTGAGCTTCACATTCCCCACCAGCCCCTCCTTGTTGGTGAAAACAAGGTCCAGCATAGCATAGCATAGCATGGTTTATACATCTTGCGTTTCTTTCAATTTGTCATTCCAATGCAATCACTGAAATAAGTGTTTATACTTCCAATTGAATTTAAGGGCCCCAATTTAGGCAGCACAATGCAAAGTAAGTTTTGAAGGAAACTGTTTTTTTACCGTCTGTTCAAACCAAGAATTACAATAATGAGTTATTGCCATGGATATGAGCTTTTAGGGCTCTGAAGGACAAATCTGTCCCTTTCCACTTCTTCCTTCACTTTGGTTTTCTACATTCTTCTTCATTCTTTGGTTTGTTTTCTAGCCTTCTTTCTTCCTATGGAAAGGTAACTAACTTCATTCTCAGTTTCCCATTGGGTCTCTACACTGATACTGATCTAACTTAGTGGCAGCAAGACTCAGACTTCTGCAGTCTTGAAAAAAACTGCATCCAAGGATGTCTTTAACAGCACAAAATCTTCCTAGTTTTTGGTAGCTGTTCTTAAAACCCCATGCATAAACAGGGAAATAGGGCTAGCTATATGCAACAAGAAAAACTGAGACCGAGGAACATGGGATCACTGAACCATATAGACTTCTCAATTGAATTTTTAAAAGTAATGTGGTTAGAATTTAGGATTAGAATTTAGATCCTCAGGTCTGCAAATGCCTTGTTATCACTGGTGGAATTGCAAAGGTGCCTAAAGTTCTGCCCTGCAAATCCTCCTTCCTGCAACTCTATGTCTTACCCGGGTCCAAATAGGGATCCTTTAATTTGCTTTGCTACCTAGTTCCTTGAAAGACTCAGTCCAAGTTGTTCAGACTATACCTATGGCGTATCTGTGGGAATGAGCACAACAGCGTCAACTACCTTTATGAGACTAGCTGATTAATCAACTGGAAAGAGAGGGAGAAGTCACTTAATTTGTCGTCCATGTGGATCAGGTGTTAGGGGCAATTCATCCTGTGGGTAGGTAACACACCCCATGAGCTCTTTATGCTGAAGAAGTTCAAAACTGTCCTTCGGGAGACTATCCAAACTAGAGATGATCTTAGAGTCTGTTGTTCCCTCTTTCCTTGAAGGCTTTTTGGTCTGCAGCAAAGAACTGAAGAGGCACTGTACCAGACAGAAAACACGAGAACAAGCACATGTCTTTAATCCTGTTATCAGGAAATTTTCCTAAAAAGGGTGAGTTGTGGATTCCTGGTCTTGTCCCAAGCAGAGTTTATGTATTAAATGTTAAACAGCCAGTGAATAAAATAAACAAACATGCTTGAGAGTTGGGACTGGAACCTGTGACTTAATCTCCAAGGCACAGAGCTCTGCTGTCACTGACTGGACTAGATAACCTTAAACTCTTTCCTGCAGAAATTCAAGACACACTTACAGAGAAATGATTTTTAACTTGCTGTCCAAGACTTTTTGCTGGGAAATGGGTGATTTGGCAATATCCCAGGCCAATAACTCTCCCCTGGTGTGTTATAAGAAGTTTGTGTGCCCAGGTCAAGGCCAAACCTTGCTTGCTGAGAGCCAAGGACCTACGCCTACCCTCCTGGTGCCAATACCAACATCTACACTTGGCGTTACATGTAAGCAGGGCTGTTCTCTGGCATGGAGGCCGATGGTCAGAGTACTGCCTGCCTTATTGCTGTTCAGCTCTTTTACCCTTCCGAACAGGGTGCTTACAGCAAAACTGACTATTGGTAGTGGCCACCAGCCCATGCTGGTTTACAAAGCACATCTGGGGCTGTCTGGGAGACTTAAGTGCCAGTTTGGGTCATTCTAACAGCTTACCCATGTAAAGTCAAGTTCCTCTGCTTGGGAACATTCCCTTGCGCTGTTTAATTTATTCTTTTAAACACAGCCATAGTGATCTGTCAAAGTCATGCAGGAAGCATCTTGTCCTTTGGCTAATCTGGATTTATTACCCTAAGCGATAGCGGGGGCTCTGGCTGCAGGCACTGGTCCTCAGCAGTCTCTGCTGTTCATGGAGCAGGCGCTGTCGGCAGGAGCTGATAGCCCCGTGCAGCGCGGCAAGCCAGCACCGGTCAGCGTGGGGCCTCTCGGGAGCTTCTTCGCCTTCAGGAAGGATAGAAATCTTCAAGAGAAGGAATGGGGAGCATCTGTGAAGCAAACTATGTGTATTATGTGCACATAGGTGAGGTGTAAGCCACCTTCACTCTTGAACCAGAAACTTGCCTTTGGCATTGGTTGCTTGATAAAGTGTTAAATACTGGTTTTTCCCCACCTTGGGTCTCTGGTTGCCCACAATAAGTAATAAATTCTTGCATAAAATCGGCACTGATCATCCTAACTGCCTTTCATTTCTGATTTTGAATAGAAAAGATCTGTTTGGGCCTTTTCAGGTCCTTTGCTAATTCCAGTTGTGTGAAATCCTTTTTAACGTCATTTTAATTAATGACTGAAGTATTCTGAAATGGCTGGGAAGACCGTTTCTAGTTTTGGATGTCAAAATATACCAACAAATCTTTAGCTGTCCCTAGACTTATTTGGAGCTGCCTGATGCAAAACCACCACAGAATAGTAGACTATTTACTTATGATACAAACATATGCTTAAGCACGGACATTTTAAAACTTTGGCCCCAGTGTGCCAATGAAGCAACTTACCTAGTCCATGGCAAGCCATAACTTTGTGTGACAGTACAAAGGCATCAGGACTGAAGTGGAACTTCACCCTTACTTCATTCCCTCGGTTGGATAGCACTAGATTAAGAGCAGGACTTAATGAGCTGTGGGCTGGTGCATGTGCATGCTTGAGTTAAGAGCGAGACAGGGTATTCTGGCCCAGTTTTGACTGCTGCCACCAGCCTCCTGTCAGTGCTCTAAACCAGGGCAATATCACTTCATTATTGCTTTTAATAAGTATTAATGCTCACTGAATCAGCTATATGAGCTGGGTTTAGCTGGCATACTGCAGAACTGTCAGATATCCTGAACAGCAGAAGTAGCATATGTCTTCCCACATTTGCATGGGAAATCCTGCAGAAAATAAAACTCTCATATTGCTATTTATTTGGATGTTACGCATAAGAAGATAACACCTGTCAAGGAACAGGAGTTATTAACTGCTTAGTGCATTTCTCTGCATGTCAACCACCATCTTTTACTCTTTAGAGGTTGTATATAGCTTATGAGAAGGCCTTATGGATCAGCTGGTTGAGAAGTGTGACTTGATCTAAGTCTGTAAATTGTATGGGGTCACTGGAGCTATATGATTTACATGAACTGAAGAGCACTTTTCAGGCTCAACCATTTTTGGCCATATTCTGTATATTCCAGATACTGATTGAACTGTCCATTGGGATCTACTGTGCTGTATATTAACAGCAATACCATGAACTTTGTACTTGCAAAAATCTCATACCGTTTTGGGAACATGTATAAAAGTGAAATTAGGACTATATCTATTGTTTATGTGGCTACTACATGACAACAACATGATCTCAGGCTTTAATGGGTCTTGCCATTCCACCTAGTAGTGCTTAATTATTGATAAGCCTTGTAGTAGGCAGAGCATGGGATGGCATATGAGATCTACAGTAACTGGTTCAGAATTTATTTTGGAGAGGCAAGGTGAAGGGCTGGCAGACAAACAGGTTTGCATAAAGCTTGTTTCCATAGGAAACTTGGTACTCCTGCTTTCTCCCTTCCCCCTGAACTACCCTAAAACTCTCAAATTCTGCAATAACTTTTCATATAAATGTGCAGGGCAAATAAGAAGTGTATGCTGAAAAAAAGTGTAATTGCATGAATTTGGCTATAAGATTTATTTTATTCTGGTAGCATTGCATTTTCCCAGAAGCAGACCCAGTGGGAAGGTCCCATGAGTTACAGAAAATTTCTTTTTAGTGTTCTGGTTTCCTAGAAGTGTTCCTTTTAATTTTCTTGAATATAATTGTTGGGAAATCTTTTGTTAAGCCTAAAGAAAACTAGATAAAATGTACATTTTTAAGACAGAAGCCCTATGACAAACAACTTATGACAAAGAGAGAGGTTATATCTAATATTAAATTAGATAATACTGGATATTTAAAAAAAATCTGTTAAAAAGGCTTAACATGGTCCTTCTATCATTCCTAAAAGTCTGCATTCCATAAAGTAATGCCATCTATTACTTTATTCACCACTATCTGTAGACCTGAATCAATCACAACTGCTCAGGAAATCACGTAGAATACATTTGCCTTTTTTTTTTTTTAAAGACAAGAAGTTTTGTTTCAGTTTCCCTTTTGATCAGGTATTCTGTTCTGAAACTTATTTTCATCAAAATAAAAAAATAAAAATAAAAAATCATGTTTTGTCTTTCTGACTTTTTTGTGTTTTAATTTTTTCAACAAGAAAAATCACATTTGCAATCACAAAATGAATGAATATTCACATGTTCTTCTCTGACCCTTGTCTCACATGCAGTTGCACAGAAAGCAAGCCAACATTGCTGGTACAGCGGCAAAAAGTGAGATGAATCACATCTCTACAACCTCTTCCAAGTCCGTCAAGCCAGCAAGTTTTTGGATATGCTCTTTTCTTCAGCTAGCATCTTGTCAGTGTGGCTGCACTGGCCTTCGTAGTTTCTCCACGGACATTTGTCATTTATATGGTATATGATTTTTTTTTTGGATATGAGGATTGCATTGTGATTTCTAAACTATTTGTTACCAACAAGCTGCTTTGTTGTTGTTGTTGATAATTCCTCTAAGGATACAACGACTCTTACAAAAAGTACACAATCCTCTTTTACTTTTAATTTCAGTGTAGCTTATCTACATCACTCAAGATCAGGAGCTGAATTTTAAACACATATAAAGAGGGAGAGGGAAATAGAATTACAAAGTTCACTTCCTATTATAAAACATTTAAATGCAGAGATAGAGCTTAAATTTACTAGCTAGGGAAATTACAGCACAGCTATAAGCTAATTCTCCTGTATACTACTTTATAGCTTTGGAAAATTGTTCCAGATACCGAGGAAATTAGTCACTTCTGACATTCAGAGCAGATCTCTTTTTTGAAAGCTTCATCATTCTGTATATATTGTTGTAGGTGTACAAGGTGTTTGAGAAGTAGCTTACAGGCAACAGGTCAACTTCTCCTGAGATAACCTGGGAGAAACTGTTACCTAATTGGTAGGTGAAACCATTTCTTATTTATTAGTGCCATGTTCTATTACATGTTCTCAAATCTGTATGTCACTGCATCATAAAGCAAACTGAATTAGTCTGAAAAGGATTTGTTCACTTCTTCAATTTAATAATATTATTTTAGATTGAAAGTATTTTGATCAATAGCTCATTTTCCTAACTTGAATTTTATCAAAATAAAAGTCTCTCAGAGACCTTTTTTTGCTCAATTATAACAGCACCCCCAATTTAGCTACTTTATTTTAAGTTTGTCCTCCATTTTAAATGGGGGATGTGTATTGACAAATCAAAGACTATAGAGGACATAGAAGTCTTACAAATCCTTTAACAAATATAAAC
Source organism: Sagittarius serpentarius (assembly GCA_034782735.1). NCBI lineage: Eukaryota > Metazoa > Chordata > Aves > Accipitriformes > Sagittariidae > Sagittarius > Sagittarius serpentarius. The sequence goes on from JAVKLA010000017.1 coordinate 18,055,505, forward strand.
TCTGAGGAAAAGGATTTATTTTCTTTAGAGAAAAGAATGTTCACGTTTTCCATGTCTGGAAAAAGTGGTTACAAAGGAAACAATGATAGAGTATTTTCCTTGTCTTTTGTTGCTAGAAGAAAATGGGAATTGGCTGTATTCACAGTAAAGATTTATCCTAGATATTAATGAACTTTTTTCCTTAGCTTTCCTGTGAAGTTGTGGTAGAGCAGCTCCTAGAAAGGCAGTGGTACCTGTTTCATTGGATGTGTTTAAGTGTCTAACATAAATATAAATAACCCACAGCACATTACTAAGACTGTGGGAGGATTTTTAATAGCAAAAATGCAAGGTGAGTGCAGGGCTATGAGCAAGAGCCCCTTGGATTTTCCCGTATGCATGCAGAGGAAAACAGCAGATGAACTGACCAGCTGGACCCCATCCCACCATGGTGCATCTGTGCCACATGGCCTTAGGAGTGAGTTTGGGATTGGGGTCAGGAAGGAAAAAGATTAGTAACCAAAACTAAAGCGAGCTGAGGAGAGAACAATATGAGAAGCAGCATCCAAAAGTTGTGTGTCACCTTGAAAGTGCCACAGCAGAATTTACAAGCTAGTTAGGCAATGAACCAGCAAATGGGACCCTAGTGGGATTTTCAGAAGCAATTAGACACAAAGTGTCTAATTTTTCAGCCAAAATTAGTGTCTGAGGTGCTTTAAAAATCTCATGTGGGCTATGTGTGTCTATAGTGACAGTGATACCTAAAAAATATGGCCTCTCAGCAGCTCACTTTTCTCTAAAATGGAAATAATAGCAATAACAACAATACTGCTCTCTTGCAGGATGCCTCTGAAGATAATTTTGTTAAAAAAGGACTCTGGGATTCTCAGGTACTGTGTTATGAGAGCTACAGAGGCAGCAAAAATATCACTCTCCTTGCTGGTGTTCAGGGTCAAGTGTGGTCTCCAAAGCTCTTCTCCAATCCTAGCAAGCCATGGAGGCGGATTAAGTCAATCAAAATGAAAAGGGCATTTCATCAAAAACACTCAATAGCCACAGCTACTGTTGACCTCAGCATTTTTAAAACTGAATCTAAGGTGAAGTTGTTGCTATGACCTCTTGTTTTTGATCTGATCTAAAATTGGGATGGGATTTAGCTTCAGAATAATCTATCTAAGTTCAGGTATTTACATGTCGGTGCTTGCACGTGAGCTGGTGTTGACTAGGCAGTGGAAGCCAGGCCAATACTGTCAGTGGAGTCTGGAAGTCTGTTCAGTTCATCCTAAATAAGAAGGCTGCCTAAATTTAGGCACCTACTGCCATCTGAGATGTCTTCGGGCTTCCAAAATGTCTGCTAAGGGCTGGCAGAAATGCACAGGATTTATGGGAGATTGCATGCCCTAGATACCCTTGGAGTGTCTGAAGTGACACTAGTCAGATGTGTTCAGGCGACTGAATCTCACCCTTCCCTTGGGTCGGATGAATACATCTACAGCGACCACAGTGACTGTGCTGGGAGCCCAAAGTCTCTTGACATGAGGAAATCCCATGCAGACGATGATTTCAAAGTCTTAGTTTGACATGGAAAACCAGCTGTGGTCTAGTGGGAGGTCCTATATCCCACTGCAAAATGGGACTGTCTTTTACATAATTGTATACTGGGTAGATAATTACATCATGGTTTCAGCTACAACACTTATTACTGATCCACAGCTCTGAGCACCATTTAATAAAAGCATACCTTCGCTTTTTGGAAGACAGCTCTCAGCCCATGCAAGAACATTAGTTTCAATTTGTTTTGGCTTCTTTCCCTGTCTGTCAGGAGATGAAATGTCTAGCAATCCTTTTCCAGACTATGACTCTCCAATGTCCCTCTGGTCAGTAAAAGGTTCTCCTCCATTCCCTGCACATTAGCAGCCAATCTCTAGCCTGAGACCACAGTCCAAGTTAGGTTGAAAAGCTGAATGCTTTTACTGGTTGTTAAGATTTTGCAAACCTGTGACCTTTATTGAGATTTCTGCTCCTCACAGAAGCAATTAAAATGCCAGATATTTCTGTATAGAAAAAAGCAATGTACAATTTATGTCAAGTATTTGTAAGTTCCCTTTCCATTTTTTTTTTTTTGCTGAAATAATTTGATTGCCAGGGACAGGAAAGACCAGAGACTTTAACTGAAATAACTGTCATAGAGCACTGGTTAGTGGGCAGCAGAGTACAGGTTTTGTAGTCTTAATTTTCTCCTTCCTAACAGAAGTAACTGAAATCTCTACTTTTGTGCTCGTTTTAGCTCCCTGCCTAGCATATGTCAAAGGCAATCCGTACCGTTTAGGTCCATTCCTGCAGAACTGCAGGGAAATATTTTGGTACTTAACAGACTCTCTCACTCTGAACACCCCTTATTCCCTGTAGTTTGGCCTCTCTTAGTTTCCGTAAACATTCCTCTCAGGCGGCAGAAGCAGCAGTCAGCCAGCCTTGGATGTGTGTGCAACTATTAGAGGCCCTTCCCAGAAAGATGCTTGGGAAGATACCATCTTGTTTGACCCTTTGGCCCCTCATGTATACTGCAGTGAATGATATATTTTGGGATACTTTATTGGTGATTCAGAGCACAGGATTTTCTTCTTTCCTTTTTTTCTACAGCTGTTTTTCTTAGGATTCTTCCAGGCCTGATGTAAAGCTGTTCTCAAATAGTCGTATTTGTTCCTACTAGTAATGAAAGTTGTACCTGCCAAACTGACATACTTGGTGGCAGTTACTGGTTGATTAATTTGTTTGCTGTAGAACAAGATCATTTTGTTTATGCTGAACTTTTGGCATCTCAGTTTTGCCAAAGGAAAGGAAGGAAGGAATAGGAAGAAAAGAAGTGGCAGAAAATCACATGGGGACACTTGCAGACTCATATCCTCATTGCAGTGAGCCACCAACAAACACTTGCTCCTGGTGCAGGGGAGGCAGGGTGCCCAAGGGGCCAGGGGACACGTGGAAGTTTCATTCCTAGAGCCCGGGGTTGCAGGTGAGGGTGATGGACGGGGGCAGGTATGCTGTGCCAAGCACACTGGGAACTCCAGCAGGAGATACAGGACTGGGAGGCCGGTGGCATATTGGGGGTTATATGCACGGAGGGCTCTGGAGGTCTTTCTCCATGTGCTGCCTAGCACGTGGGAGAAGCTTGCCCTTGACAAAGCACGCCTACGGGGAGCAGGACTGTCCTGTGGTGGCTTGCTGCCATGCACACATCCTAGCTCCACAGAAAGGTCTAAACAGCTTGCCAATACTTTTGGCTGAAGATACAGAGAAGGGCAAGTCTGAGGAGTAGAAGGCAGAAGCTATTTTAGCGTGTTTCAAATACCTGCTAGCTCTCTGCTTAGCAGAGTCTTTCATAAAGCCTTAGTTAAGTACTAACTACTTTACTTTTAGGACAGCTGCTTTTTTTCACAGACCCTGAGACACACATTTGTGTCAGGGGCAGAGCAGAGTCACCAGCACAAAACTAATACTCCATATGTTGAGATGATGGGGGGGAAGGAGGAATATCATCAGGGATTTCAGAGCAAACGTCAGTTTAGGAATGGAAGTATTGTTGGGTATTAGAGTTCCTGTGGAATAGGTAACAACACAGCCTTCTCTAAAGGTCTCTACAGAGAGACCCACTCAGTAAAATTATGTTGCATCCAGTTTGTATGAACTCGCATTCATCTGCATCTTTTTCTGAATTTAAATTAGCTGAGCCCCTGATTCAGCACTGCAGTTACAGAAACCTTTTCCTCCTCTGCTCTGTCTGCAAGCCTTGCAAGAGAAGTCTAATTTTTCTATCATGCTATCTTGTTGAATCTGCTTGATATGAAGGAGCAAAGACCATTTAAATAACAGGACTAGTGGATGATAAATGTGGCTTTTAACACCTTCAGTCACTTTTCATAAGTATCTGAGTGGGCTATGTCAGTCTGCTCTGTTTGTTCAGTGCATTCAAAGGCACCTAGCTTGTACATACGGGAACCCTAATCTCGCTTGTTTTGGCGAGGACAGGCTGAAATAAATTCCAGTCAAATGACCTAATTTGAAATTTGTTTCTAAGAGGAGAAAAAGAATAGAGGAGATATTACTTAAAAATCTTTCTTTGGAGAATATTAACAGAAAAAAAGAAAACCCAGGTGTGTATGACATTGTAATGCCAACTATTGTGATCTTACAGCATGAAAGGCCTGAATTTTCATGGACTCATCAGGTCTAATGGCCAGGCCAATATTCTGCCTTCTTGTGAGCTTCAGCATTCTGCTTTGCGTAAGCTCCATCTTCTAGCTGATGACATTAACTCTCCGTTAGCTACTTAAACACGCAAAATAAAAACCAAAAGTGTTTGTCAAGCCTGTAGATTCTGCTTGAGGGAAAGGCAATGGAAAACGAGGCATTGCAGTACAACATGCAAGTATCTTACAGAACTGTCTCCTATATCTCTAAGTTTCTGGCCATAACATTTGAAGTTCAGGAAGACACTGTCCGTTAGAGAAGCCATTCATCTCACAGAAAACAGCTGTGTTAAAGTTAGGTGTTCAGTCTAAGCTACGCCTGTACCTCCACAAGGTAACTCAGTATACCAGCGAGCACAAGTGCATTGGGAAGCGGTGGATTGTTCTCTGGAGTTTCTGAGCTCTATGTAGTAGCTTTAGAAAGAACTTGATGACTGGATTTCACGAGATGTCTAAATTCGGGCAGCTAAGTTAGGCAGAAGGAATCCCTTTCCAACACTCCCCGTCTTGCTGCAACAGTGGAGATGAACTGGCATTTTAATGGTGGAAATGTCTTTAGAATAAGTCTTAGACTAAAGGCAGGGTCAAAATGTCAGCCGTTATCCTGTAGCTCTTAGCTTTAATTCCAAAGCCAGGGCTTATTTCCAGACTGTAGATAACACTGTGCAACAATCAATGATAAATTATGGCAATTTAATAGCAACTGCCTTAAATAGACTATCAAACCAAAAATATTTGTTAATGTATCAAATGAACTGCATTCATCAAATATATGAGTGGCCCATCAATTTAACTTCTGCCTCAGTTCCAGCACTGCCAGAGAGCCTGTGAGAACCCCAAAGAAGACAGTGCAGTCCCTGATGTTTTTCCAGAAATGACTGACCTGTCTTACTGAAAACATTTTAAAAATAACTTTGGGATATATAGGAATAATAATCATGTCCATTGCCCCAGCAATAACACTGAGGATAGTCTAGACACATTCAACATCATAAACCCTTAAGATTGGTTGGAAAGTTTGAATCATAAAGAATTTTCAGTGGAATAAGTGAATAATTTTCTGTTGAAAGTGGAAAATTTTTAAGTTCACCAACCTGATCTCTAATACACAATTGTTGCCTGTGGAGTAACACCGGGTCACTTGCTATCCTGCAGTCTACTTGGATGGTATTCAGCCTTCATACTGAAATTTGACAAAGTTTTCTTTTTAAGGCTAAGGTCAACTTCTAGTCTAATAACCTATGCTATCTCTGTCAATATCTATGAACATAATTTAATTCCCTCAACTGTTTTCACTGATTAAACGCCCCCAACTATCCATCTCATACTGAAATCAAAACCCTTAAAAACGAAAGAGCATGCCTGCAATTATGATGCTGTCCCTTTAAAGATAACAAAAGAAGAGGCTAGAAGATTAATTTGGGGATAGGCATGCTGTTTATAGCACATGAAACATTCCTTCTCCTAATGCAAAAATACTTGAAAGGGTTTACCATTTGATTAGTACTTAAAAATGTGAAGACCTGTGGGGAAAGAAAAGAATAATGCGGAACTTCAGTCTCAATCTGAATCTAATCTGCTTTGGTAACCCAGAGAGTATTAAAACCGATGTTGGCTTTGCTTTCACATGCTAAACATGTCTTGCCTAGTGACCTCTGCCACATCTCAGAACCCTGATCATTAGTTTTCAGGTATCGTGAGTCCCAATAGACATGACAGCTTGTTCTAGAGCAACTACTACTTTTAAATCTTGCATAACGTGGGATCCTGAACTGCATTATGTGGCATATTTGATTCAGGAAGTTTTAGAAAGTACGAATCTTAGAAGGCAGACAATTAGTATGGAATTCTGACCTGTCATTATTTTCAATGAGGTTTAGTAAGAGATTCATGGATGGTCAAAAGAAGACGAGATTTATATCACAGAGTAATGGGATGGCACAGAACACAGCATTTAGTCATAATGTTAATTTTACTGGTGAAGTATTTCATAATCTGTGGAAAATAGGCTTAGTGAAGGAGAAACGGGACACCTAATGACTCTACCTTCAGTGAAGGTAGTGAAATCAAAACTCAGGACATTCTTGTTCTTCAAAGTGTATTTTAGAATTTTATAGAGTAGTCTGCAGGGAAAGGGATGCAGATAATGACAAAGATACCAGTGAAAAATCAGGATGTGGAGGATGCTCTAAAATGCAAAATGAAACACATGTACTTAAAGTAATGAGTATTTTATGATGAGGTATTTCACCATGGTCAATTTAATGGCTTTAAAATATTAAAATGCAATGAGACTAGGGACAGCAGAAGTATTTTAAATATAAATCTATTGATTATAAACCTAAATACAAAGGTATTGTGCGGTCAGTTCAGAGGCAGACAAGGACAGGGAAGAAGAACATGGTCAGAGGTCTTTAAAATGACTGCTTTTGATCTAAGCACTTAACCAAAAATGCAGGAACTTAAGGGTTGTTTCAGTTGTTCAGGATGATTCTATGATGTTAATTTGGAAAAAAAATGCGAAGTCCCTTTTCTTCTGAACGCAGTGTGAATGAAACAAGAGACAGCATCTTCCTAAAGTAAATACACAGTTACAGGATCTTTTCAGTCAAGGCTAGTCCCCAAATCCCCCCTTCTTTTCTTGTAGCCAGTTTCTAGGGCTTGTTCAGATTGTGATTGTATTTTTTCTTTATTCCTCTTTGGTGTTTGCCATATTAGATAGGGAAACATTTTGCCTTGTATGGTTTCTGCTCCACTTTGGTCCCCAGGTTTATGCATAGAGACCTTTGCTGGTTTTGACTGAACCACACTGGCAAACTGCAACCTCCTCTGCACAGACCAAAGCAGAGGAGTACTACATTCAACAATTTGAAATGGGTTTTGCCGACCCATCATGCTACTATAAGCTTGGTACATGACTGACTTTATTTTATTGGTGTGGATCATTTCTACCACTGAGTTGGTTTTTTTTCCCTAGAAGTGCATCATTCTCAATCAGTGCAAAAAATGAAAATGTGAAACTTTCTTGACTGATGGATGAATGATAGACTGCTCAAGGGCAAAGGGAAGCTCTCTATTTCATTGTCAAACACCATGAATTTCCAGACCTGCAACATAGTAAACCTAGGATACGACAAGTAGAATTTAACCATGTGCTTAGAGGCAAGCACATGCTGAATGCTTTGCTAAATCAAAGCTCAAGTTATTTCTAGAGCAAAACATGCTGCGCTTAAAGGAAAGGAATAGACCATTTGTATTCCAAATGTTTGTACAGTTTGAAAAGTGTTATTGCATTAGCTTTGTCAGCACAGCTTACTTTGTTGGCTGGTCCTCTCTGTATTGCTTTTGTGCTGTCTCTAGTCTGTTCATGCCCTACAAGAATTTACTTACAAAGTAAATCTTAGAGTAGTTTTATGCCATCATAAGGTTCTGTGCACTTGCTTCATCTCCAAGCAATTTCTAGGTAACTATTGGACTTCTCATTTTCTTAACTGACCTGATTAATGTCCATGTGGCCTATCCAGCACCCTATTGACTCTTAGTGCTGAAGTGACAAAAAATAACAGTGGTTGACCGTGATACATGAAAACTGTAATAACAAAAAGTGAAGTTCACCTCTGTGTTGCAAGCCTTTGTCCAGAAATTATAGTTCTTACTGTAAGCAATGTCACGAGCCCTTTGGCTGTAAAGTTGGGCAGGTATGCCTTATTGCATATCCATTGGCTCTGGTATTTAGCTTTGCGGCCTGGCACCATTCCAACAGTCTGTGAGGATGAGACCTAAATGTGACCATACACCAGTGTGCCTGAATTTGTTTTGGAAGGAAATCTGGATGTATGGGCTAGGAGAAAATTACGGACTTTTCTGTAGGTCTCTTGTTCTGTATAGCTAAGGTCCATGGCCATCTTACAAAGTGCGCTTGTTCAGTGGTACAGGTATACTGACTGAAACCAGTAGGAGTTACACTGCTGTCTTCTGTGGGAATGTCAGATAAAATTGTATTGATATTTTCCACCTCCACGGGGAAGTCTTAGCACATCAAAGGTATTATACTCATTGTTGCTCCTGCAGGCTGTTCAGGAGTTGACAGCTCTGAGAGCACAATAAGCTTCTGTGAAAGACTGATGAACTAGTGCCACTCATGCTGGTTTGGTGGCACAGGGTGTGAGAAAAACAGGGAGGCTTGCAAAGCACTGGAGGCACGTCAGTACTGGGTGTTACTGGTACCTGCAACAGAAACAAAAACCTAAGAGAAACTGCCTGTTCACGGCACTAGGTTAAATTCCCTGCACTATTTACTTCTGCAGTGCTGATTTTACTTGTGTTCTTTGAATTATGCCAATCATTTATAATGTCTTATTGGAATATAGTTAGAAATTCTAAGGAAGTAACTTAGAAGTATTTATTTGTTTTCTTTCCCTGTAGGGTTTTTCCAATAAAAGAAGCAGCTAAGCAAAAATCATTACCTGTTTCTTCAATAACTAGTGTAATCTTAGCCACAAGAGGGAGAATTTTTTTGTAAGAATTTACAGCTTGTAAGCATATAAAGTGTTTAGTTATGTTTTTGCAAAAAAATCCACAGAGCTTTAATCAGTTAGCTGAAATGCTGTTTCATTTTTATGAAAAACAAATGTCTCAGGCACTAGTCTTTTATAGACTGTTATATATCTGATATGTGTACATATACCAAGACCAGAAAAAAATGGAGCTTGTTCACATAGCTTGCTGGTTAGACAACTTGTCCTTGCAAGACATTTGCTTTTGAAAGCCGAGTATTTTCCTTGAAGTAAAAATCATAGGGTAATATCCCCTTCAGTCTTTTTCCGGTAATACCAAATTACATTGGAAATGTAAATTCTGTACATGCAGGGCCAACATCTTATTTGACTACCGGAAGGCTGCAAATGAATGAAGTCTCTATGGTTTCCCTGGTGGTCTGATTTTGTTACGTTGTTAATAATGTTTTGTCTTTTAAAAGCAGAACAAAGAAGTAAAAATTCCTGTTCCAAATGTGCAGCAACAGAGACCTCATCGTTCACATCCCTCTGCAATAAGAGCAGTGTAAGTCAGAAGCTGTGTGCGTAGACTCTAAGTCAAAGTGAGTGGTAACCCGGGACCTATGAATCACAGCTCTTGACTTTTTCAACTCGAGCTTTAACAACTTGCTCTTTCTCTTTTAAAACATCTTCTGTGCGTGGTTGCTTTGTGGGATCAACTATTTCTCTTTGTCCTTTGAATAACCATTTCTTTCCTCATGGAAAGTTTTCCATTTGAAAGAAGAATATACAATAGCATTCAGCCAAATCAATCTTTTTTCCTTTTTTTCCCCTTTTTTGATCAAACACTAGTTAAAGACAGTTACAATGCAAATACTTGAAGTCTTGTTTCCATCTTTGCCGTCAGAACATTCTTAAAAACAGTTCCAACTTCAGGGAAACAAGCTTATTTCTGTTTATGTTTTATCTTGACTCTCAAATGAAAGATAAACAAAGTAATAGCGTGCTTAGGAAGACATTGAAACCTGTGTATTAAGCAGTAATGTTCATATTCCACAAGATAATTTCCATTTTCACAGCTAAAGTAAATATTTTCTCATGTCAGCTTTGATAAGAATAGCAGATACGATGCCAACAAGCTCAAAACTATTTTATAATCAAATACCAAACTCAAGTAATTTAATAATCTGATTCCAAATGAAGCGGCTATGTTTGAAGCAGCTATTTCTCTCCAGGCTGTGCAGCCATACTGGTATTTGTGCATTATTCTAACATAAAAGAAAGGCTGTCAGGAATCAAATTCTTGCTTCCTTCTGTTGCCCACATCAGAATTTAGGCACTCTGCTATGAATGGTGGTGCTCAGAGGCTTACAGGTACGGTACCGGTTTTGGGGGACTCTGCTCAAGAAGGGACGTTAGCACTGTGGTGGTGAAGCCCGCTCTTGTCAGATAGCACCGGGCCACGTGGCCACCTAATTACAGCCCGATCAGGAAGATGGAGAGTATAGGGGAAACCAGACTCCCCCAGCGCACAGCAGAATCCCATCCCTGCTCCCCACTCTGTTCTGCCGGAGGGAGCTGTTATTACCGCTGGCTGTTAGATTTCTTCCCACAGCAGTTTCCAGTATCTTTTGCAAACTACAAATTTTGTGCCAGCAAATTAACATTTTGCGAGACAGATTCATCTTTCCTTTGAGTAAGTCAGAAATGGCCACCCTGTAGCCGTTTCACTTTCCATCAGCACCTCCGTGCAGACTGGTGTTGCCTTTCTTTCCTTCGGTCCTGCCAATGTGCCCGAAGGCAATTGCTACTGTATAATACCTCGGCAGTTTGTGAGCAGCTGCTTACAGGACACCAAGATCTGGCTCAGGGCAAAACCACAGTCGGTAGAAGAGGGAACACATTTTGCCTGCAGATGGACAGTGTGCCACTGCCAGTGAGGTCACCGGGAATCGCCTCTGTTTTATTCCGCACTGAATCAATTTCCAGGGCTGTAATGTGGACAAAATCAGCATTACCCTCTCACTGAAGGAAGTATGTATTTGGCTTATCTGATGCTGTAGCTGGATTTCCATCTCCAGTTTCTTCCAAGTGCCTGAACTGTAGGTGTCTGTAGGCTCTGAAATGCAGTGTATTTTTAACAGATTTCCTATGTGTCCGGCACAATTCTTCCGGCAGTTTCCTGAGCTAATTCTAAAGCGAGGTGGAGGGAGGGACGTCTAAGATCTCACAGTCCCTCATTGCACTGCTTTTTTCATTGTCAAGATATTTATCCATAGCACTTTGCAGAAAGACTTCCAAGTCTCACAGTACTCTATGTAATTGCCTCCAGAGATTTACCCAATTCTGAGCTTCTGTTCTCCTGTATCTCATGCATACTTCAGAAGTATAAGCCTTGGTTTGATTGAATAATGCCCACTGAATCACAAGACTTTTCTTATTGCTAGAAGAATATACGTCATATGTATTTCTCTTTTTTGACAATCATCTTATTGCAATTTCTCTTTACTGTATTTTAAATGACTGATAAATGTGAATGTTGTAAATCCATAGCGGCAGGTTAGCATTCCCCCCCGTGACAGTATATTTTAAAGTAAAGTTACTGTGGAAAACTGGAGAAAATATAACCTTTGGCTAGTTGTTCCTGTCCCTCCAGAAGCAAAGATGGAACATTTATTGAATCATTGTTTCTATTCTAATAGTTTCTGGTATATATAATATTTCTTTTTTAGCATCACACCCCCTAAATATACATTTTAGAAGTAACATTTTTTCTTTTTTAATTTTAGTTTTGTCAATACATTCCCTAAAACATATACTCTAAAGTTTTAGGTAATAATTATTAGAAGCTTAAAAAAAGCACCTAGTTCCTTTGAAGTAGAAATCATAACTTGAAATTATCCATGTATTTCTAGATCAGGAGAATGTTAGACTGGCTGAGCTGAGCATTGTGCAAAAAGATTTACTGGACGTTAATTTAAAATCAGAAGTTGAGATCACAAAGCAAGACTTTCTAAATATTCATTATGGCCTTCTAAATTGCACTCCTTCCATCAAGGTTACACAGTTTATTAAATATTCATAAAACAGAGTACCAAAAAAAATTCTAATTGCAAATAAGTGCAATTGATGTAGATTGCATTATTTATGATTCCATTTGTTAAACTAAGACAATAGAAATTGATGAAAGACATTAAGTGGACCAAAATTTAAGGTAAATTTAGCATGGAATAATTTTTTTCTCTCTGTTTCCTGATGGATAGAACTTCTTGGCTTTTACAGTAAGTGTCAAAAAGACTGATTATTTCTGTCTGTCTTAGTCTTAATGAAATCATCATAACCATATGACATACTGACATTATTATCAAGTTTTAGGTGTCACTAGAAAAAAAGAAGTACTAAATAGCCTTCCTGTATTTAAGGAGAATTTCTCAACATCAGACAACAAAGAGTTTATTACATTGACAAGCAGAGCCTGGGCAGTTGAATTTCAAAATTATGCCCCTACTCTGCCTGCTGGAAAGAGAGGGAACCTCCTCCTTGCTGAGGACCAGAGTTGCAAATAGACGCATGAGTGGCCTCAAACTAATAGCAGCTTAATGTCATCTGGTAATAACGATGCAGGGAAAAACTACGCAGTTCATTTGGTTAAACCAAATCATGATCAGAATGGTTTATTGATTTATTAACAACATTTAATCAGCAACCAGTGAACTACAGATTTTGGATTAATATCAACAACACAACAGAAACTCCACAAGGTTAGACACTTACAAAGTGTTAATAAACACCTACAGATTTTGGAATTTCCTGCTATATCTAATTTTTAAAAAAAGTTTTGACCACACACGCACGTCCTCCCACAGGCTGTGTGGGCTTCAGGCACACGCACCTCTCTGGGGGGTGCAGTCCCTACTGGCAACCCCCCTCCTGTGGGAGATGCAGGTGCTCCAGTGCTCTGAGAGCCCCTCTTGCTCCCTGCCAACCCTGATGCTCACATGGGGGAGAAAGCCCTGTGAGATGGCCCCTGGGGGTCCCTGAGCACCATCCCCGAGGTTGCAGACGTGCACTCGTGGGTCCCTGCCCATTGCCCCTGCTGTCCATCACCGTTTGGGTGCGACTCCCTGCGGTGTCCCAGGGGAGGATGCTCAGGGTGGCCTGGGCAGGGTGGTGATGCCATGGGGTGGCTTCTGGCAGCACCAAAGTGAGTGCTGGCTCTTGCTCTGTGACTGCGTTGCTCTGTATGCCCCCGTCCTTCCTGCTGTTACAGATTTTCATGCCTTTGTTCTCTTTTTAGAGCTGACTTCTTAGTTTCTAAAATCTCTCTGCAATTCCCCAGTTGCTGTTCAATGGGCTGATGGTGCCTTCCTCTTTAACACGGTCAGTTGTGGGCAAATGCCTTCTCAGGCAGTTTTGGGTGTTCTGTTCACACCTCCTGTGTACACCTACTCTTCTGTCCCAACAGCGGTGTTACTCAGACCGTCTTGGGTTATGGAGAGGTTGGACTATGTGACCCACCCCAAAAAACACAGAAAAAAAAAATCAAGTGGCCACATGAGTTCTGAAGTCAATCTGTGAGATGTAACTGCTTCTCCTTCCTTCCAGCCTTCCATCACTGGAAGGCTGTCTAAAGGGGCTTGGCTTCCTCTGCTGGCAATAAAAACCCAGAGATATCTCCAGAGCGCACTGTCTCTCATCTTGAACCCTTAATATTGGTAGGGTGAATAACATTCTGAAGGTGTCTTTCTGTGTTTGAAGATCACGGAGAAAGTCCAGAGGAATGACTAAGACTTTCAAGAGTCTAATTTTTATATGATGTGATTTAGGTGAGATGAACCCTGACCTTCAGCTAGGTGGAATAAATGTTGCCTAAAGTAAGGAGGAATAAATTTAGGACAAACTGATGCATACACATCTGACCAAGAAAATGTAGCTGCAAAAATAGCAATTATAGCTGAAAAATCTATTTGTATTTATCTTTTCATATGATTTACATCATGAGGTGCATTTGTAGAAAAAGTTCATAGTTTTCACTATCTGAATATCTCCATTTCTTTGCACACTATGTTAAAATAGTTAATAGGGCATTGGGGAGGTAGGGGACATTAATAAGACAATTATATATTTATATCCCAACTTTTGCTAGTATTCATGGCTAAATATCCAAATCTATCATTTTTGTTAGGAGACTATAGAGCGTGAGAGCTGGTGGGTAGGGACAAGGAAGGCAAAGGCAAACCTCTTTCCCTCAGAAGGAGCCAAATTTCTTCTGCTGCACTGAGCACGGCAGGGTCATGAACCACCTGAGGTCAGCATGAGTTACTCTGTTGACTATTAGGAGTCCAAGATTTCACCAGAACCCCTGTATTTGGAGCATTTATACTCTTGAACTTCCACTCACCTCGCAGGTGAGGGATTCAGTTCCTTGCTAAAGCTCTGCACATGAATAGGAAGATTCTCAATCGTTTCAGAAAACTTTACCATTCATAGTTCCACTGGGTGATTAAATACCCAGTCCCTTGCACGCCGAAATTTTTCTTTCATGTTTATCCCAGGTTAGTTCTGTTTTGTGAGTGGTTTACAGTACACCTGAGACATGACTACCTATCTAATGCTAGACTAAGACCATAACTTCCAGTTTCCTATTCCAGCCAAGAGCACATAAATCCATAATTAAAAGGAATTGCACAGTATTTCTTCTTCTTTTGCTACCCTTGTATTTCTGTGACTAAAAAGTTTAAGGGTTTCTAATTAAGAAAGATAATATCCTCACTGAGAGTAATGAGGAGTGCTGCTGAGGGCCGCTACAGAGATAACACTTGAACTGCAACTCTGAGCAAATATTAATTCATCCCATGATATTGTCCTAGTTTCAGCTGGGACAGAGTTAATTTTCTTCCCAGTAGCTGGTAGGGTGCTGTATTTTGGATTTAGTATGAGAATAATATTGATAACATGCTGATGTCTTAGTTGCTGCTAAGTGGTACTTATCCTCAGTCAAGGATTTTTCAGTTTCCCATGCTCTGCCAGCAAGCAGGTGTACAAGAAGCTGGGAGGGAGCGTGGCCAGGACAGCTGACCTGAACTAGCCAAAGGGATATTCCATACCATAGAACGTCATGCTCAGTATATAAGCTGGGGCAGTTGGCTGGGAGGGGCAGATCGTTGCTCAAGCACTGGTCTGTGAGTGGTGAGCAATTGCTTTGTGCATCACTCGTCTTTTCTTGTGTTTTATTTCTCTCTCTTTTTGTTATTTTCATCATTATTATTATTACTATTATTATTATTACTATTATTATTTCAAATATTAAACCGTTCTTATCTCAAGCCAAGATTTTTACTTTTTTTTTTTTTCTGATTCTCTGCCCCATCCCATGGGGGGAGGGTGGAATGAGCAAGCAGATGCAGGGTGCTTAGCTAATGGCTGGGGTTAAACCACAACAGATATGAAGACTGAACATTTATATCATGCAGGTTTTTATTGACTGGTGGACTTAACTACAGAAACTGTTGAGATTATCATACAAGTCCTGAGTCTGCTGCATTTTCTCACACTGAGTGGTAGGCTCTGGGCAGAGTACTCCATTTAATACCAGGTGTCATAAAACGTAGGCTGACCTTTGCCTTTCACATATACTAATGAATACAGTCATGACATGACCAGAAATTAATTACAATGAGGCTACTACATCCCCCTGTAAGCAGGAAGGGTTTGAGCTGCAAGGTTAAAAAAGGAGATGAATGGACACTACATTGTATGTTGCATGTCTAGGAGGGACAGAACTGGAAAGGCTGCAGGGTACGTAGGCTCTGGGGAATCCGTTAGCAGCAAAATGCCTTGAAATTAGATGCTGAGATGCTGAAGTCCCATTATGGTGTCCTGGTTTTGGCTGGGATAGAGTTAATTGTCTTCCTAGTAGCTGGTATAGTACTATGTTTTGGGTTTAGCATGAGAAGAACATTGATAACACCCTGATGTTTTCAGTTGTTGCTAAGTCGTGTTTAGACTAAAAGCCAAGGACTTTTCAGCTTCTCCTGCCCAGCCAGCAAGAAGGCTGGAGGGGCACAGGGAATTTGGGAGGGGACACAGCCAGGACAGCTGACCCAAACTGGCCAGAGGGGTATTCCATACCATGGGACGTCACGCCCAG
>JAVKLA010000017.1:18071476-18106070 GCA_034782735.1 Sagittarius serpentarius
TCACTTGTCTTGTGTATTCCAGTCCTTTTATTATTATTGTCACTTTATTGTTGTTATTAGTGTCATTGCTAGTTTCTCCCTTTCTGCTCTATTAAACTGTTCTTAGCCCACGATCTTTACGTTTTTTCCAATTCTCTCCCCCATCCCACTGGGTGGGGGGGAAGTGAGTGAGCAGCTGTGTGGTGCTTAATTGCTGGCTGGGGTTAAACCACGACATATGGTCATGTAGATACTTTGAGAATCACCAACTGAGAACACTTCATTTAGATCTGCAGTTTAATAATCTCCTCCAGCTTCTGTAACATGGTTAGAAAAACCTGCTAGTGGGAGTCAGTGATCTGTGGAGGCGTGTCCCTTCCCTTATGACAGCAAACCATCAAATTCAGGGGATTCAGAGCTGGGGACCATCTTTAATTAAACTCTGGATGATGGGAAAGGACAAATTTAGCTTAAAAGATTATATAGTGTAAAAAAGATATCCCGTAGATATCCAGTATTAAAAGATCCAGTATTAAAAGATATCCAGAGCCATTTTTCAGGATGGATGCTAAGTGAAAACTCTGGATTTCATGCTCTCAGTTTCACAAGTTTACAGTGTGTTACAGAAAGAGTTATTTCAGTTTCACAAGTTTACCATGTATTACAGAAAGAATTATAACCCCTTATACTGATTTCGTATTTTAGACTTTTTTTCATGACACTCCTCAATTCCTTTTAAAATCATTGTAATGTATTTTTAAATCATATAAATGTAGAATAATTTTTTAAAACAGAACTCCAAGGTAGCTAAATCATAGAAGAGTGCAGCAATAGTCATCCCTGTCTTGGCTAAATACAGAACAATACTGAATCAGACTGAATATCAAACACAGATGAGGGTCTCTCTAAGGAGTAGCTGAAGCTTGGGAAGGTAAGCATTTTAATTTTGGATAGGTGAATACCTGTGTGTATTTTTAATTAGTCAGAGAATTATTGACTCTGAAAGTGCCAGCAAGAATTTATTTAATCAGGCACAGCTAAGTTTGTGTTGCCATTGTCAATTATTCAAATGGAAATTCAGGGTACTAAAACAAAGCCATGTTTCATCTCCAGTACAATCAAAATATCAGAGGTACATGAAGTCTTCCTCATTACTTTTCCTTTTCTGTCCAAGAAGGGAGCTAAGGAGCTAAGGTAGCTCCCTTTGTCCTACCAGAACCATTAGAGGCAATGTGCGCCCATCTAATATGCTAAGGGGAGACCTGTATCCCTCTGAAACAGCCCCACCCAAGACTTTCACAGCTACATCCACCCCTATGTAATACTCCTCTGTGCTTTTCCCCAACAGTCTTGTAAAGCTTCTGAAGTTTAAAAACAGCGGATCAGTGATATAGATCAAAACCAGGTACCCCTTTCCCCAAATCATCAGTTTTCCTGCCAAATTTTCATGTGAAAGAGCCATTGA
This sequence comes from Sagittarius serpentarius, assembly GCA_034782735.1. Classification (NCBI taxonomy): domain Eukaryota; kingdom Metazoa; phylum Chordata; class Aves; order Accipitriformes; family Sagittariidae; genus Sagittarius; species Sagittarius serpentarius. Next base: position 18,072,921 of record JAVKLA010000017.1, read on the forward strand.
AAAAAAAGGAAATTCGGAGTGTGCCAACAGGGGCTGAGTTTCTTTGTAAGTTTCTTAAAAACAATAGAATTTTTGTCATTTTTAGAAGGCTAAAAAGAAATAATAATAACAACAAATAGTTCATACGCACAGAAAATTATCCATTAAGTGGAAACCTGTGTGACTTTGCCCTTCTAAAGCTTTTCAATAATGGATCAAAGTACTGTGTTAAAGGTGGACATGTGATGATCAGTGGAGTCTGCTCAAGTTTCACGAAGCTTGCATCACCAAATGGGGTCCCATATACCTGAAACTTCCCTGAGAAGAGTTCTGTAACTCAGAGTATTGCATTCATTTTCAGACAGGTGTATTTGGGTTGGATTTCCCTTCCCTCGGCTCCAGTTTCTTAAGCTGTTGATGAGTAAAGAGTGGTAGCACTCAGTGAATGGACTGCCAGAGCTGGTCATTCTTTTGGTGCGGAGAAAAAGAGCATACAACATTAGAAGTAGTCCCTAAGGTTTGGGAAACTTATTTGACCTCACTGTGATGAATCCATGGTTTAATGTAAGAGAGAAAGTTTGGGGCTTTCTTAAGACAGGGAGCACTGATGTACATGTACTGCCTGTACTGTCTGCTCTCTCCAATCATTAGGGTACTTTGCTGAATTAAGTTTAATTTTAGCGTTATCCCAGATTAAAGGGTAAAAAATCACATTGGAGCAGGTGCTTGTTTAAATATAAATGCAGAGAATAAGCTCCATTTTCATACTGATCACTGTTAGGGAAAGAATAATTTTTCCAACAGTCATCCTGAGAATTTCTCTGTTTGCTGTCTGTTTCCTAATCCTTTTTTTATGGTAGCATAAATGCCAGAGTTTTCTTAGCACTCCTGCAGCGCCTAATGTTCAAATGAAGAAGATGTTTGGCAGCAAGCAGAGTTTACCCTTTGACCATTTGCCCCATCCTCTGTGGAATGTCTGCCTTTTTTTTCCTTCTCTTCAAGGGACTATAATTTTTATGGATAGCTGAGTGATAGCAATTTGAACTAAGTAGTTTCAGACTAATTTTATTAGTATTTCTCTTTCGCTGCATCTATACTAGTAAAATAACAGTGTCAGGGCCTGTTCTTGGCATGGAAGCCAGCTGGCACAGTTGGACCACATACACATTATTAAGCTCTTCTAGCCTCAGAGGCGTACAGCTCCAACCAGACTACCTCCTGGAAATATTTCCTGACAAGTGCTGATTTCCAAATTATTTCTAAGAATTGTTTAGGATGGTGTTTTGTGACGTGAGCCAAACATGTGACAAGACTGCTCTGGCGACTTCAGAATATGGATGATCAAGTTCCAGCACGTGGGCTTGCTACCCACCATGATTAATTTACTAGTACATGTCGCTTCTTTGTACCATACAGTATATTACACAGTATATCACTCAAATCCGGATCTCTGAGGTCAGAGGATGCCTCCCCACCAAGTTCCAAAGGAAATGCAGCATTTTAAATACCTACAGACAATAACATCTGCATGTGTCCTCATCTGGAAATGTAAGTGGAAGTCAGCGTTTGTAAGAGCAATTGTAATAACTAATAGAAATGTAATCCTGGATAGCCATCCTTGCTTCAGTAAAATTTATAAAAATACACCTCCTTGCTGAAAGCTGACACTTTATTATACACCCATTAGTAACAGGAGCAAGTCTCATGGGTGGCTTGTGGCACGATGTGAATTCTCTGTGGGTCCCAAGATCAGACTCTTTGTGCCAGGTTGTACTTTTCCTAGCATACTCCAGGAAGGATTATGCAATTATGTTGCTCTTTTTTTAGCATCTGCCCCCCCCCCCCCGCTGCTGTTCTTTTACAAGTGTCAGTTTGTGAAGCCACTACAGAAATTCTGGGGAACAGCAGATTCTGTGGCGTGATCACACACTCTGTAAAGGATGGTGGTAGCTGAAGTAATTTTTACTTTACTTTTTTTCAATAGATTAAATATGGCTTTGGAGAGGAATTAGGAAGCAGAGGAGGGCAGGCAAAGGAGGAAGCACTTATAATTCTGTCTGTGTGTACGTGAGAATAAATCTCCAGAATTTCCCCTTGTTACCTGTCACATACCAAGAAATTGTACCCTAATGTAGCTGCCAAAATAGGTATGGCATGGGATAATTCTGTCTCACCCAGATCAGGCAGCCGTTGGGCTTTTCTACAGCAACAGCCACCAGACCTGGTTTGATTGTGATGATCATTGTTATAAAGTTCAGTTGGTACTTTTATTGCTGGAAATATACAGGACTGAAAAATAATGTGTTATTGAACTTGCAATAGAACTGAAACCGGTGTTTCCAAAGTGAGCTGTCTGAACTAGAGTGGGCTCTTCTGCATCTTTCAGACAGCAGCCAGAATGACAAATCCTGAAATCTGTAAACTGCCAAAGAAGAGAATTGCCCAGCCCTTTCTGTCACACATGGACTAGATGGGGACCTGGTCTGTTTGCCACCTTATGGGAGCAGAAGGTTGTTGATCTACAAAATCCTTTAACAGGCGACAAACCACTATATGTATATATATATATAGGAAGTGGTCTTGGCAGGGAGGTATTGTGGGATGGGAAAAATCTTTTGTTGTGCCCCCTTTTTCTTTTTGTCTTGCTGAGCAGAAATATGCCACCATCATGGAATATATTTTTAATGAACCTCATCTCACCTGAATTCCGAGTAGGCTTTAAGGAAAATTATATAAGCTTTCAATGGAAAGAAAGTCTATGACTGTCATTTTGATTCATCCTGTAGCTAAAAATATAACAATGGAGCTGGAAAAACATATTCACATGGACTGTTTTTGTCAGAAAATGTAGCTTGCCAAAATATAAACTTATCATGGGAGCATGTTCATTTTGTTCAAATGTTCAAGAAGAAAGTGTTTTAAATATATGAAGGAGATTATTTCCACTTTACAAAAGTTTCCATTCAAATTTAAAACCACTGAAATGAGACCATTTCTCCCCCCCCAGCTCTGAACAATACTTAATTTTTTTAACTTATAATAAATATTTTAACGTATATTACACTTTTAAATTGATTTTCAATATGTATTAAACATTTTACGTTTCTGCAGTGAAGTAGAATAAAAGGTAACACTGGAATTTTCCATGCAGTAAGTTTTTTGAAGTCTGAGCCCTGTCGCACAGCCTGGAGTGTCCTTGCTGACAAGCGCAGGCTGCGTAGCACCCCTTCTCCCTGGGGGCTCTCCTGGGGGGATTACTGACGTGGGCAAACGTTTATGGCGTGGATACGGATGGCCCAGCCTCAGCCCTTTGTGTATTCTCCACTCCTAGTCAATTGAATTAAAATGTAACTTCCAGATCTTTACTACATGACAGAATTGCATGAGACATGTTTACATAAACGGTTTTCCACGGGGATGATTGCCGAGATGTAATTAGAAGAAAATCAGACGTGTGCTGGTGGTTCCCTAGGCACGCCTAGGACTCCCCTGTGCCTCTTGGCCAGCTGGATGCTCCCATAGCTGCTGGAGAGGGGTGTTCTCAGAGGGGAGGCATCGCCGGCTAATGCCACACGCCAGTTCTTGGGATTTTAAATGCACCAGGGTGTTTTACATCTGTTTCTGTTTTATAATACAACTGAGATTCTTCAAAGGTAGTCTGAAATGGTAAAGAAACAAATTCTAAGAACTTTATTGTTATCTTCTGAATGTTCCCAGGAATTAAAAAATTGTCCAGAATTCTATCAAAATACTGGTTTTTTTTCTTTCATTTGTTTTCCACCCACAGTCCCCATTGTATTATATCGTCCTCCTTAGCAGTTTAGTCTATATATTGCTATTTTTTCAAAATCAATGTTTTGGTAAATAAATCGCAGGAGCCTTCCCTTCAAAGGAATGGAAATGATCGTGCTAAGCATTTTTTGGTGAGTGGGCCAACAGCTAATTATTTATTTCAGCTGGTGTTAAAGAGCCAGTGGAAAGGAACCATAGATATCTCCTATAGACAGCCCTTAGGCTGGCCAAACCACCAAACACGCAAGCCAATCTGACTCATGACACGCTCACAAGATTGCTAAATCTGACAGAATGAAAGAAAAACGAATGAGTGGCAGCAGCTGGAGAAGACATTCACCTCATCAATAGGAACCTGCAGAAAGTCTGATCAAGAGTGTTGCAGGGCTGGATCTACAAGTCCTATGTCTGGGATGCAGACATTGCTTGTTATGGCAGACGTTTCTGACAGTCCCACAGATTTGGTTAAACACTTATGTTATGGTCATCTCTAAAATGTAATTAGTGTGACAGATGTACCAAGCAAAACTTTTCTAGCTGATGCTAAAGCTGGACAAATTTCAGTAATCATCACCCAAAATGGAAAAAACCCTTGCTCAGGTAGCAAAAAGCTGCAAATAGTTGAACTTTTTTACTTGCTGAGGATTGTTTTTTGCTGATAAAATTTGATTTATTCTATGATCCTACATGCAGGGATAGTCTGTGTTCAAATATGCAGGGAATGTCACTGCAAGTGATGACTCTGCACCACATCCAAAAAACCCTGCCTCATTTTTTAAAATCCTTTTCATTCCCTGCAGTGTGTGTGTGCCATGTCTTTCAACTGCTTGCTATAAAACACTGCTGCTGACTGATGAGGCACTTGAGGCAGTCTGAAAAGAGGATGATTGTGTTACCCAAACTGATGTTTTAAAAGCTAAGAAGCCAAATTGCACCTGCGACTGCATATTGGGAGTCAGAGCCAGCATTTGGTCCAGCATTCTGCAATGTAAACTTAGTGTTCCCTCTTTAGCTTTCCAAAAAATCCTCTCCATCTCATAAAGTAGGAAGAAGGCCATACTAATCTGGCTTAAATGAAATATTTTAATAAACAGGAACAGAAAGCAAAACAACTGCATTTACTAATGCATATGGTTTATTTGCAGTGCACAGACAGCATTTTTCTGTGTTTGAAAAAAAACACTTGTAGAACTGAAGCTTCTCAGATGTGAAGTCCCAGAGATGATAAACATTAAAATGGTATAACATGATATACTAGCTCATCTAAACAGAAAAACAACATCATCCTCACTTTCAGTTGTTGATCTTAATAAAAGCAGTGGAAACACAGAGGAAGGCATAAGCCTGGGAGAGGGGGAGTTGGTTACAAAGGGAGCTGTTAGGGCTGACATACTGCTTCTGAATTTCAAGGGCCATTAACTTACTATCAAATATAGTGTGGCACCTGCCTTGACATCTGGCTTTTCAAATCTCTCTCTAATGACCAGAGAAATTTAATCTAAATTCTGCAGCTACTGACAGTTACTTTTGTTAAGGGATATGCCTCGGGGATATTTATCATTGGGGTTAAAATAAAAAGGCTGCATTTTCTTGACCTGCTGCTCCATCCACTTAGAACTTCACTGTTCAAGAGCTGATTTTGCAAAAACCTGTGTAATTTCCCATGCCAGTTAGCTTTCTTTTACAGTCTGAAATCAAAAACCCCTTTGTATGGACATGGGTAGTTCCTAATAGAGATTAAAATTGAGATCCTGCTGTATTGTATAGTACTGGAAACTTTACAGCACCTCCTTCTGATTTTGCTAGAATATTAAGTTTGAAAATTATTTATTCTATAAAGTATAACAAACCAGTTAGGAAATTTTCCTTTACCGATTGTCAAGGGAAGGGATGGGTGGACAGTCTTGATGACTGTCAACAGAGTCAGATTATTAGAAGTCATATATGAAAAATGATGCAGCTCATTTTTAAGATGCAGAAAACTTCATACCAGTTGGACTTAGCTTTTGTAAACTGTGGAATCAAAATTTCTAAACAATAATGTAATATAGGGTCTAATTTAGGCATTTAACATGAGCCTAAATTCCCAGTATAAGGAAAGGAAAAGAGTATATGCCTTTGAATGCCCCAGAGGAGACCCTGTCTTCTTACCTTAAATTTAATAAAGGAACCTGATCTAATCTTTAATCTTTCTTCAGTGCAATCTTAGACTCTAAAGTCAATATGCAGTGAAAACTACGCATACAAAATCTGGTTAGCTGGACAATCATATAAAGAGTCTTATGCTTGATCACTAGATACTGGCACAATATAGAAGACTTTCATCTGCTGGACTTAGGAAAGTTTACTGAAGGTAGCAATAAGCATGAACTCAAGAGGAGGACCTATCTAAATCTGAAAAAGTAGCATATGCTTAGACCGCGATGCATTTCTCTCAGCCGGTAATTTTTTAAAAGAAGTACATGCTAAGCACAGCGTATGTATGTCTGTAGTTGTGTCACTAGTTAATGCTAGATGTAGCTGAATCATTTTAGACGGGGATTATATTTTTACATGCTCATTAGCAGATACAGTTAGATAACAATATGGTATTACTGGCATAGCACTTTGTTTTGTTCTACTTTTCTATTTTTTTCTTATTTTTTTATCTTGTTTCATGAAAGAATGCTTCCGCTGGTGATGGATTTTGCAGTGGAGCATAACTAGTGTTCATTGTTTTGTTATTCCATGCAAAATTTCCTATCTAAATTGCACAAGTTCCCATTGCTCTGGCATTCTAATTGCATGGTCCACTAGACTCCAATATCCTGCAGCACGGAGCATTAGACAGCATGGCAAAAAAATAAATATCTTCAGCTGCACAATGCAAAGCTAAGAATACAGTCAATAAAGTGTATTAAACGATGCTCTTCCTGCAAATGGATGAATGGGAGATTTTACTGTGGACTGTAAAGTTTCTTTAAGCTTTGTATCACAGAACATGTCTTTTCGTATGGAAGATTGTTTCTGTGGTTTAATGTATTGAGAATAATTTCATTTTTTATGCAATTGCAATATCCTTTGTTCTTTTGATGGATCTAGGCCCTTCACAGGAATATCTCGCTAAAGACAAGCATGGACTATTGCATCCTTTGTGTCTTGGCTACAACAAAGTAACTACTTTCAGCAGAATGCAGAGTGCCCTGCATCTGATAGTTTCCAAGTTTCAATTGGATCAGTGTAACAAGGATGAATTTATCCATAAATTCCATTTCTTGCTTAATGCCTTTTCTGCAGGTTTTAATTATATGGTTCCAGCTGATTTCCGAGTTAGGTAAGTTGGACCAAGGCTGATAGCTTATCCAAAACTCTCCTTAAAGATGGGATACATATATTCAACTTCAGATGGCACATATCTATGCCTAAGCTTATCAGCCATGGTTCTTTATATATTGCAGGCTTCATCCTTTTATACATTTCAAGCACTAAAAGACACACAAAACAAATTCTACCTCAAGCAACTGCAAGGCAAAGAGGGACAACAACTTGCTTAAAACTAACATTCTCAGGCTGAAATCCTGAAGGACTGCAACCTGTAAAACAATTGGATGCACTAATTGTTACAGATGTCTGGAAACGCTTCAGCAGCGTCTCCTGACTTGCTAAAATCATGGACCTAGGCAGTGATTTGTCAGAAGTCCTTTTAGTTTATACGTAAAGGTGTGTGTAGCTACGTGTAATGGTATCCTGGATGCATGAATAGCAGTATGAAACTGGAAATGAAATTAGTGTTTTCACCCACCAGTACAGGAATGGCTCTGCATGTATTTATGCTGCTTCTGGACTTGATTGTTCTGTCCTGATCCACTTGGAGTTGTTGGTTTTAATCTGTTTCTTGGAAATTTCTGCATTGTCAGACCCAAATGGCCTTTAATAACTTGCCTGATTGACTGGAGGGGAGTCCTAAATGCCAGGTTAATGGTTTTGGGATAGCACTGACATACAAGATTCACTCTATGTCCACCCTCTGGCAAATTTTCAACATGGTAGACATTTTTCTGCATAAATGCCTACATGATATTTAGTTTCAATTATATTTCTTTTATCCATATTCAGAAATAACTAACTCAAGACTATGTAGATACTCTCAGGGAAGGATATATAAGAAGAAAACTATGCAAGTATGAAAAGAGATATGGAAAAACTATTTTCTGAATATCGCCTTCAAGGAGTATTGAGTATCTCCAGTTGGCATGAGTTCATAGGCACACAGAAAATACGACATCTTTTATTATTGTATTACCACAGCTAGTAACTATATATGGTTGGGCCCATGGTAGGTGACAGAATGATATGGTCTCATTTGCATTCAGTCTCTATTTAAGTGTGGGAGATAGTGTCTAGACACAGTGCATGTCCACTTACTGAAGTTCAAGAGAGGGTACTACCAGCAAAAGTCTGATCCAGGTTAATTCTGGCAAAAAGTTAAGACCACAATCTGCTACATTTTAACTTATTTGTTACAGGCTCTGCAAGACAGTTTTGTAATGGTATTAGGGCTGTCTTATCAAGGTTATATTTGTTATCCACTAGGTTAGAAATTTTGTTTTTATTCAGAGAGTTTTTCTGTAGATTCTCTGTCACTTCAAGTTGCACAAGAGCACTCTTGTGAAGAGATGACCTTGGAAAAAAAATTTAAAACCCCAGCTGACCAAAAAAACCTACCCAGCCCAAACAAGTAAGCAACATTTAGTCTGCATCATTTCCCCAGTTTGGTTTGTCATGAGGCCATGAAAATACTTGTACTGACACAGGGAGAGGCCAGTGAGGTGGCCACGTAGCCTCTGTTGGTGCTGTTAGTTCATGCTGGTTTGAAGGGATTATAATTACGGCCTTGGATTTAGGGGACTATAGAAAGGAGCATTCTATGTAAGTATTAGATTCACAAGAGGTTTCCTCTTCAGAACAGCAATTGCTTAAATTTTAGGATGTTTGTAGATCTCTCCACAATCACATATGCTTTTAAAGGGATGTGTGCTGCTAAGTCAGTAGGGTGTTCTTGAAAATTTCCCTTTCTTGATAGAATTTACAGTTAAATAAACGTGTTTAAGCATTCTTCTGAAAAAAAAAAAAGGATGCAACATTTTGCTGAAGATTTGCATGAGGTTGGAGTCCTGGGACAGCAAAAACATTTTTTCTGAAGGAACTGATTTCCTTTGTCATCTGTTCTCATAATGACCTGTGAGAAATGAGAGATGCAATTAGCCAAGCATAGGGAAAATTTAATTGCCATAATCAGAAACCAAAACTGAATGTTGCAAATATTCCAGACAGCAATCAAAATGAACATGAAAGGCAGAGACAAAAGAAGCTCCAGTGTTAAAAAGGAGAAGCAGCAAAATAATTTGGGTGAAGCTGTCAGTTATTGGCTGCAATCACACCAATAAGAAATGCATTCTTTTTACCTCTTATTTTTCTGATATTCTGCTTCTTACTGATTATGAGGAATAACAGTAGAATGAACACCCTTTATGCAGAAATGCACAGATGCCTGATAAGTTTTAGTGAGCTTTGTATGAGCTTTAAGGCTTTGTTACTCAGAAATTTCAGTCAAAGTAAGAATCTGTGGCATGCATTGTTCAAAGCAAGAGGAATGTAAGCTTTGTTTTACTCATTTGAATTCGAGATTGGTGCCAAGGGACAGGTGACTTTCTGAAAGCAAGTTGCTTTTTTCAGTAAGGAAATTGAAAGATGAAAATAAGTTTTACTCAGGAAAATTACCAAGGCTGTAGTCCATCTTGAGGGAAGGTAAGTCCAAAACTAACGAGGTCATACCGTAGCTCCTTAGCTTCCAAAGAAGGCAAGAGATTTCTTGGTGGAAAAGAATTCCACCAAGAAGTCTGCGTCATGCTCTTTGGTATAACATATTGACATCCTTGGATGTGGAAACTGATAGCTCTTACATTCAAATCAACATTTTGGCATTTGGGGGAAACTGTCAAAACACCTAATCTAGCAGTTAGGCACAGGACATTGCCAAGTCATGGCTGATATAGCCAAGAAGTGCCTTTTTCTACCAGTTAAGTGCTAGAAAACTCAACCTTTCCTTACAGACATGAAGCTCTTGAGAACCTCTGTTTGAGTGGAAGCCCCAGAGCAGCAGTTCCGTAACTCTTTTGGTCTGATACCCTATGTGCCCTGGGAACACATGCAACACACAAAACCAGCATGCCCATCCTGCTGGTACTTGCCAGGGTCCTCCTGGTAGATGGAAATCTTGACTTAAAATCACTGCTGTGGACAATTGAAGTAGAGGTTCAGCCAAGTTTTCCTAATTTATGTGAAGTGTCAGCACAGGGTATTACCTCTCCTGGGATGTTTCTCCAGCAGTGGCTGCTCTTCTGGTTTTGTTAATTATTTTGCTAGGCTGTCAGCTCAGAAGGCACGATTTAACCCTGGGGTTGTGTAATCTTTCTTTCCCACTCCAGCAGTATCTGTTCTACTGGGAAGGGAAGGTCACACTGACCGAGGTAGAGTGGTTCAGCAGCTCAGGTGCTTCTATGGATGTGGGAGGCCTGGGATCAAATAGCTTCAGTATGCAGAACATGATTGAGTTTGAAATGAAGTGAGCCTTTAAAACTGTCTGGCTGATGACTTCTGCAAGGTGCAGCTTGCTGACTTAAACCACACGTACCAAACAGAAAGAATTTGAAAAAATATTTTATTTCTCTGCCATTAGCCGTGTCTTCTTTTTTCCTTTCTTTTTGAGCAGATTCCCCTTCTCACTCTGGAAGATAAGAGCAGGATTGTCCATAGATTTTAGAAACATAAAGGTTGATCATCACCACTCACAGTCTGCATAACGCTTTTTTAAAAATCAAATAGCTGTGATTGAAACGGAACATCTCTAGAAAATCACACCTAGTTTTAACTTAATTTTCAAATAAGTCCTCTGTGTCTTCTAGTAACGTGGTTAAATAGCCTGAAATATCATGCCCAGCTTCAGCCAAGCACCTTCACTAGATTTCGCTAGGTACTTTCTGGAAGGGAGACTCCTCAGTAATCCTATTTCTGTTTCCTCTCTTGGAACTTTTACATGTCGATGCTAAATTTCTCATTAATCGGGTATATGAATGACTCTTTCCTGAACCTTCTCAAATTTCTCAGCTTCCTGCTTGAATTGCAGATATAAGACATAAAGTGAGTACTTCAGTCATAGCTGTGTCAGTCTCTAAAACAGAGGGATGTTATACTTGCTAGTTCCACTTCGTATTTTCCTGCTTATACTTGCAAGACTCTATTAGCTCTTTTGCTCCCACCATTGGCAAATGGGTAAGGCTCACCCAGGCCTTAACGAGAGAGAGAAATCCATGCTCTTGACAAAGTCTAAATTATAAGTGCCTTCATATATAACCTTATACTCGGCACTTTTGAAAATGGACTATGAAACAGTAATTCTGCCTTTTATATTATTTATGTCTCTCTTTATCTCACAGACCTTATCAGTAATGATTTTTTCATTTGTTCTAGGCTAATGAAGAAAATATGTAATCAGCTTAGGCAAGATCCAGTCCTCATTGGGAAGCACTAGAAATGCACCTAGTTATGGATAATTCCATTTAAAATTACACAGTGAAAAGCACCTGCTAACTAAATTACAATATGCATTATATAGATATTATATAGTTTTATTTTTAAACACTAAACACTGTGTGGTAACAAAGCCTTGTTTGCTAGTAAGCAACAATATTTTTTTTTTTGAACCTTAGTTTAAAAGAAATTTACAACTCTAAGCAAGCCATTTTATCGGGCTTGCTGCCAAAAGGACCTAGAGGGACTCTTCTAGTCTCCTATCAATATTAGTGAAAAATTATCTTAAGCATATTAATAACCCTGTCAGTGTGAACTACTGACTACACATATAATATCTATCTAAAGATGGTTTATAGCTGCCTGTTTTCTAAATACCCAAACCAGAAAGGAATTGAATGGTATCTTTCCAAGTAACCAGCTTTTAGGTAACCAGCTCTCAGCATGCAGTTCAGTGAACTGAGTTTTCTGTGTGTTGACCAGGGAGCCTGGGGCAGGTCTAAGTGCCCAAATATCCAGTAGGGAGAGGGACAATGAAACCAGCCAGTAGGAAACAGATGAAGATTAAATCTGAAATGTTTCTTGTCTTCTAGACTTTGGCAGTATTCACAGACATGAGTTAGGTACCTCGTGAAATTTGGTATGACCTCAAGCTGGGATAGGATGGGAAAGGGATATTCTCCTCTCCAAAAGCTGTGTAAATCTGCAAATTTCACAGGCCTGTAGGGAGAAAAAGCAAGAGGGAAGATGACAGCAGCTCACAGTAAGATGTGCATCAGGAAAGGAGAGAATGGTATCTAGTGTCCAGGGTATGCTTATGTATTTGACACTAGCCCTTCAGGAACAAAAAGTCCCCCAAATTCCCACTCTTTATTCTGCCCTGGGAGAGCTGGATGCAGATTGTGTGGGCTGAAGTGCCTACTTTACCTCCTTCATAGTAAGACTTTGAAGGTGGCCCTGCAAAGGCTGATCCGTTGGCCCTTCCATGTTCCTCACAGCATAGAGCAGCAAGGTTGGAGATGGGGACCCCTGTGCATGTAGGCATCTACGTGGTCATCTCTTCATGTTCTTCTTTGACATTTGGCACTTTGCTGGTTTCAGATTCGTGGTGCTTCTGTATTCTGCTTAGACCAATATCAAGAAATATTTGATTTTAGGAGGGGTCTTTAGTTGTTACTTTTAAATAAGAAAAAGAGAACACTAATATAATCAGACTAAATGTATAGGCTCCACATGAACTTCCTTCTTGTAAAAGGTACGGTGTGAAAAGACCAGATCTAGCAGCTGTGTGCCAACAACACAAAAAGCCGCTTGGTGATAAGTTTCACTGATGATTTTCTGAGACTTCTATGTTATGAATGACAGATCATAAAAATCCCACAAACACATGACTTTACATTTCATCCTCTGTTACTTCTAGTACTGTGTGGTCAGTAAAAATGTATGATTTCATGACACAAATATTATTTCATGACACAAAAGTATGCTGTTTTTCCTCCAAATTTGTTAGTGTACAATACGCATTATCTCTGGCTGGAAAAGCTGTAAGCCACTTTCTTTTCACTCTGCTTGGTTTCATATCTGGGGTTTTTTTGCTTTGTTTTGGGGTGTTTGTATGTTTGCTTGTTTGTTTTTTCTCCTTGACAATGTCCCATGGGACATTGTCCCCATGGGAAAACCCTCGCTTGAATCTTCTGAGGATGAGGAAAAGTCAACAGCTCACATTACAAGTAATGGGAGCCATTGATTTAGTTATATAATTTATAAACTGAAGTAGCAACTAAACAGAAACATCCCTGGCATCATGACACAGGTGAGTGTATAACTCATTGAGGCAGAGAATATGCTGATTGCATAAAGCCCTGAAATTCCCCAAAGGTCACATAGCTCAGGATGGTTATTTTTTTCCTCCTGATTTCCTTGCTGTCACACAAGGCTGAGGACAGTCTATCCCAGAAAGGATACCCTGATAGTCAGAAATGCTAAAGTCAGGTGGATGCAGTAATCAAATCTCCAGTTGAAGAAAGAAACTTGTTTCATTTAGTAATCGTATGTCTCAGACAAAATAGCTTTTTTTATGGGCTTTCTAGGTTTAACACAAAAAGAAGATCAATATCTCTATCCATTATTTGAGGCTAGTGGAATGCAAGCATAGCAGAATGCTAGTGGTACTACACAATGGCTTCTCTGGATCAGTGTAGAGAGAGGGATTCATCTCGCTTACTTTGACCATATAAAATTTAATTAGCTGATCTAAGTATGTCCTTTGAACTTCATCTACCATCAATAGTGAGAGGCACCTATTTCCAAAGAGCAATTCCTCTGACCTATCAGAGACTTATTTTAGGATATGATAAATCATTATCTGTATGTACATATTTCTCTCTGTTGACTAGAGAGGGACTGCAGGTGACTAACATCTTAGCTTTATGTGTTAAAGTTAGGTAAGAGCAAAAGCCAACTCAAGTCAGTTTTTTATTCCCTCTCATGTAACTGTTCCTAAATTTTTTAACCTTTTATTAATCCTGGTAAAACACTGGACAATTTCTTAATGCCAGGAATAGTAAAATTCTATGTTGTAAAAGCTTTAAAAGCTTATAATTCCTATCATTATGTTTTATTTTATATAATTTTGCTAGCTTCTTGAAAAATTCAAATAATTTAGAGAGGCATGGGTTTCCTTTATAGAAAGCAATGGAAGATTGCCAGCATCATACATTCATCTACGTTCTCTCAAACTTAATTTCCATTTCCCCTTCAATTTGCCCAATGCTGAAGTAAAACTTACTACTTTGTAGTTCTGGATTATTGCCAATACAGTTCTTAAGGACAATCACAACGCTTTCCATTCTCCCATTACTCCTTGATAATAGCAAATTTAAGCAAGGTTTTGTTTTTATTACCTTGGGACTTTCCAAAGTTTGTCATCTGGCTTTCAAACCTTGCAGCCCTTAATTAATTTGTTTTAGCACATCTCTCTTAACCTGTTCTTTGACATTGCCTGTATATCACTTGCACAGGTCTGAGGAATATACTTTACCAGTGCATCCTGACACTAAACCTGGTATAAAGAAATTGCTCTGCTTCTTTGTAATCACCTCTGTTGAGCAGCCATTGTGAGAGAGGCAAAGCGAGGGCAAGTTCAATGGAAAAGTTATTCACCAGTAAAAAATTAAGGATTTTTTTTAACATGCACAATGGTGGTCTCTAAGCTTGGTCTCTAAGTTGAATATTGGCACTAAGAGACAAGATCTAATTTGTAACAACTTTGTGAAAACATCAGCTTAATGCTAATTAAGATTCAACAAAACAAATGGAGTAGTAAATATTTTAGAAAAGGAATAGAGAAGAAAATGCAATTTATACCACTGTAGAAACACATTACGTGCTCACATCTCAAATACTACACACAATCTGGTTTTCCTGTCTCAGAAAGTCTATATAGTCAAACTGGAAAAAAGCCCAGAGGATCATAAAGATGACTAAAATCATAGACTAAGACTGGGAAGAAGTTGTCTGGGGGAGGCAGGGATAACGATAGGATATAATAAAAGCCTTTTCAGGTTTTATAGATCTTGAGTGTCATGCAGAAAATCAAGAAAGGCTTAGTAGATTCAGCTGATTCCAGCAGGTGACCAGTTCAAAACCAACAAAAGACGACTCTGCTCCATATGGTGTAAAGCTTAGGTGCTAGGTGTTAATTCCTCATGGGATATTGTAGATGCTAAATTTCACATGGGTTCATAAAGCAGCTAGAAAATCCTATGAAAGTTATCAGATATAAAGATACAAGCTCTAGCTCAGGAAGCCCCTGAGATCCAAATTGCTGGAGGCTGGGAGTAAGCTTTGGGTGAGGTGCAGACTTGCTGGGTCCTGAGACTCCTCTGTTGCTGGGCACTGCTGACAACAGGCCAACACTCGTATCTTATATCCAAGTGTTTGCATCTTTTTTTTTTTCCAGGTACAAGCTATGTGGTTGGTACACACAGTTTTTCTACTTCTGTATCACAAAGGTATAACAAAAAACATATAATGCTTTTTTTTTCCCTCACTCCTCAGTTTTCTTTTCATTTGCAACTTACATTTTGCAATTTGTCTATCATTTACCTCACTTGCTGTTCCATTATGTTTTCTAGTAAGGACATCCATTTGGCTTGAGACTTTTGTTATGCTTGAACCGTAATGATCCTTTTCCCTATGCCAGTCTGTATTTTTTGCTTTCTTCTGTCAAAGAGTGTTTTCCTGTCTGTATTGTTACGGAAAGAAAATAAAGCTGTTGCTGGTTCATTTGCTCTGTTCGTGCGGTAGAACTTAAAAGTTCTCTCCAGTTTCTATAAATGAAAGATTACGTGATTCAAGAGGAATGATTCTATCCTAAACCTGTTCAAAGCTATTTTTAATGCTTCATAAAAGAACACTCATTTAAAACAAACAAACAAAAACCCATCCACACCCACTCTGACCCCACCTGCAGGGCTGGTTTTTTTAAGATATTTTTGCATTCTCAGCAAAATTTTTTTCAGATCTAATTACTGAAATCACTATCAGCTCATTTCACTAAATGTCTTCTCCTTAAAATTCCCATCCACATTGGAGAACTAAGGATTTTCTTAAAGTGTGATGTAGTAAAGTGCTAAGAAATAGAAAGTATATCCACACTCTCTCTAATCAAGTGATGTGCAGTGGAGTTTTCAGGATGTTCTCAGCAGGGACTTAACTTCAGCTGCTAAGATCTTACTTAGGGAAAAAAGAATGTAAGGTATTGCTGGTGGAAAGGCATTTAGAATTTTAATTTTCCAAATATTGTACATTTTTGAGCTTAAGAATGTCAAGAATATTAAAATTTTTTCTCAAACATTTTTTGGTTTATAGTACACTTTTCTGGAAATTGATGTTCAAGATCATAGGATAATTGAGGTTGGGAGGGACCTCAGGAGAGACCTCAAAGCAGGGTCAGCTGTGAGGTTAGACTTGGTTCTTCAGGTATTTATCCAGTTGGGTCTTGAAAACCTCCAGAGATGCACAACCTCATCAGTACCGATGCTTGACTGTCCTTGTGGGAAAATTCTTTTTCCTTCTATTCAGTCCAAATCTATCCTGGTTCAACTCATGAGAAGTTGTCTATTGATCTCTTGCCTTACACCACTGTAAACAGTCTGGCTCCATAATCCCCTCAAAATTACTGATAATCTGCTGTTAAGTGTCCCAAAGCCATCTCTTCTCCAGATTGAATAAGCCCAGTTCTGTCAGCCTCCTCTCATAAACCAAATGCTTGGCCCCCTGACCATCTTGGTGGTTCTATGTTTTTCAGTAAAGGTTTGATAAAAAACTAAATATCCTCAAAGTTCATGCATGCTTTATGAATAAAAATTATCCAGGCTCATATTAATAAGTTACTTAAAAATTTTAAGTTTTCTATAACAGTAGGCAGCAGATAACAACTGCAGTGCATATTTAGGAAAGCAGTATTTTAAAAGTAATTCAAACTAGCAAGATATGCTATGATCATCTTTAAATTTTATTCTTTTTCTCTGAACAAATCCCATACCCCTCTAAACTCTGCCTTAGGACCCACTTTTCCCATAACACCTTTCTGTACTGATGTAAATCTCAAATAAACACTATACATCTCACTACTGCATTGCTTTCCATTTGTTACAAACCTCTGAGTTCCACCTTAAGGTTGGTGTGTTGTGGAGCTTCGTTTTCAGTCATGTCCTTGTACTACCAAAAATAATGGGCACGTCTAGACTGGTGTCATCTGTGTGACTGTGTTCATATGTACACTGCTTGACTAATCAGTTCAGGTATGAAGAACCACAGCTTCCGTGTGCTGCAAAAATCCACATGGAATCCTGAGAGCCTGCTATGGCTCTTGCGTATCCACCCTGCCATGGATGTGCTGCTATCAAAGCCTAAGCATGCTGGATGTTCTGGATATGGGCATATGTGTTGGAGTTACACTTACAACTTCAGGGAGAAAAAAAGATGCTTTTAACTTGAGCAGAACCATGACTTGTTTTCATACACAACTTCTGTAGAAAGCAATGTATGTTCCTTGTGCTTCCTACCAAATTGTAAGTCATAGACTGTACCTGAGAGTCTACAATTTTAAAGACAATGACTCCTGCAGAGATATTTGGCTCAACTTTGAACTTCAAGCTGTCTTGGATGAGCTCAAGGACAAGTCTCTGTACCTTCAGACTCACAAAACTGGATATATAATACATTTTTATTTTTTTCACCTATTTTTATGGTTAGGGTTTTTTTTTTTTGTCTTTTAAAATAGCATACTGGCAGACCTAGCTATACAAGGTAATAGTTGTAGTAGTACAAGTCACAACACTGCAATATTAGCACTGAAATATTAATTTGAACTTGCAGGAGTACATCAATGATTATAGACTTTTTTATTAATAACGTATCTTTTGCCAGTTGTACCTTAGAAGCCTGAGCTATGGCTTCCCCATTTGTCAGGGAATGGTCACAATACCAAAGAATAAGGAAATTACTCTATTACTAGGGAAGATACTCAGAAATTTCAGGACAACAGATTTGATTAGAAAATATTAATTTACTGAAATCAAAAGTAAAACGAAGAAAGGATCAATTTTTACTTTTTTAATATTTTTGTTCCCCTGTTCTATATGTTGTCTATAGGTAGATCTACACCAGCCAAACAGCCTGAGGTTGGTGCAATGCGATCCCTTGTATTAAACTATTACTATAGGCACCGGCGGGTCTGTGGTCCATGTGACCTAGTGGTCTCCTGGATAATCATAGGCTCATAGAATGATTTAGGCTGGAAGGTGCCTCTGGAAGTTATCTGGTCTAATTTGCTGGTCAAAGCAGGTTGCTCAGCGCCTTGCCTATGGCTAATCCTCCAGCATGGTCTCGGGGTTAGGATGGTCTGGGGGGGTAAGGTAGTCAGTCCAGCCAACCTGTTGAGCAGGTAGGAGAGTTTAATGATAGATACAAACCATCCACGTCAGGTTCCCTCATAGCCAAAGGTAGTCCCTTGACAATTTTATTTACAAAGTCTATTTCTCCAGTCAGCTAAGTATTCTTTATCTTCGGTAAAGAAAGATGTACACATTCAGAAGGCAACTCATCTCACCTGTCTTAGACATAAAACTTAGACCACTTTCTGCCTCACCTTGCTTCGCCTTTCCCCTGCAATATCAAACAAAATTGATTTGAGTGCCAGGAAAGGATAAAATCAGTAGTGAAACTACCTCTTCAGGACAGGTCACTTTTCCTGATATCCGTGTTGAGGTTTTCATCGAGCACTGGCACTCCATTATCATTAGGAATAACAGTCCAAGAAATAAGTATGCTCTTTCTGAAGAGCATAACTTCTTGGAGAGGCCTCTGTTAAACTCTGTTTTACCTGGACAATGAAAGGAAAATTCACCAGTCAA
This sequence comes from Sagittarius serpentarius, assembly GCA_034782735.1. Taxonomy (NCBI): domain Eukaryota; kingdom Metazoa; phylum Chordata; class Aves; order Accipitriformes; family Sagittariidae; genus Sagittarius; species Sagittarius serpentarius. The sequence goes on from JAVKLA010000017.1 coordinate 18,091,682, forward strand.
AATCTTGCAAACTTCCATACAACATTTCATAATGCACGTTTTACAACCTTTAGTGTCCAGGGACATCCTTATGATTTGAAGACTGTTCTGAGAGCTGAATTTCCGAGTGCAACTTTTTTCATTGTAGTAGATCAACAGAAAAATAATGCTGCTTTCTATCTGAACTACAATTTTTTATTTTTTTCTTTTACAGTTTATTTCTTTCAGCAAAATGCACTCCATCAAAAATATGAGAAAGGAAAAAAGCTTACAAATCAACAAATTATCTAAAGATAAAATTCTTTCTTTGCCTAACTGATCAACAAACATGCCATGAATCCATTGTTCTGTTCTCACTGGATTATAAAAAAGAAATCACATTTCTTTCAATATTGGAAAACAAACCATAAAAAATAAATCAAATACAGACCGCACATTCCCCAAAGGGAAATTCTTCAGGAGAGTATCATCAAAAGTTTACATCAACAAATGGAACAAGATGATAACATGAAAATTGTCATTATAAATAGTATATTTTCCTGACGTTAAAAATACTGATATTATTATAGGTATATAGTAAAGGTGAAAAAAAAAGAAAAATATTACTATATCCCTAAGCCTAGGTATTCAGAGCATTAAGGGGTCTAAAAGCTATAACAATCAAGCTATAGAGTTCAAAAGTTTTGGTCATCCCATTATTTTTAAAATACCACAGCACTGACAATGTTAATGAAATACTGAAAATGAATATATTATTTCTTTCCCAATCTTTCTTTGTAACCTAGTCATTCATCCCTTACACACTTTTCAGACAATGCAGGATTGATTTGTGTGGGATTGCCATGGGATTCTATGGAAGCTGGAAGTATAAAAGATTGTAGGAAGGCATTGAACAAACTCACAGCGCAGAAATTCACTAAAAAACAGTCTGTGTCATCTTCAGCTCAGGAAATCCCTAAATTGTTGGTTGCTAGAAGCTGAAAGGTAAATACTGAGGGGAAAAATACTCCATGCCATTCTGTATTCTCTCTCCAGGCATCCCTAAATTGCTGATGTACATGAATTCTCAGTTGGGTATATCTTCAGTGTTGCCCTCTATATTTTATGTTCTTGCATTCCTACGTCCAGATAAAATTCCCTCATTCTATGGTGTTGGGAATTTAGAAAGAAAGATCCATGAGACTATACTAGTCAAATTCATGTTGGTTTGGTGTTTTGTTTTCTTGTCTAGTTAAAAGTACTTTGGCAGAGAGCTGGTACTTCAAGAAGTTATCTAGAATTAATGGTGTCTAGAAGAAGCCGACGTCTTAGACTTACTTTCAGAGTGGCTAATTACTGCTATAAAATCGGAAGCATGTGAAGAAATCAGGCCCATGCTAACCCATATCTTCAGGTTTCTAAGTTAGGATCATGCTTTTTAAAGTACTGACCTTGCTCCTGAAAGCACAAGCTTTGTATGGATGCATTGCATCTACACCTATACCAACCAGTATACCAAACACTGTCAGGACTAGCTTTGTGGTACAAACTGGCCACATCTAGGTTACGAAGCAGGGCTGCTGAATACATACTGTTTATGGAAATTATTCCTGGCCTGTGATAACCCTGATCTGTTCCCAAACATAGCTTGGGGAAAAATAGGTGGTCTTGGCCAGAGGGGCATCAAGGCCACCCCAACAATGTGGTAGTGCTGGCAGCTAGCTCCAGTGTCTGCACCCATGCTCTGTTACTGTTTAGTCTAATACTACAGACACCTTTGTGGACATCCGCACGTCTGCCGCATTTGGTAGGGACTGAAGTACATGGGCTTGTTCTAAGGCAGTGCATTAAGAACAGTTTTGAAACCAAAGCTGATTTGAAAAATATGGATTACATATTGACCTTTTTATACGCCCTATGGGTAGGAATGATCACATGCCAATCTTTTCATTTTCCTCTAATTTTTTTTTATGGAGAGCTGCAGTTAAGTAGTTCCTGACTATCAATTATAATAAAGACAGAAGAAGATGAGCTAGATAATTGAATATGCATTATTACAGAGATTGAACTATACCGTGGTTGCTACAGTGGGCTGATTCTGTAGGTTAAATTGCTTGATAGCATTTTACAACTAATGATTAATGATACCAGCCTCTTACAGGATTTCATTTGTAGAAGCATTAGGGGCCGCTATGTGTTAGCAATACTCAGAATTGTTCCTGCAATGCAGTGGCTGTGAATTCTTACAGGAAATACCTAAATAATTTCCTTTGTTCAGTACTACCAGTGCACAGTAATTGTTCTGTGAGTGGTTCCAAATAATCTGCAATCCTTAATTTGCCATTTTGCTCTTGGACACATTGATTCCAAGCTATAATTTGTTTAACTACATGTTCTTTTATGCATTTAATGATTTTTTGTAATTTAACAAGCAATTTATAGTTTCTGGTTTGATTCTTACCTGCAAAAGAGAATGCCAGCAAAGGGGCAGGGGAACAACCATGGTTGACCCTTGTGCGTTGGCAATGCAGCTGTGGGTAAGCAGATTTGCTGCTAGGCAGCCCCACTACGGAAAGGACAGAGAACTTCCAGCTCACGTGGAAGCTGTTCCTAAAGGTCAAGGGAAGCAGAAGATGATTGACATTAAAGCATCCTCATGGCTATGGCTGGCTCAGACTCAGGAATAAATCATCAACATCAATCTTATAAACATTTTTCAAATGCAGTCACTTTGGAAGATTATATCACAAAGCTTCAAAACTACGTGTTTTGGCAACATTCTTGGCATTTTAAAGACAAAAAAGACAAATACCCCTCCTAATGTACATAACTAAACAAATTTGAATGCTATTCAAAATGCAGCATTGTATAAAACATTTAAGAAGATACCTCCAAAATGACTGCAGTCTCTGTGGTGACTGACAGTAAACAGTGCTAAAAGAAATTAAAAGGCAGGTCCAATATACATATTAGTGGGGGTGGGGGGTGGGAAATAAAGAAATAGTTTCTGTGCAAGCTGAGTTTGTTTCTAGACCAAACACTGGATTCACTCACATCAAAGAACAGGCTTTGTTGTGACAGCAGCTTTTTGGGGGTCAATTTCAGCAAAGATCACGTTTGAGCTGTGAGCTGTTTTTCAGTTAATTTGATCAGCTGCATCTTCCCCTTCAGACCGATCCAGCTTCTTGGATAGGATCACATAATTATTTAACAGTATGGCTGGAAAATAAGGATGAACAGACTGTGGCTGTTTCTTATTTACTAGAAGAAAATATGGTTATCTTGGCATCAGCAAGAGTTCCCTATTTACCCTTCATGTGTGATTAAATAGACTACGTTTGCAGATACTAAAAACGTTGCAGTCCAGAGGCATTCCCCACTGCAATGAGCAGAACCAGCTGTTGTGTCAGGTACAAAGCTGTACAGGTAGGTGTTATAACATAGAGTTCAGGACAGGTCTGTGCTGCAGTCAGTGCTGTGGCTGTATCTAGTGTAGGCGTATCTGAACTACTTTTACTCTAGTGAGCACTGGTAATAATTGCAATAAAAATGAAGTGATATGAGTTGTAAGATAGCTTAGAAACCTGAGCTGATACTCCGGGTCTCCTGTAACATACTATGCTGCTGAACGCTTTTTGTTATTCTCAGTTAGTCTGGTAAGGGTATATCTACCACAGTAACCACGTTCTTCTGCAGATAAAGTTATCCAAGGCATGTGTATTTCTCTCAGAGGTTCATATTTCTGGGTAGGTGGGGGAAGACAAGTTGCCAAAAATATTATGTTGAAACATTGGACCTGAGTACAGCAAAAGTACTACTCTAAGGCAACTGGCAATTTTTTGAATGGTCATCGTAACATATTTGTTATTAACAGCTGCAAAGCACTCGTTAAACCAAACTCCGTAAGTCTGTAAATACTCCCCAGTCTGTTTCCTAAGAGCTGACTTAACATTTCTCTAATATCCAGTTGTACAGCCTTACGGGATGTTTGCTGAGCAGTACCAAAAAGCTAAAGTACATTCACGCTCTGCATAATAAATCTGCCTATTCACTGCAGAATAATAATATTCTGGTTGTGCATCTCAGTGTTTTCTAGAAGAGGAAGTAATGAACTAAAGTCTGGTAATCAACAAGGAACTGAAGCTTGTAGTTCTGCATTCATCTGCTGCCAGCGGCAGCAGGGTGGTTATAATTAGAGTGGGATATCTCCGCTGCAGTAGCAACCACAGCCTGTAGTCAAGACTGGGAGGCTTTATGATGACGTATTAAAGAAATATAGACATATATACATTTTTTTTCCTGAAAGAAGTGCAATGTTCTCAGCTGGTAAATATCATAGAATGCCTTATTGACCAGAGCTATATTTGAAGTGGTTTGGTCTGTTTTGGTAAAAAATGGACATTAAAAGTCATAATTAGATAGTGACCCACTGTTAAAAATTTTCTCCAGTCTTCTCGCTCCTTGGCATCACTTATGAACCTCCTCTGCTTATGAACCATATTGCCTGTGGATAGCTTTGAGGATAGCTCCTCTTTCCATCCAGAAATCCCTGTCCCTGACTGGGACTGTGCAGCAAGTCTGCAGACTCTACCTTCAGTCAAGTATTTTTGGCAATACAAGTCTGACCTGACCTTGAGCAAAGCCAGGTATTTTGTCTGTATAATGCGGTGGGACACATATCTTCCAATGTCCTCAGGCATTTGAAATGCATCATCTATGTTAGACAAAAAGAGACAAATACTTTTTCTGAAATCCTAAATGAACTGGAGACTATTGAAAGTTGTCATTGATTCCCACATGGCTAAGAGCACGCTCTGTGACTATCCTTTATGTGTTCAACATCAATAATGTACTTTGCTCTGTAAGGTAAAACAGCTCTTGGAAATCTGCAGACTGTCGTTTTTTTCATTGACTTCAGTGGATATTGGGTTTTGATGGTGAAGACTGGATAAGTACCCTGGGGATGGAAGTTCAGAAAAACAAACAGCGGTAGTGGTTTGAGTTTGAACACAAAATATCAGAATTTTAAATGAAGAATAAAAGGTTTAGAAAGAAGACAAGGATGGCATGATCAGTACAGTAAGCCACAAAAAAGGAAAAACAAAGAACAAAAATTCATTGCCTGATGGGGGAGATCAAAGGTATAAGAACAGAGAGGTTGGTTCTTAGTACAAAAGACCATCATAATCATTAAGGGAAAAACTACTACCATTATTAATGACATCAAATGAAGGAACATAAAACTAAAAACAATAGCGTTCCAGATCTTCTATTCTATTATTCATAGCTAATTTGCAAAATGCATATTTTGTAGCTTCTTATGACTCACAAACAGTGATTTGTACATTTTGAAAACAAGAGATGATAGCTGAACAATAATAAATCTAGTCTAGCCAAGTCTCAGTGACAGAGAGACAAAAATACAATATGTGAAAGGCCATAAAGCCGGATGATTATTCCAGGAAAATATGATGTAAGCATCAAATACAAATGTTTGCACTAGAAGATTTTTACAGTAACTTGCACAACATGTAGTAATCATTTGAAGTATGTGCATTTCATTAGCAAGTCTATTTGAAATAAAATTGAAGTGGTTTCTTTTTCAGCTTTGATCCCATCTCTATGTACTTTTTTAGAAGTCAGATTTTTTATGAAAGTGTATTTCTTTAATTGAGCTTTGGTTCACATTGATTTTTCCAACTCCTGTATTAATGTTATTTAGTGCATATTTTCTTAATGTGCTAAGTATTGTACAGTTACAAAACATTATGGAAATATAAAAACATACATAATTATTACTACAAAAGTTTCTTTCTTCCAGATGGGTCAAGGAAAACTTTTTTCTTTTTTTTTGACAACCCTTTAACATTTAAACCTGACTTACTGCAAAATGGGAATCAGCACAATCATCGTCAGTGTTGGATAAATTTGTGCAAGAATTCTGTTACACTGAAAGGTATGTAAAAACTGGGTATGACATCCTCTTTTTATATAGAAATAAATACATATTTATTATAATCTATTCAGTGAAGTGCAGTGGTGCTGATTCTCCAGTAAGCCTACTTTTGCTCTGCAACTTTAAAGCACTGGCTTCTCCTGTTTATCCCATTGTCATTTATATCTTTACAACGTAAGCACAAGTGGAAGAGCCTCACTACCAAATAGAAGTCATAGGCCTTTTTGCACGTGTAAATGAAGTTTGAAGCAGTGAGCACTGCCATAAAAATTTATGTAATATGAATTAATTCTTGGATAACTCTACCAATATACCAGGCAGATGTGCAAAAGGACTGAATGAACATTTCTCAGTGCCTGCTGCTCAGTTATATGCAGAAGAAGGAGTAAGGCAATCTTACAGGCTTAGGGAGACCCTGGCGCAGGATTTCAACGTGCAGCTGACACGCATGTGAAAGACGTGAGGGGCAAAAAGGTGGCTGTAAGTTGTTTGCTCTGTGCTCACTCTGCGGGTGAGCTCAGCCTTCCAAGTACAGCTGGACCAATGTGAAATGTTTTAGTACTGTGTCGGTAACTTTGTTGAGCCAGAACAGGAATCAGGACCCTGCTGTGCTAGGTGCAAGCTCATAACAAAAGGACTGTCCTCATCACAGAGCTGGCGACCTGAGCCATCGCTAGGACAAGAGGCGACAATAAGAACACGCTGTATAGCATGAGAAGTGGCAGTCACCACATACCATGCAAACAATTTTTAATGGGGTTGAGGATAAAAAAGGAGCCTTCAGGAAGAAAGCTAAAGAATCAGCAACAGTCAACATGGAAGGTGGCAGCTCTTGTTTGGACTTTGTCCTGCTACCTCACTTCAATTTGCATTGCAGATCTCCATAGGCAACCCTATTTCCATACTGGGGGAAAGTCACTTACCATTCCCAGCAGCAAGGGGCTGTGATTATTGACCATTTTCAGAAAATGTAGATGTGCTACCTATTGCATCTGCTATGTGTTCAAAGGAACAGCCAGCCCTCAAGGTAAGAAGACAATTGCTGCACAGTGCAGAATAGAGTCAGACATAAAACTATTAATTTGAAATAATATTGTTGCTTATAATAGCCTTAAAATACAACCTATGTCTCAGCAGCAAAGAGTTTCATAACATCCTTGGTGCAGGAAAGGTCTTGCTGTGTGTTTTTATAGATTTGAGTACAACAGGTTGAGAATCTTAACCAGAACTTTGCACATCAGTGTAAAAGCAAGAATTTGTACTTGGAATCTAACCACAAAAACACTACAAAGCTCTTCCTTGGCTGATGCATAAAGCAGATCTTGACTGCTGAAACTGCAGAGACAATGCATCACACACTGAAAATGGACTGACAGATTTATGCAAGAAGTACGTACAGTTTTGTAAGCTTTAACCTTAGTGTTAGGTATTGCTCAGCTACTAAAACACACTCCTTCATCTCTCCCCCTCTCAAAAATCTGGAATAATCCTTTCTTTTTCCCCATAGCCCAAAGGTCAGAACCCTTGTTCATACAAACCTTCCGCTGCCTGAGGAGGTTTGAAGCTGTATTATAACTTAAGACAGCATCAGTAAATTTTGTGTGAATTTACAGAAATGGATGTTCTTATTCTCCCAGGGGCAATGTTTTACATGCCGTAAATCTGAAATTGCTCCCTGGAGTCAAGTTGTGCTGTGGCATTCTTCACCCCAGGTAGAGTTTTCACTATCAAACTTCCTCATTTACTGCTACTTACATATTTTGCAAAGTGTGGAAACAAACATTCTAGAGGAATACTCTGTGCAGAAAGCAACCCTCCAGCATGACTTTGGTGAATCTTCTATGTCCTGATTTGACCAAGAAATGTACATTTAAAGATAAGGGTACTGCCTCTGACTGATGGAATCGCTGAGCCACAACTTTCTGGAAGGTGGGAAGGCATATTGGTGAAGCTTCACCTAATTTCTCTGGTTTTCGTGTGACTTCTTACGCACCCTTGGTCATGCTCAGAGACATGGTGTGAAGCTTGATGAACCTTGGTTTTTTTATGGATTATTTCAGGATTGTTTGTGTTGAAATAAATATTATTCAAGTCTGTATTTGAAAATTTGCCCCATATTTGAGTAACAGCATTAATCAATATACTCTAAATTGGCTTTAAGCCAATTCTTTTTGAGCAAGACAATATAGCTAATGAATCTGTACATGAATGGAACTTCCAGCCCTGTCCTTTTGGTGGTTAATACCACTGTTAGAAGTGTAAAATTCACTGCTTTATTATCTTGATAGTAGAACATCTTAGATTAGTTTCTGACAGTTGGGGCTGGATACCTGGAAATCTCATGTGACCAGGACTATGAATGCGCAGATCATGTGTATTCAGTGAGTCCAGCATATCCTGGACGTATTAGACTCATTATATTTAATGTTGTATTCATCTGGACATGTAAAGAAACATACCACTTCCTGCCCACATCAAGTGAAGCGGTCATTTGCGCAGGCAAAGTAGGTCAGAGATGTGGGATACACCTGAGAGAATGCCATTGGACCTCTACAACAAGCTTTGAACTATAAAGATATAGCTATTAATCTACATGAATGATGAAGGTGGCATGAAACTGATGGAGTAGTAATACATTGGCCACTAGTTTGTGTTGTAGAACTAATGTGAAGGACTTGTTTGCTCTTCAAGTTTATTCCAAGTAGCGATCAGCAGAATGAATACAAACCAAGCTAATCAGACACTTGTGATTAATTTCACCTAACTTTACCTGTCTTACAGTTAAGTACCTAATCTAAGCTCTCGGGTTAGTTGAGAAGTCAGTCACCACTGGAGAAAAACGTACTCTCATAAGGGAAGGGTATTATGCAGCTAAAATGAAGAACACTGGGATTTCTGTTTCTGTCCGCTGGGTAGAGGAAAAGGCTAACCAGCTCCCTAGATTAGATACATACATTTTCAGATCCTAATGCTGAGTGAGACGAATTTATTGTAAGTGGAAAACAGTTTTGGTTAGCAGTTTCAGAGGAGGCTCATACTTTCCACAATTATATATTCTGCACAGCATGAATATGAACTACAAAGACTAATAAAATCGTATTCAGAATGGAACTGCCTGCCCACAATGCTTTGACATGAATTAACTGTCAAAGTACAAAAGGAATATTTTCTGGTTTGAAACTGAACTATGACAGTTTGCATTCTGTGATACAATCTATAGGTTTTATGTGAAGTACGATAGCACTTGAGCTAATTAGGATGTTTTCCCATCAGCATTTAGTAAAAATGAATGTTTCATTGGTTTTACTGGCATTTTCCTTTGACGACTCTGTGGTATAAAAAAAGGTAAGGCATTTTTCCAACGAAGTGCTGAAAAAAATTGAAGCCATTTATGTTGTCTTTTTTTTTTTAATAGATTATTTATAGTTAAATCTTATGAGAACCATGAGTAAATACGAATACACATTTGTACAGTGTTTTTCAAATTAAACTGTATGAAGGCTAAATCACATCTGGCAGAGGTAGTTTACTTTTGCTATGGGGGTTTCAAAGGTTTGGTAAACTGTAACGGATCATTGTATATTGCACGATATTGCATATAGCTCACATACACTGCAATACCTCCATCTCTTCTGTGAGTTACAGCATATCTCAAAGGATGAGGCTGACTGATAGTGCATTAATATATTCTATGCCAAAGTATGCAGATGGGCTCTGAGGAAGGTAGCCAACTGCCTGAAGTCCTATAGCTCTTGTACGGCAGCACATTGCTGCAATGAGAAAGCGCAGAATAGAAAGTGTTCAGGTTGGCTCAGGAAAGCAGATGCACACTATTTCTAAGGCTTGTTGGCCTTCCTCTGCGTGACTGTGCTTTGATGCATGTGCAAACTGGACCTTCATGGCTGAGTAAAGTAGTTTAAGTCAGTTGGGAAAATAGAATACCAAGACTTGCATTGTTTGTATAACTGAGCTAAATTTTGGTAAAGAAGAATAGATATGACTTCGGAATACTGGTTATGCATTAAACATATGAGCTTTTTCTTAGCATTTAGTGAGAACAGATGCAGCCACTGTTTATTTGCACTTCTTGCTGTTTTTATTTTTTCATTTATCCAGGAGTTGCTTTTTCAGTTTTATTTTTTCTGGAAGCAATAATGAATGCAAAATAAGCACCTTCTTTTTAATGAGTTCACTGTGCTATGTAGTCTATTATTGTCTAATATCACCTTTATAATTAGAAATACAGTATACATAGGCATTAAATTGCTGAGGAAAATTTTGCGACAGAACACTAACATATTCGATCAGTTTTCTCCTTGTCTGTGCCTGTTTGTCTTTCACTGTCACACTGTGGTGTGGGCTGGTGGGAAAAGTGACTCCACCTGGGCCCTTCAAGTGGATCAAAGATTTCCTCCTTGCTTGGAAGACTGGAAGGGTCACCCCTCCTCTTGCCCTTGTCATCACACTACAGCCAATGTTATTGCTTCTTAGAAACAGAAGCCTGCATGTTTGCACTCAATTTTTTCTTTGTCAGCACAGAGAAACCAAAACATCTTTCACTGCTTCTGTGCTTATCCCCTTGTCCCCACCTTGTGCTTGAAAATACTTTGGCATAAAAAGGTGTGCTTATTCAAAGGAATCCAACTTTCAGAGAGTCCTTAACCATTCCATAGTAAATGTGACTAAAACCAGTAACCACACTGCTAGCTCCATGTGTCTCTCCCAATATAGCAGAAATAAATCCTTATTTCACAAAGTACACCTTCACTGTAGTAAGAGAGCTTCAGCATCAATGATGTTTCCACCTGAGTTCATGCCTTTGTGGGTCCCTAATGCAACTGAAAGGAGTTGCTGTGGATGAAAATTTGACAGAAATATCTTCACTTGTGTTTACTGCATGGAATTAAATTTCCAGTGGCACAGACAGGCACAAGTCTGGCACTTGGAGGGAATCGCACCAAGTGGCCTAAGTTGAGAATGGGAGTCCTTTCATTTTCCTTGTTTTGTGCCTAACGTGCTCTTCTTACAAAACTAGTAGCATGCTATCTACCAGTGGGACAGCACCTAAGACTAATATATCCTGCAGCCTAAAAAAGGATAAGAACTGTCTGAACTGACTGCTTGGTAGCTGTGCTTTTTATCCGGATATTTTGGCTGTTTAGTTCTACTTTAAAAAACCTTGAAAGGCTTAGCCCATATTAGTGACAATTTATCTGCAACATTTCTTTGTCAGAGACAAAGCCAAGTTTTAGTACAAAACCAAAAAAAATCTCATAAATTACCAAAAAAACCCCCAACGAATGTTTCCCTTCCATCATGAGGATAAAAAGTGAATTAAGAGTCTTTGACAACTTGTATATCAAGTTTTGAGCTGATGCAGTCTTAAATGGCTGAGTTATTGACCTCTGAAAAATGGACTTTGTAATGGAAATACTGACAGACTATAAACTATAGCTATGCTACCGGGGAGGGGAGGGACAGAGAATACTGTAATTACTAGTACATAAATATTGTTCTACTATTGCCTTGACAGATCAAACCAAAACAGATCAAACCCAAACAAATCAAACACAAACATGTCATTTCAAAAGCTCCAAGCTACAGTCAAGCTGGTGGATATCGTACAAGGTGTCTTTATCCTCGTCTTGTTCCCTTTCTCGTCATGCCCTTGTGTCTTCCCTTAAACGCTTCAGTGGAGTGCACAAGACTGCCAATTTCTAGAGCAACTAAGGTCCTTAGGAAGTTATGTTTGGCCTCCCCTGAAACTGGATGGCACTGACTAGAGGCGAGAGAGGAAAAAGGCAGAAGTGCAGTGCCTGGGAAGGAAAACCATGACAGGAAGGAATGCACAAAAGAAGCAATTGAAAGAGAAGGAGAAAAGGGCAGGGAACGAGGTAGTGGAGAAAACAATGGAGTGACTGAGAAGTTCAGAACAGTGCAGTGATAGAGCTGAATTACAGGGATTTGGGCTCATTGGTAGAAAACGGAAGACAGAACAGAGTTGAAAGTGACAGAATTGAATTGTTATTTCCCACCATGTTCTGTGAATAAACAAGGACACTAAAAGAAGGGAGGAACCATTTCTACCCAGAACTGCTACCATAAGGAAAATCTGGCTTCTTAAGATTGAGGAGAATATTGCTTTACTCTTGAAATCCATAATCCAAACTTAACCAAGCAGAGGAAAGTGCTTCTATGTTCTGTGAATGCTAAAACCAGTAAGATTATGCATCCACAACAAAACATAGCTGCTTATTATAGGTGGGATGCATCTTAAAATTAGTCAAGCAAACATGCTGTAAAGTACTGAAAAATTATTAGATTGACCAATCATTTTTCACTATGAAAAGAACTTTTGTAAATAATTGTTTATTATTTACCGAAGGCTCTTGATCTGAGACTTGAGAATAACTGCAAAAAAATCCAAACTCAGAGTTAAAAAACATGGAACATCAATGTACCACCAGTGCCAAGTTACAAAACCCAAAAGGCTGGAAATCTGAGCTCTTCATTGTGGAAACAGATATTGAAACATACTTTTGCTTTGCAAACCTGCATCTACACTTTTGGGTTAGTTCTAATGTAGAATTAAACACATTTTTTGACCTTGAAAGTTGTTGCAAATAAAACTGCCCTTTATCCGACAGCTCTTCTCAGCATCCAAAAAACAGCTCAACATCCAATTAGGCAGCCATTGAAAAGACAGATGTTCAAAAATGGTCAGCATCTGTTTATTTTATTGCTTCGTAGGAGGGATTCTCTCTTTTGAACTCCTTCTGTGGGTTGAATATTCATTTCAAGGAGTTCACTTCACCTTGAAAAATCAACAAAGTTTATACTAGGTCAGAGAAGAGAGGAAAATTATGATTAAAGCATGATTTAATTTGCAAAAGAGGTGATTTAAACTACATTTATTTTTGCCCTATGGCCTCAGCTTTGATGAAAGTTCTGACAGAAAAACAGCAAAATAATAAAAAAAATTATTAAACATTTAAAAGTATGAAATTTCATTTCAGATCTTCATAATTCAGCTATTTTAATTATTTGAACATCATTTCATATTGTGTCAATGGTACCCGGGAATAATATTAGTGAGAAGGTGATGGAGAAATCGTGAAAATGATGGACTGGATGAAGGAAATTGAATGGTGCATTTGTTACTCTGTAAGAAGGGCACAGGGTAAAATAAACACTGTAGGGAGGCAGTGAGAGTTAAAATTTTTTAAATGTATTTGAAATAAGAAGAAAATGAAATTAATAATCTAAATTAGATGTCATCAAAGCATCTGCTTAGTGTATTTAGTGTTAAATAAAGAGAACACAAATTTCTGTTCTCTGAAAGTATAGTGTTTTGGATAAGAAACCTATAGCTTTAATTGAAATTACTTTTGACTCTTCCCGTATGAAATGGCAAAGGAAATACTTCATTTCAGTCAGTTTGTAACATTTTGGGTTTTGTTATATGATTCCAAGTGATTTCCCTTCATGTTTTAAAATGGCAATATTTGTAATATCCATGACTTGTAAAAGTAGTATTTTAATATATAAAAATGAAATACATAAAACAGCAGAGTCTTAACCTCGTTCAACTTTACCATTTAAATGCTCAAAATAAAGCCAGTAGAATTAAACTTTTCTTCTAAATCATATGTTTTTTATGAAACATAGCAATTTTGAGAAGAAATATATCTTCTGGTGCAAACTGTTTTGGAACAAAAATGCCCATACGTGGTCTGTGGTTGATTTCAGCAGAAGAAAAGGTCCTCTGTGAATGACAGGAGGGGTGAGGGATGATGTCGTCCTGCTTAGGTTTGTGGGTATATAAAAAGAGAAGGGAAAGAGAGTCAGAAAACCAGGAGATGTCCCTTGACAAGGGCTGGCTCCTGACGTTAGCAAGGATTACAGAGCAATAGGAGTAGATCCGAGAGACGCAGTGCTGATGACCTTATACACACACTACATCTGTTTTGCTAGGTTTCCTTCAGACTAGCTCCTGTCTGTTTCTCTGTATCAAATGTAATTCATGGCTGGAGTAGGCTTGTTCCGTTCTTCATCTTTTGACCTGGTTTAATCTGAAAGGAATCAAGTTTGTACAATTTGAGACATCTCTGAATATGCAGGGAGGATCCAGAGGTTTGCTTTTGTATTGGGTTTGCATGGCAACGTTCTGGTAGCAGGGGGGGCTGCAGGGGTGGCTTCTGTGAGAAGCTGCCAGAAGCTTCCCCGGTGCCCGACAGAGCCAACGCCAGCCGGCCCCAAGATGGACCCGCCGCTGGCCAAGGCCGAGCCCGTCAGCAACGGTGGTAGCGCCTCTGGGATAACATGTTTAAGAAGGGGAAAAAAAAGTTGCTGCAGCACGGAAACTGCAGCTGGAGAGAGGAGCGAGAACATGTGAGAGAGACAACCCCGCAGCCCCCCAGGTCAGTGCAGCAGGAGGGGCAGGAGGTGCTCCAGGCGCCGGAGCAGAGATTCCCC
>JAVKLA010000017.1:18119066-18147426 GCA_034782735.1 Sagittarius serpentarius
CAGGCCCACCTCTCAAGCCTGTCAAGGTCCCTCTGGATGGCATCCCTTCCCTCCAGCGTGTCGACCACACCACACAGTGTGGTGTCATCAGCACTTGCTGAGGGTGTGCTCAATCCCACCAGCCATGTCGCCAACAAAGATGTTAAACAGCACCAGTCCCAGCACCAGCCCCTGAGGAACGCCACTTGCCACTGGTCTCTACTCGGACTTTGAGCCACTGATACCAAAGAAGATATGCAGGCTGTCAGTTAGTCAAGAAATACATGGGCTATTTATTGTCTACCCTTCTGTAGCAGGATTTTCTTATCTTTGACATAGCTTTTTCACTATTTTGTTCAAATCGTTTGCTAGATTCAAGAGCTCTAGGGGGAATAAAAGGCAAACATGTGAATACAGATAGCACACATACAAAAAAGATCTTGAAAAATCAGATTTAAACAACTCAGAAATTATCGAGAGTCAAGCTATGTGCTATTGCAGAAGTCAATTAAAAAGAAATAAATCTTTTGGTTATATTTAATGCATTTCTGCTTTAACTGTAAGGGAAGATGACATGCTACTTGGGGTTGCTTCAGTTTCATCTCCCACCTCTTTGATTAGAAATGTTCCTTTTCTTTTCCTCCACAGTTTCTCAGTTGTTTTAGTCTGATGCTGACAGCAAGATTTTCATCCAAGAGCAAAAATGCTTTGGTGCAGTCCTGTTAGGCTTTGCAGAACCATGTTACAATCAGACCAAAGTGCACATTTCACTACTGTTCTGTGATCTTGCTGTATGTCTGGCTGTACGTCTTGCTGTATGTCTGGCTATGGTTACTTTTGAGTAACCATAATCATAAAGATAGATGCAAAATCATGATTATATTGTTTCTTGCATGTGTAGCTTAGTAGAATTACTCCTCAAAGTTAACTTTCTTTATGGCATCATCTAAAGGAACTGGTCAGAAAGAGCTAGTTAACAGAACATAAGTCTATTCAAAAGGGACCAGTCTTTTAAGACAGTAAAGATGGCTTTCAGTATGCCTATGTGTTCCAGCTGCAATAATTTAATTTTTTCTTCAAAATTCCTGAAGAAATTTGAGTCTAAATACTCAGGATGGATACTATTATTTCCTTCTATTCTAATCTGTGAATATTATACTCAGAGTTTGGTTATCTCTTTATGGAAGAAGTATACCACCCTAGTTCTACTTGGTGATGTAAAGGAAACATTTTACAAAGGCTTATGACTGATATGCACTTAGATAACAAAGGAAATTCGTTTAAACTTTCCTCAGAAGGAAAAATGGAAGTACAGAAAATTATTCTTGCCTCCTGACAATCAAAAATACTGAAAAGCCTCCTATACGAATATTTAACATAATCCTGATTAAATATGTAATAGTTTTGTTATTCAGTAATGGATTATGCAGTATTGTTCTGGAGTTAGCAAAATACCACATTTATTTTGTGTGCAAAATGTTCCCCAGCGCTCCTTTGGACAGTATATCATGGTGGAATCTTAAGGTAAACACAGTATTTGCATTTCCTGCATTTTGTAATGTTCCAAGTGTACGTCACTGATCTGTCCATCAAATCCTTTCTGAGATACTCAGAAAAGCAAAAACTGTAATGACAATACCCTTTTGCCTCTTTATACAGAAATGTCTGTTTAGTGGACAAGAGATCTTGTAGTCATTATCCCACACGTCATTCAAGAAAAAAAGAAAAAGACTGGATAAAGCTAAGTATTTCAATGCCATTGCCTGTATTTATGTTTGGTGGCTTTGTCATACTGTCATACTGTTAGCATTTACAGCACACTTGTCCTCCACATAGTGCTTTATATGAGGTGAATAGTATTCCACTTTCACAGTAAGAGGAGGGAAAGGACAGACAAGTGATTCGCTCAAGGCTATTTCCCACATCACAAGAAATGAGAAGTGCCCCTGTGCTCTCCAAATGCTAACCTTTAGCCAGTCCTTTCCCAAAGTAACACATGACTCACTATACTGTTCTACTCCATCATTCAATTGTTCCTAGTGAAGTCAAATGTGAAACTCCTCTTGCCCACAGGGAAAAAAACCAAACAAAAAGCCCCAAACAAAAACCCAGATTCTTTATCTTTAAGACATTTTCAAAGAGCTTCTATCTGTCTTTCTTAGGTTGTTACATGGCTCCATCTCTGAATTTTGTGAGTTTATGAGACTTTTTAAAAGAAATGACATTTTTCTTCAAAACACTTCACTGAGATAAAGAATGCTAGCTATAGCTTAATTTTACAAGGAAGAGCAATTCCTATAGAATTCAGATGGTTTGCTCATGAACTAAAAAGAAGGCTTAGTAAGACAGAGAACTGGAGTAGAGCTCACCAGTCCAAAGCACTGAAACATCCTTTTTAATAAATTCCGCTTCAGTTAGCAGAGCTCTTAACTTTTTTTTTTAATGGAAGTTTGGACTTTTCATGGTAAGTCAAAGACTACTGGATTTTTAAATTATCATTATTATTGTTATTTATTTACTTCTTAAATGCCTGGAACACATCCAGGAACTGTTAGAAATCTTGGGACCACAGGTTGAAACCAATGACCTCACCTCATGACATACTTGAAACACAACCTTCCCCAAAAGAAAAGCATTTCTTCTCTGTGACACAGATTGCCATAGATGCATTGAAAAAATGCTACTGGTTAATAGTATTGGCACTGGTAAATAAAAATACGCTTCTTGCTAGTGCCCAATGTTATGACAAGTGCCAATGGCTTCAAACTGCAGTTTGGGAGGTTCAGGTTTGATATCAGGAAAAACTTTTCTACTGGGAGAGTTGTGCAGTCCTGGAACAGATTTCCCAGAGAGTCTATGGAGTCTTTATCCTTGGAAGTTTTTCAAGATTTGGCTAAGCAGAGCCGTAGCTGACCTGATCCAGTGTTGGCAATGGTCCTGCCTCAAGTGGAAGGCTGAGCTATATGACCTCTATTTCTATGATTCCATGAAGAGCAAAACAAATTTATTTTTTTTATAGCATGCTTGTATTTGATTTCCTTTAAAATGTGTGAATGCATTTGTTCTATAAAGAGGCAATAATTGGGCACTTTCAGTTCAGAGTGCTACAATATATGCTAAATTAGTGTTCCACAAGATTGAGCAATTGATTCAGCATTCTTAAAAGAACAATGAGAAATATCAATGAAAATGTGAACCGTAAATATTCAATATTACCAGACTTTAACTTGGGAAGCAAGTCTACTCCCATTGAAGTCTGCATTGTAGTTCCTACTGACTTCACTACCAGCACCCAACAAAGGTGTAACAACTGAAGACATGCACAGCCACCCTCAGTGGCCAAGCAGGTCACAGGGTTTGCCCTCTGAGCACACCGGGGAAGCATACTTAATTACTTGCTGAAAATGGAGCTATGCTGCCTGGTGAATCACTGACTGACTGTGGGACATACGCAACAAAAGCCTTCCATGAGCAGCTCTTATAGAAGTGAGAGACCTCATATATGTGCGGCACTCAACGAGCCAGCCAGGGTAGACTGCATCTTGCTTTGTGCCAAAGGCATAAAAATACTCATCCATTTGTTTTAAGAGGATGTAACTGTATTTTTTTGATCCTTGCATGTGTTGAAACCGTAATTTTGGTAATGGGGAAATACCATGTAATTATATTAACTTTCATACGATCTTTTTTGTATCCCACTGATAGCCCAATCGTACACATCCAGATTCTGTCAGCTATGTCTGTAACTCAGTTTACATCCTGTTCCCATAAAGCTTTATCAGGCAGGGTTTATTTATGGAAAAATGGCTAAATGGTAATGTTTACTGGTCAGTGGCACCACAATCACTTTTCAAAATGTATTTGAAGCTGGTTTGATTGAAATTAGCCTCCACATAGTAAGCCATTCTTACTCAGCAGACACATAAACAGAGGTTTAACTTAAGATCCTTAAGTCACACTGCATAACATTTGAACAAACAAACAAACAAACAGCTCTTTTGGTGCAGGCCAAATAATGATTTTAAGCATTGCAGCATCTAACTTTGAGGTCCCTGGCTTGCAGTGAAATGAATTGCAAAGTCGCCTGCAGAATGAGAACCGAATTGCAGTTCAGCTCCTCACACAGGGTGAAAACTGACAATCTGAGAGCCCTATACAAAAAGCCAGGAATCATCTACTAGCTGTAGGTGAACACTGAGAACAAGGATGTGGCTGCATTACTGTGCGTCCTCATGCTTAGACGTTTGAGTTATGCCCTAAGGTAATAAAAACAATAGACTGTTAGCAACATTATGGCAAAATAAATTCTCAGCTATTTCCTGTTTGGAGAAAATTTATGACTTCAGTTGCATAGACTATTTTGGCATGAAGCTCTCAATTATGTTATGTCATATTGGCAGCAGCACTGACATCAAAGAATTCAAATTTGGTTTTTTGAAAACAAGTCAGTGAAGTCTGAAACACAGTACAGATGGAGGCTTTCACGCACAGAAACCCCTTGTTTGTGTTCTCTGACAGGTCACCGAGTCTTGGAGACACATGAAATCAGTTGGCTTCTATATTGCAATACGTTTAACCCTGATGTTTCTGCTTATATTGTACGCTTCATATCAAACAATCTCCATCTTCTTTAACTACATAACAGAGAGCAAAAATCATCTGTGCTGAGATTGAGGGTGGTTGCTGAAGGACAGAAATCTCAGTGAAACTATGGTTGTGTAGTTTCATCAGTCTTGTTCATTGAGTTAAGGCGAAACATTAAAGAGTCTTTTCCAAGCCTCGTGCATCCCTTTGGGTCTCTGGTACATCCCTTGGGCTCCCTGTATCCTTTGGGTTTGGCATCTTTTCCTGCCCATTGAACGCCTTTATTGAAGGAAGAGTTGCTTTAACTAATTATACTTAGGAACAGCTTCAGAAGTGATGCTCAGACACTCATTTTCCATAGTACATTTATATAGCTGAACATGCTTATCTAGGTACTTTATCACTAGACAATAACTGAATAAAAAGGAGGATCTTGGGAATGTGGGTAGGAAATCAAAACTCCCCAGGTCTTAAGTGAGAAACCTAAGCACTGGTCCTAGACATTGGTTTGCTTTTACTCTCTTCCCACCCTTGGAAATTTTGAGAAGATGTGATTGAAGTTACCCTCCTGTCAGCTGCAGAAGGTCTGGGTTTCCCTCTGTCTCTGTCTCTCTCTTGCTAAGGAAATTTAGACTATTATGTAAAACAGGTATTTTAGAATACCTTTTGTATTTGGCTTTTGTGGACAAGACCTATCCCTTTCATCTCTGTAATCTCTATTTCTATCTCTATCTCTCTCTTTATAATATGTTTGTAGCTAATTGTTGTAATATCAGTTAGTTCTGGTAAAAACAGTGGTAAGTTTGCAAAACTTCTTTGCAAGGCTAAGGTCAGCACTGGCAGTGCTGGAATTTTTTTTTAATTTACTTCTAAATTTAGGCAGCTGCTTAGAAGAGGTGTTTTAGAGCGCTGTTTTGGACTTGAGCTCCCTAAACATTGCTTCAGATACTGAAATTGCTTTTATCTTCTGAACCAAAGTGACCCATCCAAGGTAGTGCAAGAAAGGCCAGAGGAACAGCCAGCGTGTACGCCGAGCCGGTGCCGGCAGAGCAGGCGGCCGGTCAGTCGTGGCAGTGCAGGCAGAGCGTGGGTGCTGGGTGTGAGGCTGGTGTCTGACCCACAGCAGGTCTGAGTTCAGCAGCCTCTGAGTACCATTCATTATTTGACCCTGTATCATCTTGCTTTTTTCTTAAAAAACAAAGCCTTTTATTCTTTGTAAAGGCAATAACAACTGCTCGGTCACCTGGGCTGAGCCTCTTTTTCTGTATCTTTAGATTAATCAATACTTTATATGACAAATTATCAAATATTTCTTGTGGTAATGGAAAGCTGAAAGAGAGCAGGCAAATAAATAGGGAATTACTTGCACAGCTATATCTGGAAATAACGAGATTTTTTGCTATTAGCAAAGAGTTGCTCCTTAGGGGTCCAGTTCAGGTTTTTTTTAATTCACATTTGATAACTTTTTCTCATCCTGATACTGGAATTCACAAGAGGTTTTCCAGGACAAATTCAGGCATAAGGGTCTATCAAAAAGGATATCAGAACAGGCTGTTGATGTTGAGGAGGCAAGATTTTACTTTAACAAACTCATTAAGTAAATATGTAAGTAAAGGTTCTTAACGAACTATTTTCAAAGTGCCTAATAGCGTAGTAAAAGTGGCTTAATAAAACTGCTCAGACAGACTTGACATTTATAGGGCTTTTCTGTGGAGTGATGCATAAATGTCTTAACTAAGATCATGAACCAAATACATTTGCACTTCTTTGCACCTGCAAGCTAGCCGTGTGAAAGAACACATAAAAATAGATGGTCTCTTTCAATTTATTTAAAAAAAAGAAATTAGATGCTCTTTTTTTCCACAGACATAGTGCTTAAATCCACACCAGGAAAACAAACTAGGATATTAAAGTTGAATGTATATATTAAAATGTTCTCAGTATTCATCGCATGTATATTTTAAAACATGAGAAGTGCAAGGTTTATGGTGTTGAACTGATATCCGGACATCCAGACAGTCTGGATGCTGTTCAGCGTCATTTCACGGGACTTTCCATCTGCAAAGACCCCAGAGTGCTTTCTAAAATATGAAGATGATGCAACCTCCATCCTGTCATTTGTTCACCCCACCTTGACAGGGTGTGTAGGTGTGCAACGCTACCGAACCTCAGCCATCTCTGAGGGGTTCAAGGAGGTAATGTTAACACATAGGACAAGGTGGACATTTGGGAAGGGAAAGTGGCCAAGGACATCAAGGCAGCACTTGCAGTGCTAAAAGTTCTCAAATTTCTTAGCAGAGCGCAACAGGCCTTGGTATGCTGAAGTCTTTTTGGGTAGCACCAGTCTCTAAAACCAGTCATGTGTCCTATGTGTCTGCAAGACAAACCTGCCAGAAAGAGGTCATTAATTTAGTCATCCCTATGCTAAACACTCCAATCTTCCCATGACACAAAGTGACAACGGCACCAGCATATGTAATTCAGTAAAGCACTTAAGTATATGCTGAAGACTCTATCATACCAAAACTGTCTATAAAACCCCCATGTAATGTGCTGAATGGAAATGAACCATCCTAACATCTTAAAGAGGTCCCTTTTAAAATTCTGTCCACAATATAAATTATCAGAGAAGATATTTTATGCAGTTCCTAACTAGGTCAGCTATTTCTGGTTTTCAGTCTGTGTAGCTGGATCTGTATTTTCCTCTGGCTTTATTCAAGTTAGTCACTAATTTTGGTAACGGAACTGCATTTTTTCATTTTAACTGTCATAAGACAGCTATAGTGACATGTCTTAGAGTCCCATGACCCAGAACGTGGTGTGCTTTATATTAAAGAATATGTAACTCTCCTAATAAAAAAAAAATCTAATATTAATTCTCTTGCAGGCATCATAAACAGTAGGGTACTGTCAAATATATTTTTCATATCCCTGAACTTCTCATAACCTAGCTATACAGTGAATTAGCTGAAATCAAATAGCATCTCTGCATAATCTAAATAACAAAAAATGACAAATGTATAATATGTGTTTCTTCAGCCCTTAACTTTTTATTACCCTTTACTGAATAGTTTAAAATGCAAAAAATTTTGCATGAGTTTTCATACAAACCTATCGAGTATTTTAAACCAAAATTGTAATTTCTAAACTGAGGAACTGGCTTATTTGGACCAAATATGACTTCGGTTTTTTAATTTCTTTGTTGTCCTCACACATTTACCAAACCAGTAAACTGCAGAATTGCAAACAGGTTCTTTATCTTCCTCTCTGGAGTTGAAAGTAGCATGCTATCAGGATTTGAGAACAGACAGTCTGTTAAGATTTGGTAATATATTTTATATTCATGCAATTTTACATTAAAGTAAAGTAGTCATAAAGAATAAGCACATGGAAGCAGAAGCAGAGCTCAACCTCCAGCATTTATTTATTTACTGATAATCAAAGGAAACTGATAATAAAGGACATTTTTTCAGTACAGAAATAAACTAAAGTGCCTGATAATACGATCAGAGGAATTGTTCTTCAAGTGTTGGATTCAATATTATAGAAGTATGTAAGCAGCATGACATATATGCGAGCCAAACTATATAATCCCTGAAGTTCTTTGATTATTTAGTGTTATTTAGTGGTTAAAATCAACATTTTCCAGACAACAGGTTTTATTGCTCATTCTTTATGACTGTAATTCACTATGACCTTTATTTGTTGCAGACAACTTCAGTAGGTTTATTGTTACTAGAGAAGATCTGCATTCCCAAGGCTTGTGGGTCCAGTTCCCTGGCTTTTGCAGTGTTTTGCTGTGGGGAGATAAGCGTGTGTGCCACGTATGGAAGATGGGAAGCTCACAAGGCTTTTTTGACAGGGGACAGCATAGGTCCTTTTGAACTCATAAGGGAACAGTAAGTAAAGACAAGGTCAGATACCAAACTGTTACTGAATGTAAAATGAACAACTTAGTGAATTCATTGAATAAAGAGAAAGGAATTATATAATTGTAGTTTAGTGTTGTCATTCACATGCGTATGATTTTATTACCATGTGTCAGCTTTTTCTAAAAATCTCTGTTATCACTAAAGGCAGAGCTTTTTTCACTTATACATCTTTCAAGTGAAAAGTGTTAGTCCAAACCAGTATGTTTGCTAGGAAAATGTTGCTGTTCCCTGAGAATGTTAGAAGCAAAACATTTTTGCTCTCATCTGCATTTTTCTTGTCGCTGGTGAGCAACAACTTTCAAGTGTGTCTTTCAAAACACTCTTCAATCATGTCTCCCCGTATGAGTAGATAATGCAGCAAAAAAGACAATTCATTTGTCTTTATTTAGTTTTCTATTCCACAGTTTTCCAAGAGACTGAAACTTAGAAAATGGAAAAATGGTCACACCAAGACAAAGGAGAAATCCTGACTGTTTTCATTAGTATCATGATACACGTTTCAAAAGCAAGAAAACAGTGAAGGGAAAAAAATAAAAAGAAAAAAGAGAATGTAAAAGTGAAAAGTTTCTTTTTTGACCAACTTCAGTTTTTCGGTGCTGGGTTGTTGGAATTTCTTTCTGTGATTCATTTTTGATTAATTCTTAGGAAAAGCTTTTTCTTAATTAAAAAAACAAAACAGTACCGGATACCTTCTGCAAAATATTCTTCATCCTTTAAGAGGTCTAAAATGCATTATTTAAAATGTCACGGATTTATCAGTCAACAAAGCTAGCTCCCCACCATTTTTAATGTTCAGCAGAACACTTCTATAGTGCTAAGAAATCTATCCTTTTCTGATATCAGAGATATGAAAGCCAGAATTAAAAAGCAAGAAGTGAATCATTTTAGAATTGGCCCAAGTACAGAAAAGCTAGATTGCCATATAAAACACAGGGTAATGAAGGACATTGGTGTTGTCATTTGATATAGCTTTTTCACTTGTACTGGCAGCTTGAAGACTGAAACTGCTTATCCTAGGTTTGGTTGTGAAGATTGCAATTTGAAATGGAAAAAGGCAAACAGATCTAATAAGCATGGCTCTGTAGATCTTGCTTGCTTTGTTCTTTTCTCCATTAGTAATGATTTATGTTATTGTCTGATAGCAAGTGAAAGCTTACTAAAGATGTGAAAGTATATGAAATCCAAGAACACCTGCTAAAATGAGCAGTACACATGTATCAACCTCATATTTAATCTAGTCTACTGGAATAATAGCTTGAAAATACGGAAACTTTCTCAAAATAGTCTATTCTGGTAAGTCTTATTCTACTAATTCAGTGAAGCCATGAAACCTTGAACATCATCATGTTGTTTGCCTTTTGAAGTCACGTAGTGGCTGTTGAATACACATTTGTGAGTTTATCAGTAGTATGTTTAACACGTGCATTGAGATTCTGGTGATTTGAAACGAAACTTTAAAACTAGCTGCATATATATTCTTTCCTTAATTATCCCACTTTCTGAGTCCTCTGTGACCTGTGGATAGCTGTGACCTGAGCAGTATTTGTACTGACAGGAGGTTTAACCTCCCAGCTACCAGTGTGCTTGTTTTGCAAGGCTCTTGTGCTGCAAGATAAAGGGCTGGAGTTGATGCACAAAGGCTGGTTTTTGCTTCTACCCCAGTTTTACACCAGGGTAATTCCCCTGGATGTAGAACCCAGTCCCTGTGAGCAAAGCCAGAGTTTCCAGGCTCTGATGAAAGCTTCCTATGCAGAGACCAGCAAGTTACTTTAAGTGTGAAACTCATCACATTGTAGGAAGGCAGACAGTTAAACTTCTTACGGGCCACTAAAGTGTGTTTTAATTCTTATTTTGAGTAATTATTATTTATGTTTTTAATTTCCACTATTAATTTGTATAGTACAGTGTGGGATTTTTTTTTGTTTGGTTTTGGGGTTTGGAGGGGGCTTGGGGTTATTGTTTTAGGGCTATTTTTTTTTTATAATATATGTTGATTCTGCTTTTATCTTTTTTTACTTGCCTTCAACTGTTTCCAGAATAGCTCCATCTTTTTCAGTGTTCCTCTTTCATATGCCTGTAAAAATCATCAAAATATCATATTTGTGTTACTGCTCAAGCCACACAGGTGGAAGCACATTGAACTTTTGGAAATCTACTGGTTCCTTCTGCAGTGTGATTCTTCATCTAGTTTTACTGTCTGTCCTGAAGTCTAGAAAACAGAAGACTCAAAGGCAGTCCTGATCTTTAATAGATGGTGATTTTCTTAGTATTATGTAATTTGTTTTCTTGCCCTATACATTTACCTTTCTTATCCATTTATATTTATGGTTCCTGTTTAACTAACCAAATTAATACACAATTTGAATTATTAAATTTTCAGCTTACTATAAAACAGATGGGATAAAATTAAAGCATGTCTCTGAGCGCCCATATAATGTGTCCCTTATGCTAGATTTGAATAATACTACATTTCTGCCAGCTGTTAATATTTTTTAACAGCGGACAAGAAATTCTGCAAGTGACTGTTGAGCTGTGTTGTAGCGTGCAATATGCATTTGAAATCTACGTTCAGCTTTTTCTAATTTGAAATATGCCAAAGGAAAAATGCCATGATAAATGAAGGTGGCAATAAAAGTTTCCCAATATACCTTACGCAACGTATGTCCCCTCACTGAAATCCAGTATTGGCCAGAGCATAGATAGCAAGTGCAATGTGGTTTTCAGGCAGACTTAATTTCCCTATACACTTTTCTGAAAAGAAACCTTTCTGGGACAAAAATAGAACCTTCATTCTTTCCCCAAGAAAACTCTCCACAATTCAAATAAGTGACAGGACAGAAAAAATATCATGTGACCTCTCACCATTTGGTCTTAGAAAAAAGTCAGTAACGTTTCTGGGAGAAATAACAGGACTGGGCTACATTTGCTTTGTGTCATTTTTCTCCAGAAGCCTCCTTTTCTGACCTTCACCACATACCAGCTTTGTCCTCTCCAGCTGGTCCTGTGTCCCTGCTGCCTTCTTTACACACTGAAGTTCTTCCAGACCAGTTTTTTAGTTTGTAAGGTCTTTGGACCCAGGACAAGGTAGTAGTCTGCGTTTGCAAGGTGCCTAGCACATTTCTTGGTTGGGGCTTGAATTAATTTGAGATTTTAGGATTACGTTAGCAATAGTCACCGGGCAGCACAAAGAGCATGTAGGAAAAACAGTTGGCTGGATAGGATGCATTGTATGGAATAATCATCTTTAAGTGTAGAGGCTTATAATACTTTATACTCAAAGAACTGTCATGCACGTGGTGAGAAAGAGGCAGAAATATATTGTGTATCTACCTGATCTTCCTCCTTTTCTGCTTTAGCATCACTAAACATAGGAAATGTTGACTGTAGACAAAAATTAAAAAAGAAGATGTGATGCAAAAGTAGTTGAAATTAAAAGCTTACATTTAAAGAGAATTAGTTTCTTCACAAATAATATAGGGGGGTTTGCTAACATCTCAGCATAAATAGCCCATCCTGTGGTTTTGGCACCTTTCTGAGCTGCGTTAGGAAGTATGAAACTGAATTATTTATGATACTTCACAGGTGTCTTTACTGAATTGTTTGTTTCTCAAAACTTTATTTGCAACCTTTGAAAAGCAATTGGGCTGGGGGTGGGGGAGAGGAGCTTTTAGGATTTGGACAGCCCTGAGCAATAGTGTTAAAAGTTGTTTTTTTTTCCCATGACATCACAAGCCAGCAGCACAGTATACAAAATACATGAAAACAGACCTCCAAGAGTGCCAAAAAATACTTTTGCAAATAAAAACCCATGAAAGCCTCTGATATCATCCTGGTGAGCTAAAAGACACACTGTTAATTTCTTAAAATTTGAAACATTACTTTGTATTTAGGTGATTAGCATCAACACCAGGAAAACAGGCTTTCATGGGCAATGACTGGACAGTAGAATTTCCTTCTGTCTCAAGTTAATGCAAGACAATTAGTGCTAATTAAATTGCACCTGACCTGTTAGTTGCCATGGACTTGATCTAATGCAGATGTCTGAACTCTAAACTGCGATACTGAAACCAATATCCCATTTAAAATAAGAACAAGGGGTAAGGGGAAAAATTACATGTTCCAAATATTTTTGCACAACCTTATTTTTGAAAAATCAACTAGCAAACACCATGGGGAGAAATCTTTTAATTAATGCTCTGCTGGAGATAATTAGTTTTGCTAAAGACCCAGGGGATGACATCAGGTAATACATGTATTTAATGACGATAATCGAATTTTTCATAGATTTCTTTCCTAAAATGTTTATCTGTTTTGATTATTATCCAAGGCAAAGACTTATTTTGATTTAAAGTTTCTTCATCCTGTTTTCTCAATGGTAAGAAGAAGAAGAATTGTTCTAGAGATACCAAGATATGTTAAAAGGATTTCACATACTTTAACTTTATGGTTTTAGTCCATTACTCAGTCAGTATGCCACGCTTGGATGCAAAATATAGTTTAGCAAAAAAGAAAAGGCAACTTGAATTTTGCATCAGTAGTGAGAAGAAGGATGCAGATTTATCAGGGAATTACAATCCTTTAGTCACTGAATGATTGTTGTTGTTTCACCAAAAAGTAGATGGCAGAGTTTTCGTCCAGCTGCATCCATTATTTGTCCATTACATAAGATTCAGAAATGCACAGGACTACAAATAACACTGCTTTTACATGATTTACAGCCCTTGGTAATATTTGTATTAATTAACATGTCCAAAATATGCTCTCTACCTTTGTGGTTCAATAAAAAAAATTCATTATTACTATTTTGCTAAAAAAAAAAAAAAAGGGGGTTTATCTGAGCTGTTCATAAATTATGACTAGTTTCAGCTAAAAAAAAAATATAGAAAATAAAAGAAACATTGACCACTGACATTTTTTAAAAAGTTTTTTTGCTTTTAATTTTAAAAGGTGATTTTGTTCCCTTTCAAAGGAGGTTTTTTTAGTAATCAGGAGGGTTGTAGTTCAACTGAAATGAAATTAATGATTTGCACTTAATTGTTGACATTGTTTGAATCTGAGTTCATCTAGACAACTTTTTTTTTTCTTTTGGTTTGGTCATTTTATTGCAAAAGCCGTTGTTCACTTGTCTTTCCTTTTTTATTAAACCCTGAATAAAAATTATATTTCCTGACTACTCTGAACTCTTCCTACAAAACCTAACTTCTTTTCATCTTTTTTTGACTGTATTCAATGTAGTGCATTCATTTCGTATCTTAAACTGCCATGAAAAGACTTGCAACGGTTAAGACAGGTCATGGTGCATGAGACCTAAGGTGTCAGTCTCTAGATTGAAAGGAATAAACCTCACCTGCATGAGGCAAACACGTAGCGCTGTTAGGGCCAAGGCATCAATCTCAGTGGAAGACCTAGCCTGTAAAAAGTATCAAAGAGTCCCACCCGATTAGCTTACCTTAAAGCACATGGTAGTTTATCTTCGCTCCGCAGTGACATGAGATAAAGTAATAGCAGTAAGGGGAGGCTCACAGCTCTGTAAATAGATTCTCTCCTGAAAGCCTGTTTACCCAAGGTGAACTTCTGGCCTCGTTGAAAGCGGTGGCAAAATTCCCACCGACCTTATCTGTAGCGGGGAAGGGTTTGAAAAATGTTCGCTTGCTGTTGAATGCCAGGAAGCTGCATTTATCCCAGGACAGATTCAGTACCAGCACTTTCAGCATAAAATTCATTAGACTTGGAGCTTGTTTCAACACTGAAATTGCTGCACATCATTATGATTAAACTAGGGCAGCTCCCCTATCATTGCCCAGTAAGGCACACTAGAATAAGGCACCTTTATACTGATTTTGCATCTACATTTTATGTGTTTGTGTATCAGGACACGGAGAGAGTAGAACTGGAACTGGAATTTGACTTTTTGGTAGAGGATTGTATCTTTCAGCAAAATATTTATACCAATATGAAAACTGTGATGGCCAGGCTAGATAAGAAATGGGAGCGTTTAAACACATACCTAGCTAGTTGCTAAGCTTAGATCAAGGCTAAATTGCAAGCTGCCTGTGGCGTATTTGCAAAGAACCCTTCAGAGTTTTGAATGATGTCGCTGGGACCTTTTCAAGGCAGCAACTCTATATAGTCAGTCCTTTCCTCTCCCAGTGGCTGGGTGGAAAACTTGCTCCAGGAATGGTAGGAATTCTGAAGGTTACCAAAACTGTAAAGACAAGAGTCTGAATTCTCTGCAGCGTGTTCTGGCTGCCTGTGGTTGCACAGTGCCCTGCGTAAGTTGTCTGCCTTCCCAGGGGGACAGAGGGCAGGAGAAAAGCTAAAAGTCAATGGAAGTTCAGTAGCAAGGGAAGAAATTCATCACAGTGCAGACAGCCTGTGCCACCCACTTAGTCCTCAAAAAAATCTCCAGCAGTGCATATGCTTGCAATCAGGTGACTTTTGGGATAATGTGAGACTTTACTCAGTGTCACAGAGGCAAAAAAGGCAAAAGAAAAAGTTTTGGCAAAATAATCAGAATATCCATAATTGCTACAGACAGGAAAACAAAGAATCTCAGAGGCCCTGTGAGCTGTTCAGGCATCCCCTAGGATCTAGGTGATGGACCTTACAAATAGAAAATTACGTAAACGAAACGGCATTTGCACCTAAGGGAAGCAGCTGGTTAGGTGGAATCCTGGCTTTATTCAAACTATTAGAAATTATGTTACAAATGGTGGTTTCAGTAGTCTTTTAACAAAGACCTTAACCCTATAACTAATGTATGAAGGTAACCACAGATAGCAGCATCTGTTTGGTCAAACTTGTCCATTAAATTATGCTTGTCCCAAAGAGGTTTTGACTTAAAAGAGAATAAGAATGGGAAAACGCAAAGATTGAAACAAAAAAGATCAACTTCTAAGTAAAGGTTTTGCAATACCCATCTCATAGTTCTGAGACGGTGACCCAAAGATGGGTAAATTATGACTTTTTTGATGGTGAACAATTAAGACAGTGGTGACCTTGATCACAATTAAGACCAGAGCAGATGGCTAAGATGATCATTGGTCATTTTGAAATCCTAGAGAGATCATTCTGCCAAACAGTTTATTTCCAAGAACTATGATATATTTTCACTAATGCTTGAATTACCCATCAAAGCTAAAAGCTAGGAATAGAAATCAGACAGTGGTATCTCAACACCTTCATTAAGACATCAGGGAGAAAGTCAACAGTTGCTAGACATTTTATACTGAGTGACTGCATGTATGGTTAATTGCTTTAGTTTTCTGCCTGCAAAATCAGAACTGCTAAAGAAGATATTAATGCCTTTTTACTAATGTAGCTCATCTTTACTATTTGTCATAGACAACTTAGAGAGACATTGAGATTAGACACATCTGCAATAGATGCTGAATTAACATATTAAAAGCTGGGTTCTCTCTTTTTGCTTAATGCAAGACAGCTTGTTAAATTTCAAGATTCCCTAAAGTATGTCTTTGTTTATTCATTAATATTATGACATAATGGTACATTACTATTGAATTGTTATATATTGTCAGTGCAAATTTTACTAGTGTTTTAAAAAGAAAAAGTGAATACAACTCCACATCAGAAAAACTAGCTCAAGTTTTCCATTTATTCTTCTAATTTTTTTTTGCGTATCAATCACAGAGGTACAGTTGTCACAAAAAAAAATATGTGTGTATGAAAACAACAACAAAACAGGAGGCTATGGTTCACATTGCTATGAAGGCTTAGGAGAAGGAATAAATTATAAACGTGATTAATGGCATGACCTCAGTTTTCACCTTGAGTGTCAAACTGACAATTATTTCCCATTAATTCTGTTGAAAGTCAAAAGCAAAATACAGGAGACACATTAAAAAAGACATATAAAATAGTTGTTCGGAGCTCTGTGTCATGCCAAAACATTGAACTGAGTTATATCTCGGAAAAGGAAAATAAATATTTTTTATTAAAGAAAAATTACTATAGAAAAAGTACAAAGGAAGACAGTCTTGAGTCATCCTATCTTTTTATGATTCTTTAATTATTATTTCAGCTTATGTTTGCATATATGTAGCTTTTTATATGAATCTGTATATAGAGCTGTAATTCATACATGTATTTCTGTACTTTCTTACAAAACCACATACATACCTGATGAAAAGTAAAGTTAATGTAAATTTTAAGGAACTACACTTGTGACAGTTGTTTGATTAAAAGTACACAAGGTTTATTGTTATCACTTAGAGAGAGAATAGTTTGTTGTTAGAATATGGAAACCCTGTCCCAAGAAACATGTAATAGAAATAGATTTATAAACAGAGCAATGTGCAAAAGAACATAATGGTAAATTTTGAACAACATGGCTGCTGTGAATTAGATTTTTATTTTTTCAGAAAAAGAAAAAAAAAAAGGGGGTAGTATAGATACAGCAATTAGGTAAGTTTACCCACAGTGCACTAATTCTCTCCATGCTCATTTTTCCCTTAGGCTACTGAGTGAAAAAGACCATTTAGTGGCTTTTGTAGTGCAGGAAATTATACTTTGAAAATGGACCACGTATAAGTGTTTAAGACAGATCTGTAGAAGCGGGAATTCCAAGAACATCTGAAAGTCTGATGAACAGTCCCAGTGACTTTTGCTAGTATTTGCTTACAAATCATTGAAAGACTTCTCTAGGTATACCCATATGACTTAACACAAAGCATGGTAAACATATATTAGCAATTATAAGATCAGGTTTTTGTTGTAGCATAGATTTGTAATAGGAATTAGTCCCTTAACATTCAGTTTTTGCTTAGTGTATTCTAGGTAATTCAAGCAAATTTTTTTTTAGTAAATATAAAATCAATTATAGTTGTATGGGTGACTTCAGGAAATGAACATGCATTTTTTTGTTTTGAGGGACGTAAAATTTTAATGATGGCTAAAATTTTCTTAATACTGGCTGGCTGACTGACAGAAACCTACGCTGCAAAAAAGAACAGATTGGGTAGATAGGCTAGAATATTGGCCCATATCTTGAAAAGATAAAAAAATAAGTGTGAGTGATTCTAGCTTTGTTCTC
The DNA here is from genome assembly GCA_034782735.1 of Sagittarius serpentarius. Taxonomy (NCBI): domain Eukaryota; kingdom Metazoa; phylum Chordata; class Aves; order Accipitriformes; family Sagittariidae; genus Sagittarius; species Sagittarius serpentarius. Next base: position 18,136,614 of record JAVKLA010000017.1, read on the forward strand.
AGAATGATGACTATCTGGTAATAGCTAGTGATTAATCTATACCATACGATTAAATCAAGGTCATGATGAGTTATTGTTAAGCATTAATTCAATTCTTAGCATTATGAATGCAGCTATATTTGGCTTGTTCTATAAATATTACCCTTAGCTACCTTTCTTCAGAGCCTTCTATAGCTATCCCTTGAGATATACATTAGTTGAAAAATGATCCATATAAACGGGAAGAAATTCTACGGCAGAGAGAAACCTAGTCATTTTTGATATCCCATCATGAGAAAGCAGAAGAAAAACATTAATGAAGAATTTTAATGAAATCTTCCTAAACAAGCTACTAGCATGTAAACCTCTCTGATAGCACGCTACAGAGATTATAAGGCACTAAATGGACTGTTTCAGTAACTGTCCTCTAATTTCACTACTTTTACTATTTGATGAAGTCACAAAAATGCATTCTCCATCTAAATGAGTGAAATTTTCCTTTTTGGCCAATAGGCTTAGTGTTGATTACAGAAATATGTATTAACTAGGAAGAGCATCTGCTGTGGAATAATGGGTGCACCCAGATAACAGTGAACCAGAAGACTGGGCAGGTATTTTGTTTCTCAAGAGAGAAGACTCCTGCAGTGATTTCATAGTAAAAACCAGCTTTTTTTTTTAAAAAAAAAGAATCTTCTGAAAACCATTAACGATATCCACTTTTCTTTATGAAGCCATCTGCACTTTCTCTTAAAGTCTAAGTTAATAATTTGAAAGCAATAAAGAGTAGAAAAAATGCAATCATGTTTTATAGTCTTTTTCTTAGCAACTCTTAATTATATTGCTTCATTACTTTAAGTAAATTCTGAACACTTTCTATGGCTAATACAAAGGCATCATTTTTGCCCTGTGAAACTCTAAACTAAAACTAATTCAATTCATGTTGGAAAGCAGAGACCATAAAACTAAGTAATTGGATGAAAAATCAGGGACTGATGAGTAATGAATTCCTCCTTGCATTAGTGTCCTTTTCGTGGCTTGTACACTCTGCTCTTTCAATGTTGTGATTTTATTGCAATGTTCAGTTTAGTAATTAGGTTTTTGAATATTGCTTCATATATCAATCTTAAATACAAAATAGATGTTTAGGGTAAGTTAGCTATTCACTGTGATCTTTGAGTGATTTTTGGATACCTGGATTTTTAAAAACCTGCCACTTCAGCATCTGGGAGTATTGGCTTTAAATGCTGTTAACTTAGGCACTTTTTTTACCCTCATCCATTCAGTGAAGCACAAAAGTGAATCTATGAATTTTGCCAATCATAAGAGCTAAAATTTATTGACGTATTACGAACAAAAGCCTGTGTATAAGACAGAAGTTGACCTTTCATAATCTCAATATTCTGTTTTCCCAGAAGCTTTCTTCAGATGCACTCATGAGATAGGGCATCTGGAGGAGGGTTGAGAGAGGGGGATTCAAATATTTAAGTATATAGTTAGATGTATGTCTCAATGTAGATACATTTTAGAATAGCATGTAAGTCTGTCATCACTCTATCAGCACAGAATACAGTTTCTATAAAAGCTGGATTTCACTGCTGCATGTTGAGAAAGAAGCTGACATACTGAGCTCCTGAACCACCTGTGCCATCGTTGCTCTTCTATAAATTCATTTTGAATACCTTCATGAGGAAAACCTCTCTAACTAAAGCTAGTTTGTTTCCAAGGTTTTCTTCTTACTAAGCTTGAATTATTTCACAGATGTTTCAATAAATAAAGTACTTTAGTTCTTGCTCATTTTTGTTGTGATTCGTTTTGTACTTCCTTCACCATTTCTGAGTTTGCCATAAGAAAGTGTGTCTTTTTTATTCTAAGAGGCAAAATGCAATGGAGAACAATATTAATCAGAAACAGAGAGGTGTGCTGTTTCTTGGCAAAGGGCAATCCTTTTTTAATACAATGATGAAATCATCAGTATGTTTCAGTGCCAAAATTGATTATTTCCTCCCTGGTTTTTTGTCCTTGGGTTTTTTGGTTTGGTTTGGGGTTTTGTTTGCTTGTGTTGGTTTTCTTTTCTTGCCCCGCTTGGAGACTTATTTTGTGTGCTAAACATACTATTGTGTCTCTATTACAGAATGTCTGGATTTTTCATAGGCATAGGCTACAGACAATAGAATATTTAGTCACTCGAAGGCAAAATAACTTCTGGCTTGATCAGAGTTTACAGTCTTTTTCGTACTCCTCTTGCAATGGTCGACATAACATTGTCTGCTCTCTTTGCGATGGACAGATGGCACTCTTGCGCTCTATCTAACATGCCTCTGAATATCTCAAGGGAGGCCTTAAACCAGCTAAATCTAGCAGTCATCTGAAGGTGCTGGTAAATGACTGAATTTCTGTGGCAGACACGGTGAGGAATATTTCTCTAAGATCACCCAGACTCTGAGGATCATCACCTTGGGAGCTAACTGTTTCACCGTCTGAGTTTAATGAGAATGTTTGGCCAATCAGAATTAAAATCCCAAAAGACAGATGTCAACCCAGTAGTATTTGTGTCCTTGGAAGTCAGAAGACATATCAGTTTGTGTCTGAGGAGATGTTCCCTGAGTATTGCTGAAAATCAAGCATTAGAGAGTCTATTCCAATGGATTTGAGTCCTATAGTTGCTTTTTCTGTCATATGCACTGAAGCACAGGGCAAAGCATCTGGTCACTGTTGTGTATCCAGTACTCAGAGGAGGGAAATTTCCTGCCATTTTAATCAGAACTTATAGAGGCTGTAAATATTGTCATTTAAAGGATGCTTTTCATTGCAGGAACAGTGCTGTGTGGCCTTTGTTTAAATAAGAATTATAGTCATGAGTTCATTGTATGCAATTGTTAATGAAGTTATAGCTTGTACTTCCAAAACTGTCCAGAACTTGGAAACTGGAATGGATAAGATGGAAAAAAATCAGCTAGTCCTTTGGTCGTCTCAAGGCAGAGTTAACTACTGAACTTCTTCTAACAGAGGCCTTGTTGATGAAAAACTGCAAGGGATAGAAATACCATATCCCATATCTGAGCTGTTTATCCACCAGATGACTGTCATTACTGTTTGAAAGTTTTTACTCCTAACTCACCTAAATCTCTTTAGCTGCAATTTAAACTGTATAATGCATGACCAAAATAACAGTTAATTTCTATCTTCTTTGAGTTTATTTTTTTACATAGCGAAACATGGAAGAAAAACATGGTAACACATCTTCTGTCTTTTCTATATAGAACAAATACATTTTATTCATCCTGGAATCTCCCATTTGTTTTCTGTCTTTCCTGAAATATTCTATCTGAAGGCTTTCTGTCTCTAATAGGAGTGACTGTTTGTGTAAAAAAGTTGATTGTTGCAAACTTACTATCAGGTTGTGATACACTAATGCACATATGAACTTTCTATACAAACACAGTAGTTGTTCTCTATCTTACACAGTAGAAACTGCATGTGTACACATTGGAAGTACTCTGCTTTCCTCCTTGCTTATTTGCATCCAAGGATTTTTCCAAGAACTTTAAAAATTTTCACTGTCCTTCAAAATGTGTTTATGTATGATCATCTGAAAACTTAAACATAAATATTATTTGTTTCATCTACAAAATTATGGATGAAATGTATTCTAGAAACTTAGTAAAGGCCACTGCAGAATCTCCACTCAGTAGTTAATCCAGTTTAACAATGAAATATCGAAGGATACTCTCTGAGCAGAATTTTCCATCCCTGTTCATGTGTAACCATCTTGAAGTGGTCTTATCAAGACTGTATACCCCCAGCTTCCTTACAAGAACATTGTCAAAACTCTTATGCAGCACAGAATAATTACCATCTACTGGTTATCTGGTATCTCCAAGGACTGTTTCCTGATAGAGGAAATAGTCATGTCACTGGTTTATCTGACATGATTTGTACTTTACAAATCATCTTATTACTCATCAGTTTCTTTTAGGTGACTTCTAATATATTGTGGGGTATTTTTTCCTGTATTTTTTCACATAAGAAGTGTTACTGAATTATCTCTAATCCCTTTGCTTATACTTTTAAAATCAGGCACTGTATTCACTGTTTTCTAGGCTTCTGAAGCCTCATTTATTACCTAGGAACTTCCAAAACAACCATCAAAATCCCAGAAAACCTTTCATTGTGCTTTATTTGTACTTAGATTGATTAACCAGGAAGGGAACCAAACCACAGTTGTTAGAGCACACCTAGCAAGGACTTCGGTGGGATTTTACAGGAAAAGACGTAAATGGTTGAGGTAATACCCCGGAAAGAAGAGTGTGTATCCTTCTTGCTTTCTTCTTCTCCATCTCAGTTCTTCAACATAGTAAATCTGAATCAAAGCAGTAAACTTTTGTATTTCTCCATGAAGTCTGCATATGTTCTAAACCTGGCATTTTAAAGTCAGTTTTCAGGCTGACATCACATGTTATAAAGAAAGCTCTCTTTTGCCAGAACTTCATAATGAATGTTGAAATTTTAAGAGGTTGGTAAGATTATTGTATATCACAGAATTATTTCATCATAAATCATATTAGATCAGGTATTGTAAAAGATATATATAGGACATAACAGATGCATCAATGAGAGCAAAATAGCAGCAAGGAAGCACATTACTAGCCTTAAGAAGAAAATCTACCATAATTGTATTAACCACTGCATTCTGGTTCTAGGCTACTAGAGAAAATTACCTATTCCACTAATGTATACAATGGAAAAAGGGTCAATGTGTGGTTTATGCTTGCCATTAGCCTATTTCATTTTACTACTGTAAGTTTTTTATGCTGCCTTATTCTTGGCCAGGATTTCAGTAGCTTACTTAAATAAGTAAGAAATAATACAAGTTCTCTGGTTTTGGTTTTTTTTGTTTATTGTTTTTGTTTTTGTTCTTTTTTTTTAGTATTCTATTTGGAATAGAACAGGCAGAGTTTATTTCATATCTATATTTGAAGACAAATTTTTGGCTGGTCAGCTTTATAGAGCAGCTACACACAGACCCTGCAGGTGCGTATCTTCCCTTAAAATTCCACTGGGCATTGAGATTGGGATTTTCCAGACAGCACCGCAAGCTCTGCAGAATTTGCAGCATAATGAAATTATGCGACCTTTGCTATCTGCATTCTTGACGTGTAGCACACCTGGGACTTATATGAGAACAGGCACTGCTGAGGAGCACTTTTGCTGTTACAGCATTGAGTCTGGAATAGTGTTTGCAAGGACTGTAAAGCTGCTTCATAACCTCAGCAAAAACTGTGAGATTATTTCCACTCCTTCCTTCAAACTTTGCTGAAACTCTTGTTGCCCAGCTGAGTCTTGTACCATGTCCTCTTTTAATTATTTAATACTTTATTAAATAATTGGAGGATCTTATTTTTTCATTCTGGAGCCTTTTGGAGCCTCTAAGGGTTTTTTTTTTTATTAGTGCTCAGGAGCAGATGTCATCAGGCATACCTTTGACAAGAGTTCATGCCCTTCAATGTGGCAATATATATTTGTAGAATGGCCAGGAACAGACATGAAAAATAAAGCAAATAAAAGAAGAACCAGAAAAGAAATAACAACAAAACAACCTTAGGATTGAATTTTTAGGGATTATAAGAATAGAATCTAGGAAAAGGACTACTTTTGACAACTAGCAATTAAGCTACTTCTCTAAACTTTCGGCCTCTAAAGGCTGGTCTAATCCTTGCCTTCCATTATAGGGAATTCTTCAGCATTTGCATGTATTCTGTGGTCTGTTTCAATGGGTATAAAGTGGTTTATATTGAAAAATCTTCTCTCTGAATAAGAGAAGATAGTGAAAGGTTGTAGAGCAAGTGATCTGAAAGAAAACTTTCACCTGAAAGCTTAAGTAGCACATAGTCCCAAGGAAATACTTCTTAAATTGTGTAGTATCTATTAGCACAAAAAACTCACATGGAATTTCTTATTCTGTACCAAGAAAGTGGGTCTTACAATATCACTCAAAGTCCTCAATTCTGCTAGGACCCCACTGGGCCAATCACAATATAAATGCATGGAAGAAGACAGTCCTTGCCCTCATGTACCCAGTCAAGGTTTCACCATATAAGATGATGCAACTATACTGCAGTACTTAGACACCTATTTTAGCTGAACTGCAGTCTCAAGTTGCAAACTTTCAATCAGATCCCTTTATGTACCCATTGTATTTTCTTCAGTCAGCATTTTAGCACTTAATCAGCCCCGGCATTTTGATGCCTAACATCAGTATATAAATTATTGCCTAGTAATACCTTTTTTTATTCATGATATTCCAAGGAATTAACTTGCAGACAAAATAAAAAGGCTTCTTGTGAAGTGCTGCAGGCTTTACACAAGATGTTGTTTCTTTTACTTCTGCCTTCCGTAGAGCAGAGCAGCTCCAAAGACCAGTGCCTTGGAATGAAGAATCCAGTTAAATGATATCAAATACATTTGCTGCATAACACAAACTAAAAGCAGTTCAGGCTAATGCAGGAAGAGAGCAGGAAGTATGTTGAGAAAGAAATACATAACTAGGTAAGTAAGCAAGATTGTTAACATTTGTAAGAAAAGTGATCTTCAAACAAATAACATTAATTATTTTTAAAAAAAGTTGATTTATTTCAGAAATGAGTATGACTGATTTTTGTTTCCCTCAGAGTGTATGAGTATTTGCTTTTTACAAATAAAAGTACTTTTTTATCAAATAATGTCAAATAGTGTTTCTGCATGTTCTCTGTAGTGTTTTTTTGTTTGACTTAGTGTGTCATCATGGGTTTTTAAATTTACTTTTGCACCTCTTCTTGTCATGGCTTAGAGACAAATAACGCTGCAGGGGTATGATTGTGTCACGCATGCACGTGCACACTCTCTCTCTCATTTTCGCAGAAATAAACACAATTTCTTGATCAGTTCTTCATTAGGTATCTCCGTATTCAAACAAGGCTCAGTCAATGGATTAAGGAAGTCCCCAGTGGAATAAACATGTTTTTCTGTGCATCAGGCACAAAAGGAGTGAGACAGAGCGACTGCTTTTGGCTCCAAACGCTACACTTGTGCTTACATGGAAGCTTCTAGCAACTTTTAAAGAAGCCACCCCTGTGCCCCCCCCCCGCTACCAAAACCTTGCCACGTAAACCCATTACACTTGCTATAGGGTGTATTTCATTAGTGATAGCACCTGAAGGCCAATGAGCCAACCAGGGATTTCTGGTTCACTGGCGTTTCAGGTACCCAGCCTTCCTTGGAAGTCCCGGCTGTGCTGTTTCTCCCAGTACATGGAGAGGAGCTAATTGCATCATGTTGGCTCAGCACTACCAGGAACTCCCCCCCCGGCTAGAGAGGTCAGTTTTCTTCCCTTCTCCATGGTGGTAGGGTCAGAACTGGGCTCGGGACTGAACACTAGGCATTGACTGAGGCATCCCAAACAGCCAGATGCTCAATTTTTTGGTCTTGAAGCCAGGGAGAAAATTATGTCCTTAGTAACCTTGTTACCCCAGAATACCTTCTGGAACAGTTCATGTAGGAGAGTCACAGACACCTCAGACTTTTGGACTTGCTTTTTAAGGATATGAAAAGAAAATCTTAGTATGTTTGAAACAGAGACATGGATTAAGTCCATTGCTATCAACCACTGATGCTGGGAAGTTACCAAAATACCCTTGAAAGCAAACAGCAGTCACACATAGAGGGAGAGGCAGACACTAGGTGACAGAAGACTTTCAGTGACATTCAAGATTAACAAAATATTTTTAACTGTCTCAGAAAAATTTACACAGTGATATTTTACATACTTCACATATTATCCCACTTTCTAAATTTTTTTCATTTCACATGTGAATAAAGGGGAAATCACACATCTGTGGTTTTATGAGAAGCTTTTCTCATGTCCTGAAACTTTGGAGTGCAGCAACCTTCACCACTTGGGATGGGTGCTATCTGAACATTGCAATGACATATTTTCCCATTTGCTAGCCTTTGTGGGGAGTCCTGAAATTCCTAATTAGTACATGATACCTTCCTGGAATCTGAAATGAGAAAAACTGGGTTATTTCTGAGATTATTCCCACCATGGGAAAACAGCTTGCTACTGAGCTTCTGCAATGTTTAGAGGCATCACTGGTGAATGCTGATAGTCACTTAAAGAAACAGGTGAAAAACTCTTTGCTAATACCTGAAAGGGCAACGTAAGTGCATGTACATGTACGTGTGTGCAAAATGCCACTAGCTTAAAAGGTAATTTCTTTGATATCATTGTGTGATGCTCTGCATTGTTTCAAGCTGTGTTTGATTTATAGCCTGCTGTTAATCTAGTTACAAATCTTAATATTAGAAAAATTAAGATCATCACCATATCAGCTGCTGAACGAATTGGTCACGAACTGCAAGACAAATGAGCAGGTGACTGCAACAGGTTTGGCATTCTGAAATCCCCAGACTGCCCCCATTGAAGTGACAACAGGAAAAATAAAATTCTGCAAATCTGACAGTAGTTGTGATTACTTATAAAGTCTGAGAGAAAGAATGTGACAGTGACTACTGTTCTTTCTACTACATCTGGTGGAAATGAATGGGAATATGCGATAGGAATATCATAGACTAATTTTACAGTTTTGTGAAAAGTTAGGGAAGTACTTACTTTTTGAATGTAAGTGGCAAACATTAACAAGATTAGTAACCTCTTTTTCTCTTTTTTCTGACTAGCTTTCTTTTGGGTCATGTCTTCCAGAAGAGGCCTTTCTCATAGAAATTATTAGTCACTCATATCTACTACCATCGTCATGACAATAGGGAAAATGGAGAAAACAGAAATCAAATTAATACTGTGCATTAGTATTGCACCTAGTATTGCACTTTTTATTTGCATGGTGGCATATTTTAACATCCATCTCATCCGTGCCTGTGAGGAATATCAGCTCACTGCTCCTAGTAATACCTGTAGCCAGGTACGAAAGCTCAAAGCAGTTACCTCCCTACTTTGATACCTAACTCACTTCAGAGTCAGTGCTTTCTAGGATACAGTACTGCATTCGATAGATTTGGCTGCATGGTTTTCCTGCATATATGCTTTTCAATTTATGCACATGAAAATGCTTTTTGATTGATTGGACCCAATTTACCAAACAATCCAGTCCGGTTGTCTTTTGTCAGTATTTTAGTTGTTTATCAGCATTCTTTAGATTTATGATCTATGTTTTTATGATTAATTGCTGAACATATGGAACACCCCTAGAGTCAAAAATAGTCTCTCGAGGATTCCAAAGGAAAAATTTTTATTTTATAACATTTTTTTATTAATAACTTCTCTTTGGCATCTCTTAATCATTTTTTAATCTATTCACTGGGGCCTTCATTTACATTAAACATTGATTCCTGTTTATGCAGTTGTAGATGAATCATCCCACCGAAGACTCAGTACAAAGAAGGGCTCCTTATTCAGGAATCATTCTTGTTCCCTTTTATTACTTCTCCACTATCAAGTGGCATGGTGCAAAAGGAGTGAATCTGTAGAGGTTACAGCTCTTAGGACCTGTCATCTACACTACATGCATTTCCATGGTTTTACTTAAGGCTAGTTTTAACGGCACTGAAACCCCAATGTGGCTGGTCCATGTGGGTACGGTAGATGCACAGTAGGAACCAGTCCCAGGCATCCTCTAGTTTCACCAGTCTGGAACGAACCCAGTTTGTGCACTGCTGTGAGATGAAAACCATGAAGTGAGGCTGGATGCTGATTTGCTTCAGATTTGTAATCCCGACACTATAAAAAATGTTCACATAGACACTTCTTTCTTAACAAAACTAGCAAAATTATCTGAAAATGAGTCTATTTCATGCCATAGTCTCTATAAAATCCTGGCAGCTACCAATCTTTTACACTTCATATTCAAAATCCCTTTTCCACTTTCTTCATGTTTGATGTCAAGTTATAACTAGCCAGGTCATCCTGCTTGTCCCTTAAGTAACAGCAAAATACCAACACGCTTTGAGCCTTTTGTTATACTCCTGAAACTGTGGGAATTATAAAAACTGAACATTAAAGAGCAGAGATTCCCAAGCACTCTCAGTCAGAACTTCTGAATATGATTTATATTGGGAATGATAATTTGAAAATCAGTTTAAATGTAGCAGATAATGGTTAATATGCTACTAATGTCCTGGAAATATTTGTAAGCATTATAGAGTTATAAGCACCTTTTTTCTATTTGTTTGTGTATTCCTCTAAAACAGAAGATCATTATAGTACTTTTTTCCCCCTTTTGGTAGCCCTAGCTATTTTACCATTTTTGTCTAATAAAAAGCTGTGACTGTTAGAATTTTTTCTCCCTTTTCTGTTCCTTATGCACTTCAGCTCCTTCTCCTTTCTTGTTCTGAGACATTGCAATATGAATTTCCCTGGATTTTTCACTGATGTCTTCAGCTTGTTATTTTTTATTTATTTTGATGGCCTTTTCCCATCTCTTTTTAATGTAACTAAATACATTGTATATACATTTATTTCTAACTTTCACTTTCAATTCCTTTTTAGAAAGATGCTTGTATTTCATGTATACTTTCTTCATTTTTGAAACCTTAACACTTTTTCCTTCCTAAATTAACTTCCCTTAACAAATCCCACTTTTGATTGACATTTCCATCTCCATTCCTTCCCATTCATTGAATTTACTTGTAATATTCATTAGATTTTAAGTTTCTTTTTGACAAGTGATGTTGCCTCTATTTCCAAGAAAAAATAGTAATTAGTTTTTGTATGTGTCGTGGTTTAACCCCAGCCAGCAACACAGCACCACGCAGCCGCTCACTCGCTCCCCCCCCACCCAGTGGG
>JAVKLA010000017.1:18147526-18162594 GCA_034782735.1 Sagittarius serpentarius
CTGAACTGAAAACACAGCGCTGTACCAGCTGCTAGGAAGACAATTAACTCTATCCCAGCCGAAACCAGGACAGTATGAGATTGTATTTTATGTTTCCATTGTCTTCCAAACAGAAACTGGACTAAACCACCTTTTTAGCCTTGACAGTTATTAGCTTGCAGAAGAGATTTTAAGGACGATGCCTGATCTGGGCTGGATTAAAGCTACTGGTTTATGGCTAAAAGGCATGCTACCTAGCTGGTAATCTTCAGCCATGGTTCATTGCCTGCTTACTTGACTCAGCATTCAGTAACAAAGGAGCCAGATGGTGCCTGAGTGGAGATACACATTGCATGCATTTAACACCAGCCTTTCTGCATATACACTTAGATGTGTTACTGTCTTCATAATCACTGTAAGAACTCTTTTGCGAGCTGTGTTAAACACTGATGTTTACTGAATATATATCTATGTCCCAAGAACAACACTGGCGTCACCTCACCCTTCTGCAGGACTTGTCCTCTGAACTGGTTATACAGATAAAAACAAAATAGACAAAATCAACTTCATACGTTAGGATGGGGTCCATATCCTTGGTTAATGCCTGTTGATATAAGTCTGTTAGTTTTGGAAGAGCTGTAACTGCCTGGGCACACCGCCCCAGAGATTTTCCTTTGCTCATGACGTACTTCCTCGTAACTGGAGTATTTGTAGATGCAAACTTGACTAAGTCAACTGTAATGCAGAGACATTCAAACAGCTACTGACCTGCACGAATTTTTCAGATAACAGAGTTCTTGACTCCCTGGTATCACCTGTGTATACAACTCATGGAAAAGTGAGGAATGTAGCTCAGACTAGGTGCTTATGTTAGACTTAAAATGAGCGGTACTCCCAAGGGGAAATCTGTCTCGTTTTTCTGTTTGCTTTCTCTTTTCAGTACGTGTTTGCTTTATGCTGTTCTCAGTAACTGGGCAGCTGTTAGGTGTTTAGGAAAAAAACCCAAACAAAACCACACAAAAAAAACCCACCCACAGAGCCACAAAACACTCAAAGAGCTAAAGCACAGACCCCTCATTTTTGGCCAGTTCAGATGTCTCTGGGCAAGATGGTTGAGCCAGAATGAATAACAAATAAACCCACCAAATCACAAATTCTTGAGTTAAAAGTAATTTTAAAATTATCATTTAATGAACCAAATCTTCAAAGTTAATTATACATGTCACTCAAGCAGAAAGCTCTGAACTCATTATTTGGCAGATTCCAGGCTCAAGTATAGGTACAATTTTGCCTAAAAAATCCTTTGGCTGGCAAACTGATCAAGAAAGTAAACAAATATGTTGGTCTTGGCTTTGGGAGTTATAGGCACATTTTAAATAGAATTGCCTCTAAACACAGCTGCAGAACTGAATCTCTGATGTAATAAACTTGTCTGGTTTATGGCAGACATACATCTGCAGCTCTGATGGCTCAATCCGTTAGAATCACAGAATGACAATAACTTCTTTGTTTATTACAAATAAATCATCACTATCACTCAACAGGTTTAGATAAACTGTAAATCATCTGGTGTAAGTTTTGCTTGAGAAATATAAAGCTGTTGGAGTTCAAGAGTATGTAGAACTAACAGAGAAAAAGGTTAAATTTTTTATCTGTTTCCTCCATCGACATGTTTATTTCACTCAAGGGGTTTAACCACATGCATTTGGAAAATTAAAGTCAGAAAACTAACACTTCAATAATTTTTCTCCTCCTACATCCAGACTCATCAAGCCAATGAACTGTGAGTATATATAGAAGCCTTTTAAAAGGAGAAAAAAAAATTATGTAAAAAGTCTAGGCAAGATTCTTTTGCTGGTGTTTGAATCCAAACAACCTCACTCTAGGATAGAGTGGTAAACTTGAGATTTTCAAGGCAAGTGTTCATCTTGGTTTTAACTACATTTATATATATTTGCACTCATAAAAGTCATTGATCATTTTGCCCCAATTTGCCCATGCAATTTTGTTAATTTAGATGACTGCATCCATAGTTAGTCTCTGAAACCATTGCAGTGGAGTTGACAAAAGTGCCACTACTTCTAAGTGAAAAGTGCTCCGGGACCCACAATCTCCTTTTCAGTCATTATTAAGGTATACATCTTCCCACGTGGTAAAGACATGACAGGAGGTAAAATAAATGATATATGTATATATGTATGCACACGCACGTGCATGTACATAGACACAGACGTAAAGCTGGTCATGTGTCATCTTGATGACTCATAAGAATGAGGAAGGGTGCCATTTTTCGGTAGAAATTTAACTTCTTCTGCATACTCGAAAAAATGTAGAGTTTTTTTCTTTGATCAGTTGGGCACTCCATAGCTTCCTGTATGCTACAAAAGCAAAGTCTGAACTGGATCAGATGACTTGAAAAACTTCTCTCCCTTATCTCAAAGCATTTGATGTCCAGCTTGAGTCAGATAATATTTTGGGAGATTTTGTTTGAACTTTCTTTTCTTGAAAACATGCCTATACTAATTATAAGCTTTTTTTATAAGATGTGACATTCTTAAACTAATCTTAAAATAAAAAATAAAACTACATTAAAAGAAGTTCAGGTAAAAGAGTTTTTCTTTAAAATCCAGGTTTTGGACTAGATTATCTGTTACAGAGTGCTAAATTTGTTTATGTTCCAAATCTGTTACTTCTACCACTGTTTTCAGCCAAAATCATGCGGTTCTCAGCCTGGTATAGTTTAGAGCAGACTAGGAGGTCAGCATGAGCCTGTTCACAAGTTCCCAAGAACAGCCAGGAAACAGTTCTGATCAGCATTCCACAAGCTGAAAGTTGTCATATCCAAGCAGCGCTCACAGCTGGGGAAGTGCGGCTGGTTTCCAGATTGTTTCACTATGCGACTCAGAGAGGCTGGGATGAGACTGGAGAACCAGCTTGGCACTGTCAGTGTATTCTAACTGACTTGGACAAGATTGGAAAACAGGTTTAATCAGTTAAAACTAGACTAGAACCCACGAAAATGCTCTCTAGAAAATGATTCTAGTTGCAAATTAGCTCCTGTTTCCCAAAAAAGGCAATTACAGTTTGACAAGAACCAAATTCTCAGGAGTTTGAGTGGTGACTAAAACCAGTGAAAAGTAAAGTTATATGCCCTTATAGCTGCAGTATCTTAGTCATCCTTGATTACTGCAAAGGCTGATTTTTTTTTGTTAAGTTACTGGAGATTGAGCCCAGTCCTGCCTCGTCCTAATCCTGGAACACCCTGGAGCTTCCAGTCAAGGATTTTTTCCTGGCAGACAGGGGTCTGAGCTGGGTGTGTCAGTCAGAACAGGCAGCACCACAGCTGCAGCATGGCCAGCTGCTGTGCAAAGCGGACGTCCTGCACTAACACTCATACAAATGAAACACAACTCACCTTATCAAGTAAGAATGTTACGTACACTTTATGCAGTTATAGGTGCCTTTTTTATGCGTAAAGTAATGAAAAAGCATCAGCTGATTCTTTGTTTGTTGATTAGCACTGTAGTTGCTCAGTTGAATTGTGTTACGTGTCTTTTATATGCTCCATTTTAGAAAGAGAAGCCTGAGACTGCAAGTAACAAAGACAAATTGTTAATCCTAATTTAAGATACTGATAAATAGATGGACATTTTTCTTTGTTACTATATACCTCCCACTCTCCATTGGTATGTTTCATTCTCCTTATTTTTCACCATGTTACTTTCACTAAATTATGGCTCCAGTCTCTACTGCCAGGGATGGTTATTTGTAACAATCTTCTCCATGAAAACAATAACATAAAAGCTGTTAGCTCAAAGCAGAACAATGCCGTCTCTGAACATTTTGAATGGATACGATGGTACAGAGTGGCTTTTGCCAGAGAAAAGGAAGTTGCAGTAACTCTGCTGTGACATGAGGAGCGGTCTGCATAGTAAAGACATTATTTTTGAGTTTTGTTTTGGAATAAAATACTTGGTTTTGACACAGCTTTAAAGATTCAACAAGACTGAGAAGAGAGGATGGTGAAAGAAACAATAAGCGCTGTAGATTAGACATGCTAATATTTATGAGGTGGTTTCAAAAAGACTGGAGGAAGTTTGGTTTAGACAGGAGAAAACTCAGGAATGTCAGAGAAGAGCTTGTGTCATACTGCCTTTTTCATCTTAGAATCATTTAGGTTGGAAAAGACCCTTAAGATCATTGAGTCCAAATCTCCGTAGACAGAAATGTCTGTGCAGGGCACTGTCTCATTCCGGCAGGATTCTGTCTCATTTCATCTGTCTGTCACTAAATGTCTACATTAAAAAATACAAATGCTTTCCTCAATGCACTAAGAGAAATGTCAGTGGAGTTTGTGATTGTGGGTTGCTCAGAAATAACTGAAACAAACAATCTCATTTTGGTGGATTTTACCTGATAACGTTTAGTACGGGATAAGGACGTGATCAATACATTAGTGATCATTGTGCAAGGAAAGATAGACCAAACCACCATTCTTTTGGCATGGTTTTCACTGGAAGTCTTCCAACAAGAGAGAAATATATGAAAATTAACAGGCTCCACTGACACCTACACATACCCCCCCACCTTCTCATTTTGTTTAAAACTATAAAAAAATTATTGTTTGGAAGAACCAATTTTCTCCTTAAATCCATAGATATTTAATTGATCTGAATAAGCTTCAGCAGTTCATATCTGTATCCTTTTTTTCACAGTTCTCTTTGCCTCAGGACAGCTCAGCATTACTGAGACTCCACCTTCTGAAATCACGGCTGAGTTTCAGCCCCTGAGATAGAAGCAGCTTTGGTGATTGATTAGCATCTGTAAAATAACAGCAATGACAGGAGATTGTCACTTTCCAGACTGTCTTCTGTACTGACCCATGCTTTTGGAAGAGTGTCTGTAGAGCCATCTGTTGTCCTTCTAATGGGCAAAACACTTCCCAAGAGATTTTCCTCTAGTGCTAAGGATTGGTTACTGCAATGTATGAAATATAAGTTGTTAAAGCTCACAAAGAACTCTGTGCTGGTGTAATACAAAAGCTGAAGGGATTAGGAAAAGCAAAAAGTAATTTTTTTCTGTAATGAGCGCATTCATCTGAAAATCACAACAGGATCTTGAAACTGATAGTCGCACTGAACACATCTATTTATGTGATCCTGCTGACTTTTGACCTCTCTCGAGTATCTGTGTTTCTGAACTTCTTCCATTTGTCCTCAAGTTCTATGTTGAAAAGTGTGCTGGTGCTGGCTGAGATAGAGTTAATTTTCTTCATAGTAGCTAGTATGGGGCTGTGTTTTGGATTTGTGCTGGAAACAGTGTTGATAACACAGGGATGTTTTTGCGATTGCTGAGCAGTGCTCACACAGCACCAAGGTCTTTTCTGCTCCTCACCTCACCCCACCCCACCAGCGAGGAGGCTGGGGGGGCACAAGGAGCGGGGAGGGGACACAGCTGGGACAGCTGACCCCAACTGACCCAAGGGATATTCCAGACCATATGACATCCTGCTCAGCGTATAAAGCTGGGGGGAAGAAGGAGGAAGTGGGGGACATTTGGAGCTATGGCGTTTGTCTTCCCAAGTCACCGTTAGGCGTGATGGAGCCCGGCTGTCCTGGAGGTGGCTGAACACCTGCCTGCCCATGGGAAGGGGTGAATGAACTCCTTGGTTTGCTTTGCTTGAGCACACGGCTTTTGTTTGCCTATAAAACTGTCTTTATCTCAACCCATGAGTTTTATCCCTTTTAGCTGTCCAATTCTCTCCCCCATCCCACTGAGGGGGAGTGAGCAAGTGGCTGTGTGGGGCTTAGTTGTCAGCTGGGGTTAAACCATGACAAAAAGAAACAGAAAAAAAAAGCCAGAAATACTCTTGGATTGTTATGGAGAAATCTAGATGGAAGAAAGAATCACCAGGGTAGACAGTTTGAGGAAAGACCTGAAAGAACCAGGATAGAGAATGAGTCAAATGCAGTGTGCTCACTTTTCCAGTACTAGATGCCAATATTACAGTTTAGCTGTAGGTCTCATTACTCTGTAGTCTCAAGTGAGGCTACAAGTGTCACCTGATTTTGGAATGGATAGAAAGGTACCTCTGGTTAGGCAGAGTTATCATGGGAGCAGATGGAGTACAGGCATCTGGACTAGGCTATTTGCAACTAGCTGGAGGGCTGGACGGTTGTCTTGACTGTTTTTAAGGAGTGACACAAGCTTAAGTTCTCCCCTTTGGTATTTCTTGAAGGAATCATGTCATCCCTGCCAGAGCATGGCTTTATGTCCATACAACGCAGATAGGAGATGACTGTGCCCATATAAACAATCTCTATTTACAGTGTGCACTTCTTTATCCAAGATGTTCTTCTGTCTTATTTATTAATGGTATATTTTTTGAGGTTTCCATTAGTATTTATTTATTGGATTTTAATGGTCTTGCCAAGGTTACGAGTGCCTTGGCAGGAGGACTTGATAAATTCTTTTCTTGCTATTGCTGGCTTAGTCTAGCTTAGTCAGATGAATTTAATCATGATGGTGACATCTGGCAATTTTGCAAAATAGAGCCGATTAGAAGTCACTTCTTTCTAAAATCTGACAGTTCATTAAGTATGAACAATTACTCCTCTTTAGATCTTTTTGGCATATTCATAACCGAGATTTGCAATAATATCATTGTAATTATCATGAAGTCAGGTTGTATACACCTGAACACTTATAGAATACGCATGCATCTTGATACATTAATATTTTTTTTGGAGCAGTTAAGTTACCTTATTATTTATGCTGCAAATATTATTTATTTCTTGCATCCTATTTTTCAAGATTGCTAAGATCAGTGTTATGTATTATTTGGCTAGATTGATATTTCAAACATCTTTCATCTAGTTCCGTATTAAAACAAGACATTCTCAGTTCTGTCATAAGTTACAAATAATGGTTGTATTTCACCAACAAAAAAAAGCAATTGCACAGCCGGTGACATTTATGTGCCATAAACTATGAACTAATGTGTTTTAAAAGGAAATTAGTAAGATATATTTATCAAAACTGGAAGGATATAAAGTGAGGATTATGCCACTGATACTTCCATTTACTTTTATAGATTAAATAGTTCGTAGTTTTTTTAACATCCTGAAATCAGATATCAGGTCTGCCTATCCCTGGTAATCAGCAGAACTTCCACCTTCCCAGAATTTGGTATGCAGTCACTCATCAACACCTTCTGAATATCCTTATAGGTTCTTGACCATGCTGTCTCCTCCAGCATGAGAGGTTTGTACAATAGCATAACAAAACTTTTTTCTTCAAACATACAATCATTCAATCAATACTAAAGAAATGGATAATGGAAGTGCTGCTTATATCCAGTTCCTGCTCAGAGTTAAGCTTCCTAATCGTGATAGTTCTTGCACAGGTTCTACCCTAATATCAGCTACAAGTTCAGATAATTAAAGGTTATATTCTACATCCATCACAAGGTGGATTTAGCACAAGCTATCTGGAGATCGCTCCGTCTCTCTTGT
This sequence comes from Sagittarius serpentarius, assembly GCA_034782735.1. Taxonomy (NCBI): domain Eukaryota; kingdom Metazoa; phylum Chordata; class Aves; order Accipitriformes; family Sagittariidae; genus Sagittarius; species Sagittarius serpentarius. The sequence goes on from JAVKLA010000017.1 coordinate 18,155,020, forward strand.
TACCAGTGTCTTGAACTAAGATGTCTGTTTAGGCAGATTTGGACTTCTTTGTACCTTTACATGTGAGAATGACACAAAGTGATTTAGTTTGTCATGAAAGAAAGAATCCTAGAAAAGCAGGGTGATGAAATCTCTGAATCACACAAACATTCAAGTTGGGACCTCTGGAGGTCTCTAGTTCAATCTCTTGCTTAAAGCAGGGGCAACACTAAATTCAAACCAGGTTACTCAGGGCTTTGTTCAGTGAGATCTTGAAAAGCTCCTAGGATGGAGAATGCACAGCCTCCCTGGGCAGCCTGCTCCACTTCCTTGACTGTCCTCATGGGGAAAAAGTTATTCCTTATTTACAGTCAGAACCTGTCTTGGTTCAATTTATACCTATTGTTTTTCATTCTTCCACCATGGACCGTATATAGAAATATATATATAATACATATATATACACACACATCTGCTGCATACTTGTAATCACTGTCTCTTATTTTCCTGCTACGCCCCTTCATAAAGAGCCTAGCTCCATCTTCTTGGTAACCTCTTCTTAGGTATTGTAAGACTGCTATTCGGTCCTCCCCAAGCCTTTTCTCAAGGTTAAAAAAAACCCTTTTCCTTCAGCCTCTCTTCATATTTCTTGGGCTCTATTCCCCTGACCATCCTCTAAACTTGCTCAACTCCATCAATGCCCTTCTTGCCATGGGGAGTCCAAAACTGGATGCATTATTCCAGATGAGTTCTAGCAAGCACCAAGTAAAGGGAAGTAATTGTTTCCCTTGATCTACTGGCTATTCTCCTGTTATTGCTGCCAAGGATGCTGTAGCCTTCGTCACTGCCAGCTGTCCCCCAGGATACCCAGGTCCTGTTCAGCAAAGCTACACCCTAGCTGCACAGTCTCCAACCTGTACCAACACAATCGCATTTGCTGAATTTCATGAAGTTCCTGACAGCCAATTCTTTCAGCCTGTCTAGGTTGATCCAAGTGGAAGTCATGTCCTCCAGTGTATTGACTGCATCCTACGCTTTGGTGGTATCTGCAAATTTAATGAGAGTACATGAGAAACTACATCTCCAGAACTGCCAAGATTAGGGTCCCACAGCGGCAAATTAGCCCTCTTGTCCTTTTTTAGCCATTAAGACAAAAACTGTAAAGAAATTAATCGGAGAAGAATGGCAATTAAAAGTAAATGACACACAAATCCCTAGTAAATATTCCCTGAAAATGATGACATGGATCCTATCAACATAGCCCAGTACTTCAGTGGCTGAAGATGTTTACAGAAGCTGAACCCAGCAAAAGCAGAAGTCACACCAGTGGTGAGGAAACTAAAGGAGCTCTGATGCTTTGATACCGCTAGGGTATGCAGGAAAGCACCTGCATTTCTTGCTGACATTAAGCTACAGCACAGCAGTGCTGAACTGTGCCAGCAGTGAGGCAGAGAACCTCATTTCATTCCTGCTGCAAATTGTTTGGCTTTAATAACTCATGTTTTCATTACCTCTCAGGCTTGTGATGCACCTGGGTATAAAACAAGGAGATGGATACTATCTGGGTTCTGGCATACAAGGTTACTCAGCTGATGTCCCATCTTCTCTGTGCTCAAAGGAGAGAAATATGCAACTCTAAAAAGAGCAGGAGACCAGCAGAGACAATCTGAAGCACCTTCTTCAGGAAGCCGTTTCTTTCTATGGCTAAGACTTCAACTTACTAGGTATTTTAACTCTTAACTGTAGGTGTCTAAATTTGCATAGCAATACATATCCTTGAGTTCCTTTGCTTTCAGGATATTCTTGTGAAGGAAGAATATGTATGTCCCTAGACAAGCTATAAGAACACAGAATATTCCAGATATGAAGCTCTTTCCCAATTTTTATTTTAGCTTCCCATAGAGTTTTTGAGCATGTTTGGATTCTCAATTTTTACCTTTGAATTGCCCTATAGATTAAGATTAGGATATTGAAGAGACAGCCCAAAAAACTGATGGTAAGATTCACCTGATAGTTTTTTTGCACTGGCAAAAGTAAGACTTTTAGAATAAAGTTGAATTTAATCTGTGAAAAAGAACTTTCTTGGATGCAACCCCAGAAAGCAGAAGGAGAAATGGCTGACAACTATAGTTTTTAGCATCTTTTTCCACAAGCACAAGAAGAGTTTTGGCAACTTTGCCTTGTCTAATACTTAGCAACAAACATGGTCACAAAGAAACCACCCTAGATCGTTCATCAAAATCATGGTCTTGACTAACTATCAACCGAAGAAAACCATTTTGTTTATCTATAGAATTACTTGCCTAGAACGAAAATTCTGACTCTACTACATCTTTTCTTATATTATGCCATAACCTAAGTATAGGTACTGCAGAAAATTATTTAAAGAGTAAGAGAATTTATTTCCAGGTACTTTGTAAGATAAGGAATAATGCACCACAAGGATGTGATAAATAATCTCTAAAATTCAACTGAATAAAGTCTATTTGTATGGACCCAAATTAATCTACATAAGCATTGTTTCTCTGTCTTCTTTTAAGATTTTATAAATTCTTAGCTTTTAATTTAAATCATTTGAATGTCTAAAAAACCTTGCAGACTCAGATCACACTTAAATCATTGTGTCAAAGGTATTATCAAAAAAACAGGTATTTGCAAATTCACAGATTTGTTGCCCTTGAATAGGAGACTCTTTTGAGAAACTACACATGTAGTAGTCTTCTTATGGCTACCTAGCTTCAGCTTTACCCAGGGAGGAACTTCTTTCATTATTGTTTCCCCAACATCTACAACATAAATCTGTAGACATATAAAGGGCTACGGGGATATGAGCTATTTATTTTTAGTCCTTCTAACCCCAAATAGCTTTTGTGTGACTGCTGTGGGTTATCATTTATCCAGCAGCGATACAATCCATGGTATATTCCAGTACCTCTTACTGGGTTGGCTTGAAAAATTGTACGGGATGAAGTGTACCATGAAATTCTGAATATGAAAACTAAAACCATCTAAAATAACTGCCCACACCGGGTAAATTATGTTTGCAGCATCCCAATAGCTAACTGGAAAGAAAGGTTTCCCTATGTCCTACATTTTAAAATATACTCGTGTTTCTTGAATGCACATCCTGGTCAAAATGATTCAACTACAGTTCTCATCTTTCTGACTTATCTTCTTGATACTAGAACATGAAAAAAGGCTGCCAAAAATAAAAATTGACTGAAAAGTCGGTGCTATTTTATTTTTCAGAACAAAAAAGACTATTCAAAATACAAAAATGTCATGAATTTGAGTGAAATACCCCACTTTGGTGAAAATATTGCAACACTTCCAGAAAAGTATTTAGAACAGTTCAGTCAGTCGAAAGGTTGATATTTCAATTTGTTTTATTTTGAGACAAAAGCAAATGTTGAAATAGTAGATATACCACATAAGAGAAGAAATTCTGAACAGCTGCACTTACAAATGATTTCTGGCATGATAGTGAGAATACAAACAAAGCTTCCTATAAGAGGGGTATATCTTTTCTATATGCCAACATGAATTACTGGATTAAATTTCTCATAAACAATGTCATTTATCTAATCTAAGACACTTATCACCATGGTATCTATCCATCAGAAAGCAACTGAATATATCACTGAATGTGTTGCAGACAGAATAGAAAATTAAAAACTACATCTCCAAGTCTTCCGTTTGTCCAGCTCTGTTACAAGGTATTGCTTGTCTCTTCCTCTCTCTTATTATACTGTTTTATTTTGGCAGTTATTCAAACTAAGTAGTGGAAAAGTGTCATCAATGTAAGTTCCATAATTTGGCTAGGAAATAAGAGAATCCCAAGGAAATATTTCTTCATGAGGAAATATTACTCTATAAAAAAAGAAACTTTTTATAATAATCTTCATACCAGTCTGACAACCAGCATCATGACAGGCTTTAAATAACATTACCAATACAAGTAGGAACATCATAGTCTCTGTGATTCTCTGCAGTTGTGTTTTAGGGCTTGCTACCTGCTATAAGTTTTAAGTTGCGTAAGATAAAGAACACAAATAAATGTGTCTTTAGGCAGTATTCTGCTAAGCGAGGTTGGGTGTAGATAATAGAAATGGCACAAATCCCATGGTAAAAGGTGAAATCTTACAGTTCTCTTATGCATATCATTTATGGATAGATATTAATAAATACTAAATGTGGAACCATTCAGCACAGAAAGTGCTTGTAGAACTAGACTCTACAAAATCTGTATCAGGTAGGTAGATTTGCTTATGCAAGTTAAAGCACAAATTATATTTTGCAGTAGAACATAAATTCTTCATCTTTTCACACACACACAAATGCAAAAAATTTATTACTGACTTAGCTTCTCAAAATAAAATTCTCATTAGTAATTAGGCAGCAGCTTTATGCCTCCAAGGTAACGTGAATGCTTCAAATTACTGCTAAGTGAGTGTCCTGTTTGATATAATTATTTATTATGCACCAATACTACATCCCCATTGGCTACAACCCAATGTGATACCAGCTTAGAGTTTTCACAGAGCTGTTGCACTATAAATTCAGTATTGCCATGCTAGTTTATCTGGTCTCTTGAGCACTTGGCTTGCAATTAGCAATGGTTTATTTATACTGTTCTGGGTTGCGCTCTCAAAGCTCTTCTCTTCTTTGTTCCCTTACTCCAGGAAATTTTTATTTTTGCTTTGAACATAGATGCCATTTTGCACTTGACATTAAAGAATACCATGTTCTTTAAGTCACACTGTATCAGCTAAAAGAAGATGTAATTGTCTTGATACAGTCCATAGTTCTTCTTAGAAATGCACAACTTGGTATCAGAAACATTATTTATTTTGATACTTTAGATAGATTAAATGCAGACCCTCGAAATCTCTGGCAACTATGAAATAAGGATGTATCAAGAGTTCCATATAACATATCTTCTGTAGATTATTAAGCACTCTGTTCATCACTGTGCCTTAAGAGAATGAGAAAGCCAAAAGCAAAAGTCCAAAAGTCACAACAGTAACGTAGCAAAAAACCTCACATCCCAAAACCAGAGAAGCTGCTCATGTGTTTACTTCCCTTGCTTCGCTGCTTGGTAGCTGTCCTTTACTAATTTCCCTGCCCAGCCTGAAGTATTTCATTTATACTTCTAAAATCTTGTTGAGCCTTTTACTGCGCACACTACTTGTGCAGAATCAAGAGTTTTCTTAATCCACTGCAGAGAGCATGGATACTTTTTAGGTACATTCTTAGCATCAGTGTAAATTAGCCTGTAAGTCTTGTTTGGGTATTATTTTAGGAAAAATGGCCTCAAGCCTGCATCTTTATTTAGGCTTTGTGTAAAAAGTCACTGGAGAAAGAATTGCTTATAGAGAAAACTGGTATTTCTTGTCATACTCTGAAAGAAGGAAATGAATATAAATGGAAAGTGTTTAACACCTGCTCAGTTCCATTTGCAGACCATTAGTACCAGAGGTTTCCTGAGAAGAGAGATATCAGTCATTTCCAAAACGTACTTCCCACAACCATACCTCAGAAAGAGTTGTGAGATCTACTGAAACCTGAAGTCATTATCAGGTCTGAAGAGCTATAGTTTAGATTAAAATCATACATCTAAAAAGTGTCCTACACTTCTTATGGATGACACTTTGTACGATTTAATCTGGTCTATTTTGTCCTACTGCTTAAGCGAAGCCTCATTTTTTTTCTTCTTTGTTTTTGGGGTGGTGGTGGTATTTTTGTTTGCCTGGGTTTTTTCCTTCTCAGCTGTAATCTAGTAAAAGCCAAAACTTTGCAGTATCAAATCAGGCTGACCACACTTTTTCAGGAAGGAACCTCACATCACAACTGGGAAGGTTGAATTTCTTTTCAGCAGTAAGGAGGGCTACCTTGTGCCAGCAACTGCCCCAGGGAAATGTCCTATGCACAGGACCACAGGAGGCCCGGGTCTGATTTGAGCTTTGCAGTGCTAAATGAGGGGAATGACTTAAACCTGGATCACTCTCATCCCAGATAAGTGTCTTGTTCACATGTCTTTACATGAGTCACCCATGAAAACCAGTCTCAATTTCATCGCAAATAAGAAAAATAATGATACTTCAAAGAACAGGAAAGCTGTTTTCTTACAATTGGCTTTAATAAAGGCTTGATTCTTAATGGCTTTATAAAAATCTTTGGATCGAGTCTTCAATTTCTATGAAGATATAAATGCAGATATTGTGCTTTTATGTAACTTAATCAAAACATTCCTTCAGTTAAAATATATACATATATATGCATATATATATATGCACACACTCTTCTGGGTTAAGTCATGAGTGCATAGACCTTCCAAATTAGTTGTAAATAGGATAATGAAAGACCATAAATTTAGCTGTTTTCATTACCGAGATTTACCAAAGAGAATCCAGAAGAGAAATTTTCTAGCTTTTTATTAACCAAGCTATCAACTCACTACCTAATAGACCATTTGGGAAACTATTTCTACAGTTTGCCAGCGAGAATCACCCAAAGAATAGAAATGATACGAGGGTGAGAGAAAGCTCTTTTAAGGCGTAATCCAAAGAGAAAAAACTGAAGGTCCCTGCATTCTGGGAAGCAAATTGAAGCAACACCATTTGTGGAGGTAACTATAGAGTAAAACTATTTTTACATTTATTTTTTTTATGTAATGAAACTGTATGCTTTGTTGTATATTCTGTTGAGTTCAAAGGTTATGAATCCATTTTTTTTTTAATTCAGATTTCGCCTTCAAATAACATTTTAACATGTTCTAGAAATCTCATTTTGCCCTTCCAATTACTCCTATCACAAGAATTCTGATGGGATAGTCATCGCCTCTCTTGTCTGAACCTTGAATTAAGAATTTCTTTTAATTTTAGGAAGAGACAGGGGAAACATTAAAGCAGGAATTATGTCACTTTCCAACACTGGTTAAATTCATAATTCAGGCTTTGTAAACAAAGCATATCCACCCAAAGAATGCAGTCAACAGGTAGCTGGACAGGCTGGATCAATAGGCAGAGGCCAATTGTATGACATTCAACAAGGCTCAGTGCCACGTCCTGCATTTGGGTCACAAAAGCCCCATGCAATGCTCCAGGCTTGGGGAAGAGTGGCTGGAAAGCTGCCCAGCAGAAAAGGACCTGGGGGGTGTTGGTTGACAATCAGCTGGATGTGAGCCGGCAGTGTGCCCAGGTGGCCAAGAAGGCCAATGGCATCCTGGCTTATATCAGAGACAGTGTGGCCAGCAGGACCAGGGAAGTGATTGTCTCCCTGTACTCAGCACTGGTGAGGCCGCATCCTGAGTACTGTGTTCAGTTTTGGGCCCCTCACCACAAGAAGGACATGGAGGTGCTGGAGCGTGTCCAAACAAGAGCAACGAAGCTGGTGAGGGGTCTAGCGAACAAGTCTCATGAGGAGCGGCTGAGGGAGCTGGGGTGGTTTATTCCGGAGAAAAGGAGGCTGAGGGGAGACCTTACTGCTCTCTACAACTACCTGAAAGGGGGTTGTAGCGAGGTGGGGGTCCGTCTCTTCTCCCAAGTAACAAGCGATAGGACAAGAGGAAATGGCCTCAAGATGCACCAGGAGAGG
>JAVKLA010000017.1:18162694-18173610 GCA_034782735.1 Sagittarius serpentarius
GCAGGACGGCGGCGGGGGTAAGGCGGTGTGCCGAAGGGGAGCTGCGCGGTGGCGGGTCAGCCCCTCAGCGGGGCGGACCGTTGGGCACGGGGCGGCTGATGGCGGGCGAAGGAGAGACTCTGTCTGAGGGCGCAGCGAGCCCCCACGGCGGGGTTTGCTGGAGGAGCGGTAGCCCGGCAGAGCTGCGGGAGCTTCCCAGGCACTTGGGCTGGGGGCAACGGCCCGAAAAGCTGCCAAGGCTCGGCGTGGTAGGGCCACTGCGGCGGGCCACATGCCGACAGTGGCTCTGTTCTGCCTGAGCAGAGGCATTTGGTGCTTTTTTATCTAGTCACAGCACCCTTGCCCACTGGAGTCAGCCTGCTGTTGGGAATGCCACTAACGGTTTAGGATACAGCTTTTATTTTTCATTCTTTATCTATCAAGCTGTCTCAAAGTGTGTCAACGTAGTTTTCTTTTGCCCATGTGGAGATTATCTGAGACTGTGCTGTAGAGGATGGAGCGGGTTACAAACGATAGTTTGTGGTGTGATGACAAGAAAGCTAATCAACAGGAAACAGTATTGCAGGAAAATGCAAAAAAACCCCCCAACAATCCCACTTTATTTTTCCATCAGAAAAACAAATTAATGTAAAACTTGGGGAAATGTCTGCTGGCAATATTACTGCATTAAATGAATTACTTTTGAAGCATGAGGAGAGTGCTGGCCTGTAGAATTGCCACTATTTGCAGATGCAGAGCCCCTCGTGATGCCCCCTGGTATTATGGACGCACTCTCTAGCAGAGTGGAAGAATTGTGCTGAATATCCAGACTATATTTTCCAGTGCAGACTACTGAGAACTGAATCAGGGAAGGCAGAAGAAAAAACAGGGAGTGCTGTAATGTCATTTGTAGTTGACGCAGGTGGACTTACAAACACTGTAGATGTTTGTGCGTGAGCTGTTGTAAAACCACGAATGAATGCCTGGAGTCTGTGGAAATGCAGAGCCATTTGTACACCAATTTCCTAGGAAGTAGGAAATAAAGCTTCTTGGCTAGCAAGCCGCATGTTCTGCATGCCTTTATGCATGCTTAGACCACTGTCAGCTTTTCTTACAGTCTCACTTACAAAGGAACTGTTGATATTTAACATTCACATTGATATATATATGCTGATGTAATGCATAAGAGTAATTTTGGGGATTTATAAACTAGATTTATTTTAACGTTTAACATAATAGACCATCGTATTGGTTGTTTATATTTTCATTAGTGTTTTACACTGGCATCATTACGTCCATTTAGTGTACTGGTACACATTTCCTTAATGCAGATAGGGCTCTAGACTGCTCTAGAAATATCTGGCAAAGGTTAATTCTCTTTTAACATGTGATTTCTATTGCTGCATATCCATATGCATGTATAGAAATACATGCATATATATATATATCCACCAGACAATTTTTTGTTTAAGTTTGCCACTGGACTTTCCTGTTCTTATCTTTCTGTGTTCTTGAGATGCTTGGCTTCTCAAAATTTGGGGTGATAGAGATTGTTTAACTAATGAGAAGAAATTAATAATAATGGCATTAAATAACTTTGGTATAACTCAGTTTGTGTACAAGAATTCTGGAGAGCAGGGAGAGCTGTACAGTGAGGTATTGGGAGATTTGCAGATAGCCCCTAGTGAAGAGCTCAGTGCCTGGGGTCTCCCAGAGCTGTGTCCTGGGGCTGCTCAGTGTTGCTGCGTGTTCCCACTTGTGTTTGTTTCTCTGTCCTTTCTTTCTCCTCCACAAGAGCTGCCTCCAGTCCCATATGTACTTGTTTTCCAGAGCAGTGTCCTCTTAAAACCTAGGGCTCCTGCTGCATCCAGATTTGTGAGATGTCTTGCGTTCTCTGTTTTTTTTGAGGGAAAGTGCCCTATCTGAAGTGAGAACTATTTTCACACAAGGTTAACTGAAGTTACAGCTCTAGCAATAATCGAAGTGCTGGCTTCCATGAGCAGGCAAAGAAGAAAATTGCCCCTAACTTGCTGTAGTGTAACAGTCATGTTGACATAAGCCAGTACTTAACGTTACTCACATGCAGTGCTTGCGAGCAAACAGAAACAGCAAGTGTGGGTCACATCACTCAGTGGTCTTAGAAGATCGCTGTTAATCAGCTGGCATTCCTGACTCTGTATTATCTCCTGCAAGGAAGCGTTTTTATTAAATTAAAATTGAATTAAATTTCTTGTATGACTACTACATCTTGATCAAAACACTGGGCATTAACAATCCTTAAAACCACTGGTTTCTTTTACTGACGGTTTAGAGCTGTGATTTCTGTAGCAATCTGTGGTCTGGGCACAGGTGTGAGGCTGTCACAGATTGCCTCGTAAGCTGCAGTTTTTAGCCTGTGGTCCCTTTGAAAGGCTCCATGTAATGCTCCAAAGGAAAAATGAGTGTAATGTCAGTAGACTTGATCATCCAATACGGACACATTCCTGCTGACTCCTAGTGATTGGATTTTCCTGTGTCCACAAATCTGCCTTTGAAAATGGCAAAGAAATTATTTTATAAGAACAAACTAATAGCAAACTCTTCTGCTCCACGATTATGCAGAGGCTCAGCCTGATAATATGAAGTGCAAGTACAGTTTGAGCCTCAAGCATGTGTAGCCATACTGGGAGACAGCAGAGCCTCATACTGCTTAACAAGCTGTGGGAGACCTCTAGAGCCATGTTGTGTCTCTTATGGTAGTTAATTCTGGGAAACTCGTGGCTTTGTGGAACAAGGTTCTCTCCAATTCTGAAGCATAAATTCAGGGCAAGAGTTCGATATTAGACATTTATGAAAACAGTTCTTTTTTATAATTGCTCTCTTCTGTGTTAACATTAGGTTATTGAAGACAATCTGTGGTGTCAAAAAGAGATGGGATGTCTGGGCATGACAGGTATGTAACTGTCTTCTCTCTTTTTTCAGCGCTGTGGGAGTCCCAGGGCATGGGTGTGAAGGTGGGCAGGGGACTGGAGCTGTGCCCTGGTGGCCTGCTGTCGTCAGTGGGCCTCTTGATCCTGGGCCGCAGAGGAGTGGTTGCTCAGAAGTTAGGAACGAGGGTGCTCTAGGCCCCCTAAACAGCTCATCTAGAATGGAGCCCCTGTGAGAAGACCTTCCTTTGTACCCTGCTCTGAATCATATTCAGGAGGAGCCCTTTTTCCTCATTAAGCATAATGACATAGGGGAGCACCCTCTGATGCCTAGTGTTCCCAGTGTTGTGGAAAACCCATACTACTTAAAGCTGATCAAGACCTTGTTCCTTTTCAGAAGATAACTTAACCTGTTAAGTTTAATAACAGCTTGCATTTACTTACACTGTTGCAGTACCTACTCTTGAAGCTATTTTCAAAGACCTCTGCAGTGACAGTAACTAATACACTTTGTCTTGGACCAAGTTGTTGAAGACTTGTAGATGTAGGGGGTCTGGAAGTGTTGATGGGATGCTAATACTCTTTACAGCGGGCATCAAGTATACTTTTCACTGATCTCAGATACACCGAGCATCTCCAGTGGTAGTTGCCTAACCTGATCGAAATAGGGTACCGTGATTCTTAGAGAAGTCCCTTACAGCTTGGAGGAGATACGTCTGAGGACTGACTGCCACAGGCTCTTTGTGTACATTTGAATAAGCCACTTAGTTTCTCTTAGTCTCTGGTCTTTAGTTTCTTTATATATGTGTAATAAATAGTGTACTACCTCACCCAGGTGTAGTGGAGATGAGTGCCCTGAAAGGTTATGACATCCTCATACAACGCATTAACAGGGGCAATGCAGTGTCTGAAACAGACCCCCGCCATGGTTGTGGTTCCCCAGGAGATGATTCCATGACATGCATTTGCCATGAAATTACATGCTCTGAAGCAGTCATCTAGTGAAATGCCTCTAATTTCTTTGCCCTGTGCCATGGCTAATTCACAAATGAGTTTATTAATTTAAATATGAAAGCAAATAATTCAGATTTGCTGAGCTTCCTTGGTTTTTTCCTGTGTTTATTCAATGTCATCTTTGCTGATCGCATCTTACTTTCTGATGGGTTGCATATTATTAATGTACCATCCACTGAGAGAGGACATGCATGTGGTTTTGTAGTTCAGAAGAACCTCCTGATGCTAAAGAAAAAGTGGAGTGATGGGAGGATTTTGATACGCAATACCTTTTTGCTAGTGGTTACATATAGAGTGGCCAGCAGGAATGGGGAAGTGATCGTCCCTTTGAACTCAGCACTGGTGAGACCACACCTCGAATACTGTGTTCAGGTTTGGGCCTCTCACTACAAGAAAGATACTGAGTTGCTGGAGCGTGTTCAAAGAAGAGCTGGTAAGGGGTCTGGAGCACAAGTCTTAAAAGGAGCAGCTGAGGGAGCTGGGGTTGTTTAGCCTGGAGAAAAGCAGGCTCGGGGGAGACCTTATCGCTCTCTACAGCTGCCTGGAAGGAGGTTGTAGCGAGGTGGGGGTCGGTCTCTTTTCCCAAGTAACAAGTGACAGCATGAGAGGAAACGACCTCTAGCTGCACCAGGGAAGGTTTAGATTGGATATTAGGTAAAAATTCTTTACTGCAAGGGTTGTCAAGCATTGGAACAGGCTGCCCAGGGAAGTGGTGGAGTCACCATCCCTGGAGGTATTTAAAAGACATGTAGATGTGGTTCTTGGGGACATGGTTTAGTGGCGGACTTGGCAGTGCTAGGTTAACGGTTGCACTCAATGATCTTAAAGGTCTTTTCTAACCTAAATGATTCTATGATTCTATGATTCTAAGCAGCTGCTGTAATATTCATTTACATTTCCCTTAACCATCCTTGTTTGAGATGCTTTCAGGCATTTAGAAACAGTTAAGCTGAGAAATATTTGTTGACTTCTTATACATGATTTATCGTTTACTAATTTTATTAATATTTCAGTTGTCAGATGTATACAAATATCTCTGAGCGACAGCAGAAGAAAATGTGTAAGCTGAAGTTACAGCAGAATCCGTCCTTAAATGTTTCATAAGATTCTGGTTCATATCTTGGTGCTCTGTTGCTGTTCAGTACCAGGGAGTCAGATTTAGAGAGGAGGGAAGGGAAATAAACTGAAGGACTGTAAGTACTTTTGAAACTCCCAACTCTACATTAAATTAATTGCCATGCAATTGATAAATGATTCCACATGCCAAATTTTTAATATCCTAGTGCAAAGCATCCCTCTCTCCATACCATTAGAAATATTGTCACAGGCAATATAAAGTCAACCTGGGGAATTTAACTTAATTTATTGTCAATTAACATAAACATTTGATTAGCCCCTTGTCATCACTGCAGGCTACACTTAGGCCCGTTGGTGAGGCAAACAGAGGTGCAGGAGGTCATGGTCAACACGTAGTGGTTCCTTTCTGCCACTCTTGTGTCTTACCCTTTTATTCCCCTGTTCCTTCCTTCGTCCTTGCTTCCCCTGCTGTAGCGTGGGTCCTCCGCAGTCCCTCCAGGAATGCCACCAGCTCCACCATGCAGCCCCTCCTGCTGGTCTTACCTTGTTGTTCCTTTCTTTTGGCATTTATCTCCTTTTCTTAAACGTGCTTTGAAGGCCACCCCTGAAGCGCTGTCCTTCCCCCCGCCTCAAAGCCTTTCTGATTTGTGCCCCATAAGAATATTTATTGCAGCCTTAGACTTCTGCTTGCAGAGCAATCCTTTGACCAGTCTAAGCCCAGAGCTAACTAGAAGAGTATCTAAAGATGCTGAAGGCACCCTTCACTCAAAATACGTGGATTTCAACCCTCATCAAGGGCAAAATACTTTCCCCAAGTTTAACGTCTAGTCTTGGTTATCCATAACATAACATAAATTCTTAGGACCTGAAATAAATAAATAGCATTCTTCTAATTAACAATGTTGTGAGAATATTTGTCTGACAGATATATTTTATGGATGTTAGAATTAGACCACCATCAAAGTTTTCTTTGATGAGTAAAACTTCCAAGACTATAACACCTCTTGCCTGGAGAAACAATAAAGATTATTTATTTTTCTTTCCTTCTGCTTTCTAAGAGAAACTCCTTAAAAGGGGGGAAATGAGAGAAATTGTTATGAAATTGATAACTAACTCTACAGGCTGCTTTCAATTTTGTTTCTCATTTAATCACGGGGCAGCTGCAGGTTGAACATTAAAAGTTATTACCTTTTACATGCTTTGGAGACCATCCATGTGAAGTAAAATGCAGATTTCTTAGTCTATTTCCAGTTAAGCTGCTGCTACTAACCTTTATCTTTTACTGTTGACTGAAAGCATTTAAATTATGGTGAGCAAGAAAACAAATTATTTTAATCAGCTACAGGGAAAATCACTTGAAGTTGTAGTTTAGTCATACTGGGGTGGGCAATACTAATAACAGACAACACCGTCTGCACTGAAGATACTTCATACAGGTAAAGAGTTATCTTGAGGTTCCCCTACTGTTAATTTGACACCAATATATAATGCATCAAAATAATAAAAAAATCAAATTCCGTTACAATTTTGTTTTTCAATAAACATCAAAAAAAAATCAAAACCATCAGGATAAGTCATTGTGAATCTGAAAGTTTGAATGTTCTGTTTGGTTACATTGATTAGTTAAACACAAAAAATCAAATTTTGCTCACTGAGAGCTTTAAATGTTCAGATGCTACATAAGCAATTTGACTACATTATGTATCTTTGTGACCCGTGAAATAAATTCTCAAATCGATGAATTTTCATAGACTGGATGTATGTTTTAGATTAGAATAGATATAATTTCTATAACAAATGTGAAGTTTTCCAGTTGTGAAGCAAAACCCACCAAGTTCTCATGCTTTTAATTAACGGCCAGTTAAATAACCTTCAGTGTTTGTATAGAAAATTCTAAAATGACAGAAAGCATTAGAAATAAAGCATTCTTTAGTCAAACAGTTTACACTCCCCATGGGACTTGCTCTGACATAGTATAAACAGGGCTCGCTTCAGTGTAAGCAGTCAAATTTCTCATTTGTGCAGCTGCAACAGGAGCTGTGGATGGCTACTCACCCACGAGGGCTGCTCATCCACCAGGCAACGGCAAGGGTGGAGGTTTCCTTTGCATAACACCAAAATACATAACCCTCAGCCACGTCAACCCATTTTTTACTAAGGTTATTTCCTCATTTTGAGAAAATTTATGATAGGGTGCCCTCTCAACACTGACTGGATTGTTTTCACCCTCAGAAAGGTCCCCCTGTGCACGCAGAGCATGGGTAAATGGGAGAGTTCTGCTGGGTAAAGTCACCTAGTAAAGATTTCCATGAAGACACTTAAACTGGTGTCGTTATGTGACGAAAAGGACACCAATCATATTAAGCTTTTCTTTTTTTTTAATTAATTATTCACAGAAAGATTATTCACACACATATTTCAGTATTTTCCATCATCAGCACAATGTTACAGTATCCTTTATGTGGATTGCTTGACTTTATTCTACTTCAAGAAGCATTTAAGCTTATGAATGGAGTTTTATTTTATGATCATCATCATAAAAAGGTGAGAAAGTATGTGGAATAAAGCCATCAAGCAGTTAGAACAGAAAATTAGAGAGAATGAATAAGAGTATATAGCAAGGAATAATTCAGGATCATTGCTCAGGCTGGTGATGCTTATGATAAGGTATAATATAATAGCTCAGTAAGCTAAATATAATAATATAATAATTCAGAAGACCTAAGCATGGAGGTCATTAACTCTTAACCTGAGAGTTTAATAAAGCTAATTATATTCATAATGCTATTCACTGTGTTGGTGACTGCATCCTAGGCAGCACTGATGGACATCTGAACAGCTGTCCAGATGTCCACACGTAAAGTATGTCTCCATTGTAGGCTCCTACCTTGAACAGCGGCCATATGTTGATGGCTAAGGAAGCCGTCAGAGACTGAGCGTATACAGTGTTTCCTACTAAGACTTTCTTAGCCACCAATTATTTTTAGCTCAGGTCAATTGTGAACTTAAGACCTGATACAAAGACCATCAAGATAAAACTTTACACTAATTACAATAGTTCTGCTGAGGCCTATGGAGAATTTTAGTCTCAATTTAATTCTCATAGTCCATTAAAGGTGATTTAGTGAGAAACCATTCATTACTGACTAGTTGTAGGTAACTGGTTTTGCCGCTGTAGATCATGATCCTGTAAGTTACTCAAAGGTCAGCTTATGTTTAAAAGGCTATTTTATAGTCCTCTTCTTTGAGAAAGGTATCATTTAAAGAGTGATTCAGTCTTTTAGCTAAGCTCAGAGAACAAATTAGTTGGGTTCCCTTGCAGAGCAGTCCTAGAAATAGAAGCCTTAAAATGCAATGTATGTTTTTTTAGTTGTTATTAGTTTTGTGGAATAGATCCTTTAAACTGATGTAATTTCAGTGTCTCTGCCACATTTTGAGGAAAACTATTTCTGAAACCAGCCACATCTAATCCAAAGGTTTTTAAAATGCCATACAAAGTCTCTGGCTAACACAAGGTGTCTTAGATGTCTTTAAGATACAGGAATACATACTTTTAAAAACTCCCAGGAGGACAGGCGCCCGTGGCTGGGTTCTGACAGAGAGGAATTCCTCTCTTCCCATGGTGGAGCCCAGGTTGCAAAAATGGCTCTTGTTCTCACCTCTCAGCAGTACGTATTAATCAGCGTAGATTCAATAAACAGGAGCCAAAGACCCTCACAGATCTGGGTTTACAGCCCAAGGGCTTTACCCAGCTGCTTTGCAGGTCACCCTGGTGCTGTGACGCACGGGTGTAGCTCGAAGCCTTAGATATGTTTCCATTCATTTCTCTGAAACCCTTTGAGCTGCTTGCTGCAATCACCTCAGCGTTACGTGCCTTACACCTCAGAAAACAGATTCTTCGTTCAGAAACGAATTACTTTCAGGCACTGTATCTGCAGCTGATGAGAACCAGAAACTGGGCTGGTTTCGTAAGCAGACCAACAGTGCTTGTCTCCTCTGAGTGCTGGCGCATGCGGCATTTGCCGCTCTGGAGGTCCCCGTGCCGTGAGTGGTCACTCAGGAAGTGAAGGGTAAGCAGTGTTTGAAAGAGAAGGGCGAGGCACTACATGCTATGACAGAAGATTAGAAGTAACTATTCAATATCTATAAAACACTGGTGGTGCATTCCAGTGTTGGTTATAAACTGTATGACGTTATTTGGTGAAGTAATAAAGCTTTTTTTTTTTACTTTCACAAATGCAAAGAAAACTAAAATCATCCAAAATACCAAGTATTTCCTCATACACAACCTGCAGTCCTATGAAACCCATCATTTCCAGAGAAAGTCTTGTACCTTAACATTAACCGAAGCAGTTATAATCATCCACTGATGGGGGCGGACATAAACTTCATGTCATTGCCCTGGTACAAAAAGATGAAAACAGAAGTACCTGTCTTCCTCAGACAGGCAAGGAAATTCAGTCATCCATGTAGGAGTGTAACCAATACACAGATACAGACCTTGACATGAGGCACTGGATTTTTTTCCTTCTGCTCTCCCACTTTGGTAACCATATTTCATGCATTAGCATTGCAAGTGTCTGGTTCTCTCTGGTGAGAGACACAGGACCATGGGCCTCTGACCCACAGGATACGAAGCAGTTGAGAACATTTCCAGTCAAGGGAAGCAGCAGTAATTTATGCCACCCCTTCTGATACATTATTGTATTGTTTTTCCACTATCTTCTTAGGAAAAACTTCTCAGATTATGCTGCTTTGGTCTTGTGAACACTGCCTTGCAATAAAAGCAATTAAACAGCAGTCTTGTTTGGATCCACTTGTATCCTGATGCATTTTCTTCTCAAGTACCAATGAAAGGAAAAGACCAGCTGTTATCTTTGTTCTGCAATAGCTGCCAGCCAGCACTGCCATCTCCACTATAATAGGAGAACTTATCTGCCTCCAGGCACTTTTTCCTAATGAGAAAAATTCAATTGTGAACTCTTACTCATAGGCTGTGCGGTATCTAACTTGGTGAGACTACAACCTCAGATGGGCTTTGAAGGTGCTATTACAAATATCGTCTTACACCCCTGGTGTACATTTTGCCAAGAGCAACTCAACCATATTAGAAGATGGGGCCATAGCCCCTGCCCTGACAGTTTCACTATCTAAAGATATAAAGCTGTCACAGATAAGAGAGGTGACAGAAAACTTGAGCAGAAAAAGGAAGTGCTGTTGCCATATGCTTGCTTTGGATTTTTTTTAACTTTGATTTTTAGATATGAATACCCTATGTTTAGACCCTGTGCTCAGTACATCTAATCTAACTAAGCTGAATAAAATTTCTTGAGTGTACTGGTTCTGGTGCTAATGGTCACATGGGATATAATATTTTCCCTTTGTAGGCAATTTTCTTTGACATTTCTAGGAATTGTGCTTTCTACAGTTACAGCATTAATGAAAAAGTTGGAAAGAGCGCACAGAAGGATTTATATTACTAATTCCATAGGGTTGGGGCAGACTTTATGGTTATACGGTAGGATCCTGGTTTAAGACAAGAATGACTGTGATATACAATGATACCACTAAAATTCACGTGCTATAGGATTTCAGAAGGAACCAAAATACCAATACCTCCTCCATTGCTACACTATGAATAATTGCTGCATTGCCAGATGCATAGTAACAAAATTCTGATAGATAAATGCATGATAATTTTGTTTAGTCATCTAATGCTTTCCAGTTTATAAATCAAATGACAGCAGGAGGCAAAAACACATTCCAGAGAAAATGAAATTGCCATAGAAAAATGTTCTTTTGAGGAGCTGCACTTTACCTATAATGCCAAGACTCTATCTGTAAATAATAACAGCTTGATTAAAAAAGGTTGGAGTTGAAGCCCACTGCAAACTTACATTTCTCCTGTTAACTCAGTGGTGTCTCCATAAGAGTCAATTC